>CM040171.1:1105000-2320000 GCA_022606695.1 Vaccinium macrocarpon | reverse complement strand
GAGCTCCATATTGCATTATGAAGAGATGTGCAGAAGACAGAATATGATGATCAAGCAAGCTCTCCTAGCTGACTTGGCACATGTAGAGTTGCAGTTAGGAAACCCATTGAAGGCCCTGTCAACGGCAAGGTGTCTTTTAGAACTTCCGGAATGTTCCAGAATATACATTTTCCTGGGCAATGTATATGCAGCTGAGTCCCTCTGCCTCCTAAACCGGCCAAAAGAAGCTGCCGAGCATTTGTTGATCTATTTGTCCAGGGGAACCCACTTCGAACTCCCTTACACTCAGGTGGACTGTGAACAATGGCGAGTTGAGCGAGTTGTGGATCCTGAAGAGTTGACTGGTGGATTTTCGAATTCCAAGAACTCTTCACATGATGAAACACAAGAGATCATTTTCCTCGAGCCTGAAGAGGCACGAGGGACTCTTTCTGCAAACTTAGCTTTAATTTGTGCCGTGCTGGGGAATGTTGAGCAGGCCCACCAGTTTGTCATGCAAGCTTTATCCATAATACCCGATAGTCCAGAAACGATCCTCAGTGCAATTTACGTGGATCTCATTATCGGGAACACACAAGAGGCTCTTACCAAGCTGAGACAGTGTAGCTGTGTTAGTTTCCTCTCGGGCAGCTCAACACTAGAAAGCTCTTGTTGATCATCGTGTTGATGGATTCCCGCAGCTTGGATGTAGGTCCAAAATCTTTTTACGAGGATTTGTACCATGTATAGTTTCAGCCCACAAAATAATTCTTTGTTTTGCCTCCTTTTTTTGGTAGAATTTTGTTTGTAGTTTTCAGGGAATGGTGGTGTTGGTGGCCGAAGTTGGTTTGGTTATCCAATCTTATAGTATTTGAGATTTAGTTCTGTTTCATATTTTGTCTTAGATGTTGATCTAATTGGTGTTCAACGGATTATAATGGAGGTCATTTGCTCTGCTGAAAATTGAAACTCGGAAGAAAATTCATTCCTCGTATTTGTTAATGCTGAAAATTGAAACTCTTGAAGAAAGTTCGTTCTTTGTATATTTGTTAAAGCTGTCATTTGTCACGGAGGCTAAACATTCCAAACTTTGAGGCCAGTGGAGAGATTGTCCGGTCATTAACTTCAAGATCTTTGAATTAGTTGAGGTGCACACAAACTGTCTCAGACATCCAGTTATAAAAGATATAACGTCATTTCTTCTATAGTCAGACTTAATTTCATCTTTCTTTTTTCCATATAATGTTTGAGTGGTTATGTCGGTATAAAATACTTCTGCAAGATGTTTTGCTGGTTTTCCTGAGGGGAAAATGCCTCAATGCATCACAGTTGAAAGAGTGAAAATCAATTGGAGTTGAAATGAAGATATGAAGACTTAATTAAGCTGCAAAGTCTTTTGCCAAAAACTTTGAAATGAAGGGAATAAAATCCCTTCTCTAATCTTGCAAGACTTCTGAGTTTTGACCCAAAATAACAAAATGAAATCTTGGAAGACTTGATTAAGTTCTTTAATTTTGTACGATTTGAAAAGCTTAATTGTTCAAAAAATAATTTGTGTAATGAAGAGTCAATGGAGCTCTTAGAAATTGATAACGTGCCCCATTTGATGTCAACCTATTGCCTCGGATTGTATTTGGGTCAACCTGTTTGGTTCTTTTTACTTCTTTGCAATAGAAAATGATTGTGTGCGAGCGTGCCAGAGAGAGTTTCAATCTCCTCCCTCAAATTAACTTTGGAAAAACCAAATATAATCAGGTGATTGTGTTTTATTAGTTCAATTACCTCAATTAAGAGGATTTTTCTTAATAAGTGAAGAAATACAAACCAACAAACTTAGGAAATCGAAGAACAATAAAGAAACAAGATACTTCAATTTATGAATCAAAGATAAACTTACTTCGAAATCGTCTCCAACTTCAAATACAGGGTAACAGAACTTCGAACAGGTGATTGTTACAAAAATAATCGAGATAAGGGTGATTGTTACAAGAACAATCGAGATTAATCCTAACCTACTTCCTAACCTACTTCGAACTGGGTTCGAAAACCTAAACTACTTTGCCAATGAACAAACCAAGCATCAGTTTTTTTATAACTGTTTGTTAAAGATTTGTCTGGGGCTTTTTACTCTTCAATTTCTTCTATTTATAGATGTTGATTGTAGTTTGAACTTCCCGCTTCATGAGTTTGAATCTGGCTTGCTTCGAACTCTAACTTCTACTCTTAGAGTTGGCAGTTTCTTCCTCTCTCCACGTCTGAATTTGAATTCTTTCTTCCTCTAAAAGCTTTAAATCTACACGTTCGCTTGCTTAACAAACTCAAATGATGACATGTTAAGGAAATAACTGATTTCCAAAAATATTCCACGTGTCATAACTTCCAGTTGCCTTGTTTTACAGGTTTACACGTGGAGTTTGTGTGTTTGGCAATTAATATTATGGCTTCGAAGCCAATCTTTATTTTAGCAATGGCTCATAACTGCCAAAACTAGTTTTCCAAATTGAGAAGTAATACGACATCGTATTTGTTGAACTTTATCTTATTAATCCAGTGTATCTTCATTGACAAGTAATTGCCAACGTTTGACACTTTTGATTACGTGTCAATTAATTATTGGATTGATTAATTTTATATGTAAACACAACCTGGGACCCGTAGTAATAAGCAATCATGGTTATCCATTCAACAATCAACGATGTGAATTAATCTAAATTATCTTCATGTAAATATATCTAAGATAATTTCTAGATCGTTGATTGCCAAACGAATGGCCGTGATTGCTCATAACACCCCTGTAGTGTAGTGAGCAAGGCCCACGAATCCGTGGTTACAAGATGAAAAAAGGTTAAAGAAAAGATAAGATTATAAACAGAAAGTATTCAATTAATTCTGAACATCGAATGTGTACAACCAAGAATCGGTGACCAAACTTTGTATCCACTATCCACAATACAAGAACAAAAAATGTTCCTACCTTCATAAAAGGACCCCCAAAAAAAAAAAAACGAAAATCATTTGAAGTAAAATAAATCACAAGAAATGAGAATCCTGCTTCAGAATCAAGCACAGAAAGTCAGAAACCATGCCAAAAAATTTCTTATAGTCGGTGAAGAATATTACCACCTCCAGTGATATGCCTCACCTTTGTTATTGAGCAAAAATATGATCCGAGCTTCAGCAACTGGCATAACATATAGTACATATATACGTATATCTTACCTTCCCCCTCAAATCTCCCCGATTTCAATATCCAAAACTAGCTCTTCCAACTCCATAATCGTTCTTCCTCGAGTTCCCAGCAAAAATAACATATTTTGGGTGTGTGGTAGTTACACAAGTCTCGTGAATGGATTTTGGGCTTGGACGGGCATACCGGCCCCATAGGGATGAACACTTGCCCCATAAGCATTTCCGAAAGGATTTAAAGGCTGTTGTTGCTGTGGGCCCATCATCATCATCATCTGCTGCTGCTGCTGCTGCTGGAACATGAAACCTTGCTGCTGGTTAGCCATGGCTGCCATTTGCACAAAATGTGGGGCCGCCACAGAGTGGGATGCGAAGAACGGGTCATGCACCATCTGTGGCATCATGGGACCTGCCATTGGCCCCTGCTCCCATGGGTTATAGCTCGCGTTTTGGTTGCTTCTCCGTATTGCATCATCGTATAAGCTGTCTAGTGTAAGTTTGTCAAGACCTCCACCCTATTTTCAATGCCCGAGTGGAAATCGTAAGTTTTTATGTCCCCTTAACACCGCATCCATGGGATGAGTATATATACATATAGCAAGACATTTTTTCCCCTTCCACTCTTTCCTTTCTTTAATTTTCATTTTATGTTCAGTCTACCAACTAAATATGATCCAAGGATGTAGCAGCGACAACTACAAAAGTGAGAAGCTTGTATAGACGACGAATGGGAAAATATAGACGAAGATTATTCTATTACCAGTTTGCTAGAAGTCGTGCCGCTCTCGTTTGAACTAGGAGCAGTAACAAGAGCCAGTTCCCAGCCTGTTCCTCCATTTGCGAGATGTGAGCTAGCAGTAGTTGGTTGATCAGCTGCAACCCCAAAAGGGAAAAATAATCAGAGGTGTTTTCTATACTACACACAGAGAATCTTCCATTCAATTAATACAACCGTTCTTATCAATGAAGTTCTTACGCTTCTTCTCAAAAAAACTCAGCCTGTTAAGGAAGGCTACTTGTTTAGTGGATAAAACTCAGCCTGTTAAGTAGGTTCAAACTCCCATTACCGGCCACTAATTGAGCATAGTTTCCCATTACCTTTGTCCATATTTTTGCGAATTAGTTGATTTTATTAGATTGGCCATGAGATCCTGATGAAATTCAAAATGTTGTCCGCAGTACAATGCTTTACAGCATAGGTTCCTAACGAAAACTTACCAACAGGCATTATAGCCAAAGCCATAGCATTCTTCTCATCTAATTCTGAAGCAGCTGGATGAGGATCATTCAAACCCTAGCAAAAAACCAATGAAGATTATAAACCTCAAACTGATTTAGGTAAAAAAGAAGAAGTGTTGAAAATACTTCGAGTCTTTATCCAACAGAAGCAAAAGATCAGAAGAAACTTTTGACAGAGAAGAAATATAGTAATGAAAAAAGAATAAAAATAGTAACAAAAATAAAATAAAATAAAATAATCACGGTTACCAGTAGATCAGGTGGATTAGTAGCAACAGGAGCTTCCATCTTAACTGGTTCTGGTTCTGGTTCAGGCTCAGGTTCAGGTGGAGGTGGGGGTGGTGGTCGTGCTTCAAGCACCTCTGAAGTCTTTTTGTCCTCTATGGCCAAGATTTTGGGACCATCCTGCATTTTAGAAGAAGTCACCAACAGAAAACTTTGTGACATTTCAAAAAACTAATCAATTTTCTCATCAAATCTGAAACAACAGAAAATTTTCAACTCAAAAGGTTCAGGAATTGTAGACCTTTCACCAGCATACTTCAACATTCATAAGTTAAAAAAATGTTCCACACAGTTCATAAAGCCAAAGGAGAAGTTCCGTGAGTATCATAAATGGGGAACAAATCTGGATTCTTTTGTTGCACATATTAAGGGGTCCTTTGGCAAAAAAACTTAATCTGGTTTTTTCATTATTCAATTTTTTTTTGCATTTGTTAGTTTTGCGTCAAGATTTTATGGTTTCTGGATTTATCTTGACAGGACGAATCTAACAAGTATAAATTTATGGTCAAACCATTTTTTTTTAATAAAGCTGAAAATACTTGGATTATTAGATTAATTTTGGCTTTATTAAAAAAATTGAGTTTTGACCATAATTTTATACTTGTTAGATTCGCCTTGTCGAGATAAATCCAGAAACCACAAAATCTTGACGCAAAACTAACAAATGCAAAAAAAAAAAAAAAAAGAATAAGAACAAAAAACGGTTTTTGGTTTTTTTTTTTTTTGTGCCAAATCACCCCTAAGACTTCTAATTCCACCATATTTTCTAATCTGGATGCCACCTTCTGGCGGTTTGGCCCCCTGAATTGTTTTCAGCTGCGAGACACCTTAAAACAAGTGACAGACTGTCCAAAGAAAATAGTCTCAAACATCAAATATTTTGTTGCACATAGAAAATAGTTTCAACTTCAGACAAGCAACCTCAATCTTTGTGAAATTGAGGTCATATATCAAAACTTTGACATAGTCTGCCCATGGGAACAAGCTGATACAACAAACCTACGATTCTAAAGATCGACTTTCATCACGAGCACTGGTATCTGTTGCTATACCTTCATGCTAATAATCAAACATGTGACTCGCTGTCTACGCATATAAATAGTTCATCAGAAATTTTCCGTACCTGATCCTTGCGAAATGTTGAACCCCGAGGAGCTTCCCTCACATACTCTTCCATTGCTTGCATAAATGATGCAGGCGGCTTCATTACCAATCAATTAGCAATTGCATCAGAATTGTGAGAAACAATGGCGAAGGCACAGGACTCAAGGGCTGTTAAAGAGCCAAAAGAGAATCAAAACCTGCTCAATCTTGATAAATGTTTCTCCACGTCTGAGGTCAAGGCCTTTGCATATTTCATAGAACTCAGATAGCCTCTCTGCCTGAAAATATGGCCATACTTCAAATGTATGCAATGAGGAAGAGACTATTTTGCCCTAAGCTAGTTGGTTTTTCAAAATGTTTTCCTAAAATGATAAGCGTGTATCATTGCTAGAAATGATTACCAAAGTACTACCTGTTGCCCTGCCCTCCGGTATATATCCAAAGCCCTCTCAGCATCAATGTGTGGCATCTCAAAGAACTGTTATAATATCATTTCATCAGATATCCAGGATTTGCCATGAAACACACTATTCAGTAAAAAAAGAAAAAAACAAAGACTACCTTGTCAACCAAATTAACAGTACCATCACTGATAGCATTATAGATATTAATGCTTTCAGAAGCAACCTGTTGATATAAACACAGATAGGTTAAAAGAATCCTTCCTTCAAGTTACTTCAGTAAGCCCCAGAGAAAGCATGCAAAATATCTATTAACTCAACTCACCATAAAGAGTGCGAATCGAATCACAACATTGCTAACCGCTGCTCCTTGTGGCTGCAAGAGAGTTCCAGTATGGGGCCCTTTAGCATGGTGGAGGCCAAACAGAACCATGATTTATTCAGTCTCATAATAAACAACAAAACAGTTACCTGGCAACCAAGAACACGAAATAGAAGCTGCTGCAAAGCTGGTAACTGCTCAAGCAAATCTCGTGTGTCCAATTCTTTAGTTCTCTGTACAAAAAAATTAGATTATTATTCTCTCAATTATCATCATTTTGACTTAACAAAAATCACAAAGCAATAGCTGCAAATTGGCAATATACAAATACATAAACATATATTCATGTGCATATATATACCACATCTGCATGTATACATTACACATGCAACAAAAAGAAGAGCACTACGTAAACCCCAGCACCCTAATAGGGAAAAAACAACAATCCAAACTACAGGAAATGAATGACATTTCAGCAGGTTCAAGTAGGGCAAGTTTTGTCATAATGCTCCAAAAATGTTAATAGTGCCATAGTGTGCTACAAGTAGAAGAAAACAAGCTAGTAGTACGGTCACCATTGTCATCGAAGAAATGCTAGAATCTGGAACTACTAAATCATTGATTGCATAATCAAAGTCAGTCCAACAAAATATTTTGCAACTGAAATCCATCAAACCTGTGCGTGTTCACTCTATGCTTTTCTGGCTGCATCAGAAACTGAACCCCTCAAAAGATATTGACGTTCCAAATGGAAGTACGAAGACAACATGTTTGCAATTACCACGTATGTTGCCAAAAACAGAATAAACATACATATCAAAAGGAAATTAAATGGGTAGAAGATCCATAGTTTCTTACAGGGCGATCCGTTTCGACATCATACTTCAATACACGATAACACTCCATCCTCTCCTCTAAAAACAAGGCATAAGTTCGAACCCAAGCAGAATAATCCCATGCTGAACAACAGATGACAAATGTTACCAACCAAAGTAGTGGTTTATAGTAAGGAAAAAACACTAATCACAAGAATTACATAAGAACACACCAGAGGGACTGGAATCATCTTTGAAATGGGCCAAGTTGAGCATGTGGGTTCGACTCCTTCCAAAGTTGATAAGCTCTTCGCGAAAAGTGGGGTCCACTTCTCTCAAAGCACGATGAATAACCATTAAAGTTTTCAACGCAACCTAAAGATAGATAAGTATCACTTACTCTCTTTTTTTCCTTTTAACAAAATTGTCAGTTATTCATTAACGCAGAACTAAATGCACAGAGACCTTGCCAATTATGCATGATAGTAAAGGGCTAGCTTGAAAAACACAACCCATCTATTCCAGCTATCATTATTGCAGAGAACAATTTGTCAATGAATTGCTATAACCCTCTAAGAGTCTATGTCCGGTTAATATGAGGTAAAAAACAAAAGATGCCTGCCGGCCACAATACAATTCCCATTTTTCAGCACATTAAGTTCCCAATTCATAATGACATGTGCGATGGTTTCTTCTTCTTCAATTAAAAAATATTGCATGCAAAGCTTAATATCACAGACACATCACGAGGACAATGAGGCGTCCAAGTTTCCAATTAACATTGCCATCTGTAAATTCTTCTACTAGTTTTAATTTGGATGATTGAGTCACACGAGCACAAAAAAGATTGCTCATTGCTCCCCATGATAAGTTGTCAGGTTATAAGATAAAATTTTCCTAAATAATTACCGCCCAATTTTGTGTCTTTGACAATCGTCTAGCCAGTGCATGTATGCAGTATGCAACATCAGCTCGAGGCCTTGTAGCTGAAACAGCAGCAAAAATAGCTGCAAGCAGAAAAAATAAGAGGCTGATTAAATTGGTTTAGAACATGAAGAAACATGCGAATTGGTAGAGGAACTTGTCCATAGAAAATACAAGGCACTTCCATTTCAAGAATACCAACCTCTAATGTACTTTTCTTTTGCTGGACGCTCAACATGATTCGTGGCCTTAACAATTGCGATATCCAACTCCTAAAAACATGAAAACCCATTAAGAAACAACAACTAACCGTTTACAATAGCACGAAACATCACAAGGAAGAAACAATACCTTGTAATCACTATTTACTTTTGCCAAACTGACTGTGGTGGTATCCTTAATGGCTCCCAGAGCTTTCCTCAAACTATTCTGTGTACCTCCTCCCGACATTATCCCTCTCAAACTACAGAATTCTACACAGGGGTCACATAAACAGAAAATCACATCCTCCAAAAGTAGCCTAAACTCTTAAATATATTGATAGCTAGATTATAGACACTGGCAGAGCTACTTGGAGACAACAGGGGTCAGTTGAACCTATGGATTTCAACTTTCAATAGGGATTCTACAGTTTACATCAACAATTTGCTAATTGACCCCTTTGAATTTTTATTTTACCCTAGCTTATGTAAAATATTTGATACTTATTAATATAATGGTGGGAAATAGACTTCTCCCACATTAATTCATAATTCCCTCCTGACGTCAGTCTTCAGCAAACACTCCTCGGTTAATTGTTTCTTCCGAGTTCCGATTAGCAAATAGGAAAAGCGAATCTCGCATAGTTTTAATTCTTGACCCCTCGAATCCTGGCTCCGCCCCTATACCTAGATCCTTGGGTTAAATTTTTACCTCAAGTATAGAGGCCCATGAACATGCTTGAACTACAAAAACAGAATTCAACTGATTTCGAATCTAAAGTCATGCATTTAAGTAAATTTTTCTCTTTTAACATATATTTGATACCAAAATTGTCCTAATAATGAAGCTATAAGACCATAAGATACTACATCGACAAATTAGGAATTCTCACACTCGTATAGAACAAAGTCCAGTACTTAACCAGTACTGAAGCTAAACATCAAGGGGGGGAAAACACCATAGCAAATCCATAATCAAAGATCTAACCTAGAAAAAATAAAACCAACACAGTACACAACAAGTGAGCTGATTAAGCTCAGATACCATTACAGATGAAAAAGCACAGAATCGCAGAGAGATCAACCCTCACCTGAACCCAAATCGCAGAGGCAGAAAGTAGAGAGAGAAACAGAGGAGGGAGAAAGAGAGAGAGAGACAAATAAAAAAAACCGCGTCAGTCGATTCCGGTCCAATCCCAGAAATGTCAATTTGTCTTTTTGATGCCGTCATTGCACATTGTAGTATTATACATAAATAAAATAAAAAAATGCTAACTTCAGGGTGGAGGATAATAGATAAAAAAATATACCCATTTTTGAGAAAAATATACTCCCTCCTTTTCTTTTTATTTGTCATCTACGAAAAATCGTGCCACTTTTCAAATGAAAAAATAAAGCATTTTCGTGTATCATTTTTGAAAATTTTTTACACCAAATTAAAGTACTCATCGTGTACTTTAATTCGGTGCCAAAAAATTTGAAAAATGATACATGAAAGTATTTAATTTTTTGATTTGAAAAAAGGTAAGAGAGAGATTGTGGGACAAATAAAAAGGGAACGGAGGAGTAAATACTTGTAAAGTTTATTTCTATCCGTGAGATATTTGCATATTCTGCGACTATGGGTACACCACTCGTGTGTTACCGGTAATAAAGCATTTCAAATCCGGAAGAAAAAATACTTATGGATTATTGGGATTTGATATTGTACAATTGGAGTACACAAATGGTGTACCCATATTATTTTTCGTGCACTCATGGTGTTTTCAGTAGGGATTAGCGAGACCCTTATTATAAGTATGCCCTCCCTCCAGATTTGTTTGTTCATTTTGTGAGTTCGTGTCATTTTTCAAATGATTATATCTTATAATTTATAATTTTTTATGTAATTTTAAAAACAATATCTTATAGAACCAATCGAAATCTATCAAACAAAATCCATATTGGACATAAAATTATTTAACAATTTAAAGATATCACAGATTTTTTATCCGTGTTGCATTAAAACGAGAGAAAAACAAATCCGGACAGAGTGAGTATATACTTATCCAACTGTATATTTCTATTATTTATACCACTATATGTATGGAAGTACGGTGTCAAAACAACGAAGCGTACGATGTGAAGTACCGTAGTAAAGTTGGATTTTTGGGGGTGAAATTAGGGCCCTGTTTGGCGACCGGAGATGATTTTGGGTGAATTTGTGATGCGGGTAGATTTGAAGATGGATTTGTAACTGTTTACATATAAAATTAACCAATCCAATGATTAATTGACACGTAATCAAAAGTGTCAAACGTTGGCAATTACTCGTCAATTAAGACACACTGGATTAATGAGATAAAACGCACCGAATACGATGTCGTATTGCTTCTTAATTTAGAAAGGTAGTTATTGGCAGTTACAAGCCATTACTAAAATAAAAATTGGCCTCGAAGCCATGACATCAACTGCTGAATGCACAAGTTCCACGTGTAAACTTAAGAAACAAGGCGATTGGCAGTTAGAACACGTGGAATACTTCTGGAAAGCAGTTATTTCCCTAAACACGTTATCATTTGAGTTTGTTAAGCCAACGTGCAAATTTAAAGCTTCTGGGAGAAGGGAGAATTCAAATTCAGACGTGGAAGGAAAATAACTACCAACTATCAGAGTGGAGGTTGGAGTTCGAAGCAAGCTAGATTCAAATCCATGGAGCGGGAAGTTCGAACTACAAGCAACGTCTATAAATAAAAGAAATTGAAGAGTGAAAAGCCCCGGACAAATCTTCAACAAACAGCTATCAAAAACTGATGCTTGGTTTGTTCATTGGCAAAGTAGTTTAGGATTTCGAACTCAGTTCGAAGTAGTTTAGGATCTCGAACACAGTTCGAAGTAGATTAGGAAGTAGACTAGGATTTATCTCGATTGTTCTTGTAACAATCACCCCTATCTCGGTTGTTCTTGCAACAATCACTTGTTCGAAGTTCTGTTACTCTGTATTTGAAGTTGGAGACAATTTCGAAGTAAGTTTATCTTTGATTTGTTAATCGAAGTGTCTTGTTTCTTTATTGTTCTTTGATTTCCTAAGTTTATTGGTTTGCATTTCTTCACTTATTAAGAAAAATTCTCTTAATTGAGGTAATTGAACTAACAAAACACAATCGTCTGATTAAGTTTGGTTTTCCAAAGTTAATCTGAGGGAGGAGATTGAAACTCTCTCTGGCACGCTCACACACAATTATTTTCCATTGCAAAGAAGTAAAAAGAACCAAACAGTAACGAGGGTAGGCTCACCTCCTAAGAAGAGTGGATTTGCAAATGAGGTGTTTGGATACTATTTGGAGAGGGGGATTTAGAAGGTAGATTTGATAAGATAAGAGGTCAAATGACTTAATTGCTCACAGTTTTATATTTTCATAAAAAATGCATTAAATTCATTATAATTACAAAAAAATCAAAATAAATACATGTAAATATTTAAAACCATATTTAAGTAACTTTTAAAAATTTCCCAAAAAAATAAATATTTAAATAATTACGAAATTAAAATTTATTAAATTTGTAGAAAATAATTTTTGATTCATTTCAATGGTAAGTTTGTCTTTTTTGTTGTGGAATTTTTTTTTTTTCAATGGAGAGTTGATGTTGGTTGAATGGTGAAATGTTGGTGGAGTGGTAGATAGGCTATTAACTGTGTCATTCTTAAATTTTATTTCTATAAATACACATGCTTCATCATTAATTTTTAAGACTTCCATATCCATCACATGTACGAATAAAATAATATACAACCGTCATGATAATTTTTGCATTTCAATAAATAGTCAAATTTCCATAATGTTGAGATATACAACTTCATTCCGAATCGAAAAAAATGGCTAACAAAATACAAGTTAAGAAACCTAAGAAGAAAATGACAAGAAACCAAATTTTGCCCTCACTTGCTAGTGCAGATGTTAAAGGATCGTCACTTGTGTAGGCCGATTGCATGTCTCGCACCCGAAAACCACCCAATAGGAGTCACTAACTTGACCTGCCATTAAATAATCTAATGCAAAAGAAGCAGTCATCACACTTTAATGACAACAAATATGAAACAATTTGCATAAATGTAGTTGGCTCAGATTTTGAATGGCAACGGCACACATTGTTCAAGTCCAACGACAAATTATGTTGCCGAACGGTTATTAAACCGTTGGCCATCACAATATGTTCGCCAACACGAGGGTTTTGCCTTTTTGTTTAAATATCGTCATAGCCGTTAATACTTGAAATCATACGGATAATGATAATCACAATGCAGCAATGCCAACACAAGCAATAGCATCAACAACAGCTACTCGATGTAGTAACAATCAACAACTACTAGCCTAATGCATATAAAATTTCAGTGTTTGCCCTAAGTTCTATTTTATGGGCACTTATTTATGCAGTTTTCTGGGTTTCATCTATTTTTGGGCTGCCTAAATGGCAACTGATTTTGGGCACGCGCGCACACACACACACACACACACACACACACACACACACAAATCATAAGGCTCAGAAATAAATTACCAATGCTCACAATGCATCAGTTGGTTGATCCTTATGTTGCCATTCGGGCCGTCATAAGTACTCTCGCCAAGCTGATTGCCTCACATTACGTTCGTTGGAGTATTTCGTCATAGCCTATCATCACAAAAAAAATAGCCCATAACAGTGCAGAAAAATGCATGTAAAACAACCCAGAAACACAGCAGAAAATTGCAGCATAAACAGCCAATAACAGTACAGAAAACTACATGTAAAAAGCCCAGAAACACAGCAAAAAACTGTAGCAAAATAGCCCATAACAATGCAGAAAACTGTAGCAAAAACACCCTAGAAACAGTGTAGAAACTACATGTAAAACAACCCAGAAATAGAGCTAAAAACTACATCCAAAACAGGCCACAAACAGTGCATAAACTTCATGTAAAACAGCCTAGAAACAGAGCACAAAACTGGATTGAAAACAACCATAAACCTTCCCAGAAATAGCTCAATAAACTGCATATAAACCTGCCCACACACACACACACATATTGGAACACCCACCCACCCATACACCCTTACAAAAATAATCCAAGTAACGAGTAAGAAGGCAACCAATATTGGGCTCAGATATTAGTTTTGTAGGTCATAACATCCCATTGGGGCAACATTATGTTGCACAATGGGGTTTAAGCCATTCACAACAATAAGTTGCACTGCCAATGTTATTGTTTTCCCAGTAAATTACCCTAATTTCATCATTGTCATTAGAACCTACAACATGACAAACATTCATGAATATTATATTTAATAACTAAATACAAGTACATAGATAGTAAACAATTTACGAAATCTAAAGTTGTTGTTTTCCCAGTAAATTGCCCTAATTTCATCATTGTCATTAGAACCTGTAACATAACAAACATTCATGAATATGATATTTAATAACTAAATACAAGTACATAGATAGTAAACAATTTGTGAAATCTAAAGTTGTTACAGATATCCATATTACATATATTAGAGTTGTAGCGTATCCAAGAGTCACACATAACCTTACTATGTCATCAAAAAGGTCCATGCTGTGGAGTGTTGCATTCATTGGTTGGGGGTGGGGGCATTGGCGTTTGAATTGGCATTGGCATTGCTAGTGGGAGTGCTTGCATTGGCATTGCCAATGGGTGTCGTCGAATTGGCGGGTTGCAAACCTCCCGTGGATAG
Source organism: Vaccinium macrocarpon (assembly GCA_022606695.1). Taxonomy (NCBI): domain Eukaryota; kingdom Viridiplantae; phylum Streptophyta; class Magnoliopsida; order Ericales; family Ericaceae; genus Vaccinium; species Vaccinium macrocarpon. The sequence continues at coordinate 2,305,827 of CM040171.1, read as the reverse complement.
GTCTATGAAAGTAGACCCTCCCCCTCCAAAGACAAACTCACCGTTTACAAACCTCGGGGTGTAGCAATCATTGGTGCCAACAACGGATTCTTCATGCCCGACTTGATCAATTTCTTCTTCCCAATCATCGTCACATATTTTAGGGGGATCCTCCGCCATTTCACCGGTAGCACGATCTTTCCCAAACAAGATTTGCCAACTTGGATACATGGGGAAAGTCTTGCCATTCATTCCATTGGCTTTTAGATGGAACTGCACATTTCGAAAAGCATTCATTCACATGTAAATATCGATAATCTCGGCCGACATAAAAAAAAGGCAAGGCGGGATAATTTACCTTTACATAGTCCTCCCACACATCCGGCGAAAATCAACGATGACGGAATTTTTGTCGTAGTTCCAACTAAACCCACTTAGGCGTTGCATATCGGCAAGCAAACCATATTTCTCCTTCCAATTTTTTACCTTGGACTCTATGTTAGGAGTAGCTCTTATGGTTGTGTCGGGCAACATCTTGTGGAATAGAATTTCCACCGCCCTGAAAAAGCCGGACTTAAAGCCATTTTCGGTTTTCCGTTTAATGCTATCTTTGAACTCCTCAAGCATACATACTAGGAGGACTTCTTCTTGTTTAAAAGTCCATAGCCTCCAACTTTGTTTCTCTTTGTTATTGCCCTTGTCCTTAGGCTTCCCCTTGCCATTTGATGGCTTTCCTTGGGAAGTTTGTTGAGATTCCATTGGGTACACTAAGATGATGTTAAACAATTTATTAAATTCAAGGGAAAACCAAATAAGCAGTGTTTCATTACACTTCATAAATTTCACCCACATTGCAAACGTCAAGGGAAAACTAAATAAATAGTGTTCGAAGCGGGAAAACATGTCTACAATTAACATTACAATATAGGTAACAAATACATTTATTTGGAACTACTCTCCAGTCAAACCGTTAGCTAACCAATCGTTATACATTTCAGTTGCTAAGTTATCTCTCATTTGGGTTCATTCGATGGTTGGCTCGATCGTGTCAATGTAGTCATCTGATGGGACTATATGCACATTTTGCTGCTCCCAAATAGTGTATTCTTGTTCTACCGGATCGACTTCCATTTCTTGCTTGATAAGGTTATGGAGAAGGCAACAAGTTGTGACAATTCGACATTGAGATCTAATGGGATAATACTAACAAGATCGCAAAATTGCAAATCTCATTTTCAACACACCAAAGCATCTTTTAACCACATTTCTCGCACTTGAGTGCTTCATGTTGTAAAACTCCTCTTAGCTTTGTGGTTGGTGTCTTTGCCTCCAAATATTTGTGTGGTATCGTTGAACGCTATACGGGGCTAACAATCCCGGCCCATTAGTGTAATCGGCATCAACGAGGTAGTACCGACCTACAAAAATATGGGTTGACTTCTATAAAGTACGTTTACATGAATGTGGTTGTATGTAGTGTACATCAAAGTTATTAAAGTGACGTACCCTGTGGAATTTTCAACCCATGAGGCCTCACCAACGCATTTCGAATCACTCTCGAGTCTATGGCCTATCCTTCCCAACCAGACAACGCTTATATGAATCGGAGGTTTCGACTACAAAATCCTAGCACATTGTTGCACAGTCACCCTTCCTTGACCTATACCGTGCCCTATCTTCAACTGGGGGCATGACAGGTACAAAGGTACCATCTAAAGCCCCTAGACAATTCTATTAAGCACACATTTTAGTAGTCATATATGTTCAACATAAGGAATAAAGTGAAGGACAATTATATACATGGAATTATAAAGGTCATTTTACCTCAAACCACTTCCACCTACTGTCTGGCTCATTAGCTGGAACAGGATGGGGATGATGCCACAATTGATTGTAAAGTCTCAAGACTGCTAACAACACTGCGTTGAAATGCCTACTAACTATTTCCCCTGACCTTACAAATTGGAGCTTTGTTGGCCTATTATTGTTATGGTGCCCAAAGATCCACAAAAGATAACAACTTTCTCCACAATTGTGACATTCCTAGAGTTTTGTAAGCCTCATTCCTCAAGCATGTGGCATAAACTCACAAATGTATGTCTATTTACCATCAATTGATCGTGACAATTTTTGTCATCCCCGCGTACTAACCTATTTAGTGCATCAACTTGGTCCTGGTAGACATTCGGGCTCAAACGAATACATGGCCTTCGTCGAACCTTCATCAAATCCATTATTAACATGTACAGCATAAGAGTAGTATTCATTACTCTCATGAAGCAAAGGACTGCTACCAAAGCCTTATGCTTAGCCTTCTTCCTTCTTTCATGTTTCGTTAATCTTGCCATCTGTTTTAACATGAACCATATTACACAATTGTATTGTATTGGACGAAGGTATTATATTGAACCTATTAACGTCAAAATTAAGGCATCATAACCCACAATATAGTTCAAACTAACCAATTAGGTAAACCAAGTACATAAAGTATTAGTCTCAACACACACTTCTCAATCAAAACTCATAAATTAGGGCTAACAAATCTCAAATCAAACCCAACAAATTAGGTCAAACATATTACATATTAATATTAGGGCAACATATTGTCTCTGAAAACCCAAGAAATTAGGGCTCATTTTTATCATTGAAGAACCCCAAAAATGGGCAGCCAACATATCTCAGATCGAAACCCTAGCAAGTAGCAACAAAATCTTGTCAATGGAAGCCCAAAAATTAGGGCTAAAATTTGTTAGTTGGAAATCCTAACAATTAGGGGAAAACTTTCTCAATCGAAACCCAGATAAGATTTTTCAATCCGCAGCCAAGAATTTATACAATATCTTCTCAATCAAAACAGAAATTAGGGCTTTCTTCAAGCCTCAGTTCAAAACCCACAAAATTGGGCTCAAATCGAAACCCATTTACAGCAAAACCCTCAAATCAGTGGGTTTTGTTATCTCAATCGAAACCCTAAATTAATAGTATGAAAACCCTCCAAATTGGTGGGTTTTATCAACGAAAATATGCAAATCGAACACGTAGAAATGGAGTTTTTCGATTATGTGGACGGAAATCGTGGGTTTTGTTCAATACGAGCTCGAGAGGTTGGAAGAATGGAGTCATCAGTAACAACGGCGACAAGTCTCTTCTTCCTCTCTCTTCTGTTCGATCGCAACAACTGAGACGATCAACCACAAAACCCTCCAGATCACCACGATTTGGAAGGGTATAATAGGAACGAAAAGTAGCAAATCACCCTGGATTTGGTAACGATAGGGTGGAGACTGTTGTTACCTAGTCGGGGTTCACCCGGAGTTACAGTCCCAACAGTAACGCAAATCGGGGGAGAGAAGTTGCAGCTAAACGGCGGAGTAGAGTGGGACCAGGATTGTAAATCAGGGGGAAAAACCAAATTAGGGTGCAAGTGACGTTGCCAAACAGGATGTAGGGCCGTTGGATGAGGGAGTGGACCGGATGGGAAGAGTTTGTGATTTGACTTTGAGAGATCCGACGATCGGGGTATGCAGTTGCGGTGGTTGGAAATGTAGATTCGGATGTATTGGAACATTTTGGTTTAGAACAGTAGTAAATATTGTACCAGTAAAACTAGAAAGATTACTGCCTACGCACTCGCTTTATACGGAACAGAATATCTTATAGATTTTGAAATCTGAAATTATACGCCTTCCATTTTAAAAAGATTGTCCAATCCGTAAAATAGGAACTTTAAAAATTCAGTATATCAAGATAGAATCAATTTTTTTTTAATAAATGAAAAATATCTAGTTGATAATTCTACTAGCAAAAGATTGAATATATTTTGACAAAACACATTAATTTTAAATTCTTGCTTTGCGTGAGGATAACATCTTTTGGATAGAGCTAGTCTACACATATATGCCTATTTACTTGTAGCTCTTGTTTTTGTGATTTCTTTAATCTCCGTTATTTTTATCTACTGAAGCTGGTGCGTTGGAAGGCCTTAGGCAAAAATCAAAACGTAACATCAGGATATTTTTTGGTCAACTTATATTATTTTCTTCAGCTATTTAAAGATTTTCTGCTTGCTTTTATTTGATGCAAAATTACTAATCAAGCTTTTAAAATCGAGTAGTTTGAACATTTTATTTTCAATTGATAATACCGCTAATCAATTTACACTTACAGAAAAAAAAATATACAGAAAAATAATACTCCCCCCGTCCCAAAAAATTACTCTCAAATTTTCAAATTTTATATACAATACACATAACACATTGTTACCCAAAACTTGTAACTTTTCAAGTTTACCCTTCATTAGTTGACTCTAATAAAATAGGAGTTAATCAAGTTTTGAATTTAAATTATTTTTCGTAATGCGGAAAATCTTGCCGCCAATGTAATCAGAGACCTTTTTCAAAAATTTAAAACGCACTTTAATCTTTAAAATTTTCAAATATTTTTCTTTTGGTCTCATTGTTTTGATTGTTAAAAGCATCTCAAGGGTAGAAATGAAATTTACCAACTTTCCATTTTGAAAATTTTAAATTGATCCTATATTTTGGGACAACTAAAAAAGGAAAGTAGGCAAAAAAAAATTTGTTGAGGAGTGAGTTCATGAGTTTGTCAATATTCTTATTTATTAGGTTTCAAGAGGCGCCGCCTTGCAAATCACCACCCTTAGAAGCTGACTTTAATTTTATATTTCCGTGTTGCGCTAAATGTATAAAATAACAACTTTAATTTTATATTTCAGTGTATATACTCTTTTCTTTTCAATTGATAAATGTATATAGAAAATAAAGAAGTCAAGAGAAGAGTAAAGAAAGAAAGAGGGAGAGAGAGAGGAAGAAAAGATTTAATATAACTAAAGAAAGGAAACAACGATTGGAATCCGTAATTCTTAAATTTCCTAAACACAATGTTTGGGAAATTTTGGACTTCCTTAATTTCTCAGTGTAGTCCTTTTTAAAAATTCTAACTAATTAAATATTTCATAAAGCTAAATAAATAGATATATGTGGGCTTCAAGTTTAAGGCTTAATATATTTAGAGGCCTTGGACCTTCGCCTTAGTGGCGTAATGGTCGAGTCACCCCTGTATTGAAATTCTTATTTTTTTCTAAAATAAGAAAGAATATTCTGATATACGGATTGAATACCTTACAGATTTTCTTTTTTTCAACGGTATTTGGATTGGATTTTGTACTACTACGTGTAGTATTTTTCGTTATAAAAATAATACCTAAATCTTAGGAGTAATTCCCAAGCCCCCCCTTCTTTATGATCATAAGAATGTTCATGAAAAGATGTCGATGCTTTATCAAAAAAAAAAAAGAAGAGAAGTACTTATTAACGGAGGAAGCACAAACGGGGAGTTTGCGCCGCACGGATCTCGGCCGTCCATCTCTATAATACTAATAATCTTGGTTTTCGATTATAAAAAAATAGTTGGATATTTTACGTTATCATTTCTCCAATTTCTTCATATAAATAAACAAATAAACATGTGAGTACTATAGCAGCCTAAAAAAATAGAACAAAATAAAGTTTTTATTGCATTTAAGCTTGATTTTGATGTACAAAAGCATATATTCAGGTAGGTACTCCCACTCCTCGTTTTGTATCACATGTACATCCTTGTAACCTTGTTTAGTTAGTATAATATATTTTTGTGTGCATTTTCAAAAAAAAAGTATATATAAGAAAAAAAAAGCTTTCGGATTTAATAAGTTTACTTTTGAATAAAAATATGTCTATTCCTTACCCATAAAGAAAGGAAAATGGTTTTCACACCCCCTATTATCTCTTGGCACTCCATTTTGTCTTTATTCACCTTGAAATTATACTTAATTACCCTTGCTTTAAAATAATCCAAGGGGAGTGATGAGTGTTTATGTACTACTCCATCCGTCCTAAATTTCTTGTCTACTTACACTACTCACAACACCTCAAAAAAATAAAATTCCCAATTCCTAATAATACTTCCCAATTGGTCGTCCAAATTTGAAGTACCCATAAGAAAATTTTTGAAAAAAAAAAAAAATTATAAAAACCCCAAAACAACGCGGGGGCCTTGGCCCCCTTATACCCTTACTTGGTTCCGTCTTTGCTCGTAAATCGACAAGAAATTGGGACGCAGGATTATCAATTTCAATCTATCTACCTAAGAATATCTTCACAAACCTTCCACTTTGGGAGTTTCCTACATTTTTCTTGGTACTTTGTCGCACTTTTTCCTCTATGAAGTTGATAAAGGTTGGTGGTGGTAGTTGTCTGGAATAGGGTGGCGGGTGGCAGTTGTTGCCGTGTAAAGGGGGGCGGTGGTGGGTCTGTTCACTGGAGGGACAGAGAATATTAACAGGTGGTTCAACATACATGATACAACACAACCATCCTACCAACTATTCCAGGAAATGCTCAGAAGAACTAACGGCCCGACGGAATGTCGGGAAACTAACAACATGTGCATGCCCGACGGCAGCTCAAGTGGCAACAAGGACGAGCTACATCCCGAGCTCGAAATACAACAATCTCTTCAGCCAAGCCGGAAGAGAGAAATCTTATACGAATCCCCTAATCCCAACATAGATGGCCTGCTTTTGATAGGATCAGGGAGAGAAATAATCAAGTTGTGCGTAAACTTGGCCCTGACTGTCAAAAGACTCCGGGGGAAAAAATGTACAATATTCATAACCCATTGTTCGACATTACGCCTCTAGCTTATGGAATATTGTAAAAGGTTCAGCTTTCCTTGTCTCTCCAGCAAGACTTGGATGATTAACAGGAAAGTTTATATGAAGGCCTCAGATTGCAAACTATCCACATTTCGCAGTCTATAACACATTTCCAGAATCGCATACAAATTATACATGAAACTAAAGAATGACTTGAGAAAAGAAACCGAGAAACGAAAAGTGATACAAATGCTATATCTGAAGACAAAAGTGCCTTCGTGAAAACCTCTACTGTCAAAACTGGGGGTCGAGAGAGATGAAAGACTGCTTCCTAAGATCACATCAGCAGTCCTTAACTGGCTTGTATGAGAAATTCCATTTTGGAAGACTCGAATGAACGCCTTCGAGTAAAGTAACAAATTACCTTTAAGATCTCTTCACAACAACAGTAGCAAAGTATGGATGGTGGCTGAATTCAAAGTAGATCTTTAGCGATGGCTCTAGAGTCCCTAACCGGCATATGAGGTTTAGGGCAACTCCATTGTGCTCCGCAACCTGCTCGATCCGTCGCAGTTCCGCCATTTTCTCTGGGTCATGGGAAAAACTACTCCTGAGCTCCTTCGCAATCCTCTGAGCATCTTTGAAACAATTAAGCATGACAGGATTCTACGAAAAAAGAAGCTCATTAATGTCCATGTGACTGCCAAAGAGAAACATAGCATCCCAAATACTCACAGATAAACGAGTGTTCATCGTAGATTCCTCGTAAGAGAAGAATGACATGTGGTCGGGAATGGAAGCTTTCTGTAGGAGCTCAAAGTGCTGATTGAATCTCTGAGAGGGGGGGTGGAGTGGGAAGAAATCAAAAAAAGGAAAAAGAATCAGGACATATGATGAAACTTCAACCAGATGTTTCCCTACTCAAATGTGAGCTAAAAGTATGTATCTAAAAACAAAAACAAAAATCTGTCACCTCGAGCTCAGTATTAAATGGACCAAGACTTGTGAAGACCTTGTGTTCATTCCTCAGAGCAGCAAGCATCTGGAAAAAGCTGAATGGGTTAACAAAGCATTTGTAATACAACAATACATGATAAACAATCACATCCAGTACAACATGGGTAAAAAAGGTTGGGATTCGAAAATTGACCACCATTTCATGATGGTAGGCTCCAGACACCCGGTTAATCTCTCTTTACAGGTGGAGGCAAATACTCTTTCTTATGTTCACATTATCTAAGATTGTCAAACATTGCTCGTCAATGATTAAATATAAGAAGCAGATTTACCATTGTCAGGGCTTCAGCAAGATATATATGGCACTGAAGCAGCAAGACCGCAGGCGGTATCTGATAATCCCTTGCCAGCTCCTTCAAAGACTCTTTTTTCTTCTTTGCTTTCCGTTTACCTGATCAAGATGTACAGAAAACAAATATAGAGAATCATACAGGTTGAAATATCTCACTTTGACCTCTAGTCCAGGATAAAGCATCACTCAAACTTTTGTTTCTTAAGCAAATTGTAATAAACCACCACCAGAGAAAAGGGAAAGATAGCCAGAACACCCACAAGGGTGACAACTCAAAAAAATTGACCTACTACTTGTAGCCGTCGAACCAAATAAATTTGTCATAATTATCTGTCATGCAATATGCCGATGATTTCTAAGAAGTCATTCTTAACATCTTTATCCTTTGGGTGCAGATAATCTCAAGGAATGACCATGAAATGGTGATCAACCTTCCGTGCATGTCTTATGTCTACTACACACTCACCGGTTTCATGGCTTGTCAACATCTTGAGATGTGTTTTCTCCGCAAGCCTGATGAAGACCACATACATATACCAGTATACCATGCAATATTCACGGGGCGAGTATAGCTCCAGATCGAAGCCCAACAATAGGAAACGAGAAGCTATCCAGTATGTTTGCTCCTCTACCCAGATGAGAATGTGCTTCGATATCTTGGCGCATAAGTTCTGAAAGAAACAAAAAGATACAAGCGTGAAGCATATAGTTTTGAGCAAGAGATCAAGTTCAATGATGTTTGAAAGAGGATGGTCAAAGAAAACAGAACTAAATGACCACGAAATTGTAAAAATCCATCAAGTCTCACGTTCTTCTAGTCGCTCAAAACAATAAAATAAAATAAAATAAAATAATTTCTCATGTTCTTCTATTGGATGGAAGGATGGAATCATTAGTCTTTCTTGTAGATAAGCTGATAGAATCCTCAATTGTGAATGCAGAAATAAGGAATATTTCTCTTGTACGCAAGAACAAGAAGTAAGAACTGGTGAATACTGGTCATTGGCCCATGAAAACCCAGAGTGAAACAATTAGTGAATCCCTTGTGAACAATATTTTGCAAGGAAGAAATCACAACACATGGGGTCACAACAGTTATAGGAATAGTGTGGCATAAAATAACGGCGTATCAAACCTCTCTCTAGCTTAAACACCCACATTCTAGTGGTAAACTGGTAATCATTGGAATTATGCCATGAATTTTAGACATTCAAAGAAAGGAGCAGAATTCGTTGTGAGCAGTATGCAATTTTGGATTGAGGATGAGTTTCTAGAAAAACTGCCTGTATGGGATTTAGGGCAGCCCCAGTGGGTTTGGCAGACTTGTTGGGAGTTTGTGCGATGCATCGATCCCGCCATGGCTTCCACTGCACTGGCGTGCACAAGGCCCAAACTTCTGGGGAATATCCACGAAGTCCACCACATTCGTTGGGCCCAATATACATTAAATGACACATATTCACTTTAAAGACTAAGCCTTGTAAGTGGTGAGTCATCCAATTGTACATTAAGGTCCAAACATTTTTATATTTTTCCAATGTGGGACTTAACCTTTACACACTTTCCAACAAATCAACACTCCAACACCAAGCCACCTTGCTACATCGGGAGTCACCTGGATATCCACTTCATCTAGTCAGAGCCATCCATCATACTCCATCAAGAGCCAACGTGCCCATTCACTGGCACCATGATCCCCGATGAGTCAATGTGCAGGATGCATGTGTTTCATTCGCTTGCATCACCTTGCAGCGAGCACACCCCATCGCCAACACAATTGGATTTCCCACTTCTCAGTGTTCTTCGTACAAGCCCATTCATGGCACTGAGAGTTTGCCCATTGATCGTCAACCATAGGCTTTGATACCACTTGTTGGGCGTTTGTACGATGCATCGATCCTACCATTGCTCCCGCTACACCGGGGTGTACAAGACCCAAACTTCTGGGGAGTATCCACAGAATCCATCACATTTCGTTGGGCTCAACATTAAATGACCCATATGCACTTAAAAGGCTAAGCCTTGTAAGTGGTGAGTCATCCAATTATATATTAAGGTCCAACCATCTTCATATTTTTCCAATGTGAGATTTAACTTTCACACATGTTCTAATAGTTGTTATAGTTTTCTATTAAAAACTCCAAAATGAAGTGCCTTGGCCAGTCTTCAAATGGCTTCAAGATGTTAAAAACACGTAGTTATGTCACGAGTTAGTACAAACTACCAATGCACCTATTTGCCAAAAATTCGCCCGCAGGACCAAAAGGAAGGGCGGGAGGAGCACCCCTACATCCTACCTCTAGTTGTACATCCATTTCTAAAAAAACACTCTAATAGAGGCCCAAAAGGATGCTATCATCTATTTCTGTCTATATTATCCAAGTAACCAAACAAGATGCACCTTACTAAAGGCCTCCTTTGGCACCCAAGCTCGATAGCATGGACTTTGTAAAAGCATCCAACAAAAAAACCAATTGGAAATAAGGGAGAACTTGCCCATGCTCATATACTAGTTTATGAGGTTATAATTAACCAATGTGGGATATTGCTCTAACACTCCTGCTCATGTGAGACCCCTGACTTGCACGTGGTGAGGTAACCAAACGATTCAACAAATACGACCAACAAAGGGGGAACCTGTGAATATATAATGGTGGCCAGCCTTCTTGTTATTTACCATTATTTTAAGGGTAGTTTAGACTTTATGTTAATTAGGGCTTCATTATGCTTATTAGGGTTTAGTGTGCTATCTTCTATTTAAGCTTTCTCTTATTCATTGTAAAAGTAACTCTTCTAATCGAATAATACATACCTTGTTCTGTCTCTCACCCTTTTGCAAAGTTTATCATGGTATCAGAGTCCCCTCTTTGGGGCTAATAGCAATCGCTTCTCTCCCTCTATCCTCTTCTTCGATCAACACTCACTACATCTCTCTTTCTGTTCGATTGAACACTTAGTACTCTCTCTCTCTCTCTCTCTCTCTCTCTCTCTCTCTCTCTCTCACTCAAGCCATAGCCCCACACCGATTGCAACCAAGCCATGAACAATCACCAACGATCACCATTCATCCACCGACGAGTCCTACCCAGTCATCGTCGACTACCGCCAAAGCACTCTCCAACCATCAACGACCACCGTGAAGCATCAACGGCCAGTTTTTGTTGCTATTCGGGTATCAAGTTGTTAGATTTGACCCAGGCGAGTACTGTACAACCACCGACAATCATTATTTAGCAATCTTAGACCCCCGACACTCACCGTAAAGCATTCTCGGATCATCAATGGGAAGCTTCGTTACTATTCTTGCTTCGTAAGGCCAGAGGTATTTTCTGAGTCTGGATTCTTGCTCTATTCATATCTTTTGAACGATTTGGAACCTCTGAACCTCTGTTTAAATTATCGGTGATTATTGATTCTCTTGTTGCACTCCACTGTTGGTACTATATCTTATATCTGATCAGCATGGCAAATGATAAATCATTTACTGCTATTTGTGAACGACTAAATGGTGTTAACTACTCATATTGGTCAAAGGTCATGAAAAACTTTATTGTTGGAAGGGGCATGTGGGGCTATGTAACAGGGTCTACTGGCAAACATCCTATTGTGAAGTCAGATGATCCCACAAATGCAGATTATGTTACTGCCTTTGCAAAATGGGAACTGGAGAATGCAGGAGTCCTTACGTGGTTTCATAATTCTGTTGAACCCACCAATGGTATGAATTTCTCTAAGTATGATACGGCTAAGGAAGTTTGGGACTATTTGCGGGGTATGTATCTCCATTTATACTTATATGGAGATATTTATACTTATGCATGTACCGTTGAATATCTTTAACACATAACAATTTGATTGTTTTATCATGTGTGTCTAGACAAATAGTTTGTTCTGATGTCTTTACAGCATTCTTACTAAGAAAATCAAAAATTCCCAATTTATAAATTCTTTTGGGTTCAACTTCGGGTATAGACCATTGATTAAGTTGTTGAGCCTGAGAGTACTCAACAATTTCTTCATTTTTTACAGATATCGAAGATCTATCTAAAGATAGAACAGACATGATAAGGATGTTAATTCATATATGAATGAGGACAGAACGGATAGTCTCATAAAATAAACCTCATATCATTGTTGTGTATTATGTTTTCATCAAATACCTATAATGGATCTCAGATATACCCATCTGTCAACGGTTTACGAGTCAAGGCCATCAATTCCCTTTCGGGACCTAAAGGCACACAAAACCCTCTAGCGACTTAGGTGAGGAACATATACCTCGGATCCATTCTGTAATCATATAAAACATAACAAACAAAAAGATATGTGATTTATTAAAGGGCTATCTACACCTATCTTTCCACCTCATATATGAATTAACAATAGATTTAGCAAGCCATGATGGCTCTGATACCAATAATAGAAGGATCGATACAAAAGAAGATAAAAGAACTTACTGAAATACTGATTGGATTTATTCTCGATTGGTGGTGGAAGATGAAAGTAATTTACAAGTGGAAGGATGGAGAGAAATTACAGAGGTAAGAGAGTAGAGTGAGAGAGAGAGGGTACTTGAAATCGCGCCGAAGATTTAGAATACTGACTATTTATAAAGCCGCTACGACCATTTGTAGCGAGATGTAGATGGCGCGTCGATGATGACGTTTAACAAAATATCTAGTACTGTTGCTGACGTCATGGATGACGATCTTGCTGTTGTTGTCATTTTGTACCGACGATTACTGTTGATATCGTCATGGATGACGTTCTACCGATGCTTCTTCTTTTCCTTGGCCTTCATGGCTTGCTAAATCTATTGTTAATTCATATATGAGGGGGAAAGATAGGTGTAGATAGCCCTTTAATAAATCACATATCTTTTTGTTTGTTATGTTTTATATGATTCTGTAATGGATCTGAGGTATATGTTCCTCACCTAAGTCGCGTAGAGGTTTTGTGTGCCTTTAGGTCCCGAAAGGGAATTGATGGCCTTGACTCGTAAACCGTTGACAGATGGGTATATCTGAGATCCATTATAGGTATTTGATGAAAACATAATACACAACAATGATATGAGGTTTATTTTATGAGACTATCCGTTCTGTCCTCATTCATATATGAATTAACATCCTTATCATGTCTGTTCTATCTTTAGATAGATCTTCGATATCTGTAAAAAATGAAGAAATTGTTGAGTACTCTCAGGCTCAACAACTTAATCAATGGTCTATACCCGAAGTTGAACCCAAAAGAATTTATAAATTGGGAATTTTTGATTTTCTTAGTAAGAATGCTGTAAAGACATCAGAACAAACTATTTGTCTAGACACACATGATAAAACAATCAAATTGTTATGTGTTAAAGATATTCAACGGTACATGCATAAGTATAAATATCTCCATATTGGGTTAATTCAAATTGCCTTTAAACCTTTGACCTTACCAGGATTAAATTCCAGTATTCAAGCTGATTTGAGAGATGCTAGATGTAATGATTGGAAATCCTCTCTTATGGGGATTGTTCAAACTAGTTTATGTCACTTTAAAGTATATTTTAATGTTTATCCTAACCTTGCTCTATCTTTAACTGATAGAAATTTGTTTGAAGCTGTAAGTTTACATATCCAAACACAGGGATATAATTTTTTGCCAGGATCTGAAATTATTGCTGTTATTTATCGCATTCATTATAAAGTTATTAATACTATGTGTCCTAACGCTATTTTGCGTAGCGATCTAGGAAAAACCGTAGTAGTGGAAAGCAACCTTTTAACTACAAACGTAGCAGTACCAAGATTAATAGATTGGGAAGAAGTTACTTTTCCCACCAACTGGTCTATACCTAATGCTGTACAACCCCAGCCAATTATTAGTAGTCAAGTGGACCAAATTGTCCAAACAGCCGAAGGTGATGTCGAAATAAGATTCACTCCTGAAAATGTCAGCCGAATATCCTTAACCAGAAGTTTCTCATCCAGGCATAGTTATCCACCTTATAGGGTATCTCATCCAACTACTTCAAGACACTCCGTGTCTGAAATCCAAGAGCAAACCCCAACAGAAGTTCCTTCAGAAACTTTAGAAACTCATATTGAGGGTATTCACATATCTGAACAACAAATTCCTCATGGAATTTACAGCTGAAGAGTGCTTGGTAAAAAGCGTGACTCGCCAACAAAGATCCGAAATGGCTTTTCATATCTGAGTTTTTATGGATTATACACCTAACTCACCTATAAGATTATTAATTAGTAAAGAATTTATGTCACCTGAACATCAAGAGTTTAGGCATTGGTATTTTACCAAGTTTGATAAATCAGAACAAGATTTTATCAAAGATCATTTCTATAAAGATTTGGAAAATCGCCAAACTTTGATACCTTTTAAAAAATGGTTTTTAAATTGGTATACAAATCAGTATCATATAGCAGTTATCCAAGATTTTCAAAAGGTCTGGAGTAAATTTGATGGTACAATGATTAAATCGGTTCATCCTCCTCCAGAACCAATTAAAATGGAAAATAGTAAAAATGCTTTAGAAGCAACCCCTTATGTAGATTTAAGTAAGATTACTTCTACAACTTATTTACCTGAAAGTATTCATATGATAAAACAAAATAATTTCACTAATATGAGTTTGCAGACTATTGGACAACAACTAATTCGCATTGAGCATGATGTCCAAGCTGTTATTGATAATCAGAAAGTTATGTCTTCTATACCATCCTCTTCTATTTCCTTAGCTAAAGCTTTAGAAGGAAAAGATACTAAGCCAGATATTAAACCTCCCATACCTTTAGAAAATTTTAAATTTTCTAATCAGAAGGAGAATTCTGAATTTATTGATCAACTTATTGGCAGAATAGATAGTAAGTTGCATATCAAGATTCTCGAGTCAAACTAACCTGGGATACCGATTCTTATTTAATTAGATAATTTGGATGCTGAACAAATTCAAGAGATTCAGCATTCATTTCAAACTATGCAAGAACATACTATTAATAAAGTTGAGTATGATGAGAAAGGACCAGGAAATGAAAGTATTCGTAGAACCTATTACAGAAGGCCAACGCCTCAAGATCTTCTTTGGGAAGAAGATTTTTTTCAGACTCAGCAAGCTTATTGTGCTAGAACCATTTATGAATGGAATATAGATGGACTCTCAGAATATCAAATTTATGGAGTCCTTCAAAAATGCTTATGTATTCTAGTGTTTGTAGAGTCGCTGGATAAATGAGAGATAGAGATATCATTTGTTCTTATTATCAATGGTTTCACTGGAAGTCTCAAAGGTTGGTGGGATAATTATCTCTCTCTTGCCCAACAATCTGAGATATTAGGTGCCCTTAAAACCGAACTTGTCACAGATATGGTGATTGATCAATCAACTAGTCAACCCGTACCAGGAGTTAGAGAACAACCAGTTCAAGACGCTGTTTATACTCTTATTCAAGCTATAATTTTACATTTTATAGGAGCCGTAGAACAACGACAAGAGCGTGGGAGAGAATTGTTGCAAAATTTAAGATGTCCATCCTTAACACATTTTAGATGGTACAAGGATGTTTTTATCAATAAAGTTATGCAACTAAAAAGCACGAAATTCCCGAACATTGGAAGGCCAAATTTATTGATGGCCTACCCCCCTTATTTGCCCAAAAGGTTCGTCAAAAATTGATGGATCTTAGTATTGGGAATATAATTCAATGGACTAGTTGTACCTATGGACACCTTATTAGTGTTTGTGTCCAAGTAGGATTATCTATCTGTAATGATATGAAGCTGCTTGATATCGGCTTAAAAGAGTAATCTCACTTAAAAAAGAGAAATCGGTGAGTTTTGCCAGCAATTTGCTGTTAACATGCCCACAAATTATCCTAAGAAGCATCATAAAAAAACTATTTCAAAATCTTCTAAACCATATAGTAAGAAGTCTTATAGAAGAAAGTCTTATGACAAAGATTATTCCAAAACAAAGTCTAATCGTAATAGCAGAGACAAAGGGAAGACCAATAAGCTTAATTCTAAGAAAAAGCCCAAATCCGAAGTCAAATGTTACAAATGTGGAAAATTTGGTCATTATGCTAATAGATGTTTAACCAAAAAGAAGCTAAATGAGCTCCAACTAGATGAAGGGCTCCGTCTTCAACTCAGTAAATTGCTTCTAAATTCTAGTGATGAATCAGAAACTGAAAGTGACGAGATTAATGATCTGGAATACTCTTCATCGAATCGGAATCATTCAAGATTGCGGGGTAAGTCTTTGTTCATCTTCTAACCCAGATTATCTTAAAGCTTTTGCCAACCTTAATGGGTTGAGTTTAAATGTTTTATCAAAATCACAACAAGAAACTCTTGATCTTATTGATAAAATTCAAGATCCAGAAATCCGAAGAAAAATCATTGAAATCTCATTAAGTTCTTCTGTATCTAATATTGAGCCAGAGAAACCTAGTCTCTCTAGATATTATAGTATCAATGAAGTTTTTAATCGCATGGAAGGTACTTCTATTAAACCAGCCACTTTACAAGATCTTCAAAAGGAGGTCAATGATCTCAAAGCAGAATTAAAACAGTTAAAGTTATCACAACTTGAGGCTCAGAAAAGTATTTCTTCTGTGAAAACTAGACTCTCTAGCCTCGAACAATTGAGTTTAAAACCCATAGAAAAACCAGAATCCAACCACAAACTTTTTTGAAGAACCTACTTATTTAAATAGTATCAACAAGGTGACACATCAAAAATGGTATATCCAAATTAATCTTGTAATTAATCAAGAATATACAATTAGGGATATAGTGGCACTAGTAGATAGTGGTGCGGAACATGAACGCGAGGGAAGGTTTAGTTCTACTAAAATATTTTGAAAAAAACTGCCCGCCTCTTTACTTGACGCAGAGGAGGTAATAGAATGCACATTGGTATAAATTATCGATGTTTTGACCAGAATGATGGTACTTGTTTACCAACTATGTTTTGCTTGTTAAAAATCTACAACAAGTGGTGATTTTAGGAACACCCTTTTTAAATATGATCATGCCAATCAAAAAAATTGATCCTTCGGTATATCTTCGTAGCATACGGGATCACGATATTTCTTATCCTTTTGTTCGCGATCCACGAAACCGGGATTATTCAGAATTACAAGGATTTCTTCGTAATAAAGAAAAGCGGTTAAATTTTCTTCAAAAAGGAGATCAGGTTATGAATATCAATCGAAACTTCAATCTCCTAGTTTACAAGAAAAGATCAAAGGGATTGAAAATCAATTTTTTAAAAGAAGTTTGCGATTGATTTACCTAACGCTTTTGGGAAAGAAAACGTCATATTGTTTCTCTTCCTTATAATCGAGGATTTTTGATGAAAAGCGAATCCCAACTAAAGCTCGACTTAGTCGGATGAAATCGATTATTTGGAGCTTTGTAAAAGGAGATTCAAACTCTTCTTGATAAAAATTAATCGAGAAAAAGCTATTCTCCTTGAGTTGTGCTTGCCTTTTATGTCTTCAACAATCTTTGAAAAGGAGGGGAGTTCCTCGTCTTGTTATTAATTATAAACCATTAAATGATGTTTTAAAAGTGGATTAGATATCCTATTCCAAACAAAAAAGATTTATTAGACAGATTACAATCTTTGTCATCTTCTCAAAGTTTGATCTAAAAAACGGATATTGGCGCATTGATTGAAGAAAAAGATCGGTATAAAACTGCATTTGTTGTTCCATTTGGTCACTACGAATGGAATGTTATGCCATTCGGCTTAAAAAATGCCCCATCAGAATTTCAGAATATTATGAATGAAATATTTTCACCCTATTCTGATTATTGTATTGTTTATATAGATGATATTCTTGTTTTTCTCATCATCTATTGACTAAAGACTTTAAGCATCTTAGAGCTCTTAAGGATGCTATTAAACGTAATGGTTTAGTTATATCCGCACCAAAAATGAAATTATTTCAAACAACGAAGACGATTTTGGGTCATAATATAAATCAAGGAACTATTATCCCTATAAACCGAAGTATTGAGTTTGCTTCTAAATTTCCAGATGAAATTAAGGAAAAAACTCAACTACAAAGATTCTTGGGAAGTTTAAATTATATAGCAGATTATTATTTAATTTAGCCCAAGATACTGCTATTTTATATCAGCGATTACAAAAGACTCCTCCCCCTTGGACAGAGGAGCACACCAAAGCAGTAAGAAAGATTAAGCTTAAGGCAAAACAGTTACCTTGTTTATGTTTAGCAAACCACCTTGGCGTAAGGTTGTGTAAAGCAGATGCCTCTAATATTGGCTATGGAGGAATTCTTAGCGTGAGAATCCTCATTCTCGGAAGGAGGAATTGGTAAGATTTACATCGGGATCATGGAAAAAAGCTCGACTTTTAATTATTCTAACGATTAAGAAAGAAATGCTTTCTATTGTGAAATGTGTTTCTAAATTTCGGGATGATTTACTTAATCAAACATTTCTTATCCGTATTGATTGCAGTTCTGCTAAATTTATTTTAGCAAAAGATGTTAAAAATCTTGTTTCCAAACAAATATTTGCTAGATGGCAATCCGAATTATCTGCCTTTGATTTTGAGATAGAATATATAAAAGGAGAACAAAACTCTTTACGTTTTTTTTAACAAGAGAATTTTTAACAGATGGATGAAGTTGAACGCGAGCAACGATCGAATTGAGTTAAATCAGTATTTGGGTTGATCTATTGTTAAACCTTATTCAAAACCTAATCTCGGATCTTTGGATTTCTAAGCTTTCGGGGCATTTCACAAACTCAAGTAATAATGATATTAGTATGGAAGATAAAGCTTTATGCGGGCATATGGAAATTTCTATCCACGGTTACAAAAGAGCTCTAGGTGTCTTATCTCGAAGTTTAACAAATTTCCTCTTGGCAATGCGATGGATGGAACCTCGACCGAGGTCGTGGTGCGGGTGTAAAAAAAGCGAGGACCTATCGGTATGGAAGAGGCCGAACGTCTCTCTTTTTATCAGAATATCCGACTCTGGGAGAATCTTCCAGCCAGTCAAAACAGAAAACAGCAAAAGAGGCCTTTGAGCAAGGACCTCAATATATTAAAAAGCAGATAACCGAACCTCTGATCACATTATCTGATGGTGATCTAAATCTGCATCCGAAGGATCCTTGGTGTCTTAAAGAAAGATATCTTCAACATCAGCAGTATACCGTCCAAGAAGGAAAGTCTCGGTACATTTATGAGGCCATTCTTTCAGAGACATCATCAGTACAAATTAACCATCATTATTTGGAAGATGGTAATAGCAGAACACCCATTACCTATTCAAAATGTTATATTGTCAGGGTGCTGCATCCTCAAGAGTGGGGCCTTTCAACTTTTGCAACCAGAACACTAAAAATTAATGAGCAAAAATATAATTATTGGGACTATGCAAGGGCATGGACCTATGCATTTTATTATCAGAATCCAGTAAGAACCCATTCATGGTTCTTTATTCTAAATCCGGAGATTGTGCAGAAAGAAACGGGATTTCCATCTTGGTTTCTCCATTGGTGGGAATATCATGCACCAGAAATTGCAATTTTTCCAGAAACAATTCCCTATATGGTACAAATATCATCCATTTGGAAGGATTAACGTGAAAGAAATCCCACGAAGGACAAGATCTCTTATGGTTTTGTACGAATTCGTAATTGCTTGGATTTGGCAATGGGACTATGAAATTGCGAAGATCATCTTCGTATCCCGGGGAATCCAAAGAACCCTTTTTTGTAAAATGGTGGTCTCGTTTTGAGACTGATAAATGTTTAACAATTATCAAAGAAACAGTCGAGCAGTATCAGGATGACTATAAGAAACAAGCCTCAAGCAGTAACCCGGCTCAGGGTCCAGTAAATTTTATCCAACAGATCAAATTGATGATTCAAAATCAGCATCCAAATCTAACCGAACATGAGCAAGATATTAAGCTCATGGAAATTATTAAAGATCAGTACTTAGCTCTTCAAGAGCCAAATTCTTCCCAAGTAGACTCCAAGAGTGACATTTCTATGTCCTCTCAAGATCAGAATCCAGGGCAATTTGCTTGTCTAGCGGGTGAATCTCAGGATCCCAATGAAGACACTGAAGTATATCCAGAAGAGGCGGATCTTTGGGACTCTATGATTGAGTTAAAAATGCTGAAGGCCAAGGAAAAGAAGAAGCATCGGTAGAACGTCATCCATGACGATATCAACAGTAATCGTCGGTACAAAATGACAATAGCAGCAAGAACGTCATCCATGACGTCAGCAACAGTACTAGATATTTTGTTAAACGTCATCGGTGGCGCATCTAAAAGAATCTTATAAAGGGTCGTATTGGCTTTATAAATATTTCAGTATTCTAAATCTCAAGGCGATTTGAAGTACCCTCTCTCTCTCACTCTACTCTCTTACCTCTGTAATTTCTCTCCATCCTTCCACTTGTAAATTACTTTCATCTTCCACCACCAATCGAGAATAAATCCAATCAGTATTTCAGTAAGTTCTTTTATCTTCTTTTGTATCGATCCTTATATATATATATATATATATATATATATATATATATATATATATAGGATCGACTTCTAGTCCGGGATCCGGACCTCCTAGATCCGAGCATTTTTTTTGACGATCCGAGCCTTTCAATGTGTTCAGAAGGTGTTTTCAAGGGTCTACGTGAGAAATCTCCCAAAAAAAATACCGAGAAGGGCTTGATCCAAGTAGTTATTCGCAAAATTGTAAATATACAGTTATTGCGAAAAACTTCTTGGATCAAAAGCCCTTCATGGTATTTTTTTTAAAAAAAATTCTCGCGTAGACCCTTAAAAACACCTTTTGAACACATTGGATGGTTCGGATTTTCCAAAAACAATTTGCAAAACAACAAAAACACCCCAAAACCTCTAATCCGGGGTCCCACATATATATATATATATATATATATATATATATATATATATATATATATATATATATATATATAGGTGGTGCTTCTAGTCCGGACCTCCATGATCCAAAATTTTTTTTGACGATCCGAGCCGTCCACAATGTGTTTAGAAGGTGTTTTCAAGGGTCCCTCGCGGAAAATCTTCAAAAAAAAAATACCGGGAAGGGCTTGATCCAAACAGTTTTCGCAAAAACTGTATATATATAGTTTTTTGAAAAACCGCTTGGATCAAGCCCCTTCCGGTATTTTTTTTGAAGATTTCACAAGTGGCCCTTGAAAACACCTTCTCAACACATGGACGGCTTTCTGATTTTCCAAAAATAATTTGCAACACAAAAAACACCAAAAACCTCTGTCAGGAGTTGGGATTAGAAGTTTTTTTATATATATATATATATATATATATATATATATATATATATATATATATATATATATATATATATCGTAGAGGATCCGGTCGGGACTCGGTCAGGACCTCTCTTCTTCGGCCATTTGGTAGGGATCAATTCGTTGGATGTTTTTAAAATGTGTTTTTAAGGTTCCGAGAAATGGGAAAAAAAAAATAGGGAAGGGCTTCATCCAGAGCATTTTTGATAAAACTGCGATTTTACGGTTTTATCTAAAAAAATGCTCGGATGAAGCCCCTTCCCGTATTTTTTTCCCATTTTTCGCGGAACCTTAAAAACACATTTTAAAAACATCCAACGGTTTGGATCCCGGCCAAATGGCCGGGAAGTGAAAATTCCGGACCTAAGATAGGTCCGGGAGTCCTGACCGGAACCGGACTCATATATATATATATATATATATATATATATATATATATATATATATATATATATAACTATATTATAATTAACCAATGTGGGACAAGCTCTACCAGACTTGACACAAATACATATGCATGATAACAGTTTATTTCACTACAAGAAAATGGGCCATTCCCGGCATTTTTTTTCCCGGCATTTCAATAAATGCCGGAAAAGTGACTTTTTCCGGCATTTCAACAAATGCCGGAGAAAGTGTCTTTTCCCGGCATTTATTGAAATGCCTGGGAAAAAAATGCCGGAAAAAGTACTATTCCCGGCATTTTTCCATAAAATGCCGGTAATAGTTAAATTTTTGAAAATTCTTTATTTTATACTATAAATATTTTTGTTTGACCTTTAGAAACCAAATGTGTGCTAGCACAATTGGTAGTGCTCGCGCGCGTAGTGGTGAAGGTCACGGGTTCAATTCTTGGGGCAAGCAATGTCCCAATTTTGCTTGCCATGTGTGCACCACGCAGGGCGCCACGTGGGTTCCATGCGGGCACCAAATGGCTGCCACGTGGCCCTCACATGGGTGCCACGTGGCATTTTTCCCTAATAAAATAATTGACTTTTCCCGGCATTTGTGAAATGCCGCAAATAGTGGCCACTTTTCCCGGCATTTGTGACAACTTTTCCCTGCATTTGTTAGCATTAACGACACGTGTATAGACGGCATGTGTAATAAATGCCGGTAATGCTTAAAAAATGCCGGTAATGCCCTTTTCCGGCATTTGTGGTGGCTTTTCCGGCATTTATCAAAATGCCGCTAATAGTGAAATTTGGCGTAGTGTTTGGAGTCATCTCAACTCACTACTGTTATATTATGTTAGGGCCATAAATCCACCATGGATTCTGAAAATACGAATTACTTTTTCTGGTTGCATAGAAAATATTATTAAATCAAAGGGCCTGCAAAAAGTTCGCATGGAAGCAAACCCCTAAAATCAAGTGCCCAGTTATAATGTTATGACAACAGACGCGGATAGATGACCGACGACAGGAGGAACAAGCTCTACTAGTGAACTAGCCTGCGGTACATATCTCACAAATTATAAAAAGAAGATCCAGGCAAATCATAGGGCAATAAGATTTAGTAAGAAATAGAAGTACGCATTAGTAAACTGACAAATGAGCAGCATACCTCTTCTAGAGTGCTTGAGATTTCTCTAAGCTCCTTTTTGAAACCCAGTTCTAGCTGTGAAAACAGCAGTTTTTTCAGCAACCAATTCCCAAATCCATAAATATTCCACATAAGGTTTGCATTTTACCAAGGGAAACTGCAATGCTAAGTTGGGAAAACAGAAGGAAAAGAAGGAAACAGATTGAGTTAAGTTCAATTATGTACGACAAACCTGCATATAACTGACTCGCCAATCTTGTAAAATTTTCCCAAGCTTACGCCTCTGCCATGCAGCATTGGTACACAGAATTTTGAGCAAGTTGACCACTAACTGCAACAATGAACCACACATAGTACCTGTTAGATGAAGCATTCTTTGCCACAAGCATGGAAGCAAAAGCGATCAAAATAAAACAAACTAAACCAAAGGAACCGCAAACCAAACCCTCTCCCCACAACCCATCAAAAAACAAAAAGCGGAATGAGAAAAGATAAAGCAAACAAAAATGCAAAGAAAAAGGGAAACTGTTCAACCAACTCAAAATCAATTAGCAACAAGTGAAGAGGCCACCCAGGCTCATATAGCTTTGGAGGTTATAATTAACCAAGGTGGGGCAAGCTCTAACACTACCCCACATGGGCGACCCCTGACATGCATGTGGAGAGATAAACAACGATTCAAACACCTACATCAACCATCAATGACAAACTAAGGGGAATCAACCATCAGTCCATCAACAACATAGAGTCTTGTCCAAAAGCCTCCGAAAAACTAGTTCTGATACCATTTTAAAGCATCTAACTCAAAACCAATTGGCAATGAGTGGAGAGGCCATCCAGGCTCATATACTAGCTTTGGAGGTTATAATTAACCAATGTGGGACAAGCTCTAACAAAAACCAACGACCTTCCTTCCTTCCTTGATCTCATTAACAAAATGATAATTGGTAGTCAGTTGACTAAACCCCTGGTTTGGACCAACTTGAGAGTTGCTTAAAGAACATTGTTGAAAAAAGAAAAGGGGAATCGTTAAGATGCATATCAAGAAAAGGGTAGAATGTCTGATTTTAACCTGCCCTAGTTGACCAAGAACTTCATTCTGAATCTCGTAGTCCTTCAGGACCTCGGGCAATGCTGCAGCTTTAGAAATTACAGTAAAGACAGGATCCCGTCCATAGAGTTTCCCATCATGAATGAGTAGAACCTGTTCAGAAGTTTGCAGGGTGAGTTGACAATAGCAAAATGATGAGAAAATGTCAAGTTTCTAAAACTCGCAGGGGTGCTCCCAAGGCAGTTGGGCACCTTCTAGCTTCCGGGGCCGAGTACTCGGCACCTAGTCGGGATAGTCAGTTTAGTCAAGCTAGTCGGCGAGGGTCCTTCTAGCGCCTAGTTGGCGAGTATTCGGCCTTCTAGACCTTTTAGAACACTAAATGTATACAACAAAAATGAGAAGAAGAAGAAGAAGAAGAAGGGCCGAGTACTCAGCGCCTAGTCGGGATAGTCAGTCTAGTCGGGCTAGTCGGCGAGGGTCCTTCTAGCACCTAGTTGGCGAGTATTCGGCCTTCTAGACCTTCTTTTAGAACACTAAATGTCTACAGCAAAAATGAGAAGAAGAAGATGAAGAAGAAGAAGAAGCAGGAGGAGGAGGTATATGTAAGACCATATTTATACTTTGATAAGATAATACCAAATACAGCAAGAAGTCGCAAATTTCAAAAATTAAAAAAATGAGACAATTATAGAAAAATCAACTGAATCACCAAGCAATTCAAAACTTTAAAAGATTGGACTCAAATCCTATAATGTCTTCCAACCTAAACCAATATAATAGCATGTCTTAATTTTTTATGAGCACAAGCGTTCCAGAAATCAACTCAAATGGCTAAGACATAGCAAAGAAAGTGGCTAAGAGTTTAGACTTGAACCATGGTCGGCGGCTGGGAGTGCAACAAAAGCTATAAACGTGTACACAACTACACGCTCCTCCGATTGTGAAGCATAGTAATTCCAGTTATAATGTCACGAGTGAGAAGTGGCTGATCGGTTGTTTACCTCTAACTAAAGTTTACTCAACATCACCCTCCCTGTTTCAGGTTTTGGGGAGTTTTTTTCTTCCATTCAACAAGGTTAGGGAGGGTGGATACAAATGGAGCACCAGTTTTCCCTGGAAGAGTATAATTTTTATGTCTAGATGGGCAACTGGAAGCAAGGGAATTTAGAGCAGATAGCTATTCAGTGGGCAGCGACTGTAATCATAGATTAAACAAACGAATATGTCCAGATAACCATCCGGGTGGCACTGACAAAAAGAGAATATAAATCTAGTGTTATATGCTCCATTGAGAAACGAACACTTAAAGAAGAAGAAAGAGACAATAAATAAAAGGAGAAGTGGGTAGTTTTTCAGTAACCAACCTGGAGATGAGCTCTTGCGACCAAATCGGGTTGAAATTTATGGAACTCAATCACAAAGTGTAAAACACCTTCAAGTAATGGGTCCAAAGAGTAGGAACATAAAATATCTAGATCATGAAGAAGTTTTTGGAAATACTCAACACCCTGGCAGAGGAAACCAAGAATGCACTTAATTTCTAGGTAAGATATCGGAAGCCAACCAAAGGCCAGCTCCAGTTGTTGCTACTGGATGACAAAATGAATTTTGGAATTCACACACTCACCTTTATCCAGCTGAGAATTTTAATTGCGCGAGGTGGAGTAGGAGCAGACAATCTACAGTTCAAACTTGCATCAAACCCGATTGGTTGACAACCAGAAGCAGTGGTTCTATCTTCTAGTCCATCTTCACAAGTTCCACATGCATTGGAGCATAGGAATTTTGACGATTTTAGAATGGAATCTAGCTCTGATAAGCAGGAGGCTATATGTTTCCTAGCCAGCTCTAAACCTCTGCCTTGAGGTCGCCTCATAGCCGTAAGAGCATGGAAGAAGTGCTGAAAGGGAAATGGATACATGTCAAATGATAGTGCAAAAACATCTAGTACCAACATCCTTCATGTTGATGATAACTGCCATTAGATAGTTGTCAAATGATACCGCACGAAAACATCTAGTGCCAAAATGCATATCAACTTGGATAGTTGTCAAACGAAACAAATATGATATCGAGCATAACTGCAGCAAGTGCCAGGAAAATGATATTGCCATTTTTTCCTTGAAGGTCGCAGAACAACTACAAGTCCTAGACCTCAGCATAGCTGATAACTCTATAGAAGAGTCACAACTCAGGGTAACTAGTCTTGAAACTTGAAAACCAGGCATAAGTCAATGATTTGGAAATAGTAAAGGGGGGCAATGGCATTCACTTTATGTGACAGAATGTTTATACCATGAAACAATTGGTCCAAAAAGGAGGGTATTGGTTCTACAAACAGTAAAGTTTTCCAACTCCAATAGACAGCAGGAGAAAAAATTGAAAAAAACAAGTCCTGCGTTCTTGAAGAATCCCAAGAACAATCAGAGGATTGAAGAAGAAGTACAGAAAACATTAATCGTACTACTTAATAATCTTCCAGACAATAATATGGCAAACACATGAGGTGAGCATTCATTAATTATATCAGCTTTCAACACTTGATGACAGTCATTATAAACCGCAAAATGACAAAACTCAAAGAACAGGCAATTCCCAATAACAAGGCAAAGAAGCCTGCATATACAAGCACTTCAAGTCAAACAAGGGACAACGTTTTCCTTCATCTACACATTATTTTAGTTAAGGTCCACTAAAAATACTATCTTCCCGTTGTAGTCAAAAGTGGGTGTTCTTTCCACTAAATGTCAAACGGTTGACATCTATGAGGAGAATGACTTGTGGAAAGTACCCAAAATACGGCAAAAATACCTTAGTGAAAACTCAGCCATTGCTCGTTGCTAAGCAGAACAAAAGTTCTCTAGCTGCTAACTAAATCTCAAAACTGTACTAATTAGATTGCCATGACAACAATAAAAACCATAAGCCAAAGTTCAGTCCTCCCTTCCAGACCAGCAATTATGCAGTCATGGAACTATTTTCCCAGTAATAACCTTATCAGAGTTAAATCTGTACTGCCACTGGTGATGCCCAAATGTGGCAACTGATGTGAACACTGAGAAGCTCGATAGTCAAAATGAAAAGGTAAAGTAATCACAGGAAAATAATGTGCTAAAAAATGTACATTTAATGATCCAGGTAGTCAAAGGACATATGAGAGTGCAAACACAGGGTAAGACCTTACGAAAGCGTATGCGACACAGCAAAGCTTTACAATACTCTTCTTCCAGATCAGGATTCGTTTGCAATGGTTCCATATCTGCAGCAACATAGACAGATCAACATCAGAAAATATCCCAAACCATCTTATATTACAGGAGTCAGAGAAGTACTGATAGCAACAATACACAAAGCAGCAAATGGCCGGTATCAAATCCTAAAGACCTACAAGGCTTAGTTATTAATCTCTCACTAAAATCAACTTGCAAAGAGATTCACACAATAGTCATTAAGCTGATCACAAGTTCGTGGAGAAGATAATTCTATGGGGAAAAGGAAAAGAAAATAGTTAAATACTCTCAAGAATCCAATACTACGCCACGCAATGCATTTTAAGCATTGTATTCTGAGGCAATGCATCCATCAAGCCAAGGTGAAGCTCGAACCTTGCTTTTTAGATCAAAATAGACATTAAATGCGAAACTTCCATGTATCACCATCTCAAACCTAGACAAATGACAATTACATTTTTCTTGCTTCCTCCATTGCATCGTATCCATGCCAAAAAGTACCCCATTCACTCTATATCTCATCCGCACAAGCATTATTAACACCTCAATCACTATAATTTCATTTTCCGGCTTCAGGAGTTTGACAACCCACAAATAATGCGCATTTTAAGCAAATATCAAGCCAAGGCGAAGCTCTACCCTTGCTTCTTTTTCTTTTTCTTTTTTTAATCAAAAATAGGTATCTAAATGCAAAACTTCCATGTATCACCATCTCAAACTTTGACAATTACATTTTTCTTGCTTCCTCTAGTGCATCATATCCATGTAAAACAATACCCCATTCACTATATATCTCATCCGCACAAGCATTATTAACACTTCAAGCACTGATAATTTCATTTTCCGGCTTCAGGAGTTTGACAATCCGCAAATGATGCTACCCTTACACAGTGAGTCCAACCAAAGTTTCCAAAACCCAAATGCCAAATATTTTGTGCTTCACTCATCAGAATTGAACTGATGATGATAGTGATACCTTCTACTACTCTCCTTTTCGATGGTGGGGCTTTACACGCTCGCAATTGGCGAGCAATCGTTTCCTCAACTGCGTGTAGCATTGATAAACATTTTTCATCTCCATCACCTTTCAAAGGTAGACCGAATGTCATCGTGAAAAGATCTTCTTCCTGCCAAGAGAAAGCATATGAACTAAAATCAAGTGGCAAGCATGCTTATCATGGTTAAATCATCGCTCATTGAAAGTACTCTTGAATACTTTACTTCATTTGTGCGCGCATCAGAAACGACTGAAACAACCAAATTGCAGGTTGCACGTATCACTCTGCAATAAGAATGCAACAATGCATGTGATGTTGTTCTATCAGGCTTCAGAAGATAGATGCAAGAAAAAACTGTTTGAGCCAATGAATGACCCTTGTGCCACGTTGCCTGTTATGGAAGATTGTAAGTAGTTAGAACAGTAAAAAGGGAATATGAATCCTAATTTGAAATACAAACTGTACCTCGCATGATAGAAGATGGTCCATGATGTCAATAACACATTGGACATCTAAAGTTCTATCCGAACTCAAAGGGATTGGGGCAGCACCACTATCAATTGCTTCATCAACAGAATAATATCTACGAACAATACCTGAATCCATCTTTGGGTCCATAATCTAACATATATCAAATCAAACAGAATAAATAAGTGCAAGGCAGAAGGCTCATTTCGTTACAAGGTGCAAAAAAAAATTGCAATGGGTAATGGATTTTGACAAAATCACGAACAGTATCATATGATTCACATGTATTACAAACCCAATAAGAAAATCAAAGTTCTGCAAATCCCAATGATGAAGATCAAACCCGCAAAGAACTGGAAGCCACTTGAATAAGCACATAAAAAAAATGCATAGAAGCTCAGTCAAATAAAAAATAGAAGCAAAATGAGATCCTCACAACATCAATAATCAACATCAATAAATGGATGACAAGGGCAAACAAGAGAGAGAAGCATCAGCAATATTCAGCAGTCAACACATCGAACAGGGAGAAACTAAACATCACAACTTGCACCACATGGTGTTCTCCTTCAACAGGTTGCAAAGATAACAGGCATTACTGCAACAATGAGGAAACCATTAGCTAATCTCCTCTTCACCTCCTAAACTACATTCTACTTGTGATGTTAATCCATCCAAGTGCTTAGCTCGAGAATAGCCATGGGGTTAACCTACTATCTTTGACTGCTCCTGCAGTGAGACCAGCCTTCCTTTACTTTGTTACCATACACATGTGACATGCCAAGCACATGATCTTGTTATTATAACTGGCAAGTTACTCCTCTTTCTCTAGTTCTACTTCCCAGAATAGGTTCTTCCCTTGTCTGAATTTTTTTAGCAAGAACACACTTAGTTTCTCGTCCACTACAAAAATTTCAAGCTCATTTTCTCTGTAAGTACATAACAACCTTTTCATGCCTTTTTATGCTTTTCAACATCAAATATCTATTTCTGGCAATATCCTGGAATTTAACGGCATCAGTTTCTTCTATAACTTCTAGTGAAACCATTATCACTAATCATCGCTAACCAAGACTTTGATGTGGAACAAGTGCGTACATTGAAGATCAGAAGAAGTTTTGAAAGCCTTCACATATCCTATGTCATGTTTCGGGATGTAGTGATGTGTCGAAGTGGCCATTACTCAGTTAAAAGTGAGACAACATAACTAATGCCTCCTAAAAATGCCAATCCAATCAAGATGAGACATTACCTCCAAGGCAGACATGGCAGCAAAAAGATTAAAATTCTCTCCGTGTATAAGCTCACCATCTCGAAGATCTGTGACCAAACAAAAGCAAACAAAGTTAAACCAAGCAGAAGCAATCTAGAACCCTAGATAGCTGCGTTGAGCATTTAATTGTTTTTTCTTTGGACAATTTTTAATGTTCAAGAATATCTGGCTTCAAGTGGAACGGAATAAGGATACGGTGGGGGAGTGGCGGAGTGGATATTATGTGTAGGCAATTTGTGTTTTACGTTGGCTCTTGGAGATTCAAAAGGCTAAGGTGATTTGGAGCAGTATAGGTCTTTAAATGAAGAAGAGAAAGGCATCCAAAATGCAGCAAAAGGAAAATCGGGAAGGATTCCTAAGTTTGTGAACATCAACTGAAGGCAGACTCACATTAATGAACTTGCCAAGGCTCAAGCTTAGGACTTGGGTATGATGCTTCGAAATGGAGCTTGGCTGCTCTGCGAACATTACAAGTATAGAGTAATATCACAGTCAGACTGTGTGGCGTCCACGATATTTCATTCCTTGAAAAGCTACTTGGCTGACTCGGACTCTACTGACATAGCTTTTTTGTTTCTGTTGTGAAGCACAAGGCAAGATCCTTGCAACAGATAATTTGATCAGGAGGAAGAGATAATTGGTGTTGAATAAAAGAGAGGGTTGAAGAATTAATTCATTGCTCACTTGTTTTTACACTATAGTATTACTTGGGAGTTCAGCACTTCTATCCTTTCCTGGTCTTGTGTCGTTGGGGTGTAACTGGCAACTGGCAAGGGTCATGGAGCTCCCTTACTTCCAAGATGTGATGCCGGAAAAGGAAGAAGTATATGATCGATGCTCCTGTTATACATGATGCAGCTCTTAAGGAAGGAAAGAAATCGGATGCACACAAGCGGCATAGAGCTTTCATCTATCCTCCGCAAAGTTGGGTTTGATGGGTATCCCTCTTAAGATCAATTCCTAATTTTTTTTAAAGCTTGACATCCATTGCCGGGTGTAGGGCCTCTCTGATTTGTTGGTCCTCTGCCATATAAAAGTGGCATCCCCTTAAAGCCTTCCTTTATGTATGGGATTATATTTCTCGCTTATGTTTCATAAAATGGAAGTGAAGTGGCATTAGAGAACATCAACTATTTCGAACGTATCAAAAAAAGAACAACACCGCTGCCACATCATGTAAACAACCAAAACTAACACTTTCATCTGAGCTATGGTAGCCAGTCCCATTGTAATGAACTTCTTCAGTGCGAATTATTTCTCCAAACACATTCCACGAGAAAATTACAATGAAAAATAACTGAACGAGAAATTGTTGCCACATACTTCAAAAACAGCCAATACGCTTACCACCAAAAACCGAACAATCTATAATGACTTGGGTGAAAGGCAGTTAGATACTAACCAGATTGGAAGTTATATCGAGATTTCAATTCTTGGGCCAAAAAAAAAACCAGCCCTATTACATACCAAAGCGACAGCTAAAACCAGATTCAAGTTACGGAGAAATTACCCACATGAAACTTATATGTATCAATCAACATAAAGGCAAAAAACACAAAGAAACGAATTTCTTTAGCTATTCGCCACAAAGTTTAGTGGTGCCCAAAGCTTTCTGAGAAAAAATGTGGTTGAACAATGTTAGATTAGTATTCTCTAGTACATAGATACATATAAACTGGTATATGATGGAATGAAAGATTGGACCTTTGCAGGCGGAATCAAGGAGGAAAGAAATGTCGGCCCAAACGGTCTGTTCACCGGAAGGGATCGATGGATTTATGGGCAGTTTAACCTTCTCTGCCATTCGATATTTCGATCAGTGTTTGAATTGAAACCCCTCTCTCTCTCTCTCTCTCTCTCTCTCTCTCTCTCTCTCTCTCTCTGTCTCTCTGATTTGAACTCGAGCGTTCGACGGCCTGTGTATACTTGTTTTAGCAGTGCTAGGCAAGACTGGGTTGCTGCTTTGAAGAGAGAGAGGGAGAGGGAGGTTTCCTATTTCCTAAAACGAGGGTTCTGGGCAAATTACCCGATTGAAAGTACTCCTACTGGTTTAGTAGTTTTATACCGAGCACGTGGGTGTTCAACCCCTAATTTTTCAAAAAAATTTAGCACTTATTTGTTAAAATTATGATATTTTAAATTAAAAAATAAAATAGTTTTGTGTATCATTTTTTAATTTTTTTACACCAAATTAAAGTACATGAAGAGTGCTTTAATTTGATGCCAAAAAATGGAAAAATAATACACAGAACAATTTCATTTTTTGATTTGAAATATCATAATTTTAACAACTGAGTGTTAAAATCTTTTGAAAACTGGGCCTTAATAAGAAACTTGACTTTATTATTATTATTTTTTTGGTTGTGTGAAAAAAAAATATGGAAAATATTAACGTGTGCCCAATAGGTACACTTTAAGTTTGAAAAAGTATATTGAAATGTGTAAAAATTATATAAGAAAATGTGAAAGTGTATTGAAAAGTATAAAAGGTTTATTGGAATGTGTATTATTTTTATTTGTTTATGTGTTTTAAGGTGTGCTATTGAGCTCACATTAGCAAGACATATATATGAATTTGATGAGTTTTCAGTTGATATTATATGGAAAGGAGTATACTGTGTTTTGAAAAGTGTGAAAAAAAATTTAAAAAATTAAAAGGGGCCATTCAGTCAAAAATCAAAAACATTTGGCAATTTTAAAAGGAATGACAAAGAACTTTTGCAATCGAACATAAAAACAAAAAATATTTGCTATTTTAAAAAGGAGGGGCACAGAACTTTGGCAATCAAACATAAAGACAAAAAAAAACTGGTGAAGTGTCACTAATTTTTAATAATTCAAATTTCGAATATAAAGTTAAAAAAAATCATCACTCCATATCCGGCCGACCACCACCCCACCTCTGGTTGACCACTTCTGACGACAAAAAAAATTAGTAAAGTATCACTAATTTTAAAAATTCAAATTTTAAACATAAAATTCAAAAAAATCACCACTCCACCTCTGCCCGACCACCACCCCACCTCTAGCTGAGCACTTCCGACAACCAAAAAAATTAGTGAATTGTCACTAATTTTTAAAAATTCAAATTTTGAACATAAAATTCAAAAAAAATCAAAACCCCACCTCCAGCCGACCACCCCACCAACTCTGGTCGACCACTTTCAGCGATCAAAAAAATTAGTGAAGTGTCACTAATTTTTAAAAATTCAAATTTTGAATATAAAATTCAAAAAAAATATCACCCTACCTCTGGCTGAACACTTCCGGCGCCCAAAAAATTAGTGAGGTGTTACTAATTATTAAAAGTTCTCTTGGAAGTCTGGGCAGCCATTTCTAATTTGTGGAAGAATGAGCATGAAGAAAAATGAAAATTTCTAAACTAGATCAATCATATTCGGAAAGCAACGAAGTGAATTGGGGGAAAGTTTGAGGGAATCAAGGAAAATTTGAAGGAGGAAAAATCAGAGTGAGGGACTGCTTGACTAGCTTTGTAGCTGAGGGGATTATCGATGATAATCAAATTGTCTACGACTCAGATTCATTGCAAGCCTTTATTCATTTTCGAAAGTAGGGCGTTGTCATTTGTGATCCTAACAAATAAATTAGGAGAGTCTCGTGGATGCTTGGCCTCGTGGATGCTTGGCCCAATGGGCAGTGATCTTGTCACGGAGGAGCATTGACGAGAGCTGCCGCACATTGATCTTGTCACGGAGGAGCAGTGACGAGGGGTACCGCACATTAGGGGTCTTGGCAGTACACAGGTGGTCGACACGAAATGCATATGACATTTTGATCTATAGACTCAATTGATTTGGTAGGAAGATGTCTTGCAGGAGGAAGAATCAATTGGGGAACAGAGAGAGAGAGAGAGAGAGAGAGAGTGTGTGTGTGTGTGTGAGAAAAAGAGTTTGAGTTTTTGTCCTTTTGTTAAATCAATCTAGAAACAATGTCTTTATATTTGATTTCAAAAGTTCTTTGTCCTTCTTTTCAAAAGGCAAAATATAATGTATTTATGACTAATTTTTCCAAATTAAAGCTTGATCCTTCAAAATTGGAGTTGAAATGTAAGTTTTCTGAATCTTAAAATTTTTGATTTCTGTGTTTCTTAAATATGAATTTGATCCATAAATGGACGAGGAGTTTTTTTTTTTTGTAACTTAGTTTGAAATAGAAAAAAAGATTAACCAGATGTACATCATCCTACAATGAGCATACCTCAGGAGGAAAATAAAGAAATGAGAAAATCTAAAACCTGACCTGGCATAGCAAACATCCAACAAAGCTCAATACACACTTCAAAGAAGTAATAAACACTATAACAAAAGAAGGTCATGTGAGCCTCAAAAACTAAACTATTGAAGCATTTAACATCTTGATTTTATCCTAAAACTTCTTTCTATTTTCAACTCTAGCTGGTGAAGAAGTTGAGGAATCATCCACCAACTAGTTCAAATTATGTTGAGGTTCAATGAAAACACCATCCAAAGATATTCTTGGAGGCTCTAAAAAACACGTAGACCGACGGTGACCCACAGGGGAGCCTCTTGTTGATCAGTACCCTAACTATGGAGAATCGAGGTAGAATCATAAGATACAACCCCTGTATCATCACAACGAAGCAGACACCCCTCATGTCTATCAAAATTGCCAAACGCATTAGTTGTAGAAGAAACATGATTAGAAAATGATAAGAAGTTGAACGCGTAGGTTGTGTTTGGTATGGATTTTGGGTTTTGATTTTTGGTAATGATTGGAGGTAGAAATATGGATAATAATTAAAAATAGGGATTAATGACATGTGTGTGTGTGTGTGTGTGTGTGTGTGAGAGAGAGAGAGAGAGAGAGAGAGAATGAGAATGAGAAGAATATTTGAAAATAGAGGTAATGATTGAATAATAATTGAGAAAATCGGGTCTTGAAACCCAAAACAAATAAGACCATAGTTTTTCAATGTGTCCCATTACATAATAAAAACCAAAGCCCTTCTAAGTAATTTCATCGAGGAAATTGACTTTGGCACTCCCTTTTTTTTTAATTAATGCGGTTAATAATTTGAAGAGTGTCAAAATTGGTGCCCTTTCACAGATTCTATAGATTGTGAGAAGAAGTTGTCTCAATGATACAACCCAAACCCATTTGCACAAAAAACTTTGTTAAAAAGGAAGAAGAAGAAAGAATTACTCAGTTTTTTTTTAAAAAAAAAATATGTTTCAAGATGCCTAAACCAGTATACTCACAACTCCATTAATTCCGGTGAACCCTTTGTTATCAACTCTCTCTCTCTCTCTCTCTCATCAAGACCCTATCTCTAAAACCTTCAAACTATAGTGCCGCCTCCCATCTCACTCTTCCCCCTCAGGGTTTCACCACCCTCGACGACGGTGGGAGGGGAGGACTCACCCTTTGATTGTTTCCATTTTTGGTTTTCTCCAGATATGTTTCGTCTCTCCCTCCATCACCCTTCTTCTCCACTATACCCAACTAGTAACCACAAATCTTACTGTCACCGATCCTTCTCCGTTTACTACTTCCTCCAGTATCTCCACCACGCTTTCTGTTGGTGGTTGTTGGTTGTAGATGGTAGATCAAGGTGTGGGTTCCGATGGATTTTGGTACATTAGCGTGATTTGAAGATCGCGGGTGTCGAAGCTGGGCTAGAGGTGGTCTGTTCATGACGGTGGGGAGTTTTTCGTTAGGAGTTTGGAGTTTGAAGACCTTTGGGCAGATTTTGAGTTTAAAAAAAAAAAAACCCTTAGTTATTAGAGGACAACACCTGTGTCAATGGCAGCAAAATTTAATCTGCTTTGTTTACCCGGTAATCAAAATCTTGAAGCCGGCCACTGATAGCAGGCCACCGGTTGTGGGCGTGCAACTTTCTCTGATCCACTGTGGGCATCATCAAATAAGAGACTTTTTTAGCTTCTTAATTGTTCATTGAGCTCAGTGCTGTACTAGGTTTTCTATTTCAGTACCATCCAAATTAAACAAGCACACCAATATTCATCCCATCGCTTGGTAATAATGAACTTCACAATTTATTTGCCATGTAAAGTACATCTCCAACAAATTCATTTGTACACAAATCGGAATAAACTTCTCTTGAATTCCATTACTTGAAATTCCTAAAATCATAACGCATAATGCGACCTCATAGAACAGCAACCCAACAGCCATCCTGCACTGATTGAATCTATATACGTGACATTGTTAAACAACAAATGAATCGAACACTTCCAACATTCATGTCCTACTAATACAGGCACAATCCAACAGTACCTCACTTAATCCGATCGCAACCTACTTCGCCGCGAAATTCCAGAAACACAAGTGCAGCCCCGTAATGAGCCAATGCACCCAATATCACAAAAACATGGAATATTTGATGACTGTGTCCGGCTAGGTCGAAAAACCCCGGCTTCCACCTCTCCGGGATCCGGGTGACATAAAACACGGTCCCTGTCAGGTACGACAGTGCCATGACCGATTCGTAGGCTAGGGTTACATTCCTTTTAGCCTCATTCCAGTTCACCACCACGGCGTGGACAGCGGGTACTAGCCCGAATAATCCCATGGCCACGAAAAGCATTGCACGGAAGGCACGGAATTTACCGGTGGAGAAAGCGGGTGTGAGCAGGGTTACAATGGTGAAGACACCCATGACCGAGATCCCGGTGAGGTAAACGAGCTGCCAGACCGGCGTGCATTGGAAGATGTAGAAAATAGGAGGGAAGAAGGAGGTGATGATCATGACCGCGATCCCGACGTAGTCCATTCTCAATAGCAGGATGTTTAAGTTGTGGGAATGGCAAGCGAAGAGGTGGCAAGTGCTGCTTGAAAGGAGGCAGAACATAGAGCCACACAAGAAGACAAAGAACGGCCACCGCGTTGCTGAGTGTTCCGGCGATGTGACCGCCATTCCCGGCGATGTCGACTGCTCCAAGTTGAAGCTTGTTGCACCCTGTCACAATTTATGCAAGTAATGGTAATTAAATGCAAATGACAATACACAATATGTATGGCTATAACAGAGAATCTAGATGCACAGAAAGAACACCCATAATTTGCCTAGAAAGTGAGAAACAATAGCTGGAGTGAATCTGGATTATTGATTTTCAAATTATGAGTGTGTTTTCTATTTGTGTAGCAGTGTTGATGGCTATAATATTCATAGGGAACTTGATCAAATGACTAACCGAAAAGAAATCCTTTGAATTGTGAGAGATGTTGCCCACTGCACTTGAGGGAAAAGGGCTGCAACAATCATTGAGATACACATTCAGAAATTATTCATTGAGATGAGAGCGCAAAAACATCATAAACTATTCGTGAGAGCAGGAGTTCAGGATTAAGGTTACAAAATGCCGATTCGCCAAACTACGGGACAAAAGTCACGATGGATCCACCGTGGATTCCACACGTTTTATAATCCCTCCCTCACTAAATGAATTGTGTCCGAATTTGTGTCTGGATGAATTGTATCCGTTGACCTGAAACTATGTCCCATTTGCCTCTTTTTATTTAATATTCCAATTAACAGGCTTTCATGTGACATTCACATCTAGCCAAAAATTCTTCGCCAGAAAGACTTATGTTAATTGAGAAAGAATGAAAGATTCTTTTGGGCCTATGTATCGTATTCATTTTGGCGTATTCAGAAAGGGAGGATTTTTACATTAGGCATGCTACCATGTAAACCCCTTTATATGAGATTTTGTGACTTTAAATCTGAATTTTGTATGAGATTTTGTGGCTTCAAATATGATATGGCATACGGTATGCACCCCACACGGATGGACGGCCGAGATTGCACCACGTATAACGTGTGGAGATTTGTGTCACCTTTAACCATTGACTATATGAGATTTTGTGACTCTAAATATGAGATTTTGTAACTCAAAATATGAAATTTTATGGCACCAAATATGAGATTTTGTAGCATCAAATATGAGATTTTGTGACTCCAAATATTAGGTCCACACAAGTCCGCCCACACTGTAGCAAGTCCCCAAGCATTGTAGCAAAGTCAGCATAGATCCAATATGAGATTGTGTGGCTCCAAATATAAGATTTTCTGAAAATATATGAGATTTTGTGACTATTCATATGAGTGTGCATATCATATACACTTTATATCTACAACCACAAAATCTCATATTTAGAGCCACAAAATCTCATATTGAGTAAATGCACAGTGTAGTACTACTCTTTTTACATTTATAAAAACGTTATTTTATTCTTATTTCCTCTTAACCTTAAACCAAACATATTCTTCACTCTTTTTCATGTAATCATTGATTTCCTCCTCTTTCTTAGTACAGTGAAATAATGAATTCAGATTTAAAGAACAAAAAACAGAACAGAACAAAACAGAAGCAGTTTGAAATG
The DNA here is from genome assembly GCA_022606695.1 of Vaccinium macrocarpon. Taxonomy (NCBI): domain Eukaryota; kingdom Viridiplantae; phylum Streptophyta; class Magnoliopsida; order Ericales; family Ericaceae; genus Vaccinium; species Vaccinium macrocarpon. The sequence continues at coordinate 2,267,574 of CM040171.1, read as the reverse complement.
AAGGGAGAAAGAAGCTGTCTAACAAACCTGGTAAATATACCGAAGATATCTGCCACTTGAGGTACATCCATCAGATTACCAACCATCAACCCCACGAATAGGGCAAACCCAATCAAATGCCTGCACATCAAAAATCAAACTTTTCTTTTTAGAAAGAGAACAAGTAGAAAGAGATTTGAAAAATCACACTTTTCAACTGTAGAGAAAAAAATATGAATATACAAATGTTTTATTCAGAAAAATCCCCTCACTCTGCTCCAATCTGACATTTCTTAAAACTTCTCGGTACCGCTCCACATAAGTCACAAGTTCTAACAAGAAGATTTCGTGGAGATCTTCATGAATGGTGGCATAAAATGCTACTCAAAAGCAAAGACCCAGTTTTCAGTTTTACTACCGAATTGGCTTATCTCCAAGAGCCACGGGATTAAAAGTTTTTAATCCTGTATCATGGCATCTATACAATCTACGAACCAAGAAGAACCGTAAGGAAACTATTTCTCGCAAGGTTCTTCTACAGAAAATGAACTTGTAAGTTTTTTTCTTCAATTTTTTTTTTTGGTAAAACTTTGTTTGGGTTTTTTTTTTTACCCAGAAAAATACCAAAGTGGGTATAGATTCGCAATTTTCCCAATATAAGTCATGTTCATTGAATCTAGTCTATGCCATAAATCTGAATTTTTAGACACTTCTTCGTGGGTTCATAGCATGGGAAAATTTGATTCAATAAAACGGAGATAGATATACCCAGAGATCAAATTTTGTAAATAGATCAAGAAATGAGAAGAGGAAAAAAAGAAAAAAGAAAAAAACTTACGTCCAAACATTGAGAGTCTCGTTATGCCAACGGAACAAGCTGAGAAAGGCATCTTTGAGAGGCCAATTGGCCCTGTAATAATTCAATATGAACTCGTTGTCCTTCATGTACTCCGGCAATTCCTCAAACGAAACCAGACAACAGCGTTTGGTTCTGTTCCTGTTTTCAGATTTCATGTTCTTGCCGTTGTTCATCTTCTTCTTATTGTCTAAGCTGATGGTGATTTTGGGATCCATATCTGATCTGGGTTTTGATGATCTCTTCCAAACAGACCTTTCAGTTGTAGTTCTGCTGGTATTCATTGGACAGAGAGAGGAAGAAGAAGAAGAAGAACAGAGCCTCTCTCCTCTCTCTCTCTCTCTCTCTCCTCTCTCTCTCTTGAACGGGTGTCTGTGTCTGTTTCAATAACTACAGAGTTGGTTATGCAGCAGCTCCACAACCAACTCCATTTAAAGAGAGACTCGTTCTCGTTCCTTCGCTTGGCTGCCTACAGTTGGGGGCAGGTGTTGGAAAAAAGTATTCAGTGCTGAGGAACACCGCCAGACTGTGCTCCTACACTCTTCTCCACTTCAAGTTTACAAACTCAAGGTGCTATGTCGATAGATCCTACATGAATGAGTGGCGGATAAAGGCCACGTGGTGCCTCAACACTATTTTTACAATAAATTTATATGGAACCTAATTCATTTTACATAGGCTGTATAAGAATGTGCAGTGGATAACGGTGTTGAACAGTCAGTGCGCAAAAATCACTGAATAATTAATTAGTTGGGTATAGGCATTTTGCTATGTTAGGTCATCAACAACCTTTTTGTGTTGTGCAAATAATTATTACCCTTCTAATTGAAACTACTCCATTGGTCACTTTCTTCAAATTGTGTGTCGTGCTGTTCATATTGGGTAGAATTTTGTTAAGTGCACACCATGCATTTTTCATACCTAATTTTGTAATAGTATGCAATCCCATGTTTTATTCTGACAATTCGAGTCTTTCATTTTATAGATTTCCTTACGTAAATCATTCAATGAAAAAGTTTGGGTTGATCGAATATCAGTGAGTGTTTTATTTAAATCTATTGTTGATCAGTATGAAGGTTCATTTTTCATATTTTTAAAAATATCCAAGCAATCTAATATTTTACAAGAATGTTCGCAAGGTTACACTTGTAAAATAAATGATTTGGATCGTCAAAATAAATTGTAAAACTCACACTACAAGTTGATATATTTGGGAGGTGAGCGTGAGTATATTCAATGTCGCATCTATGGTTTGTGGGGCTCAAAAAGATTCTTCTGGATGAGAACTGTATAATTTTTACATATATAAAATAGAAATCATTACGGCTGCTGATAATGCCAAAACCAAAAGTGTTGCTGCCAAAACTCTGATCTTTCTTGCTCCACAATTATACCTTCATGCCCTTTTACCATCATATTCCATTTATTACAAACTTAACCCTTTAATTTTAATTTGAACATCAAAAAACTTTACGAAACATCCATGCATTCTTTCATTTTTCGGAAAGAAAAGCTAGATCAATACCACAGATAACATCCAGCCCCAGTTCAAACTTTCTTTATGTTTCGCTCATTACTGTGAATTTTCAACATTTGTTGCATAAGATCAATTCCAGCACTTTCTAAAATCCCAATAAGCTAAAAGTCTTGAAATGAAAATATTGATAAAGCTTTGAGTTTAGTATATATGTGCGTAAATAGTTGTATACGTACATTATTTTTCCGATTCCAAAATCCAAGATCAATTCCTGCACTTTTTGAAATCCAATAAGCTACAGTCTTGAGATTAATAAATTGATAAGCAAAATGAAGCTAAAATTTTCAACTTAATTCCCCACATTATAAAAAAATTGAAAGCATATTTTAGATTAGGACAATTGTTAAAAAAAGAAAAAAAAGAAAAAGGATGGACGTTAAGAAATCTATTAACCATCAAAATTAACCATTTAAATCCTTCTTATTTAAACCCACTACATAGATTTTCAAACCAAGAAACAATTCAAGGGATACATATCTTTTCTCAGCGCATGTATTCTCAAACCCTAAACAATGAGGGAAACTCAGAGGTACCTTGATGATTAAAATAGTGCAAGATATGAAAAATGGAGAAAATACCTAGCCGACCTCCAGAGGGATTTGATCGTGTTGTACAAAAAAATAAAGAGATTGAGGGGCTAGTTTTGTGATAAAAGGGTGGAAAGTTACTAATGTGGTGAAAGGGCATATAAATCATTGTGGAAGCAAAAAAAATTAGTGTTTTGGCATGAACAAAAGAGGTTTTGGCAGGAACAAAAGAGGTTTTGACATTATCAGCAGCCATCATTAATTCATAATAAAGTTTAAGATGAACATTACCAAGACTCATTAACAACTAAATAAGTATTATCAACCCCAAAAATCAAAGATTAGATGAGACCTATATAATTTGTACATATATATATAATAGAAATCATTAACTCATAATAAAGTTTAAGATGAACATTACCAAGACTCATTAACCACCAAATATTTATTCTCTAACCCCAAAAATCAAAGATTAGATGAGACCTATATAATTTGTACATATATATAAAACATAAATCATTAAGTCATAATAAAGTTTAAGATGATCATTACCAAGACTCATTAACCACTAAATAAAGTATTCTGAACCCCAAAAATCATAGACACAAACACACCACACACAATTCCAATCTTTTCAAAAATCAAAACTTAAATTACACATCAATTGATATTCATCACCCTTTATACAACAATTATGCCACCAAGTTAACTTTTGGTATTAAATGATTGAAGTAGGCCTCATGTATTATATGTAGAAATATTGAAACTCAGTTCCTACTATATAATTGGACTTATCAATTTGGGGGCCTCTTTTTTCAACATTTCTTGGGGGTTCAAAGCCATGACTTCTTGGGCTTGCGTCCAGAACCGGCACTGAGTATATTACCCTATTGGGAATTGATGTGTATCCTACAAAGTTTAGGTTCCATTCGAATTGTTAATCTCTATTTTTTGTTTTTGTGGTTTCGAAAAAAAGTTACCAACTATTCCAAATTCAATCGTCCGAGAATTTAAGAGTGAGTTTTGAATAACTTCCTAATCATCTTATTACGTTTACGTTCTATAAGGAAAATTTACTCTGAAAACAAAAACATCCCGTAAAAGAAAAAAGAAAAATAACTTAAAAGTACATTAACTAAACGACAGAAATAAATGAATGTGACAAATTATACACCATGTTTATACACTTATACTAGCCGTATAAGTTTGACGCGTACGAATTCAATTAATACTCCATGTCAAACAACCTAAAAGTGGTTGGCAGACGTTATCTTCTAACAGGAGCTTTGTAAGAGGTCCAATAATAACTCTCAGGACCACGTTTCAAATCATGATAAAAAAAAACTCGAACTCAACTCAATTGTAGACGTTTTCTTCAAACAAGTCAATGTGTTCTAAGAATGACTGAGAGTAGGCACATGTGTGGGGTTTGAGTAAATAACTGGGTTATTGAATTTCAAAAGGTTTCCTCAATTTCTGGGTGGGGAAGCTCAGCTAATTAATTGGAGTCCAAAGCTTCCTAAAATTGATGGGCAAACCAAGGCATATATAATTAGGCAAACCCATTTTCACAAGTGGGAAACAGGTGACCAACAATTAACCATTTCCAATTGGCTTATTGACTTTGATTTAGTGTATATATATATATATATATATATATATATATATATATATATATATATATATATATATATATACAGTCAGGATCCTATCAGGACTCCCTGACGTAGTCTAACATCCACACCTCCCATTTCCCGGCCATTTGGTCGGGATCCGATCCGTTGGATGTGTTTAAAATGTGTTTTTAAGGGTCTACGTGAAGATTTGTCAAAAAAAAAAAAAACTCGGAAGGGCTTGATCCGAGCAGTTTTCGATAAAACTGCACATAAATACATATATTGCAGTTTTATCAAAAACTGTTGGGATCAAGCCCTTCTGGGTATTTTTGCTTTTACGAATCCTCGCACAGACTCTTAAAAACACGTTTTAAACATTTTGGACGATTCGGATCATCACATCATGGCCGAGAAAGGGGATATGTGAACATAAGCTATGTCAGGGAGTCCTGACTGGATCCTTACGGTATATATATATATATATATATATATATATATATATAGAGAGAGAGAGAGAGAGAGAGAGAGAGAGTGAGCTTCCCATCCGGACGTCCGGATGGGAATAAAATCCGGACCACATGTTTTTCTCCACTTTCCGGGCCAAATCTGGAAGATCCGAACCGTTAGATGTGTTTAGAATGTGTTTTTTAGGCCCCCCGAGGATTTGGCAAAAAAAATACCCAAAAGGGCTTGATCCAAGCAGTTTTTCATAAAAAACGCTATAAATGCATTTTTATGAAAAACTGCTTGGATCAAGCCCTTCCGAGTATTTTTTTTTTGCCAAATCCTAGCAAAGGCCCTTAAAAACACCTTCTAAACACATCTAACGGTTCGGATCGTCGAAATTTGGCTCGAAAAGTGGAGGTCCGGACCGTAACACGGTCCGAGATCCTTGATAGGAAGTTTATACTATATATATATATATATATATATATATATATATATATATATATATATATATATATATATATATAGAATAGAAGTTTCTTGTGAGAGCTCCCTCACAAAAAAGTGCGGGAAAACAGTTTCAGCTGTTGGATCGTGTGAAGGACATAGAATTCAATGACTCACAATTGTTGTCTCACACTTTTTTTTGTGAGTCAGCCCTCATGGGAAACTTTTTGTATATGTATGTATGTATGTATGTATGTATGTATATACAGTTAGCCTCCTATCCAAACCACTAAATTCGGACCTAACTTCCGGTCATCATTTTCCAGACCAAATTTCAACGATTCAAACTGTTAGATGTGTTTAACAAGTATTTTTAAGATCCAACGCGAGGATTTGGCAAAAAGAAATATCCGGAAGGGCTTGATCAAAGCAGTTTTTCATAAACATGCAAAAAAATACGTTTTAAACACATCTACCGGTTCGGATCGTCAAAATTTGGTCCGAAAGTGAAAGTCTAGACGTAAACAAGTTGCAGGATCCTTGATAGGAAACTCACTGTATATATATATATATATATATATATATATATATATATATATATATATATATATGTATATATTTGTGTTTTAACATTTGGTTTTGCCCTTAAGAAAGCCCAAAAATTAAAGCTTCAAAAACCTTGACCTCAAGTCACAACTTGATCATGTATTCATGTTGTAACTGTGACCCGTGCCAGCCCAATGTCATTTTTATATTGGAATATTCTCTTCTTTTTTTTTTGGTAAAAGAGAGAATTTCAATTAACGGGAAGTGGTGTTACAAACTACTGGAAATAAAGACAACATAAATATAACAATATACAGATGAGAAGAACATTAAATAGAACCAAAATAAATGAAGGACATATATCTGGTGAGAGCTTGTTGTGGCCGTCAAATATTCATGATCAATGTACACTGTCGATACTTTGTTGTGCCGGTAGCTCCACGAATGACGAAGCTTCCAAGCAGAAACTGTCCGATACAAACCAAGTGACTGTTGCACCTATAGTCGAGAGCTCTGCGACACAGTTAGGCGTCGTGCAACTAGATGGCCGAGGCCAACTACAGAGCACTAAAATCAGTAGAGAAGCTGCTAAAAAGAGCCGCAACCATGGAAAGCAGAAAAAGATTGTTGCTGAGATTCCCTATTCATATGTGGTGATCTCCCATAGCTTATTAGCTCCTACTTGCAGCAAACTAACCCCCTCCCACATCATCACTGCTTAAGTACTAACCCACTAAGCCTATCCAGACATCAAAACCAGTAACCCAGACCAACAATGCAAGAATTAAGCGCCTGAACTTCAAATTGCTCCGCTACAGCAACCGTTCCATGAGTCACCCCTAAAAAAACAATGTGATGCACGACAATCAAGATAACTAACCACCACCGCTACCGGATCAAACTGATAATCAAAGGTACCATGGGCCACAGTTAAACACCCAGAATAGCCAAAGTTGAGCCATAAGCTAACCCTCAAAGCCACTGAATGGATTGACACAATACATATAACCTAAAACAGTGTGCGTGTGTGAAAGAAGCAAGTTTGAACAGTGAGCATGCAAAGGAAAACACTTCAAAATTACTTCTTTTTTTTTTTTAAAAAAAAGCCAGAGACATGCATGCAAGACACGATATTTTTAACAAACCATAAAAGTACTACGAAAGGGCATATGGAAATGCACAATCAGCATTACCTCAACAGCAGTCGTGAAATGATCAAAACTGACCCGTCATCCCAATCGGGGAAAGTTGCTCGACAAGGAAGGGGAAGGGAGGTCGAACGACATGCATGAAAAGGTCAAAGCACTAACTAAAATATAAAAGACCCATAACAAGCATGCAAGAGAAAGAAAACTGTAGAAATAAAGTACTACGAAAGGGCATATGGGAATGCACGAAACAACATTGCCTCAACCACAATCGTGAAGCGAATGGAATGGACATGGGGCTAGTTTAATCGGGGAAAGTTGTTCAACCAGGGAGGGAAAAGGGAGATTGAACAACTACATGCATCGACAGGCCGAACACAACAAACACATGCAATCACCTCAAACACACATGATCACACACAAGAACATGCAACAAAAAGGAAAAACAAATAATCCATTCAGTGGCAAATACCCAAAGGCTCCAACAAGGACAGGGCAAGTCCGTCAACTCATCAAAACACCAAAATCCGAAACATCCAGGATTGCGGTAGACAAAGACACACTCATGCAAAATCAATATAGCATCACAGAGTTCGCTAAGTTTGGATAACCAAAGAAACTACAGGTCCAAAAAATTCAGACCGCAAACAAGAGAAATAGCCCACTGTTATGGATTAACGACGAACACATGTTCAATCCTACAACACAAACGCCCCTACGGATCTTGGGAACAATGAATCACAGAAAAACAAGCAAACAAGTGCGTAATAAAAAACTGGAAAGAAAAGCAAGACACAAGATATACGTGGAAAACCACAACGTGAGGAAAAACCACGGGAGTCACACCAGTCCACTATGAAATCGAATCAAAGAGTACAAGTCTTCTCACAATCTCTCTGAGATTGGTTTTCTCTCGCCTCTCTCTCTTTTTCACGCTCTGAAAAAGTGATCCAAAAACATACCGCACACACCGTCGGCCAAAACCCTAAAAAACAATTTTAAGGTCTCGGGAGCGCTACAGGGAAGCCTGTAGCCCTCCTAAACATTCTGTTCAGAAATTAGGCTATGGGTAGCGCTACACCAAAACATTGGTAGCGCTACCGAGAGGGTTAACTTCACTCCCAACACCCACAGCCCGTAATCTCGAGTAATCAGTCAATCGGAGCAGGCACGGCAACTTGTCATCCTCGAGTAATCAGTTGCACATGGTTTCTGTTTTGTTTCCAACTGTACAATGATGTTCTTCAAATGTACAGAGATCATACCCATATCTTTTCATTTCAAAAAAATGAAAACAAAAGAAAAGAGATACCCATGAATTAATCATGGTGATAGTAGTACTGTGGAGAATTTTGTAGAATGAAATGAAATAATACCATAATGTAATAAGGCATCAAAGTGACGAAACTGATCAGGCTGTTCTACACTAACTAGCTTTTCAATTTTTTGTTTTGTCGTAATTCAATTTTTTTTAATTTGTTAGTTTTGTGTCAAACTTTTCACGTCTCAAAACGTGAAGAATAAAAAAAGTAAGAAATTATGAGAACTACCCAGACTTTTTTTTAAGAAATATCCAACCAAAAGCCAACTTAAGTCAGTTCAAGTGGCTTTTGATCGGATATTTCTCCAAAAACAATTGGGTAATGTAATGACCCAGATTTTTTAGAATAAAACTCCTTAAATATACGTATTTCTATACACTTTTAGGCTCTATTTTCCTCAATACACAATTTATGTCACCCAAATAATACAAAAGTCTCCGAATAAATACTCCTTTAAATAAAATCTCTTGACTAAATAATTAATCCTCAAATCCTCCAATTCAACCTCCATTAACCCGGCTGCACAACTAAAAAATAAAATCACTACGAAACATATGATGCTATAGAATAACAATGCTCATATTTAGTGGGATCAATAAACGACAACTACCAACCGAGGTGAATAATTCACAATGGACCCCTTACCCAACCCTCCTCAGTACATGATCAGTGACCTCCATCACACCCTTTACTTAGCCTACCTAGCTCCAAGCTATTGGAAAGGTCAGTCGATCACTGTAACAAACAGTTCCATGACACTCCAACAAACAATATCACAACAAATAAGACGTATTCCACATTCAACAAAATTCATAGAATTATACACATGATATGAGATATTCAAAATGAGTACAAAACAGAAGTGAAGTAAAATTCTAAAAATAGAAAGTATATCGTATATTCCCCAAGTTACCTCAAATAAAGATCGTGACTGTCGAATATAAATAAGTCTTGCCACCTTAAACGACATATGCTAAAATCCCAGTAGGTTTCTGTATTCCCTCTTGGCTAGATTTCCACGAAATTTCTCCAATACAACATAGTACTCCATGTCTTATACGGAAAAACTATTCGTATGCATACCCCGCGTACGAATAATGCACGGACGATGCATTTTGACCATCCGTGCATGTTTTCGACGGTCCGAATTTTTTTAAAAAACTATACCATGTAAACTCTTACATGGAAGAGTTTTTTAAAATCCGGACCGTTGATTCCTGAAATGGACGGTCCAAATATGTTCTTGCGCATACATATGTGTGTAAGTACATGTAGTCGGACTGTGTCTTATATAGTACAAATTTCAAGCCCCGCACTAGTAATTGCATACCTAATTCTTTAATCATCCCCAACTCTCACCCAGCCAATTAGTTGGAGGTGTACGTGTGTGTACGTACATGTAGTCGGACCATTGATTCCTAAAATGAACAGTCAAGATACATCGTCCGCGCATTATTTGTACGTGGGGTGTGCGTACGAATGTTTTTTTTTTTAACTCTCACCTCTGGCTCTCTCTTAAATTGTTTTGGCAGCTAGACCCAGGAACACAGTCATGACTCAATCATTTATCACACGCCACTATTCTTTGAATGCTTATTCATCACTAAAAAATGATACGTACACATTGGTCGTTATGGCCTTTTTATCGTGGCCTCAGTTGTGTATGTATCATTTTTGTCCATCAATCTCATGCATGTATCAGGTATCTCCCTCTGACTAAAATTATTTCTCACCATAAATTACTCCTGCCGTTTGCTACAAAGGGGAAATAAAGACCACTGGTTATGCAAATTTTGTGGAGAATTTATATCCATCTCAAAACTAATTGGCAATGAGTGGAGAGGTCCCAACATATATAAAGTGATCACCCATTCCACTCCTAAGCAATGTGGGACAATTTTTCCTTAACATCCCCCCTCACGTGCAGCCGCATTTGTGGTCTGTCACGTGTGGCCATTTTTGGGTCCTATCATCGTGCAGTTTTTTACTGGTCTGTCATCGTGGGGCATGGATTGTGAATTTTTTTTATTTTAATGTGGAGTGGAATAGGCCCCGCTCTGATACCATATGGAGAATTTATATCCATCTCAAAACCAATTGGCAATGAGTGGAGAGGTCCCAATATATATAAAGTGATCACCCATTCCACTCCTAAGCAATGTGAGACAATTTTTCCTTAACAAATTTGTTACTTTTTGATTCCTCGTGTCGATACGAAACAAAAGACATTAAAAATTTCACTCAAAACAAACAAATGTGATTTTTTTGAATAAAGACAAACCAAAAAAATACTTAAGTCAATTGGTAGTGGAACAAAGCTGACAAACGAACGAAACTCTACAAGTTAAAACTCGTGTTCGTTTTCTAAAAATGTTAGGGAAAAAGGAAGTACAAACCGCAATATTCAGAGTAACAATTTCTTATACAATAATCGAAATTACAAAATTACGGAATCAGAGAAATGCAGATTACCGAATCAAAACATCATAGTACAAAAAGCAAATAGAGTCTTATGAATCACAATCACTTTAAAACAGATTTTCCGTCTACCAAAAGTGTTGCATGTAAGTCGCACCGGTGTTAGTCTCACATAATAAAACGACTAGACCACGGTTACCGACAACAACTTTCAACAAAGTGAACCAAACATCTGTCTCTCACACTAAAACTTCTATGTGAATAAATGAAAACTTTGTCTTACAAGGATATTAAACTGGAATACGACTTATACACATCAAGGTGACATCTGAGTTACGCTCTAGTAACGAATACAAGAAATTGATAGAGTTAATTTCTGCCCATAAAATCTGAGATCATGGGGAATTAGGTAGCTACACACCATTAACGACCCTTGTCCATATTCATTGAACCAAAGAGAGACCTTTTGGTTGCCTCACGTCTCGATTTCAATCACCCCAAATCTGAAAAATTTCCCACGAACAATTCGTTTGAGATTAGTATGTTGCAAAAATTAACCGAATTTGAACATTATTAAAGTTTGTTAAATTTTCAAATTAAATTTTAAACAATTAGCACTTGTTGAGTTTGGTGTCTACTTGGACCAGGATTTCTTTTAAAAAAAAAACAGAGAGAGAGGTAGGTAAACTAGAGGGCAAATTTGGTTTTTTCCACTTTGTCACTTTCATTCCCTCCATCAATTCTGGATCCGGGCAAGTCCTCAGTATATTATCCTTCACAGATATGTCATCCAACCATAATCTGAAGGTTTTCCTCAAGCAAACGTGCTAAGACCGGCGAAATATAATAAAATAAAATAAAATTTGAAGTTATTATTATTATTTGTTAACCGGATGTCCGGGCTCTAGCATGTACACACCTTGACTAATTCCGGGGCTTTAGAAGTAATGATCGGACATAACCCCCAATGACCCTGAGAGTTTGATGGCAGGAAGAATCGAACCTGAGATCTTAGATGAGAGCAAACTCCTAAATCCCAAGGCAAGACCATTTTACCAACCCTTAGGGTATAAAAGTATTTTTGTTTTTTTAAAGATTTTTAATCAAAACAAAGAGAAACAATGAACAAATAAACATCATTTTATTTCGTTTGCTCTATTGCTTTGATGTTTTATTTTTCGCGACATTTTTATCTATGAATTCATGGTACATAAAACCAAGGAATTTAGCCACAAGGAAATAGAATGCAATGCGAAAAGAAAGGACCAGAAAGACTGTCACATTGGGTCTAGGAGTGGGAAAAAAGAACGGGTAAACTGAAACTGGACTAAACCAGTGATTTGGTCTGGTTTCTAGAGATAACCGGTCTGGTTTGATTTTTAATGAAACATAACTGATTTGGTCTGGTTTCTAGAAAAAACCAGTCCGGTTTTATTTTTAATGAAACAGAACAAAAAATGATTTATTCTAATTTGCCACCATCAATTCTGAATAAACTTGACCAGACAGGATTTTTCTATATACATAGCTGGTTTAGGCCTTGTTATGCAAAAAATGACTTGAGCTAAATTGAATTTTCACTTGTTGAGTCAATTAGTTCAGGTTAAATATGGCAATTTCAATGGGCCTAATACCTTATTTACCGAGAAAAAGTGTAGGAAATATTGAATGGAACACCAAAGACAAATCTAACCTATAACCATTGGCGGAGGCAATGTGGGCCTAGTGTAGGCACGGGCCCACATTGGAATTTTGGAATTTTCATTTTTTGTTTTCCAGTTTTAGATTAGGTACCATGAAATCTACCTACCCAATGGTCAAGTGTAAGAGGACTTTTTCTCTCTTAATAGCGCACAATAATAAAAGTCATCGGTGACCTGAATGACTAGGTCGAACTTTGTCATGAATGATTTTGGTTGATGTGGGTTTTAGAATTAGTTATGATCTATCATAACAAATTTTTTATTCAATTCAAATTGAATTAACCAGTGCTTATTTGGGACGAGGTGTTCTCTTTAAACTCTTCCTCGGAGTAGAAGTTAGGAATGTCGCTGTCATGATTGAAGGCAGATTAGTTTTGGAATGCAATCATAACAAAGTTATCAATCACTAGAAATTTATGAATTAAAGTTGTAGATTTGTAGAAAATAAGTTAATTGTTTGCAATCCGTAGCTAATTAAAATAGTTGGTGATGTGATAGTATGTTATCACATCGAGAGTTAATTGTTAATTGTTTACACTCTGTAGTAGTTGGTGATGTGACAGTATGTTATTACACAAAGAGTTAATTGTTAATTGATTACACTCCATGGCTAATTAAAATAGTTGGTGATGCAATAGTATGTTATCACACACTGAGAGTGATGCGTTAGTATGTTATCATACCAAGAACTCTTTGTGGTTTATTGTAAAAAAATTCTTTAGTAATTTTACTATCGAATGTGTTAATTTTTAGAGAAAACATTCTTTATAGCAACGGTCTAAACCAAAGTTTCCTATAAATTGATTGCAATGTGTCATGCGTCCATATCCTACCTTTTGGAACTACTGTTTGGATAGATGATTTGGTATGGAATATTAGGATTGTAATAGAGTACGGTTTATAAATACTCTTTATTATAAAAACCCTGCCCGAACAATTATCATTATAACAGACTCGCTCACTACCGTGGAGGTATCCATTTTGGGAAACCACATAAGTCTTCTTGTCGATTTCTTTACTGTTCTTATTCCTTGATTGTGTGTGTGATTGATTTACACTAACAAAGTTTGAAGGAGAAACAATAACGAACAGTCGTATACCCAAGGTTCTTTCCTATAATCCGAAGTAGATGCCTCTTTAATGATGGAAGCAACTTTTCTATGACACTGCCAGAACCTGGGGGGTGCTGTGCATCCCCATGCACAACATCGTGCTGTGCAGCCCTGTGTCGCCGCCGCACCGGCATTTTTTTGACGATTGGAGACATTCATTTTGTAGACCTCATCGAATACTACAAGTGTACCAAAAATCAACTTGATCAAATATCTTTTAGTGCTTCATCGGAACACAAATAACATGAAAAAGTGGTTTCTATCTAGTGTTTGTTTCCATTTGTGTTCCATTTGTTTTCAAAGTATTTGTATACCGATAACCTACTTAAAGATATCCGATCAAGTTAATTTTTTACATAATAATAGTACTTGACGAGGTCTACGCGGTGAACGTCTCCGATCATTGAAAAAATGGCAGCGAGGTGGCGCCACGGGGCTGCACAGCACAATGTTGTACATGGGATGCACAGCCCCCCGCGGGTTGGTTTCTCGTTCTAAGGTTAAGGCATTTACTCCATTACTCCCTCTTGAGACACCATGATCGAGCTGCAGAAGGAACGGAAAAGAAAACATAATTGCAATTTTTAGTACGCATTTTATCAGATGGCTAAGGAAAGGATATAGATTTCCTACTAACAAGAAGGATTAAATTTCCATTTCGGTTTGTTATTCCGGTCAGCTAGGCTATGGATTTTGAAATGCTTCTGAAACATTTTGAAAGCGTTGCCAAACAAAATTGAAATGTCGCCGTTGGATATTTGTAACAGGTGCCAAAACAACTCATGTTGCAGTATACTACATGGTGTTTTGGCAGAACCGTTGGGACTCCACTGGTGGTTCATTTTGGTTTCCTTGGAAACAGAATACTTTGGCCATTTTGGTGGAAAAGAAAATTTACGAAATTTTGTTCCTTGACTGGTAAGAGTATCCTGTGCCCTGCCGAAAGAAAAACGTAGCAAAGCCAAAATAAACAGGATGCTAAAACTAATAATGTGCAGCAAAACAAAACCAAAGAAGAGAAGTTTGACAATACCAGCTAGGTTGCAGTCTTCGTCCCAAGAATGCAGTTTCCTCTTTCTCTTCGTCCTTGGTTTGAACACCTAAGCTCCAAAGTGTCACGGACCACCGTCCTATGTTTCTTTCCTTTGCCATCTTTGTTGGAAATGTTAATTTTTAAAAATAATAATAATAATAATGGAACCGTTTACCTCAGAATTGTAACAAGTGAACAGAAATACCACAGAAAGTTGGCTGCTATTTTGGGTTGAATCGCAGACTAGGTCGCTCTCTTTAAGACGTTTCGCGGCTCCGCCCTCTCTGTGCAAGCAGTTGCAGCCATGCCATCTTCAGGATAAAACAGGTCAGAATACAACCTCTGTCTCGATCCTTTTCTGCACGGGAAAAGACCGAAAATACAAAACACAATCGACTTTTATTGCTCTATGAATTTCTGATTTTCGGTGTGTAGAAATGGCTGAAGAACAGCACTTTATATAGGCGTGAAAAAACAGTTTTTTTTCGGAAGTAAAATCAATCACAGCAATTTGATTGAATCAATTTACCAAAACCGATTTAAAACATGTTTTAAACACGTTTTGTAACGGCATAATGCACAGTAAAAGAACACGTTTTTTTAGTGTTGTAACGGTAGGAAAATTTTCGTAAATATGGCAGGGGAAATCATTTCCAAAAAATGGTTAATTGGTCAAGAAAAAATCTTTCTGTAAATAAATTTGAAACGTGGGCTAACTTCGTATGCGCGCGAGGCTTTTAAATTTGGGGATTTGCACCCCCCCTGCGCGCGAGGTTCGCAACGCGCACCCGATTAACTGGTTTCCGAATTGATTTTCACAAATTGGCTTGGACCTTGGCCCAACCCGTGTGCGCGCGAGGCCTCTCTTGGGCCTAGCTCATCAATGGTCCATGAAGCTTCCACACTTATAAAGAACACAAATGTTCTCTAGTTAGCCAATGTGGGACAAGTGTTCTTTTGAAGAGTTTGTTTTGAAAAATACGCAATCCCAACAATCTTCTATACACGTACATTCTTCTAGAAATCCTACAAAGTCCTAGGTTTGTCAACGAATCTTTGGAGATGAACCAGACAAAAATTTCCACCAAGGATTCCTTCCATCTAGTAAATGTGTCCAAAAGATGTGGGTTGGTTCGTCGTACAAAAATTGTTGTATCGTTGAAATATCATCCACTGACTGAGTTTCCAAATCCACTTCTCCAGGTAATGAATATTTCTGGGATAAGATCCTTCTGTCCCATTTACTTCCAAAATGACCGAGTTATTAGGATTCCTCTTCTCACCATTATATATAGGGTAGCAAAGCTGAAAACTCAAAGACCGCATCATTTGTCAAAGACTCTTCGCAGCAATAACAGAATTCATCTAGTCCCCAATCTTGTCAAAGACTCTTCATAAGTGATATTCGAAGGAGAAACTGAGGAGCTACGGACACCATGGAAGTCATCAAGCTTATTAAATAGATGTAGAGCACCCCAAGTTAGCAACATATGACAAGTACTCCGGTAGATATCAGTCGATGGAGGGAAGACAAGCCTGACTTTCTATTAAAAACACAAACTTGTTACTCTCTTTATTGTTGAAACAATCCAGGGTGGGTTGCTTCGTCGATAGAGCAATTTCTCCATTGTCAATGCGCGTGCATAAGAATCTTTGCCAAATCTGTCACGAACAAAGTCATCCAAAATGTCTCCAGTAGATATCAGTCCAGAACCACGAATTGACTGTCAATGTCCAAAACATAAAGGGTAAGTACGGTCTCAAATTTTAACTTTCAAAGAAATTACATAAAACTACCAACACTTCTACCAGAACAGGCATCACGTCCAATATCATATATCGAAAGCTAGACCACATAAAATGATACTGAAGTACGGTTTACTAAATACCCTTGCTGGACTTTGATTTTGAGATTTATTTTGCAGATTCGGGTGTGTGTATGTTTGTGGATCAAATAAACGCTCCACAAGAGCCATAGAGTAAGGCATGCCCCCTGCATCAGCATGCTGAGGATACTACACCTTTGCCAATCCGTCAAAAGTACCAACGGCGACATAAGTGGACACTGGACAATAACAAAGAAAAAGTCGGAAGGCTGCGAAATTCTTAGTTACCTGAAAAAGAATCGGCACCCTTAAACCTTGCTCTTTGATCTTGAAAAGGAAGTTTTCCGCTCGTTTCTATCTCAGCACCTAAATCTTTGGTGATAGATGCTTGCAAAGAACGCTACGTATCCGCAAGATAGGGGTGGTCACATCACAGCACTGTAAAGAAATTACAAGTTAAGCTATAATACAAAATCCTTACAAGATTTGCAAAAATATGCATCAAAAGCGTCGAACAAAACATCATAGTCAAACCTTTCTTGTCATAATAAGAATTTCGCGAGGAGAGTCGACCGAATCATTCTTCAAATTTGAACAAAGAAGTTTCGCACTTGAAAGCAGTGCATCAAAATACTGCTCAAGTTGCACATTTGAAGCTGGAAGGGAACCCAATATTCAATAAACCTTGAAGTACAAGGCTCAACAAACATTGAAGTAGTACAAGGCTTGCTTTCAAACTCAACAAAAGATGGCTTGCTTTCTTTGGTACAAAGGAAAAGCTAAAAAAAGAAACAAACTAAAGCCTTTCAAAGGCTATCTCCCTCATATTAGCTTCAAGGAGGGGAATGATAACATTTGGAGGAGCAATGTGGGAGACCCACTTTTGGTCCTGCTCCACTCCCATATTTGGAAGCTTATCCGCCACTTTGTTTCCTTCACGGTAAACATGGTTTAGGGAGCATCTGTTGGCTTCATCAGCGCTTGGCACTCCTGAATGAGGACCTTGTGAGGAGAGTGGGTAGGAACCACTCCTTTGCTGAGCTCTATGGTTGCAGCCGAGTCTGAATCAATTTCCACAGATTCCATGTTTTGGCTCTTCACCATCTCCAAACCTCGAAAGATGCCCCACAACTCTGCCTCAAGACTTGTGCACTCCTCAAGTCTCCCATAGAAGCCAATCACCCAGTGACCTCGCTCCTCTCTAAAGACCCCTCCAAACCCAGCAGGGCCTGGGTTTCCTTTACTGCTGCCATCCGTATTTAGCTTCAATTGCTTTCATACGCAACAAAAGATGCTAATTTCGCTCTCAATTCACAAACAAAATATGCTAATTTCTCTCTCAATTCTCAAAATCTTTTTCTTCGTTCTCATCAAATCCTGAGTCAAGGATGGAAAGCGGAAGATGGTACTCATACCTTCTATCCTGAAAAGCCAAGCAGAAGATCAATAAAGTTGAGGAAACACCTAACCTAACCATACTGAACCAAACTAAGCCCAAGAAATTTAAGTTAGTAAACAGAGGCTCAAATTTTCTGAAGTACCAGGAAAAAAAAAGGAAACCGAGGCTCAAATTTAAAGTATGGACTGCTTTTACCATGACTCTACCGTCGAGAAGAAATAGCTTCATATCTGCATAGTTCCTTTCTTCGGTTTACCACCACAACGTCCCAAACCAAGGGTAAATTTTTTACCCCACAAGATTCCAGTAATGAAAAGACCAAAAAGTACCTCCAGAACAGTCTCAGGAGTTGATAATAGTACTTGAAACATTAAGCAACCATCTTCATTGTAAAACTCTAGAGATTTGATACTAGCTCGTACATCTTTGTTCCCTTTGTACATGAAAATATTTTATATCTGATTTGGGCTGTGAGAACTCAGCTTCCCACATGGAAAGATAGGAAGATTTGGTGATGATTAGGAAAGGCAGTGTATTTATCCTGCAAGGATGATATGAACAAGATCACCTTTCCGACGCGCTCCTGCAAAATCCAAAACTGAACCAGTCAGTTACAGTCAAGTAATTACATAAATAAAGCAACTGTAAACACTTGTTTAGATCATATGTTCATTAGATAGGTGCATTAAGTCGCACAAGACTTAAACTTTAGGTGGATAGTTGCTGAGAGGGAAATTATATGGGAGAAAACAACACAGAAGTAGATGATCATTGCAGACGAATTTTTTGAAATTATTGAAGCCCTTCCCGCTAGACCCTTCAAAATACGTTTTAAACACATTGAACGATTCAAATTGTCGAAATTTTATCGGAAAATGGAAGTCCCCCGCATTGTAGAAAGGTGCGGGATCCCTTATAGGATTCTATAAGGGATCCCGCACATGGCTTCCTTGCGGGACTCCCATTGTGATCCAAGGGGTCTAATCATTTTAGATAATTTAGCTATTCGTCGTTATGTACTGGGAATCAATCCCATCAGTTTTCGTTTTTGGTTTCTTTATGGAGTACGGGATCCCCAATAACAGCAGAATATATTGAACAGGGTTGGCCCAAAGGCCCAAAACTTGTTTCCATTACCTCCATGCGGAATTTTGCTAATTTGATCATTAGATGAAGAGTGGACATATTTTGGATATGTATTAGACACGCTTAAATATGTGTACAATATGTACAGGGTTGGCCCAAAGGCCCTTAGGGCCAAGGCCTAAGGCATCCGAATTCCAAAATGAGCAGGCCTCACCTTTTTGTCCACATGGATATAGCTGCAGACACACACACTCTCTTATATATAAGAGTTTGACTTACCAAATTTCTATAATTTGCTAAAAAGGGAGATAATCAAAAGATGAAGAGAATTTTAACTTTCGGAAAGGCCTCATGTTAATATTTCGCCTAAACTACATAATTTGAAATCAAGTTTGAAATACTATGATTTCTTAAGAGATTTGAAGGCATTATTTTCGTTATTAAACTACATAATTTTTATTGATAGTGTCATACTTTTCTGTGAACTTTGCAATTATTTTTTATCAACCAGCAAGAAAAATGGGAAAGAAAGAAAAAAAGATCCCTCTCTACTCGATTCGATATGCCTTTTCCTCTCTCTGGCCTTCAAATTACATATTTGAATCATTTGTAAATTGAAACAAATTGGTCGAACCGAATCCCAGGTACTATAAGGCGCCCATGTAGTGCGGCATCTGAATCTTTGATCTTGTCAATGAACAACTCGGATTTTATCTTGGCATTGAGCAGTTTAGATCTACAAAGTGCCGCGATAAAACCAAGACAGTTAAAAACACATCCGATGGTCCACGTGCCGAATTACAAGACGCTCTATAGCACCCCGCGTCCCTTTTCCCCCCTTCTGTCTGTATATTGGATGCCAAATTTATATGCAATGATGGCATATGTTTGACTTTACTCGTGATTCATAAAATCTGTTGTCATAAGTGTGTTTTCGTCACTCGGTTGTCGGAACCTTGTTTGTTGGGTGGAGGGTGACAAGGCAAAGCAGGCTACTGTGCTCCGAATTCGGACCTACAGTTCCAAGCTCTAAAATACAATACAAATCGTTCATTTTGCAAATTTTATACTACAACCCTGAAAAATTAATCAATCGAATATTGGCAACATAGCGAACAAATCACATTTTTCTTCAGTTTATGTACAACAAATACAATTTTAAAAATACACAGCAAAATTGATGAGATACAAGTACAAATCACATTTTTCTTCAGTTTATTTACAACAAATACAATTTTAGCTTGATTAGATACAAATAGTCAAAGGAACAAGTTGTACTTCATTATGTAAGATGGATAGAAATTAAATTTGAACTTCCTATTTTATAGAAGGAAATGAAATATATTCATCTTTCTATCGGTATCTGTTGGAGTTTTGGTATATTTTAATATTGAAAAACAGGATTTTTAAGTATTTCAATTATTGTTTAGAAAGGGAAAATGACCAGAAAATGGGTTTTAAAACAAATAATACCAATTTCATGGTAAGGTTTTTGGAAATGACCAATAACATGAGAAGGAAAAAAATAATTCCACATACATGGTACCAATATTTCGATTGACAGAAATACCCTCAGGTAAAAAAATCCCTGGGAACTTGCTCCGAGCAACAACAAAACTTGTTCTTTGTATAACCTTGTCGTGCACTCTATATGAAACCACAAGCACCAGACTGTTCTTTTCAGAAATTTTATTTCTTATTTCCTTAGGTTTTTAGATGGCATGAACCATGCATACAGGTCCATCCGTTCGACGTTCCATTGTCAGTGGGGTAACCTTTGCACTCCACATTCTAAACTAGCACCATAATTGTTTTCAAATTCTCATTTGAACAATTTTTGTATCATAGAGTTTAATTATGTTTCCATGGACAATGCAAAACATAGAGATTTGGTGCGGTCTAAATCCAAAATCGGAGAGCCAAAAAATTCACCGAAATCAAAACCGCTTGCTCCGTATATGAAAAATTGTTGCAACTTGTAATAACATGACTTGTTCTTTGTTTTCCCAAACAAGCACTACAATTGTCTAAAAATTTTCTCATTCAAGCAATGTTTCTATCAAATTATGTACTCGAATGAGAACAAATGGGTTGATTTGCACCTTGTATGAAATAACATGCTCCTTATATGAAAATTTGTTACACTTTGTAATAAGATGAGTTGTTCTTTGTTTTTTCAAACAAGCACCACAATTGTCTAAAAATTTTCTCATTCGAACAATGTTTCTATCAAATTATGTACTCGAATGAGAACAAATAGGTTGATTTGCACCTTGTATGAAATAACATGCTCCTTACATGAATCAACATTGCTCCTTGCCTCAAACTAATTGCACTTGTGTTAGCCCTTTGCTCCTTGGGTGAATTAACATAATACCATTTGAGAATTCAGAGCATGAAGCCTACTCTTGCTTATAGAAATTCAGAGCATGAAGCCACGAACTTTAATTTTGTTCCAATTCACTTTAATTTTCGTTTCAGTTGATTTTTGGGTAATTTTCTTTTGCAGATGATTATGAGTGCGATCGAGGCTCTGAACGACCCCGACGGCTCAAACAAGTCGGCGATCTCTCGGCAAATCAAGGCCACGTACGGCGAGCTGCCAACGGCCCACACGACGTTGCTCTCTCAACAAGATGAAGCAACGTGGACAGCTGGTGATGCTCAAGAACAACTACATGAAGCCCGATCCCAACACGCTACTGCGCCGTGGCCGCGGCCGCCCGCCAAAGTCGAAGAGTTCTTTTCCGATCGACACCGTGGCGTCGCCGCCGAGGTTGGCCGCCCAAGGACAGAAACCCTTCGGCACCGCCGTTGGAGGCGAAACCTAAGGCGTCTTCGTCAGGGAGGGAGGCCACGTGGCAGGCCGTCGAAGAAGGCGAAGGTGGAGGGAATCAGGATGGGGAAGGGGACAATTGACGAAGAAGAAGAGCTCTCTATCTCTGTCCGTCTCTGTATGAGTGTATCATAAGGGGTGAAGAGGGAAAGAGATGAGGGGTAGTGTCGGTACTGTAAGTCTAAAAAACCATGTATTTGGAAATTTTTTTGTGCTTGTCATATTTTGGTCATTTGCCAAACCATGGCCATGTTTTTGGTATTATTTGCCTTAAGGACCATGTTTTGGTCATTTTCCCATTTAGAAATAGTAGGCATATTCTCATGATATCCTTGGAGACTAAGTATTGGACTAATTGCAACCGCGCGTTGAGCACAAAGCGAACTATTCTTTCGCCTTTGTTAAAGTATTGGACTAATTGTCTCATGCTATGAGTTGGCATGTATCTAATTAATTGATTCATGCATCACTTGGGAGGAGACTAAGGGTTGCTAAGGGGAGACCATAACGTCTTGCTCTTCCTTTCCTGACCGTGCATTTTACTTCCTTACATTTACATACATGTAATTAAGGATGAGTAAGGAAGAAGCCTAATAGTTATGCATCTATATTTGCATGCATTTTGGCGAGAGAAGAAGCCAGCCAAAGGCAATGAGGCCTAAGGCTGTCGTCAAGGTTCTCTCACGTTTCACCATATTTTGTATTTGTATACAGAAATTACCCAATAAAATGTAAGGGTGTATATTTGGTGGAGTTTTGGGTTCTAACTTACTTGTGCAGGGTGGTTTGAACCAACACGACTTGTTAGTTGGGTTGTTGTATCCTAGGGGAGATAGGCCATGTGGAAGTTCTACTGCATCGGCTAGTGATTTAAGATTCAACCAGCCGCAGAGGGCTTGAATCTCCTTAAAGAAAGGGAAATATCCACGCCTCAATCCGATATTTGTGTATTCCATTTATTATGGATAATTTTGTAATATCCATTGTGATTTACTTGATATGTAAGTGGATATGTGTACTCATTGAAATTTATTAATAAGAATGGATGAGGCTGCCCGTGGAGTAGGGAATTTGGCTTAAAAACCAAATTTATCCGAACCACGTAAAAATCTTGTGTGTTCTCTTGGTTTTGATTATGGTTTGATTTATTGGCTCAACACCCATTTTGCGGCAAGAACCCCAACAGTATCTGATCAAATTGTTTTTTTTTTTTTTTGCAATGACATTTTTTTTTGCTATTTCTATGACATGTACTCATTGGTTTGAAGAGCACGAGGGATTGTTGAGAGTCCAACCCGTGTGGGCCATTGGGCTTAGGCCCGGATGAGAGGGGTTTTAGGGTTGTTATGTAACTTTATATATTTGTTGGTAGTCTCTTAATTTTGTGTGACCAAAAGAGAGAGAGGCAGTGAGTTTGAGAGAGATACACGAGAGATCATTAGTGAGGTTTCAACTATTGTGAGAGTGAGTGTGAGTGTGTAACACAACATCACGTTTTTCTCCAGATTATAGTGAAACGCCCCCTCCCCGTGGAAGTAGGTCTGATTTGGCAGAACCACGTAAATTCATGTGTGTCGTTTTTCTCTTGATTTTGTACTGCTATTGTGTATGTGGTGCGTGTTTGGGCATAACAAGGATGGAGTGTGAAATGGAGCTTATCCCGCAGAAATGATTGAATGAAATATTGTAGTCCCAACATTTGGGTACGTTCGTGGAGCTAGTAGTCATCAGGAGCAATCTAGCAATTCCACCTGTCTAAGAAAAAAACTCTAGAGTCGATAGTAAATTTAGGGTACGAGTCTATGGTTGTGTTTGGTTGGGTTTTGAATTTTGGTTTTTGTAATGATTATAGAGAGAGAAATAAAAATCATAATTAAAAACAGGAGTTAATGATTAGAGAGAGATAGAGAGAAAAATGTAAATAATATTTAAAAATAGGACTAGTGATTGGATAATAATTAAGGAAACCGAGTCTTGAAAACCCAAAACGAATAAGGCCTATATGTATCTAGAGATGGAACAAGAATTTGCGCGGGGGAAACCCAAAACGAATAAGGCATATATGTATCTAGAAACGGAACAA
The DNA here is from genome assembly GCA_022606695.1 of Vaccinium macrocarpon. NCBI lineage: Eukaryota > Viridiplantae > Streptophyta > Magnoliopsida > Ericales > Ericaceae > Vaccinium > Vaccinium macrocarpon. Next base: position 2,243,653 of record CM040171.1, on the reverse strand, counting down.
GAATTTTTAAAAATAAAGGGTATGAAAGGAAGGAAAATGATGCTGCTCAGAGGTTGCTTTATTTATCATATGTTATTTGTCGATAATGCCAACAAAAAAAAAAAAGGGGACCAAAAACAGTCCACTTTAATCATATATATGTAGCGTCACTTAATTTCCAACTCAGGACGTGGACTAGCTGTTATGCATCCAGACAACTACATCACGATTCATGAGTATGTGTTTATTAGTACTCCCAAGTCATGACTCAAGTCCAAAATGGGCTAATCGACACCACAAAACTGAATTAAGATTTCACATGTAAGGTTGCAAACGAATCAAATTGAGTTGAGTTTTAAAGTGTTGAAGTTTGTTTATTTTAAATGAACTTAAACCAAACTCGAACTGTATGAAAATTTGACAAGCCGAACTTCCCTAGGTTTGAGTCGAATTCAAACTTATTCACGAACTTAAATATATAAGTCAAAATTAATAGATATGATGCTCTTATACTACTTATAATTTTTTTATTTTGTATATATATAAGATCACACATATACAAAATGATAAAAACATATTAAAACATAACTACATAGTACTTTTAAAGGTTTATTCACGAGTATGTGTTTCTTTGGATAAATATGATTCGACTAATGCTTTGCAAATATACGTTTGTTCGGACTATTTTTAACTTGGAAAAAAAAAAAACAATGGGTTTCATAAAATTAACGGCTCGAATTGTCAAATAGAATCGTGACATATAAACTCATTTTACATCATTTGAGAAACTACATTCATGGATCACGAGAAGATCTTGATTCTGCAAAATTATCGTAAAAAAAACCCCGTAAAAACTGAACTTTCGCAACGAAATTGGGGGATGGTGCCAATGTTGTCCCCAATCCGAGCCGTCCGTGCTTGGATTGAACAACTTGGATTTGTTTGGTAGCAGACGATTCAGATGTGTTTGGACAAGATGTGATCCGAGCCGTCCATTGCCAAGTACCAACAACCTAGATTGGACAACATGCATCATATCCCCAAAGGAACAACATGCACCCCGGATCCCAACTTTTCACTTACGTATTTTACTAAACTCCATGTAGGTCAGAATCTGGAGGTAATCTTTAAGAGGAAGAAAACAAGTGCCTACTCCCCTAGTATTTGAAAAACTAAGTGAACGTAGGTCGTTGACAGATTCTCTTTGGTTGATGCTTTAGATCCGAATATCCTTCTGTCCGAGGTTCCTGGTCAAATTTTATTTTATTTTATTTTATTTTTTTTAAGACCAAACCATATGCTATAAAAGTAGTAGTAGTGATTAACAAGTATCATGCGATTCATGCCTTATAATTATAGTATATTTTTTATTGTATGCATCGCGTGTCTGTCTAATGGCCGTTGTGAAGAAATATAAAGAAATCGACAAATTATCTTTGCTTCTAAATACGTGCTTCAAAGACCTTCTTCATCATACATTTATGTAGGCACATATCTGAATAATCATTCGAAGATACCATGGCCCCTAATTGTGTATAACCCAATTCTTTCAATCAAAACCTTTCTTCTGTATTTGGTACACGTAAACATTATACTATTTGCATCTGCAAGCCCCCAAAAAAATTGACAATATGTGAAAGTGGACTTAAATTGTGCTACTTGTGGGCCTTTTTCTTTTGGTCTTGCCGTGTTGTTTTGAAGGGCAGACATTGGATTGCAGCTTGCTTTGTGGGACCTGAAATTCATTGCATTGTTCGTGGTTACTATAATAATGAACTTTGAATGAGTTGTGAAATGAGAGATCAAATATGTCTGCCATCAACTACTTCAAGTTTTTTTACATGCATTACATACATTATGCATACGAAATTGAAAAAGTAGAAAATTAATTGACGCAGAATATAGTTGAATTGAGTGCTCAATTAGTGTTGTAGTTCAGGAAACCAGGGAGCTTGTAGTGAGTTGGTATTATAGTTCAGGGAACCAGAAAATTTGTAGTGAGCAACTCACAACAAGCGTATAGTGAAAATCTCGGCCGTCTATTATTGTTTTGGACAGCCTGAATATTAAATAAGTTGTTTGCACAAACAATTTATTTAAAATGCAGACCATCAAAAACACTTTGGACGATTAAGATTTACTCATTACAGGACTTCCGCTCCCGTAGTTCAGATGCTAAAAGTTGATTTGATTTGAACTCAGTTTTAGCAATATGATCTTTTATTCTGTCCTTTAGTAGTTTTAAGAACGTGTCAAGTTTGTAATCTTGAGATCGAATACGGCTTCCGTAAGTATGTTTTAAGCTTGATGTATATTAAATTACTTGGACTTGTTCTTCTTTTCTTTTATTTTTGAAAAAATAAAAAAAGAATTTGAAAACTTTACTCCCGCTTATGAAATTCTTGTCCATCCTATCTATTTTTCATTTCATATTTTAAAAAATTTCAGTTAAAAATACTAAAATAGTCATCTTGCCCCTCACAATTTTGTAATTGCCTAGTTGACTAGCAATTTTACTCTCTGCTCAAAAAATAAAATTGGAGACTCGTATTTTATTTTTGGGTGAAAATCTATTTAAATTTCCTCTTTTCATTCATTTTATTTGAAAAAACAAGTGACATCGGAACGAGTCGAGCAAAACAACCTCTCCACTTCTGGTCACGAAATTTTTTTTCCAATCCCACTTCAATGATCCATTAAGTATGCTAAAAATCAAGTTCATCAATTAGCGTTTGGTATGATTTGGACACATATTTATATTGCTAAAATACTACAAATAAGTTTTATTCCAGCGTTGCAATCTTATTTTTAAAAGATAAATGTGTTCCAAAATCATATCAAATGATATCTAATAAACTTGATTTTGTTGCATATTTGATATTCTCAGCGACTTAAAAAAAATCAACGATCTCGATAATTGAAAAAAAAAAATCAAAACCGAAATTTGAGAGGTTGTTCGAGGTGGTTCTTTCCAATCATTGGAGAAGTGATGGACTCCATTGGAGCAGTTGCTCTCTCTCTCTCTCCACGTAATAAGACTGTTCGTTGAGCTACAATCTGAACAAATTCCACCTCCAAATCACCTCTCTCTCTCTCTCTCTCTCTCTCTCTCTCTCTCTCTCTCTCTCTCTCTCTCTCCTCCGTTGTCCTTCCATGGAAGAAGAAGCAGCACCAGCTGCCACAACCAAAGAAGAAAACCAGCAAATCCTCAAAGTACTAGAAGCCCTCAAACAAGCCTCACACGACTTACAATCCAACCCAACTCCCAAATCAACCGAGTCCAACTCAATCAAAGCCCTCTTAGAACTCGAAACCGAGTCCGACTCAATCCTCTCCAACGACCCTTACCTCTCCACCCTCTCCCACCACCTCACCTACCTCAAGTCCATCGTCGACTCCCTCGAGAAATCCAAAGCCACCCGCCGACACGGCCTCAGGTCCTTCCTCACTCGCCGAGTCACCACCCACGAGATCTCCCGAGTCGCCGGGTCGATCGAGTCAGAGATCCAGGCTTGGATTGACCGCGAGTGCATCGAGAACCTCGCTCGATCTCTGAACAATCCTAATTCGAATTTGGATGAGGAAACCCTAATCCAGATGCTGGTTCAGTTCGAGAAACGGCTTAACCAAGGGTTCAATCACGAATTGCAAGATTTAGTCCTGAAATCAAAGCTGTTTTCGGAGCTCGAATGCATTCTCTGTAATTCGGACTACTCCAAACAGGTGAGCAAGGACGGACCTACTTAATTTTCGAAATTTCTTCTTTCTTTTAATTCCATGAAAGTGCTAAAATTATTGAGGTTTAGCTTGGAACATGTGAAAAAGACAACCAGAGACGAGTGAGGGTAAATTTTTCCGTTCTTCTCCTGAGAGAGGAAAAAAATTTCAATGCCGAGCGGGTAGGAGAGTGAATGTCGAGGAAGTTGCTAGCCACATCCCCTGTGGCTACGGCATCCATTGGTATGTGATAATTTGTAAAATGTGCATCGATACCGTAGGAAAAAAGTAGTGATATTCGTAAATTATGTATAATGTATATACTCCATGTGGCGGTTGTGGTGGTAGTGAGAGTGGTAGGGTGGTGGTGGTATAATGGCGGCAGTGGTGGCAGGATGGTGGTGTAAGTGGTGATGATGGTTTGGTGAAGGAAAAAATAGTTAAATGAAACCACTCAGAAACTCAGCAAAAATTTTACCTTGCATTTTAAGAGCCATTTAATTTTTAAAGCATTGTGAAATCTGGTTATCCAACATACTTAATTACTTATTACTTAATTCATTCAGTTTGAAGTATTGAATCTAGATTATCAAACAAGACTAAGTGCTAAAATTATTGTGATTTTGCTTAGAACATGTGAAAAAGATAAGCAAACAAGAGAGTTACGGGAAAATGCTATCCGCACATCCCCTGCGGCTGGGGCATCTATTAGTATGTGACTAACAATTTTTCTCTGCCGAGCGGGTACCACATGGTGCTTGCGCGCGATCTGTGTCGTTTATTTCGATTTTGGACAGTTTGGATTATGGAAAGAGAGAGTAGGAGAGAGAGTTTTGATCTGAGTTGTCTAATACACTTTTAGATGACTCAGATGCAACGTTCGAGTACCACATAGGCTCGGTCACTTGGTACTCTTTCAAAAAAAAAAAATCGTACGTGAGGGAGTAATTTGTAAAATGTGCATTGATATCGTAAAAAAGGGTATCAATATATTAGAAAAAATGATTGATATCCGTAAAATATGTATTTAAATATGAAAGTATTTGACATTGTTCTGATGTTAGTGCGGTGGTTAGTAACGGTCGAAGTTTCTGTCGGTCTAGTTTTGGGCCTTCGTGAGCCCCTCTCACGCCCACAACAATGTTCTAAATCATTCATTTTGTAATGCTCGCCAAATATGTCTTCCACGCAATAAAATAGCCTGATCAAAATTGGACCAAACTGGATGTCCAAAAAACTGGACAAAGAACTCGGGCCGGGTAGCAGTACTCAAATGTCAAACATAAAGTAGTATGAACAGTAAAATTTTCCTTTTGTTTTTCTCACATTTTCCTACTTTTCATAAGTTTCAAACATACCCAACGATTCATTCACCCAACGTATTTAAAGAAAATCTAATACTTGCCCATCCAATAATTTTTGGAAAAGTTCAATAATCGTCCTATTAAAATTACATAGATTGTATGCATCTATAAAATCTTTAACACTAGTTTAGTTTTTTTTTTTTTTTTTTTTTTTTTTGAAATAGGAATGCGGTGCAAGATTTGCATCTAAAATCATGAGTTTATGTTAATTTTTTTGTTATATAGTTTTCGTATATAACTAATGTGTGAACCAATCTTAATTGATTGAGACATAAAACTCGATTTCGTTTAGTTTTAGTATGTTAGAAAAATTAAATCTTTGTGTACCAAATGTTGAAATTCTGCGTTCGTCGTTGCAGTTGAGAGAACAGGTTGCTTTCTGCATTGCTGAGTTAATTAGGTTTAACAAAGACGTTTTCGTGGGGCAAGTGTTAATGGGTCAAACGATTCGAGCCCTAATCTCAATGTCATCACCTTCTTCACTCAAAGTACTCTGTTCTCTAATTAAATCCATCAAAAGCCCTCTATTAGACGAGATTGAATCGAATGGAGACATTTTCGACATCATAAGATTGTTCAAATCCGACGAGTTGTCCATTCGAGTAATGGCGATGAACTGCGTACTCGAAATCGGGTATTTCGGGAGGAAAGAGGCAATCGACGCGATGCTCAAAGGGGATTTGATAAAAATACTGGTGGAGTTGCAGAGGGGTGAATTGGGTGGGGATTTGATAGACGTGGGGAAGTGGGAGGAGGAGGAGAGTGGTGGTTGTGGTGAGGTTGTGGTGGAAGGGAAAGGGTGGAGAGAGAGTAGTAGAGAGAGAAGGTATTTGGTGAGCCACCCATTTGCTAGCTGTGTGGCTAGATTTGCAGTGCAGTTGGAGGTGGGAGAAGGGTTGAGGCAGAGAGAGAAGAGGGCTTTGAAGCAGGAGATATTGAAGAAAGTGAGGGAGGCTTGTGTTTCTGATGCTGAGGCTGCCACCATTGTTGCTGAGGTCTTGTGGGGTTCTTCACCTTGAAAATCTGGTTAAATGGTTTACCAGAAGAGTTAAAGAGAGGAAGAAGAAAGTTAATGCAGTTTTCAGGTAAATAGAAATTTATTTAGTTGTTTTGATCTTGGGATTTATTTTTTATTTTTTGGCATTTGGGGTTGGTGTAATTATGCACGTAGTTTAATGGTGTAAAGTAAAATTGAAATATGTAGGAATTGCATTGATTCAATATTTGAATCACAAAAAAAAATTGTATGAAGATGGGAAAGCACATTTTCGTATAAAATAAATTTTTGGTCTGTGCATTTTTATTTTTATTTTTCTCGGTAATGAGAACTGAGAAGTGCATCAGAAAAACTTTGGGCAAAGACAAGTCTGGGTATTTAAACCCCATAGGAGTCTTCATGCAGAAATTGAAAACGTAAAAGTCTTCAATTGAAATTGGAGCATCTTTTGCCAAAGCATCCTTGCATTTGTTAGCCTCGTGTTCATGCTAACCTACAATCACAGATAACATTGCCAGGGGATGTATTTTTGTGTAAAAACTCCAAATTTGGGTGTAAACAGGATGATGATCCAAATCTCGTTGGTTTGTGCTTTTATTTCTTCAGAAACCTGAAGTCAATGCCCGTTTTGAAAATAAGCAATATGTAAAATGGTATTGGAAAGTTGCTCTTCAAAATAATGATGAATGTGATGGCGTCATCTCGTCGCATATCTAGAATGGTAGAACAATTCAAGGTGCGTTTTTTTTTTTCTTTTTCCCCCGGAAAGAAGATGGAGATTATTTAACTAGAAATAGGGTCCATAGACCGAACATCATCAAGGGCCAGATTGGTAAGCCATTGGGGAACAAGACCTCCCCAACTTTCCAATCGAGCACCTAATAGGGATTTCTTAGCTAACGAATGGACTACCATATTGTAAGAACGCTTAGTATGCAGAAAAATACAGGAGGAAAAGAGAGGCAAAAGCTCTAAACAATGTGAGATAATAGAGCTACAATCAGAAAAATTCTTTCCCTCCTGTGTGAGTGCTTGAACAATATGGGTTGAGTCACCTTCCACAATGATATGCAATAATTTCTTGTTAGCCGCAGATACTAGAGCTTCTCGAAAACCTAAATACAGTATTTGCCCCTATTATATGGTGTGCACTGGTTTAACAGTTAACCAGTCTTCAAGATACTACAAAACAGACAGAATATTAAAATATCAGTATGCCTTGAATTTTAGGAAGAAAGTCATGTGTAGAGAGAGAGAGAGAGAGAGAGAGAGAGAGAGAGAGAGAGCAATTCACTAAAGAATTTTTGGTGTGTTGAATGACTTCACAAAGGGTCTATTTATAGATTTATAGGTACCCTTTTGTAGAAGATTGTGTCTACGTTAGGAATAATCTTTGTAAGCACTAATGAGGAAGAATGTCTTTTAAATACAAATTAATTAACAAACATAATGTCTCTTTGTAAGCACCCACCTGTGAAGAGTCATGCCTTTAGTTTAATTAAGAAGGGTCATGTATGTTAAGAAGGGTCATGTATGTTGGAGGTACCCCATTTTATCCCTAACAAATGGGTATTATAACTATTCACAAAAAGTCGCATCTCATGTTAAAAAGTGTTGCAACCTTTTAAACAAATTTCTCTCAATATAATTTCAAAAATCCAAACCAAAAATAATTTATTATTTTGAAAATCCCAACAAATGGTATATGAATTTTTTTATTTTTTATTTTTGGTAAAGAGGTAAAAGAATTGTATTAAACAAAACCGTCATCCAAAACCGGCAAACAAAACCACAGTTGCGAAACCACCTACAAAACTAACCGCCTACAAAACTAACAGCCGGCCAAAACCACCTACAAAACTAACAATAACAAAAATAAAAAAAAGTGCAAAAAAATAAAGAACGCCGGAGCTATCACCCACCATCGTTGCTGCCAACGTCGTCAAGATTTCGTATATAGAAACCTTAGATTTGGCTCACTCATGATCCAAAAAATCGGGTGTGGTCACCCATACCAGAATTGAAAGGTTTGTCTGCCACGAGGAGTCTCCAAACTCCAAAGAAGTGCAGTCATAGAGAAGATCGGTGAGTCGAAAAGGAGGTCGGGTAGGCAGCTGGAAGGGGTGTGGAGGGGGAAGGGTGTGTTGATCAGCCACCAGAGGCAAAGCCTGGAGTGGGGCCGCCACCTACTTCTCTTTTTTTTCACTTCTCTCTCTAGGCCTCTTCCCTCACCATTATAACTATGAAAAAATTGTTTTGATTCATCATTTTACTCTAGTTGACATTGTTGTATGTAAAAAAAGCAATAAAGACTAGCAGTTCAGCCCAATTGTCTTTTATTTTTTGAATTCTCCTATGACCAACTGTTCATTTTACAACAAGAAACAAGAGACAAAGATTGGGGAAGGATAAGAACAATACTTTAAAACACGATTCTGGACACTATTTACGGAATTGTTCAATGCATGTAGATTTACATACATCGAACAGTTATAGACATAAGTCACATGACTTGTGTCCAGAGTTGTGCCCGAATGGTTATATTAGTTGTGTGACTAGTGTCTGGAGCTGAGCCCGAAAGGTGTATTTACACTAGGAGTGATTTTTGATCCGTTCGGTTCGGGTTTTGAGGTGCTCAGGACCGAACCGATCGGTTTAGGTTAATTTAGCCGCGAAATAATGAACCAAAATCGGTTCAGGGTGGTTCAGTCTAGTTGATTTTTTTGGGTTTTTTCTTTTCGGCGTTAAGATTGAAATGGACGGATTGTGATGCACGACTAAGATTTGTTAATTATTCTAGGTTTAAGATTGACGGCTTTGATTAATCAGTCCAAATCGGTATAGTTTTGGGGTATTTCAGTTCAGTTCGGTTTGGTTCGGTTCAACCCAAAAAAAATTTCCAGAAAATCAAGACTGAACCGAAAATTGATTGGTTTGGTACGGTCCAAACCGAAGCCAACCAAATTCACCCTCACGCCGACCAAAAACCAAACCAATCGGTCGTTTTTTTTCGGTCTGTCGGGTCTTTTTTATTACCCCTAGTTTCCACTAGAACTGAGAATTGAGAAGAAAGTGATCATACACTCAGGCCATGTTCCACTAACTTGTTTTTTGATTTTTTTTATCTTTAGTTTTACAAAAAAAAATCAACTAGTTCCACTAACTAGTTTTTTAGCTTTTTGGTTTTTTGAGTTGTGTTACCAAATTACCAAGCTACCCTTGTACCCAAAGGATAAAGGGTTTGAAGGGGGCAGATTCGAAATTTTACATGATTAAAGTAGTTTGTTTTTTTTAGGTTAGTGGAATTAAGTGGTTTTTGTTGTTTTTTTGTGAGGTTTTTTTTAGTGGAATGGGGTAGTATTTTAGTTAAAACAAAACTAGTTTTTTCTTAGTGGAACATGGCCTCAAGCTGTTAGACAGTTAGTAGTGGAACATGGCCTCAAGCTGTTAGACAGTTAGTAGTGGAAATACTAAGGAGGTGTTCCACTAACTTGATTTTTTTATTTTTTGGTTTTTTTGGATGTTTTAGTTTTGCAAAAAAACGAATTTGTTCCACTAACTAGTTTTTTGGTTTTTTGTTTTGCAAAAAAACTAACTTGTTCCATTAAACTAGTTTTTTGTCTATTTAGTTTTGCCAAAAAACTACTTGTTCCACTAACTAGTTTTTTTAGCTTTTTTGGTTTTTAGTTTTACAAAAAAACTAAGTAATTTTTTGTTAGTAGAATGAGATAGTTTTTGAGTTAAAATAAAACTATTTTTGGATTATTTTTCGTCTTTATTCACAGAACTTTAAGTTTGACTAATAATTTTATATTTTTTAGATTCCTTTCGTCGAGACAAGCCAAGAAATCACAAAAAAATCGACCGAAAACTAACAAATGCAATTTTTTTTTGAATAAAGACAACTCAAAAAACCAAAAAACTAATTTTCCCAATTCACTCAAACCAACCCTAAGAAAGCAAGACGTAGCAAAAATGAACGGGCAAAGAAGTCGCAAGTGGCAAAAATTAATTCAAGTATATCTCGAAAGTGGCATATCTAGAGTCTAGATTATGTAAATGCAGATGTGACATGGCGTAGCATTGATGAAATCGTTTTTGCTTTCTATCTATTTAAGAAAAGTGTCCAAATGGAACACTACCATTGAACATGGTCTATAATTGCCAGTGAGAAGAAGACTAATTTACTACTCCTAATTGGTTTTCCCAGTTTGCCTTTTAGTACAAAGATTATGGCCTTATGGGTTAGAATATCAATTATTATGGATCAGTTCATGTGAGATTTTGTCCCGACTTTAATTAGACTATGCATTAGTGGACGATGGGATTGAATCTTCAGAATTTTTTCGAGATGCACATGAATTGGCACACATGCCATGAGTTATCCATAAAAAATAAAATTAAAAAAAGCTAAATGGCGGTTAAATTGTTAATTATTTCGTTTATCATTCATTTCTCAATGGGAATCTCAAGTACACATCTACTCATCTGAATCACTCTTATCGTTGCGGCGACGATAGGTGATAGTTCTAGCAACATGTTTTGGCTTTTTTTCCTGTACTTTTTTTTTATTTTTTTAGGTTTTTTTTTCTTTGTAGGCAGTTTTGTGGCAGGTAATTTTAGGGCCAGTGGTTTTTGATTTAATAATATTTTCTTCTTATTTCCCCGAAAAGAGGAAGGAATTACTACGTACGCTGTGTTTGGTTAAGAGTTTTAAAAAGAATTTTTTGAGAAATATTTTTGAGATAGTGTTTGGATGGATTTTTGAAAAAAGTAATAATTAGAAAGAAGTGTAATAATAGGAGAGAGAGAGAGAGAGAGGAAAAAAAATGAGAATAATGATTGGAGAGCGATGATATAAGTAAAGAGAGAAATGTGATTAATGATTGGAGAGATGAGAGATGGGAAAATAATCTTTTTGAAATTTTTTTTAGAAATATGAAGTGAACAAAGTGGTACATCTTTTTATCATACTTTTCTATTTCATCACACATTCTGCTTTCTAATTACAAGCAAAGTTACAATTCATAAATTTAAGATTATCGACTATAGTTATTCTTCTTCCTTGATATGGAGCAAATTGTATTTCAGGCCAGAATAAACTGTATACTTAGAAATTGCCCTCCAACTTTAGGCAAGAGTAATTCGTTAGGGCTTAAGGCTTAATAGAGAGAGTTTAACGTAAGACTTTCGAATGCATATTATGGGTAATTAATCATTTTCATGGGCAAGTGGTGGCTAGTTCATGCAATAGAGTTTTTGGATGTTTCACACTGCATCTCGGGATCGATTCCATTCTCCCCTCCCCTCGTGTTCTAATAGATTAGGAATGACGAATGGAAAAATAATACTCCCTCCGTTCCTTTTTATTTGTCTCACACTCTCTCTCTTACCTTTTTTCAAATCAAAAAATTAAGTACTTCCATGTATCATTTTTCAAATTTTTTGGCACCGAATTAAAGTACACGATGAGTACTTTAATTTGGTGTAAAAAAATTTCAAAAATGATACACGAAAACGCTTTATTTTTTTATTTAAAAAGTGGCACGACTTTTCGTATAGGACAAATCAAAAGGAACGGATGGAGTAATAATAAATCATCCTTATGGCAAGAGTAATGGTCAGATTTTTTTAACACTAATGATGATGCACTTCTTTGTTTACTTTATTAAAAAACTAGCCCATGAACCTGTCCATACAAAACTATGCTCTGGTTTTAAATAGGGCTCCCATTTGTGGATGATGAGATTGGTCTTCCAGCCTAGAATTAGTCAAAATACGCATAACCCGGCCTAGACACCTGATTTTTAAAACAAAATAACAAAAAATGTGGGCTGCGGAGAACTTTCAGACTTTGACCCAGGCCCAACAGACGACGGAATCAGGCCATGCCTATGTCTGGCCAGCCCGCTCATGGTTTTTGGCAAGCCCATAGGCTGTGAGTGCAAAAAAATTCTGTTGGTTTAGTGATTTGATAGAAATGGGAGAACAAGGTTTAGTGATTTTGATTTAAATTGTCATTTGATTGGGATTTGCTACTTCTGCAAATCGGTCCAACATCGATAGTCGCCTGAAAAGTGAGCTATGAGAAGCTAAATTTTCGAGCTTAGTTACGTGACGTGAATCGGAAAAAGTAGATACAAAATGTCGATTTTTAGTGTCAAGAAAAATAACTTAAAACTCAGTTATATTACTACGTCTATTAAATCTCTGTTCTTTCGTTGCGATAGGCTCATTTTATTGTAGTGAACATTTCTGTTAAATCTCCGTTATTTTTTCTTCTTTTTTTTTATCAATTTAAATTGGTTTATCGATCAACGAACTTGAATGAGCTTTGCAATTCCTTTTTCTTTTTTTTTAGTTAAAGTGAGCATTGTAATTCACACTCACAAGACGCATTGCAGAGAATCTAAGGAGTACCAATGATTCGGTTCACGTCGGTAGTTCTACTCTCTGTGCCTCGCGGCCCTTAATTTGAACTACCTTATATGATATTCTTGGTTTTTCCTCAAAAGCTAAAAAAGAGAAAGTAGAAGAAGCTAGTAATTTTTCTAGCATAGTTATGTGGAGTGAATCGGAAAAAGTAGATAACAAATGTCGAATTTTTAGCGTCAAGGAAAAAAACATAAAGTTCAGCTTCACCCACTTTATAATCCAACTTGATATTCTTGGTTTTGAATGATCATTTCTTTAACCATTTACAGATCTTTTGGCACACAGTTAAAGGAGCTAGTACTAAAATCAAATTTAAAGATTTCAAAGTGCAAAAGCTTTAAAGTGATGTCTAAAGTAAGGCAATAGGGAAAACCAAAAAGTGAGTCAATCATACTAGTGCTTGTGTTTTTTATGATTCAGTGCTCTCCCTTTTGGTACAGCATTGGAAACAAAAAGGGATAAGAGATAGAGGTGGAGGGGAAGAAAAATAAAGAAAGTGGCCATGGAAAAACCAGTTCACATTTCTGTGCTGATTTTTTTCATTTTGCTATCAACAAAGGACAAGAAATTACCTAATACTCTCTTTATATAGGGATTTTGGAGAGACGAACGAGGAGAGAATACAAAGAAACCAGAGAGAGGAAGAGAGGAGGAGCTAATCATTAAGTGTCGAAAATCGACACTCTATTCGGTTGTTTTGAGATTGGAATCAAGAATTTGGAGATGGGTTGGAGATACAAGGCAGGGTTGTTTCTCATACTCACTGTGATCATCACTTGGGTAACCTGTGCAGAAGTCACTCAGGTCAGTTTTCTCTCTTTCACTCTCTTCATTTGATTTGAATCCAACAAACACAGGCTCTAGAATTTTGTGTAGTTGTGAATTAGTAGTATTAAAAAAGGTTCAGCAGTGTTTTTGCTTGCTTTTGATTCTTGCCCCAAAGGGTGACCTGTGATTGAAATTTGATTTTGTTACTAACTTTAGAGACTAAGGATGTATGCGGATCACGTATTTTTGGGAAGATTCATCTAAGGAAAAAAAAAATGACGTAAGAGTCACGAAATGGAGAACGGAAATAATCTTGTGGACCCATTTTCTCTATTGTTCTACACCGTTTTTTCTCTCCACATATCTCTTGACGCATGTCATAACATAAGGTATTCAAATTCATAACTTTAGTGTTACTTTTGGCATCGAATCCATCCTTGAAGGAAATCTACGTGTTATCTCAATTTCAAGTCAATACTTTCATTGAGATTCGTGCCCTAACTTCACTAATTAGTGAAACAACGATAGACGTACCATTTTTCTACTTGTCTTTGAATCTACCTATAAGCCCGAGAAGTACCTACTGAAAAGATTTTATGTACTTGCCGTGCCAAAAAAAGAAAAGATTGATCAAAATTATGTGGAGAAAAATGTGAGGATATCCACCAAACTATTTTTTCTTTTTCTTTTTTTGTTCATTCCTCTGAACCAAAATTTTCCTCTCAAAGAATGTTGCCCTGTAGTTAGTGGTAATTAGAAATTAAAGGTGGCAACTTGTCCACTACATGGTGGATATCCTACTAGCAATTTGACTGTTTTTTGTCCTGTTAGGGGACATTAATCACTTTTAAGAAACGTGTATCTAATTATTTGAATAAGCCAGACAGTTTTAATAGTCCCTTCATAATTGAGGTCAACTACCACAAATCATGTTTAAAAATTAAAAAATAATATTTATTCCAATATTGTGCACTCTTTTTATTTTGTTTTTCAAACACTAAGGGAATTGTTAAGTAGTTGGGCCATCTCAGTCGGTTTCTTTTCCACACTTTTAGCTGAAAAAACGAGAGCGCTAAATTTTGATTAATTAATTATTGGTTGATTTGGCAGTTAGGATTTAATTATTGCTCACTAATACATATTTAATGTAGTGTCCCGTTATCGTAATCCCTTATGAAATATGTACACTTTCTTTTCTATTGATTTAAAAAGAAAAGAAAAAGAAATACGAGGACAATTAGGAATGGCAATGGATCGGTTTGATCCGGATTTTGTGATTACTATACCCAAACCCAAAGTATTTAACTATACCCAAATTCAAACCAATATCCGACGGGTACAATTTTTAGTGCACCATAACCAAACCATATGGATTTGGATTTTATCCAAACCGCACCAAACCCATATTCATTCCATTAATGAATCTATGAAGTCAAAATATTATAGATTAAAACAAAAAAGTAACACCAATGCCTCCATTGTTTGGGATGAAGTCGACTACGATACGAGTCACCAATCTATCACTAGTGCTAAATGCTGACTCATAATCAATAGAAGACATGAGGATAGCTAACATATCTTATAAGTAATATTATATGGATCAGTTTGGATTTGGTTTGAGTTTGGCTAAATACTTGTTAATATCAAACCTAAATCCAAACCCAAATCCGTCGGATATCATGTTTTGAAAACCAAACCCACCCCATGGGTAGGAAAAAATAAAAAAACCTTCCCGATAAGTTCGGTTTGTTTCGGGTATCCATTGATTTTGGGTGAAATTGTCATCCCTTAGGACAATCAACTGATGTCTATAAAGGAGCATTCCCTAGCTATTTTCTTTCAAGGATTATATGCACGTCTCTACTCAATGTAATCACAAAACAAAGCCACCACCATTTAAGAGCCTATCAAAGAAAAATATCAAATGTAGATCCTTCACATAGTGGACAACAAGCGAATTGTCTGTGCCTATGGCACTATCAATGATGATCCAAATCGCGTAAATAGGGCAATACGTATTTCAAATTCAACTATAATCCGAGCCAAAATTGAAACTAATACCATGTTGTGTTCATAGGATTCAGGTCCAAACAGGACATAAAATAAATTTTAAAAACTTAATAAAAGTCAAACTCATACACAAATCTACCAAAAAAAAAGTGCACTACGGCACTCTGATTGTAACTAATTCGCATGTGCGTTGGATCAATTCTTTATGAATAGCTTTAATAAAACCCTTACTAGTGAACAGTTGGAAAGCTATCTTACAAATTAGTAGTTGAAATTAGCATAAATAGACTCAAATACTCAAAATTATCAGTAACGAACAATTGAAAAGCTATCTGACAAATTAGTTGAAATGAGCATAAATAGACTCAAATACTCAAAATTATCAGGAACAAAAATCAACTCACATCACCGAAATTCCACTCTGTTTTATAATGGTACACCACAATGGCGGCTCCAGGATTTCTCGTGAGGGTGTTCAGAAATTCTACTACGGTCCTCTAGAAATAATAATTGTACATATACAAAAAAAAAACTTCTAATATAAAAAATTCCACAAAAAAATTTAGTATATTAGAATTTTTCCTCAACAAATTTTCATATTTCGAAACCGTTACCATAATAGCATTAGTATCAAATGCATCACTCTCCACATAAGTAATCATGCAATCGTTTATCCACTGATCTCCCATTCAATTGCTCAGAATTTCAAGAATGAAAAATCTTCACAACCCTTCACAGTTTGGTTATGATTCAGGTCCAAACAGGACATAAAATAAATTTTAAAAACTTAATAAAAGTCAAACATTTTAGTTAGGGTGTTCGAAAATGGTTCAAATATATTGGTTAGGGTGTTCAAACTTTTTTTTTAGGGTGTTCAAAATGACAAAAATATTGAAAATAATTTTTTTTATATGTATTTCTATAATAAAAAAAATCAGGGTGGTCGGGTGACCACCCCCGGCTCAAGGTGGAGCCGCCTCTGGTACACCAAGATCGTCAATTCTATGTACACCCATTTGTTAGCAATTATAGGCTGATTTGTGAAGTTTATTTGCTTAAAAAATGCTAATAAAGATTGTTTGGTAGAACTATTAGATATTTACTTATTTTTAACTTTGCAGGTTATTTAACTTTTAAAAAAAATTGAGATTAATTTGAACTGTAATTGGTAATTTTTTCTTGTTCAAAGTTGACAAAATTACGGATTTGACAAAAAAAAAAAAAAAACGACATTTAAAGTTACTACAATAAGGTGTTCTACATCGATTCAATATTAAGAGCAACCTACAAAAAGTTTGAACTTCTATTCAAGCTTTCAAAAATTATACCAAACGGCAAGCACGTTCAAATCTTATGCTAAGTCTTTTAATCAAAAAATAAAAAGTTATACTAGTAAATAAACTACTCAAATGATAAAAAAATAAATAAATAACATATCAGTAAAAACAAATGGGGCCAATTACATATGTTAAACACCATCTTCAAACTGTCACTTTCTACTGTTGTGTATAATATTTGGAGTGGGAGAAATGGAAGGATTTTCAAGGAGCGGCATCTTGGTCATGATGACCTTATTTCAAGGATTACTTCAGATCTGCGAACCTGCTTTATCTCTTGGAGAAGGGTTAAAAAATCTGATGAGATCCTTCTGCTTTGCTATGCTTGGAGAATTCCAGTTTCCATTTCTGATTTGTAGTGCCCTAGATGGCCTATTACATACTTCCTCCGTTCTATAATATTGGTCTTCTAACTAAAAAATAACGCTTCTATAAAATAATTTTTGGATCTTTTCCACACCGTTTAAAAGTTCACAATGAGATCTATCAAACAAGATCCATATTGATGAATAAATTATGTTCATAAGTACATTAATTTTTAGTTTGAAAATTGCACGTAGTTTCGTAGAGGACTAATATTATAGAATGGAGGGAGTATGTTTTTTCTTTGCTAGCTAGTTAGTAACTAACTGTGTATGACTGTAAGGGCTTCCCTTTGGTCTTGTTTGCTTGGTTTTGTTTCTTAATGAAAATTAACTTACCCAAAAAAAAAAAAAAAATGGGGCCATAGCAGTAGCAATAGTGATCGTCTACACTAGTGGTGGAGCCAGGATTACTATGAGTGTGGGCACTGTAAACAAGAATTTTGATAATAACTCACTCACCACGAGGTGGTGGCTTTTGACAATACAATTGTTGCTTGCCTTTTGCAGCTTGAGAAAAAAAAAAGGAGAATTTCATACTTGATTGGGAGTCAGGATTACGTATGAGTGTGGACACTGTAAACAAGAATTTTGACAGTAACTCACTCACCACGAGTTGGTGGTTTTTGACAATACGATTGTTGCTTGCCTTTTGCAGCTTGAGAAAAAAAATGAGAATTTCATACTTGATTGGGGGTTATTTAGTTCACTCACCTAAAATATAGATGAAAATTACACAAATTGAGCAATTATTTCGACAACGAAAATACATTCAGTTTGTAGGGCTTGATATTTACACAATTCAAGAAGAAGAAAAAAAAAAGAGGACATTCTTATACGACAATGTATTTGATCAAATAACACGCATCTTGCTTTATAATTTGGGTTAAAATTTTAGAAGAAAAAAAATTGTATCCTTTGATCTAGCATTTACGAATATGCAATTCCTATGATTACCTCTAGATTAGATTATATAATAAACTATTCGATCAGAAGGGAGATCCAATATGCCCCAACTAAAGTAGGTAATGTTCTTTTTTTCTTTTCTATTTTTTTAGTGAGTGAACAAAAGATCATGGGGTATGTTGTTTGTAAGGAAAAAATTGTCTAAATAATAATAATAATTTTTTTCTAATGCTACAATTCGCGAAATATCCAACTGAGTCCGCTTGGGGCCAAGTCACAAGAGATATCTCTTTTGAATTTTCCTCCCGGCATGGATGACTTGCCATTGACTGGAAAGGAAATCAAAATGTTTGTAAGTAAGTCCGGACAACCTCTAACTATAAAACCAAAAAAAAAAAAAAACTTTCGAAAATATAGAAAATGGTAGTGTGGGCACGTGCCCACACTGGCCTAGGTATGCCTCCGCCACTGGCCTACACAACAGAATGTCTAAATAACTTTAAGTGTACATGTTCCATATAGCAACCCAAGAGGGGTGAATTGGGTTTCTCAATGGAGTAAAATATCAATTTGTAAGCTAAGATAAGTATATTCAGCAGTAAAAAGATAGGGTTCCATTACAATTCATAACATTTATACAAAAGGGAAAAAAAGAGTAAATACACTAAGGCCCCTTAACTCCTAACTATTTACACATTACACCTACAATTTAACACTCCCCCTCAAGTTGGTGCAAAGATATCTATCAAGCCCAACTTGAACACAATAGGATGGAAACTTTTGCTGCTAAGCCCTTTTGTGAAAATGTTAGCTAATTGGTCTTCAATTCTCACAAATGGCATACATATTGAACCCGCACTCGGCTTTTCCTTGATGAAATGCCTACCAACCTCTATATGCTTCGTTCTATCATGTTGTACTGGATTATGAGCGATATTTATAGCTACTCTACTATCGCAATAGAGTTTCAAAGGACTAGTATTAGAAATTCCAAGATCATGTAACAAGGTTTGGAGCCACAAAAACTCACAAACGCCATAAGCCATAGCTCTATATTCAGTTTCTGCGCTAGACCTGGCAACACTGATTGTTTCTTACTTTGCCAAGTAACCAAATTTCCCCCAAGAAGAATACAATAGCCAGAAGTAGAGCATCTATCATCCAAAGAACCAGCCCAATCAACATTCAGTAAATGCTTCCAACCAAAGATGACCATGACTAGAGGACAAAATTCCTTTCCCTGGAGTTGATTTGAGATGCCTTAGGATACGATACACTACATTTTGATGTGACGTACGAGGATCATGCATAAAATGACTAACCACGCCCACTGCGTAACTAACATCCGATTGAGTGTGAGCTAAGTATATCAGTCGACCCATAAATCGTTGATACCTCTCTTTGTCAGTGCGCTCTCCCATATTAGCACTAAGGTGATGATTTCCCTCAATAGGAGAATCTGCAGGTCTACAACCCAACATACCCGTTTCTTTCAAAAGATTAAGAATATATTTCCGTTGGGGGATAAAAAAATATCTCTATCAGACTTTGCCACTTTCATACCAAGGAAGTATCTTAGTGAACCCAAATCCTTAATCTCGAATGCTTGAGTAAGGGTAGACTTAACATTAAGAATCTTTTCCACATCATTGTCTGTCATTATTATATCAACAACATAAACATTAAGGATAGCAATCTTACCAGTACCTCCCTTGATGAACATAGTATGATCTGCATGGCTCTGTCGGTAACCAAACCTCGACATAGCCGTCGAAAATCTTCCAAACCACGCTCTAAGTGACTGCTTCAAACCATAAAGATCCTTTTTCAATCTACACACCTTTCCCTTAGTCTGAGATGAAGAAAAACCTGGTGGGATAACCATGTACACCTCCTCTAACTCACCATGGAGAAATGCATTCTTCACATCAAACTGGTGAAGAGGCCAATTCAAAATGGCAGCACAAGAGAGTAGAACTCGCACATAGTTCATTTTTGCTACGGGGACAAATGTCTCCCCGTAGTCAATACCATAGGTTTGAGTGAAATCCTTGGCAATAAGTCTTGCATTGTATCGCTCAACCGTACCATCTATATTCTGTTTAACAGTGAAAACCCATTTACATCCCACTGGTTTCTTCCTTCTTGAAAAAGATACTAACTCCCAAGTGTCATTATTTCTCAAAGTCGTCATCTCCTCTACCATAGCTTCTTCCACTTAGGTATTACGAGTGCATCCTGTCGATTCTTAGGAGTAGATATAGAAGAAAGAGACGAAACAAAGGCATAATACAAAGGAGATAAACGATCATAAGAGACAAACTGGAGATGGGATGCTGAGAACATGATCTAACATCTTTTCAAAAAGCAATAGGAAGATCATCAGAATTAACAATAGGAGGTTCATCAAAATTAACAAAATGAGGTTCAATGAGAGAAGAGCCATTACCAGATGAGTCAGCTGAGGAGTTCGAAACTGGAGCAAAACTAAGCAATTGTAAAGACTAAGTGCAAAATTAAGTTAAAATATAGATGTCGCAGTAAATGGAGCAAGCTAAGACAGAATGGAGCAGACTGGGCAAACTCAAACAGAGCAATTTGCAGCAACCAAATCGCTAAAAATGTTGTTCTATATTTGAGGCTCTATTACTGATTATGCAAGTGACTTCTACTATGAATCAGAAAAGAAAGGTTATATCAAGTTATCAATGCAATTTGAATATGCAAAATAAAATGTAAAGGAGTAGGGAAGAGAGAAATCAAACACGAGGATTTGATAGTGGTTTGGTCTGCAACTTTACGGCTTACTCCACTCCCCAAGTGTTCTACTCTGGAATTGTCGTACTATCTCCGATAATGATTACAACTTTCTAGCTTTGCGGGTGCTAGAAAATCTTTACAATGAGCGATTACTCTGAATCCTCTCCAACTAGCTATGAATCTGGGGCTAGTTAAACGTAAC
The DNA here is from genome assembly GCA_022606695.1 of Vaccinium macrocarpon. NCBI lineage: Eukaryota > Viridiplantae > Streptophyta > Magnoliopsida > Ericales > Ericaceae > Vaccinium > Vaccinium macrocarpon. Next base: position 2,222,816 of record CM040171.1, on the reverse strand, counting down.
CCAAATAATTTTTTTAACCTAAAAATCACTCAGAAAAAGGTAAAATTTCTGTGAACAATGGAGTATTTTCCCTTTTCCAGTAACTCCCAAAACATCAACACTCTACCAGTCTACCTAGTGTATAATAATCAAGTTGAAAAATTAAGTTTGAATGACAGAGTTTCAACTGTAGCTCACTGGTATTTCTTCAAGGGTAGTGTGTTTTGCCATTCTTCCGCTGATGTATTTAACATTGAAGAGTCAATATGAACGTTAGAATTTTTCTACTAGCCGTTTGATGATTGGGCTCCACAATCTTGCCCATATCAGACCTTCCATCTTCAATCGATGTTCTTCACAGCCATGCTTCTTCTTTCCAAAAAGAGTTTTTCAAGCCGTTTGAAATTTGAGACAAGATTGGTCCCCAATCTTGCTCCTTTCCATATACTTGACTATTTAAAAAATTGACGATGAGTACCTTGAAAATTGCATCTTAATTATAATCCCAACCAATCTTCTTTCCTTTTTGTTCAAATTGATTTCCAACATTTGAGAATTTCATCAGCTGTGTTTGGAACTCAGAAGTATCCCTGGCCTCGTAGGAAAATTGCTCATACATCCTTGGGCTTTTAGTGAAATTGCTCTTATATCCTTTGAAAGACGATTAATAACTAAAATTAGCCCTATAAAAAGTATATTACATCAATGAAGCCCAATTGACTAATGAAGGCATGTTTGTTAACATCAAAATCTAAAACCTTGGGACTATCAATCTTCCCCTTGTGATGATGACAAACACTCAAGTCAATGATACTAAAAGGAAGAGTTTAGAGTAAAGGCAATGACGATCACTTCCCCCCTAGAGTTTATAGGGTACTCTAATTTTAAGGTTTAGGCACTTTCATAAAGTATCCTACGATTTAGATTTAAGATGCAATTTCTTATTGTATGATTTTAGTGGTTAGTAGTTTAAACACTTTCATAGGGTACCCAAGAGTTTAAGTTTAGGAATTTTCATAAGGTACCCTAGGATTTAAACACTTAGGGGTACCCATGTGGGGTGGGGAGAGAGCGAGAAAGAGAAAGAGGGAGAGAGAGACGAAACAAATAAAAGGCATTACTTGGGTGGTACTTTTTCCAGTTGCAGGTGGACCTTAGCATGTATCCCATCAAAAAACTAGACCGGCCGGTACTTTGCTCTAATCAAATTTGCATAACTTTCGAATTTAGGGCTAGTTTGGGTGAATTGAAAAAATTAGTTTTTTTATTTTTTTAGTTTTGTCCTTATTCAAAAAAAAATTGCATTTGTTAGTTTTTGGCCGATTTTTTGTGGTTTCTTGGCTTGTCTCAACGAGAGAAATCTAAAAAGTATAAAATTATTAGCCAAATTTAAAGTTTGTGAATAAAGACGAAAAAAATTTAGATTATTTTTCTTCTTTATTCACCAAACTTTAAGTTTGACTAATAATTTTATATTTTTTAGATTCCTCTCGTCGACACAAGCTAACAAACCACAAAAAATCGACCAAAAATAAACATATGAAAAAAAATTGAATAACGACAAAACCAAAAAATTATTTTTTTCAATTTACCCAAACCAACCCTTAGTCCAATAATCATGTAGCGGCCTTTGGAGCGAGAGATATAGGTATACATTCGAGGAAATTACTACAATATATACACATTAAAAGTGTGTATCATATGCACTTACTATATAGTTCAGTTTTTGTCACCTTATTAATAATCATAATATTTTTAGGTTTTCAAAAAATAATATAATTAATAACTATTTGGTGTATCTCGTAACTTTTGTAAATAAAAAGATTTGTAACCTTTTCCATGTTCGATTCCAATAAACAGGAAGTTAACCGTCCAAATCTAACCATTTTAACGTCCTGTCGTCTGAAAAAAAATAAAATTACTGTAATCTATCACGCTACTCTCTCCCTCATCCGTATAATTCCTCGCTCCGTCTCCTACCTGGCCATCGGCGGCGAACACCAGTAAGTTGTCTGTCTGCCTATACGGAGAAGTTCTTGTTCTACTTCTATTAATGCAAGACCCATGTTTCAGGATAAGAGCCATAAGTTTTCTAGGTTTAGATCACTCTCTTTCCATATTTAGTTCACATACATTAATGTTCTTTCCTGTACAAAAAAAAATACGTTAATATTCTTTTTACCAATTGGACTCGGATATCGGAATCCAATTCGTATTTGTGCTCAACTGTTAATTGTTGCTTGTTTAGCTTAATTGCGGACATAATTTCGGTATTGTTAGAGATGTAGCCAGAGGAGCATCTCCAATCCTTACCCATTTTAAGACCCAAATTCAAAGTTTTTTTTGGTAAATTAAAAAAAAAAAATGACCTGTTGAGCTTTCGCGGGAGATTGCATGAGCTTTCGCCGGAGAGTTCATGAGCTTCGCCGTAGCTTTACTGATCTTCGCCGGAGCTTTGCCGAGCTCGCTGGAGCTGTCCCCAGCTTCGTCGGAGCTGGTTCAATAGATCTGAGATTCTCTCCTCTCTCTTTACTTAAATGGATGCCATTGGAATTTTTTTTTAAAATGATAAATTTGGGTACAACATGAGTGTTGCCATTTGAGATGCTCATACCCAAATTGAATTTTTCTCAAATTTTGACTCAATTTGGGTATTAAAAAAAGGGGGCTAAGGGCTGGAGATGCTAAATCAAATTCTCTTTTGAATGATGATGATGTCTGCATTCTAATTCCCTCACAAATTTTCATTCTAGTTTCTGTTCTTGTTAAGTAATATTACCACTCTAATGAAAATATGGCCATCTCTCAACACTTTTGCTTCTTTCCAGTTTCCCCAATCTTAAGATGATCAGGAACAAAAAAACTACTGTACTCGCAAACCAAAGACACCATAAAGCCTCGTAACTTTGCTCAATGCTCTCAACGCAGCTTCATAACAAAAAGCCACAATTCACAGGATAACCACAAAAACCTCATAAGTCAGAACAAAGAATTTTTCATATTTACTCCATTTTGAAACGACATGACAATAGGTCACGCCACAAAGCCTCGTGATTTTGGTTAATGGACCATAGAGTTCTCCAAATTTCTATTGATCTAGCTTTGCATTAGATTCACTTATACAGCTTTTTTTTTTTTTTTTTTTTTTTGATCGGCCACTTATACAGCTTTTATCTGACTAATATTGGTTTGCAGGGAATTTTTGAAGACTATGAGCATCCATTTGCCTTGGCATATCTGGGAACATCTCTTTTGGTTCTTTTTCTCCCAATAGCCTTCATTAAAGATGGGTTATTTTATCTCTTCAGAAGTCAATCCCGCAGCAGTGACAAAATTAGACAAATTACCAATATGCCCTCTGGTAGACTTGAGTCTCCCGTTAAGGTTGAAGGGGTAAATGGAGTTTCTGAATTAGATTGTAAGGGATATGGTCAAGAGAATGGGATGGAGCTTAAATCTCAGGAGGAGGGAATGGCGATAGACATAGATGTTGTTGAGGAGCTGAAAAAAGACAAATCAGAACTTAACCACAAGGAAATGGCTAGATTAGGCTTTCTCATTGCTCCTGTCTGGTTCATAACAGAGGTAATGAACTTGTTTGTTAGTTACGCTCAGATTTTCTTCTATTTAACATGTGATTTCTTGTTTTTTTGGTTTTACAAACATCATGACTAGATGTAATATCACAATTTAACTTTTTCTGAGAGGTTTTTCCAAATAGCAACCCTGGAATTTGGAACAAAAAGAAAAGAAAAGTTCTTATAGTTCATATCATATGGACCATATTTGTTCTGGATGTAGCCACACCACTTTTTAAGTTGGATCCATAACATCCACTTATCACCCTTCTCTTCTCTTCTCTTCGTGTCTTAAGACTGCCACCGTTGGCTTTCTCCTCTCCCAGTACATATTTACACTTTTTATATCTGCAAAATTCTTCCTTTCATCGAATAGCTTATGAAGTTGGACGTATAGTTCAAGGTAAGATTTAATCTTAACTTGGAAAAAAATCCAGGCTACGTGCAGTTCAACATTCCATAGCTACCAAAGAACTAGCCAACTTTAAGGTTTACGAGTATTAATAGTTGAATTTTGTTGTTTACAGTACTTAACAAATGCTGCTCTTGCCCGAACAAGTGTTAGCAGTACAATGGTATTAAATTCAACTTCAGGACTTTTCACTCTTTTCATTGGTGCATTTTTGGGACAAGACTCCATAAATGTGGTGAAAGTAGTCTCTGTTGTTGTCAGCTTGGCTGGTGTTGCCATGACAGCACTTGGGAAGACTTGGTCTACCGATCAAACTCGTTTGAGCAAATCCACGTAGGTTGTTTCCCTCTTGATCTTTTTCTTTTTGTTTGATCTTTGTGTAAAGTGATCTTTGTGGTGCAATATTGTTTGGGATAAGTTACTTGTGCCTAAAAGTATTTCTCAATTCTCACTTTTCAAACGTAGATTTGTTTTAGTTTGGACCTTGAACTGTTACCTTTTGTCAATATGATGTAGTTAGCTATTGCTGGCAAACTCTTTAACAAAAGATACCTGAACTGAAGGGATGACATGGTGGAGTAACTTTAAGTTCAAAGTGGGAAAATGTAATAATTAATCACCAACTGCTAGAACAGTTCCGGTGCTAAGTGGTAAGTTATGGTGGTACTGTTTGAATCAGTTTGACAAAAATCCAACAATAGGAGTAGAAAATTATAAAAATCTCAAGCTTACGGAACAAAGTAAAAAGTGAGCTATAATAGTTATTGCACTCCATACCCATAATTTAGCACTCAAATTCTCTCCAGGTATTGAACTTTTAGATTTTTCCAATTTGGTCTTTGAACTATTAGATTTGAGATATTGCGGTCTAGTTGGCAGTATCCATGAAATTATATGGTGAAAAACATCATGTGGCACTGGACTGCAGAGCCAAAGGGTGATACTAAAACTGCCAAAATGGAAAAGGGTCATACTAATTGGGCCAAAGAGCATAAAAATTAGGTATGAACTTGGAAATGGTGTTTTTAGCTATCAAATTGGACAAAACTTGCTATTTGAGTCGGAAAGACCCAATAGTTGAAGGATTAAATTCGGGAAATTTAAATTTAAGGCCGAAGGAGTAATACTGCAAATGCACGAACTATACTTAACCCTGTCCGCTTAGCAGCAACTGATGATAATTAGTTCTTGTGTACAGAATTGGGAAGCACTCGCTGGTGGGAGATCTCTGTGCGCTTCTTTCAGCCATCACCTATGCATTGTTTTGTGGTTCAGCATCTCTCCTCCTATTCAAAATTTCCTTTAAGGTTATGTTTGGATCGTGGGTATAGATGGAAAATGAATGGAAAAGTTACTCTAGCATATCCAATTTTTCTCCAAACTCATGCCTTTCTTTTTCTTTTCCTCTTAAAAACTTTTTGGAAATTCAATAATCAATTTTCTTATTCTTCTTTTGTTCTTGTCTTATAATTTAATAGAATCCGCTCCAAACATATCCTAATTTCATTCCAATAGATCATTTTGATGATTCTCACTTTAATAACAATCTTGCAGTGCTTCTTAAAAAGTTTACGGGAGAAGAAGGAGAAAGAGTAGACATGCAAAAGCTGTACGGATACATTGGTTTGTTCACGCTTGTTGCCCTTTGGTGGCTCAGTAAGTGCAGAACCCTTCCATCTCTCAATAACTCAGGAGTTCAAATACAGCTGGCTTGCTTTATAGAACAAAAGGACCAGCTTGCAAGTGACATAAGGCTTTTCATAATGAATATACTTCATAGGATTAATAAAAAAGACGTTCATCAATAGCGTTGAAAACAGAGTTTATATGTACCCAGAAAAAGTACACGAAAATGCCCAGTTTTGAAAATGTGTCAATCAAGAATATACTCTTCAACTTCTTGTGAAAATTTTCTGATTGCATAGCATTTTGTCTTGCCACATTGTTCTTTGTTTCTTTTCCTTGCTTTCAACAACAAATTTGGGTCCATTTTTCTTTCTTAATTATATTCTGCATGAGTAACTTTTACATTCGTTGATTATTCGTGATCATCTCTCCAGTATGGCCTCTGACATCCATCGGCATTGAACCAAAATTTGTAATTCCTCACTCTGCGAAAATGGAAGGAGTTCTTTTTGCCAACTGCTTTGTCAGTAACTTCCTCTGCGACTATTTCTGGTACGCCTGGAGAAAACACTACTCATCATTTTTTTGGGGGGGTTCGTTTCTTTTGCTCGTATTTGCTTGTTTAACCGTGTCTCAAATTTATAGGGCATTGAGTGTTGTTTGGACAACTCCTCTTGTGTCGGCATTAGGCGTGTCGCTCACCATACCACTTGCCATGCTCGCAGACATGGTGGTCCATGGGCAGCATTATTCTGCAGTTTATATAGTTGGCTCTATTCTGGTAAATGAAAAGCCTAGCCATTGGATTGTTTGATTTCTTATACTAATTAGTAGGAGCTTGGTTGCAACGGAGTGAAAACTTGGTTGAAAATTTCTACCAGTAAAAGATTACAGTCACTCAATACTCGAAAAAAAATTCCCAGAAAAAGTATGGAATGCAGTGCGACTATGCGAGTCTAGTTTTGGTCATCTACCACAAAAGATGGGAGGGAAAAAAAACCCTCCATCACTTGGAAGCTGTTTAACCCACCTTGGATTCGACCTACTGCAACTGGTGGCAATTGGCCCCACTCAGTTTTGGAAAATGGCATTTTTTTTTATTTGATAAAGAATTATTTTTGACACACTGCATGTATGATTTTCCTCTAATCATTGGAACGCATCAAATTTGCAGCAAAATGCACAATTTATCTTGTTTTCATGTTCTTGGTTAATTGGTGGTGATGTGCTTGTGCAGGTGTTTGTGGGCTTTGTAATGGCTGGATTCTCAAATTGGTTCTCCCAGAAGATCAAATTGTATTTCTTAAATTAACCCTAATTGATTTTTTTCTTTTTTGTATCTTCAATTTTGCCCACAAAGAAGAGCAGCGAACGAACAATATGATGAACGTCGTTCAGTAATGTTGAAGGGAAAATAAATGGACAATTGACATCTCACTTGATTGATTTACTGGAGTATTAATATTTTTTTTTTGGTAAATACTTGAGTATTGATTTGGTAGTTTGAAAATAAAGCTATGGCAAAAGTATGCTGTAGACTCATCCCACACTAAGTATACACTAGAGTAGTATTTCTGAAAATATAGATGAGAGAAAAAATGAAGGGGCCCACAGGAAAAAGTGAAACCCAAGTTCTTGAGAAGCCAACCGAACACGATCCTTTGGCAAGATTTATTTTGACTTAGCTTTTTCCAACTTCATATGGGTTAGAGCAGAAAGATATCCGCTGGGCACGACCTCAATTGCCTAACTTTAAACAGCAGCAGCACTCCTAATACTGTTGGGAAAAATAGAGTACCAAAATTCCCACAAGTAAATTACGGAGGGAATAAAATGCGCAGCAAATGAGAATCGAAATGTGCAAACAACAAGCAAGCGAGACACAAACGATTTTTACGTGGTTCCCTCAAAAATATGAGGTATGTCCACGGGACCGAAGTCCGATTCCACTATCACCAAAGTTCATACAAATGGGTTACAAGAGATACAAAAATCTCACAAACACCCAAAGGTATATCTAACAAATTACAAGATAACAAAATGAAAGACCTCACCAAAAGTGGGTAACCAAACCCTCCAAACTGCTGCAAATGAGAACCCAGAAACTGAGTACAAAAGCTGTCCCGAATAACCTCGAAGTGATGCTGGAAATTAGTTGAACCGAAGAGATCAAATGCTGCCTTTGATTAATGTAGAAACCCACGAACACACACAGTAGCACTCACTGATGCACCAAGGGTGTTTTTTTTTTTTTTTTCCTCTTTTAGTTGTTGCTGAATATTCTGATGGTGGATGCCAAGAAAACAAACCAAAATGTGACCATCCAGCTTCCAAGAGAAGCTAATAACGCGTGTGCTAGTCATGTACTCTCCAAAAGTGTAGAAACATCTACCCACAAACAAGTCCATTAATTTTAATCTTTTGGCCAAAAACAAATTATTTGGGCTAACATAAAAATTATTGAGCCTCCACAAAATTAGAATAAGGAGGGACCCAACAAATACAACCAAAGAACAAGAAGTCTGAATAGTGAAATTAATTAATCGAGTGTGTACGTAAACTGATTCGAACTGAAATTGAAGTTTGCGTAAATTGTTCACTGTTGGGCCAGTGGTTAAGATATTTCATACTTCCGTATCTTTTGCGACTTTGTTAGGATTTCTCTCGTTTGCTAAAACCTACTTGACCGTGAAATGATAAGAGCTAGAATTGACATAGACCTACTCTAACTTCACACGGCACACAATCCTCAAAAGGCAAGTGGTGGATTATCACCTCTGGATTTGCTAATTATTTAAGGGTATTCCACTAACAAAAAAACTGTTTTTTTTTTAAAAATTGAGACAAGTTATTCTCTCACAATACATCACATAAAAAATCGTGAAAAATCAATTTTTTCAAAAAACCACCTTAGTAGGACACCCTTAGTGCGCCCGAGCACGGGCACGTGAAACTCAATATACTATAGCACCATACATTCTTGTAAGGTCTATATTATATATATATATATATATGGACTCCACTTAAATGGCGTTGAAATGATAAAAAAAAAATACCATGTGAGCATGCTCCCGGTGTCAAGAAATTAAATAATTCCAAAGTGTGATTTAAATTAACACCCAACCTTCGACACAGGATAAAGTCTTCTCTTTCTTCGCTTCAGGGATGGAGGTAGGTAACAGCAGGCACAAGCAACTTGTGTTAGGGAGGCCCCTTTGTAATGTAACGAATGGATTTTTATGAGAGAAAATCTAGTTTTGTTTATAGATGTGATAAAATCACATCGTTTTCTCAATTAATAAAATTTAGCTTTGGTAAAAGTATTTTTCGATCCAAATGATTTTACGAGATAAAATCTAGTTTTGATATAATCTGTTGGAGATCTTAGATTTTATCAAAACTAGATATCCATTGGAAAACAGGTAGGCGGCTTATCAACTTGAGCTTAAGCCCTCATTGATACTCTTAAGCCCTTGTTCCAAGATTTAAGTTTAAATTAGAAAAAAGTCTCTAAACAAAAAACAAACTTTCATGATCCGAAGTACCATGTGAACATACTCTCCGGATCAGGAGCACCGAATAATTATTAGTCCTTTTTATTTGGGAAAAACGTAGCATGCATATTTGCAGGCCCACACATAGCTTGGTTTGGCTAAAATGAAAAAACTAGTTTTATGGTTTTTTTGATTTTGTCCTTATTCAATTTTTTTTTTTGCATTCATTAGTTTTCGGACGATTTTTTGTGTTTTCTTGGCTTATCTCGACGAGAGGAATCTAAAAAGTATAAAATTATTAGCCAAATTTTAAGTTTTGTGAATAAAGACGAAAAATGATTGAAAAAACCGGTTTTTGGATTATTTTTCGTCTTTATTCACAAAACTTAAAATTTGGCTAATAATTTTATATTTTTTAGATTCCTCTCGTCGAGACAAGCCAAGAAACCTCAAAAAATCGATCGAAAACCAACGAATACAAAAAAAAATTTGAATAAGGACAAAACCAAAAAACTAGTTTTTTTCATTTTAGCCAAACAAAGTAGTAATAAATCTATAGTATATTGACTATATTCTGTTTCTGTAAACGTGCATACAATTGTGAGTCATTGTAGTCTTACTGTTTATCATGTCCACCTACACTCTACAGAGGAGTATGATACATTGATACCTCACAAAATGATAAAGATGTTTAATTACTAAGGGGTGTTTCACTAACAAAAAATTATTTTTTTTAAAAATTGAAACATGTCATTCTTTCACAATACATCACATAAAAAATCATAAAAAAAAACTATTTTTTTCAAAAAATCACCTTAATGAAATACCCTCTTAATTACATAAAGTTTTTTTGGACAGTGCTTGTCGCTATCAATCCAATCAAATTCTTCTGGTTTGATTAGCCAAAAGATTGAATAAATAGGACTGGTATCAAGTCTTTCAACTTATCTCATTTTATGCGTCTTAATATTCCTACCTATATATAAATGCACCCTAAGTCCAATTTAAATTGGTCCACTTAGGAAACCTAATTATTTATTAAAAGAATGTTGTTATCTTTAAAAAAAAAGAACTTAAAAAAAAAAAGAATTCAATTTGGACGGGCGAGAGTTTTATATCTAAGGGAGATATCAGACCAATCCCGTTAAGAATTAAAACACGGTGTTTGATTTTGTTCTTTGACTTTTTTTAAGAACTAATATTGAAACGTAGCAGAATAAACAAATAAAATGAGACAAAGAGAGCAGTTTCTTCTCAAATTAGTATATTTATGTATCAAAGATAAGACGAAAAACGATTAAGGACAAACAATCAATCTTTCTAAGGTGATGTAATTGTGGGGCCGGTGGTTTCAAACCAATACATATTAAGGAAGTTCGCCTTCGCCCCAATAGTTTTTTTTTTTGGGTAAATTTGCCCTAATAGTTAGTCTGGTTGATCAGTGAGTTTGTTCCTCATACATTTTGTTAGAGTTCAAGTCTTAGAGTCATGCTACAAAAAAAATAATTTCTTATGAATTTCCTAATCTTTGAGCAAATGATTTGTCTTTGACGGGATTAGAAGACAGAAAAAGATATTAATCGACTTGCGCATAAGCGCCTGAAACGTCAAACCAGGAAAAATTTAAAAATAAAAATTTGCCTTGACTTCTTAGCTTCTAATAAACCAGTTTCCTCCTGACAAGTAGTCCTTCAACTCAAGTCTGGAGGGAAATCTTGAACTTCTCCACTTCGTTATCTTCTTTTCTTTTCCTTCACCTTTTCTTTTGTCATTGATAAATTCTTACACAAAACACATGTCCAAAAAAAAGTCGTAAAGGTTAGATGAGGTGTATCAAGGGCAAGATAACTGAAAATTGAGAAGCAGCAGAGTCACTTTAAGCAGGGCCAGCCTTGAAATTTCGGAGTCTAAAACGAAGATTAAAGATTGAATTTTTTTTGTCGGGCTACTATAAGACGGAGTACTAAAATAAGAAAGGCTCATAAAATTCGTAAATTTTTGGAGGCCTAAAGCGGTCTCGACTCTGACCTTTTAAGGGATATGGAGTTGTCGAATGGTTTTTCTACCATCTCTTCTAAAAGCAATTGGTGTCAAAAAGGGCTTTAATCAAGTTTTTTTATGGTACTCGACATTGCACTCGCAAGTCTATTTTTAGAGCGATTGCAGAGAGTAACATTGTGTAACCAAATCAATGGGGGTACTTCAGGCCCCACAATCCCTCCTTCACAGTGATGCTCTCATGACTCGAACCCATGACCTTTTGGCTCTGATACTACTTGTCAAACTGTTTTTTCACAACCTCTCCTAAAACCAATTGGTGTTAAAGAGGACTTCAATTAAGTCTTTTATGGCATTCGACATCATACCCGCAAGTCTGTTTTTAGAGCGTCACAGGTTTGCCATTGTGTAACCAAATCTATGAGGGTGCTCCAGTCATAATTGGAAATGGGAATACAGCATAACAACTCTTCTATCTTTTACTAGAAAATCATAAAGGGGACAAAACACAAATATAAGGAAAACCCAACCTTTTGAAGAGTTTGTTTTTCTAGGAACACTACAGCCAACAATGAGAGCCAAAACTCCTAGAAAAAAGAATGATTCCAAATCTACTATGCACATGAAACCCTTTTTTGCTTTTTTTGAAATTGCCTGTACATGAAATCTTAGTAGGGCAGAATGTCAGTCCTACTGATGAAAGAAGATGAGAAGGTTGATGGGTTAAATTAGGCTAGAGAATGAAGATGTCAATACATAGGGGATGCTGGCCAGGGGTCCCCTTTGGCAAGCAAGTTCATGAATGTCCTTGACTATATCAAACACCGCGTTTGGTTGAGCCAGTTTGAGCGCGTTCTCTGACATTTTCTTGAGCTCATCTGTTTTGGTGCTGAACCATTCGGATACGAGCCTAGCAGTTTCCGTTGGACTTCTGGTGAAGACTCCTGCCCCATTGTCAACTACATAGGGAACGTTACCCTTTTCCTGAAAACTCCAAAGGAAGAGGAAAATTCGTGGTGAGTTCGATGTCAAAATGCATCAACACTAAAACAGGCTCAACCACTTTCAGTGGTTGTCGGCATCAAAATTCAGAAAACTGTTTTGGAAAACACAAATATCCTGTCATTTCCATGTGGTAAACATTTTTGAGCGAATTGATTTTTACGAATCCATAACATCTCAAAAGAAGTTTCAAACCATCAACTAAATCCTCTAAAAGATGTTCAGGAAAACAGATCCTAAAAGAGCAGCTGAACAACCCAAAAAAGGTACTAGTTCTTATGACTCACTTGTCCAGGAATGTAGTCATTGAGAATAATAGGAAGCCCTCTGATCAATGACTCTGCAATTGTACCAGGTCCTGCCTGAAGAAACCAAAAACACAAAATGGTCTTAAACTGATATTTGATGCTCATTTGCACAACATGAGACTATAGAGGGAGCATGAGTATCGGATTGTTGAAACATACTTTCGTGATAATGCAGTCACAAGCGCCCATCCATTTTTCCATCTGGGTCTCAAACCCTCTAACCTACAATGCAAGGAAAACCGAAAAACAATTAATACAGCTTACTCCAAAGAAAGGTGATCAGACTGATAAAGATAAGCAAGTTTTAATTTGTACATGAGGGATTGGTTCAGAAAAGCAAATGTGATCACCTTAACAGGGATCTTCCATTGGAGTGATCCAAGTGAAGAGGCTAGGTCTCTATTACGGCCACATATGATTATCAACTGTCCAATTGATTTCCCAAGTTGTTCATCAAATAGAGTTTCTTCCAGAGCCATTGCAGTTTTTTCCACAGGACCCATTCCTTCGCCACCACCCATGAGCAAAACCGCAGGCAACTGGGGATCCATCTCAAGTTCTACTCTTAGGTCATCCTATACAGAGAAATATGCAAAAATGAATATCCAAGGCACAAATAACATCGAATTTCCATTCAATAAAAGACATCAAAAGAAAAGGCGAAACAATGGCAAGGATTCACCTTGCAAAGAATAACACGGCAAAAAGAGGGTCGGATTGGCAATCCAAAAATACGTATTTGAGATTCTTCTAGGCCATCAAGCAAAGCCCTTTTTGCCACCTCCTCTGAGGGGGTATACAATCGATTCACCCCTGGGTGGAACCTAATACAGAAATGCCAAAACTTAAGAAAATGTACCATATCCTAAAGCCTGATGGTTATAAATGATAAACTGAAAATGAAAATTCTATGTAAAGTAAGAAACTAACCATGTGCGGTGGCAAGTATTGAGGTCTGTGATGACAGTGACAAAAATTACTTTCTTCTGTAGACCTTGCCATTTAAGAACCCATAAAGGGATGTGTTGCATAAGAGGATGAACACTAATGATTATATCCGGCTTGTATTCCATTAGACCAGCCTCGACCTCCCTTCAACCAACCAATACGAGAAAAAAATATTTAAAGAATCCAATATTCATTAAGTTGCATAACTATAAGCCTATAACTCACTCTCTCTTTTTTTCCAAGAAACAATAAAATTTTCGAGATAGATAAATGATTTTCGCGTTGAAAGGAAGCAACCACTTTGAACAACCGTAATTTTCTTCCAGTGGTTAACTAATTGAGAGGTCAAAGCAAAAAAGAATCAACTTTAAAGAAGGATAACATAAGGTAAAGAGAAGAACAAAGTTGGCAAGGGCGTCATGATTCATCAGTATATTTTAAGGTAATTAAGGTTGCATTAGAGTGACTAAAGTATCGAGGAATAAAGAAGAAAGTGAGCATAAAATCTCGAAAATCAACTTTTAGGAAAGAGGAATTTTGGAATAAGATAAAGGGGGTTAATGGGAACAATTGAGAGAATATACTTGGTATAGTAGGCAGCCATGGCAGCAAGATAGAAAGAGTGGATCCATCGAGGAGACGTGCTATGGAAAGCAACCTTCCAAAGCTGTACATGTTTAATCATGAATTTGTATGATCTCTCCATGTCATTCAATGGCCAGCCGGTGTATTCCTTCCAAACATCCTTAATGAAAACCTAAGATAACAAGATCAGATCCAGTGAGAAATTATGGTAAATCGGAACTTCTGCAAATAAACTGAAAGGAGATGAATGAAATGCAGAAAAAGAAAAAGAAGAAGGCGTAAACACATATGCAAAGATGATTGATTAATGAGATTTGCTACAGGCACTACACGAATAAATGGAAATATGGATGCAGAACAAGTAGCGGTCTAATTCTATGATCAGTTGGACCGGTCGAAGCCTAAGAGACCCAAACAACTCTTAATTGAAAATTGTCAAATTCGGCAATTTATCGACGAGCCCGAAATAGGCTCAAACTTGGTGGGCTGAAATAAAATCGCCCTGCGATCAATACTCACCATCCTAATCGGGACTGATGGTGGATTTCGGCCAAATTCATTCGTTTAGGCCTTCAATTTAGTAATTTTGCTATTTTAGGTAATAATTAGATTACGAATTACTCTTAGCGTGTAATTCCGTTTACGTTGTTTCCAATTGTGAATATCTTATTTTTCTTTCTAGTTTTCAATTTTGAGAGTTTCCCCAATTTTTGGGATACTTTAATTTTTAGGTAAATTTTGCTAGGGTTTGCTAGTTTTTCTTATAAAAGGGCATGTAACCTCTATTATTGGACAACTTTTAATCAAATAAAATTCAGAGTTATCTCTCATTCTTCTTGTGGATTCAAGAACCTCGTGGATTCGAGACCTATTTTCATTTGAATTAGTACGCAACTAGTTTCTCGTGGATTCCGCTGCGTCAAATATGCGTGTTTAGCTAAGGGAATGAAATTTCATTCAAAACCCAGAAGAGGAAAGTTCCATAACCTGAACGAAAATCTGAAGGAAAAAAAAATTCCAAATCAAAGGTTGAGCTTAAAGTAAAATGGCCTCAGCAGAAGCTCTATGACAAAAAGTCCCCATTAGAACTTCCCCACATCAAGATCACAGCAAAATCTAGTCATGCGTACATAATTAAACTCATATATGCACACATAATTACGTAAGTATGTGCCAAGCTAAGGTTGTGGGGATTCAATGATTTCCCACATCGCAGGGGAAGCAAGATTGAGCGAAAAGGCCATGACCAAAAAATTCCAAAGCTAAAATTTCATCAAAAAGATCAAGGGGAATCCTAGCTTCAAGGATTTATAGATATACCATGAATATAACTCACATAAACGCAAATATAGATGCATATGGTGTGTCTAGCTAATGGAAAGAGAATTCAATAGAAATCCAGAACAGGAAATGAGTTTCAATTACTTTGAGTAAGTCTAAATGGGTTTTGTCCCGGCTTTAATTGGGCCCGTTAGTGGACAGTAGGATTTGGCTCCAACAGCCGAGTCATAAAAACGAAAAACAGGAAATGGTTAGTGTTTATTACCCGATACTCATCCCCAAACTCCAGCCGGAAAGCATCCCGAATGGCCTCCGCCGAGGCTCGGTGGCCGCCGCCTGTATCACTCATCAGAATCAGCACATTCTTGGTCCTCTCAGCACCAATTTGTACCATTTCCAAAGTCCCTTCTTCCTCCTGAACCTCGTACCTGCACCTCTTCTGGCTGCTGCTGCTTCCCCCAAAGCCATAAACCCCAACTCTCTCGAACACCGTGTTGATAGAATTCCTCGGGGTCGCCACCTTCATCACCATGACTGTATATACAAATGTTCACAGTTTGTGTATACAAGTACGGGTAGTTGGAAATCAACTCCGACCCTCTTGCAGATATGAAAAACCCAGAAATCGAATTTGCTAAATACAAACGGACAGAGAAAGGAGTGGTGAGGAAAACAGAGGAAGGGAGAGATATATAGAGGTGGGGGGAGGAATGGTTGTTTTCTGTTATGAGAGAGAGAGAGAGAGAGAGAGGTTTGTATTTTGATTCTGGAATTATGCCCGCGATGTTTGGAGACGGAGCAGTCAGCAGAGAGAGGGGGAATTTATAGCCGTCGGATTCGCATTATGGGGTCGGAATGTTCCGATTGGCAGATTCGGATCTTTACTGTAGTTTCTCCATCCCAATAATTCGAGCAATTTTCAAGTGCAGAGCAGCTACCACATGGTATCCGCGTGCGCAGTCTTGGTTATCTATTTCGGTTTTGGATGATCCGTATTATGGAGAAAGAAACAAGAGAGAGAGAGGATTTATATCTGAGCCGTCTAATATACTTTTGAACGGTCAGATCTAACGTTCAGAGATCATGTAGGCTCGGCCACGCGGTACTCGTTCAGCACGCAACATTTTTTCCAATAATTCAATTGTCTCCTATTTTCCTCTTAAGTCCACTTTATTTTCCTAGTATTTCTGTCTTTTCCTAAGCCTTCATTTACTTGTCAATAAATTAGCGTAGGAAATTTACTTCTGAAAAAATTGTAGTGAAGTGAAGTAAAAGAAAATGAAAAGAGTTATCCTATATGCATTAATTTGACAAACAAATTTAAGGGAAAATTGAAAAACAATAGCTTAATTAAGTACTAGAAATTATGGTAGAAACAAGATTCCTGCAGTACATTTTTTTTTTGCATGACATGATTTTGAGGTAATATAATCGTAGTAGGAAAAGCAGGAGGCGTGGAGTCTATAATTTTTTCGCTAACTAAACACATTAAGAATATAAAAAATAAATAAATAAATATTGTACTTTGATTTCTTTTCTCTACAACTGAACAGGGCTCAAGACAGAGAAATCCTAAAAATTGGATTTTTATTCTACAAGGTGTTTATAGATATAAGGAATTGTAGAAACTTCAATATTTTTTTGTGTTGAATTGTCCTAAATTAATGAGTGCTTAAGTTTCCCAAAAGCTAAACCTACTTGATTACTAGTTAATCAGAGAATTTGTTAATCATTCAACTCACTTTTCTGTTCCGTTCGAGATTGTTGTTACTCAAGTTGAGCCATAAGCCAATTGGCTTCTCTATTCAAATTTTTTTAACAGTAACATTTGTTAGTTTGTGAGTTTCTCGTTAATTTTTTGTAAATTATTGATTCATTGCGACGTGAGGAATCGAAAAAGTAACAAATTGTTGTCAACCCTCAAAAAAAGATTTATTTTCTGATTCCACTTTTCAGGACGAATCAATAATTTAAATTTTTGAATTAAATACAAATATTTTTTTAATGAGGACCAAAAAAATAATAATAATAATAATAATAAGCCCATTATTTCTTCTAAAAGGGACCCCACAGTTTCCTGTTCAGAAGCCCTTGTCTTTTTGCCAAGGTCTATAAATTGTCTGTAAAGCATAGCAATCTCAACGTGCAATCAAATACTCCTAGATGGTTTAGTTGGTATTCTGATTGAGGATTAGATTGATTCACAAACTTATTAAAAGATAGTTTTCTTTTACCAAAAATAAAAAATAAAAGGGAGTTAGGTATATTCAGAAAAATAGTAAAGGGAAACAAACCTATTTCCAATTATTATTTTTTAATTTATATGTTCGTTTATGATTCTGAGTAACTAACTAATCATAGAATTCTTGTCAATTCAACTCTTTATTATCTTCTCATCTGTTAATTCAACCAAATAAAAGAAAATCCGTTATCTATCGCATGCTTTCTTTCTTCTATTTTATTCTTTTGCTCTGATTTTCTTTTGGAAAACAAGAATGAAGATGGTTTTGTTCAATATGGATGAGTTTCTATTAAAAATATCGCATTCCCAATTAGTTAAAAGTAGATATTGTTTGCGCTAAATAATTTTGTTGTAATGTATGTGAGAAGAATGATTTGTTTTCATGCTGTAAACAACAACCGAACAAAAATACCTTTTAGACAATAGTGAAAACTGAGTTAATCCAACTCAAACTATTTCTTTCAAGCTTTGCTACATATACTAATTCATTTCCAACGTACTTTCAAATACACCACTCAATAATAGGGAGTCCCACATTATTTTTGGGCTACGTGAGCCGTTTATTCTATTTTGGATATTTTTTTATTTATTGCATTTTTTGAGGCAAGTCATTATCTAATGATATATAAACTAAAAGCTGTCCCAAAAAGCCCCTTAGCGGAACAGGGTCTTAATCATGCAAAAAAATCAAATTAATCAAATATCAATAAGCGCTTGATTCAAATCAATTGATTAACGGAAACAATTTTAACGATCAATTTTTCTCAGATATAAGATTGCTATCAATATCGGATCAACCTAATTCTTAGCATGACTAATGTTCACGTCAAGATCTACATGCAAAGTGAACAGTTTGGATTGTTAGAATTTGTTGCGGAACTCACTCATAAGTCGGTGTGTTTGAGAGGTCGGTATGAAAAGTGTATAGTAGCAGTTAAAAAAACTGTGCAAGAATTTCCCATTTCAACCACTTCATTCTTTTGTCCTTGTATTCGAACCTTTTAAGGAAATAAAGTTAGCCAAGCCAACTTCTCATAAAAGATGATAACCACAAATATTCGCCATTTGAGTATGATGTGGTGGAAGAATATTAGGATAATATACCTCTACCGCTTGCATAATTTCATAAGCCGTCATGTCCTTTAGAAGAATAATGCGACTATACTACCAGGGTACTAGGGTAGCATAGGTAATTAGGTAAACTATCTAAATGCATTTTTTGGTAAAGATTTTCTATTGTCAACTCAGCGGGTTGACGATAAGCAAATAAGAAGATAAAAAATATATATAAATTTCAGTGTATTTTTATACTTTAATTTTAACATATGTTCTCACACTTTTCACATATTTCAATGGCTGTGTTTGTTTGGGAGTTTTGCTCCGATTTTGGCCATGTTTTAGTTTTGTTTACATCATCATTTCTCTCTATTTCTCTCCACTTATTACACCTACTTACATCATCAAAACTTAACTCCTCCTACTAACTGAACAAGGCCAATATGTTTTTTAAACCTTAACAACAACCCACTGAACTCATTTTAGAATTTTCCGTTTTTTTAAACTCAATTGCCGGGTCAGTTTCGCAGCCTTCACTAATTTTGGGGCTCAATTTCACCATCCACTTCAAAAGAGCCCAATTAAAAAAGCTTCATATGTTTGCAGAGTAGTATGTTCACTCAAAAAAAATAGCTTCATTGAATGTTGATAGTTATATCAAAATTTGAATTCCGGTTTATAAAAATGAACGGTCTGATTCTGTCAATAATTTTAAATTTAAACTATCTATTACCATGTATTTCATAAACCAAACTATAATTTTTCACATATCTATTTGATGTCCGATCAATTGTTTCTTTGCATAGACAGACAATTTTGCGGGTTCTACAAGATGAACAGTTCAAATTATTGGAATAAACTTGAGGTGGTTTACACCTAAGGTGAAAGAATTTATTCTCCGAGCAAATTTGGTTGCCCATCCGTGTTTATAATGCTTCAAGTTAAATGGAAAGATTCTATCGAATCAAATTTCGACCAAGTAAAATCTTACCAATAGGAATAGTCCGACATATAACAAAGGTATCAAACTATCCAGATGAACGGTCGAGATGCAACTGTTACCTCCAGAATAAATCCCGATTGCGAACAGCCGAGCCAGATCCATTGACAAATTGAGCATAAACACTTTACCTGGCCAAACAGAGACAGCTTGTCTTCATTGTGAGTGAAAGGCACGTAACAGGATTTATGTAAACTAGAACAAGAATAGTAATTGTCAATGAGGATTGAGTTCTTATTTCCAGACTTTACCCACAATTGATGTAACAGGTCTAGTGGTTCATGCTTCTTTCTATTTTGGCTGCTGATCTGTGATGAGAATGACTGAAAAATGTTTTGGAATATACTTTATGGTTTGCATGAGATTCTACGGCTAGCGACCTAACTGTGTTTGTTTTGGGTTTTCCAAATCATTCATTCTCTCGCAGCACGGTCCCACGTTTTTTTTACTCTCATTTTTTCATATATCTCTCCACTCATTCCCCAAAACTCTCAAAACCCTAACCAAACGTAATGGGGCCCAGCATTTTTAATGGGCTCAATATTATTTTTTGGTGTGGAAATTGAAATGACCATTAGGAAGATGGAATGAGATTTTGAAATCACCATCAATCAACCTTATTGAGGGTGAGTTTCCAAATGAATTTTATCAAAATCTGATAAAATCAAGCCTTGATTTTATCCATTCCTACAGAGAGTTGATAAAATCTTAGATTTTTTAATGCAAAAATCTAAGATTTTATCAACTCTCTTCACGAATAGATAAAATTAAATGCTTGATTTTATCAGATTTTGATAAAATTCATTCGGAAACTCACCCTAAAGAAGGATGGCCCCAAGTCTAAGTTCAAGGTTTTGGTTGAAGAATGCAAACCCGTGTTGGCCAAGCAATTGCTCCATTGCACATAGTAGCGAAGTCATGATTTTATCCTAATGGTGACGAACATGTATACTAAAAAAATTAAAAATTTAGAAAGAAAAAAAAAAAGATAAAATACTGAAAACTATATATTGAAAGATGATTGTCATGCACGTATCATAGCAAACATTGCTATCCCTCTAGTTCTGAGTTCACGGATATCACTCACGCTCCTTTCATTTTTCGGATTACCGGTAGGTTTATTTTATTTTTTATTGATCTAACACCTTATATAGAGCTTGCGTAAAATAAAACAAAGTTTGATTCTGGTTTTTTTTTTTTTTTCATTTGTACCTCATGTTTCATAATATTTCACTTGCGCAGCACATAAATTTGGCATTTGACTATTTTATTGGGCCTCCTTTATTAAAACAAAAATTGGAGTCTATTTTGATATGTTTAACAATGATGCAACATATAGCTTGTCGAACAAGCTGTAAAGGACAACTTCATTCATGTATGATTCATCGACATTGTCTTATCAAAAATAAAACTTGCATATTTTTTAAGTTTATATAGAATATTTGCCATGAAACCGTCCAATGCATGTGGATCTCACACAACAAATATAGTATCCATTCATTTCAAACGGCTCCATACACATCTACAAGGGTGTGCATAGCCACATAAGACTGCAAGCGAACCAAACTGCTCGTGGCTGAGTTTGTTAAGGCAAGGCTTGGCTCGACTTGTTTAATAATCGAGCAGAGGTATATCTCTAATTTTTGGCAAATGTAGAAAATGATTAGATAACCTGGTATTGATATGGAGACCAAATCCGGATGCCTACACGATAACACGACATGACATTTTTCTCATAGTTAGAACACAAGAATTGTTGGAGGCACTTTCCAAAATGTATAATACATACCGATATCATAACTTTGTATAGACAAGGAAAACACTATTTCTAAAAGTTTGCACGAAATATATACTGTAAACAGTTTTTTTCCGATCAGAAATAGTATTGACATTATGAAGAGATAAGTGAGTAGTATGTGGAAAAGTATTCACGGAAGCAGATTCATAGAAATTTTGACTCTGCGAATTTTAGAAATTCGCCAAATGTTTCCTTACATGTCTCCCGAATGTTCAAAGCATGATGCGTCCGATATAGATACACGAGGCCTATAGACATGTCATACGAAAAATTATCACATTCAAATCAACCATCCACGCTCAAAGCAAACCCATCTAGATGTATCATAAGGAAAATTGTCATACTCTCATTTCAAACTCATGCCTCTATAATTAAGTATGGGGAAAACTAGGGGCAATCCCATGTCAAAATCTTTGTTCTGTTGGTAAGCCAAAATTGCCAATTACATAAAATAGTCACCCATATTTACACCAAACATGAATCCTATAAACTCGAAGGCAGGATTCAGAAATCTTTATTTATGGGCAAAGGAGAAACTAAAGGAAAAAAATTGATCCAATCTTGAGTAAGGCCAAGATAACCTATATCTGATACCACCAACAGAGGTGGTCACCGCCACAGCCTACTTATGAAGCCCTTCTTGTCTTTCTTCATCCGGTTTTCAAGAGATGGGAATTCCATCATATTATAAGCGAGGTCCAGCACAATTGGATTCCGAGGGATTGCTTGGAATGGTGGAGGGAAGGCTGAGATACGAGGAACTACTTTCGTATTGGAGTCACCAACTGCGGATTCGCAGGTGTCCAATTTTTCAGTGAGATATTTTTCCTGCTGAAACTTCGGACAACCAAAATAACCAGTGTCAGAATATATGTGAATATAATATAATAAATATCACTCAAACTTGGAATACCTTCAGTCATAACAATGAAAACAAATTTCTTAGTACCCAACCCAAAAAACACCAATTGTGGACATAAAAATTGCCTATAAAACAAGCTACAGACAGATCATGTAGAAGAAAATACAAAACCTATTAATGTAACTAAAAAGCATTCTTCAACACTCAATGATACCAAAAATAGTCAGGCATGTAGCATGTTCAGATGGATTGCATTTGCTGAGGAGAGAAGCTCTTGATGGTACTTGGAATAGTAGTTCAATTTACACCCACAAGATTTTGGGAGATTAATATTCTCGGCATTTAGCATGCATATGTATACTTGATCATTAGGATCACCCAATTAGTCAAAATTGTCAGAATGCCAACACGGGATAGCATACACAAAATCTCAGAGGAATTCACTGCACATAAATGAAGCATGCATACATTTACCAAGATCACTTAGTTCCAGTATCCAAACTGAACAGATAACTTTTTTTGTTTACAATGAAGTCTATTCCACAGATACTCGCCTGTGTACTTAAACTGCATCCACTTTTTTCGGTTCAAAAGCAACTAACATAAGCTAGGCTCGTGCCTTACCACTATCCAGTATTCAACTTCTGAAATAACTTAACATTGTTTGCATTAATACTAGGCAATTGTTACAATTTTCCAGAAGGTCTCTCCATTTCTGCTTAAGCCAAAGAAAAACAGGTGACTTCCATGTATGATTGTTGTGGTGAAGTCATCCAAATTATCAGAGGAACTTTTATTCAGTACATTTATTATGGGAAGTAGCAGCTAAAAAATCCAATGTGAGCGCAAGAAGAAAAGCAAGCAATATTGTACCTTTTTATCAACTCCAGTTAATGATATTGTAGAGATCTTTTTCGAGAGAATCTCTGGAGCCTTCTCCTCCTCTATGATTCCCGTTGCATGTTCTATGCAGCTGTTAGACCTACTGTCATCGTACAACATCTTCAACTCCTTGATCATTGCCTGATGCAGGAGAGCAAAGCAAGGTGGGTAAGAGATCAAAACAGTCAAAATTGTATAATATTTGGATTGCTTGTGTTTTTAGTATCAGCACACTGGCAATCCTTTATGAAACATGTGAATCGTTATGTTGACTGAATGCCTAACGTTAATAAGAGAATTTTGCAATAAGAACTAAAGATTATTAATGTCAGACATATGTTTCAGTAACTCCGTCACTATAAGTAGCTGGCATCTCTGTTCATTTGCTTACCTAAAAAGAGAAGCAAGTAAATTTGTTTACTTTTTTGGATAACATTCACTGTTTTTTGATAACTAGCTAGTTAGTTGGATCAAATTTTGGGACTTAACTAACAAAAGCAGTCAACAATACAAAACTAAACACACCTGATCAGTTGTCGTCAGACTTTGAAGTTTTTTAAGGCTATCAGAAGCTAGAGAGCCAGAACGGCAGTACAATGCATATGCTTCTGTCCTCTTTCCAGCCGAACTGTAGGATTTAGCTAAGTAGAAGCACCTGTGAGAAGATTGTGAGGCTTTTAAATTAATACCTTCTGATAAAACTACCGAACAGCAGTATTAAGCCTTGGAAAACGATTTGCAATACCATCAACTACAACGTTAGGATGATAGTTCACTATCTTTCAATTGATTAGTAAAAGCTGAAGCAAGTGACGTGCAAATGTGCAATTAGTTTGCTATTGTGACGTATTTAAATCTCCTTTTCCTTATGGTGAAGGTGCGGCTAGGGTGAGCTGGATTTCAAATCAAACTAAACTGCAAGCAGCCTTCAAATTATCCATCTGCTTCAGACCTTGTTTTGGGCGCTAATGTTTATACACGAGGCAGAAACGAGGACATGACAAATTTTGTGAATATATGGGAGCAGACCAGAATACAACAGCTGTGGACAGCACGAAGACCTAATATTTCCCAAACATAGCCTCAATGGTGATGCCACCACTAAAACCACCAGTATACTAAGATGCTTCAATAGAAGGCTGTGACGAAAAGCAAAAAGACCTCACTGCAACAAGTTAAACAACTTACAATGATGGAGAATGGAACATGAATGCATATTGGCACAAGCACTGCATATGTTTTAAAGCATGTATTATAACGCCTAACATTTTTAGAGGTGGAATATGGTCTATGTTCAGAAACAAGAAAATATGTGCGCAAGTGTGAAAATCAGAATGTTGAGATTTATACAGAACAAGTAACCATAAATGAAGACAAGGGACAAGATTAAGAAGATGTCGATCAAGATAATCATTGCATTCAGAACAAAACCAGTATAATTTATGGTGAAACAGATATCATTCGATCTAATGGCACAAGGACAAACAAAAAGAGGATGGGGCAGATTGTATTAAGAAAGGACATGATGATTTGACATAAAAATAAGTCCCCATATGAAGGAATTGTGAAAGCCACAAAATCTAGATGGTGTAGACATTTCATCTGAAGTAGACCCTTCTAGATTGTGTGTATCTTAGATCACCAGGCAAATGGCATCGGCCAACCACACACATTCAAATAAAGTATGCTTAATTGAATATGAAGCAAACCTCTCTGCTCGGAAAACCAAACTTTTGAGTGCACATTCTTCGGCAAATGACAATTCTTCTGGTTTTCTATCTCTTCCAGAACTAATTAAATCTGAAAGATCAGCTGTATTCTGCAAAAAGTAAGAACTAAGTATCCAATCTGGTATTGTCAGATACAATACAAGCTACCAGTACAGTTACTTCAATTTCAAGTACATTCCAGAATGAATAGAAAATGTTAAGAGAGAAAATAAAAATAAAAATAAAAATAAGGAGCAATTAGCTCTTCACCTGCAACAAAAGATCATATAACCTGACAAGCTCCTCAGGCTTGGTGACTTTCTCAATTTTGTCATCACGGGACTTAGAAAGTTTGCTTTTGGCTACGGTCACCAATAACTGGTTCCGTTCAATGGTCCGCTGTCCTAAAACAGCACCAATAGCTTTATCAAGCCCACTTCAATCATCTTTCATGTTTTCAGAATTGCCTGCAGTGACCTACACAAAAGAAAAAATGCCCCAATCAATTAAATGATAAACGTTAACTGAACATGACATGAATTTACCAAAGAAGTCCTATAATTCAGAAGAACAAAGTCAACTGAGGAGAGAGGGGGGGAGAGGGGAACACAGTGGGGTATTATAGAGACATTATACCAAGTCATTTCGAATGCAACTCGTTGCTTCGTGATATGCAGCAAAGATTTTGTCAAAGATGACCAGTATTTTCTCTGCTGGAAGGGAGTCACCTGTTGGACCATGAAGATCTTTCTCCAACTCCTGAGCTGGTCAAAATTTTCATGTCATGAAGAAAACATTGAGATGGGGTTCCATAATCTAAAAGTATATAAGACATGGAAACAAAAAGTCAAGCGTAGGTTGAGGATAAACAAGGAAATTCGCAAGATTTCTAAATAGGAAACTAGGGGAAGAAAACAACCACAGAGAGCTATAAGCTCTACCTTACCTCGTATTTATGACCGAAATCTAGCCCAATTCTTTAAAGAGTTACACAGATCGTTTGTCCATCTTAAGACCACCAAAGATCCTTTGGCAATCTTAAGAGTAAAGACCACCACAAACCCAAAGCCAACCTTGCCAATTTTGTTGAAAGCCGTACGAGAAAACATTGGTCTGCTCTAACCTTGAGCAAATTCCTTAAAATTGGCATGCAAACATTCTTAAAGAGGTAACTAGGCCAGCCAAACAACATTAGCCTTTTTCATACCTTTCGTTGTTAAAAGGTAAGTACATCAAACAACATTAACATCCATTGCTGAAAAGTACATCAAACAACATTAACACCCATTGTTGAAAAGTGGTACATGTATGAGCATCTCAGAAATGAGCTAATAATATCTCCTCTCCAATTCATGCATTTTCCTTTCTTTACCTTAAGAAATTAGGCAAAAAGTTTCCCAGATTTTCAATCAGCAAAAGAAAAACCATGTGTGGTGAGTTTTGGACCATAAATCTTTTCTCTACTGGAAAACTAAGTGAGATAAACTGCAAGCTTGTGTTTTTCGAGCATCAGCCAACACATTGCCTTTAGGTTTGACACCAAGTTCGTATTCACCATATGAACCGAATCATCTGCAAGCATCCCTTACTAGTTAATATGTTCAGAATTTCCAAATCATCAAGCAGAAAGTGGGAACTCCAAGTACAGCATCAGAAGTGTGCTCCAAATTGATCAACTTGACTTGCCATGCAACATTAAATGATAGTTGGAGAAATTGTTGGAAAGGAGAATAGGACAAAAGAGAGCGTGGTGGTACATTCACACAGCAACACCCATCAGATTATAGGGTAACAATAGTCACACGTCCAGTATGTCTAGGCAAGTCTGTTGATCACAGAACTATAGATTAATGCCCTTTCATTTCCTTGCAAAAAGAGGACAATAACTAACCTTTCAATATGGAAACCCGGCTCTTCGCATTAGAAATAGGGAATTTATGACCAAGCCAATTGAATTCTGTCATAGATGCAGCCTGCTGAGATCTTGCCTCATCCATAACAGCCTGTAAATAGAGATAACACAATACATAAGATAAATGGCATGAAATGAGGGTGCCAACTGCCAACATTATTTTCTAGCTTTTCAGATCAGATACAAATATAAATCAACTACTACTCCTACGGCGACCATAAATAAACCTGGATAAAGCGTTCATGGCTTATGTTTCAATACCAAAACTCACCTCTAGTTTAGCTTTGAAAAGATCCAATGCAGGTCCTTCCATTTCACCAATGTGCATAAGTTCAGAAGTTTGTATTTTTGACTCCCCAATTTTGTGTAGACAGTAACGTATACTTGGTTCTAATTCCTCAACACGCTCATGGCACAAAACCTGATTCTCTAGGTCCCCATATTTCCCAAGTTCCTCGTAGACAGCCCTGTTAGATAAATGAAGTTAGGCACTAATTAGCATCATTACCTACTAAAAGAAAGACGAGAAATTCCTGACAGAAACAGCAAATCTCAAGGACCAATTGACAAGAGGAAGAAAGATTTTGTAGAAGCCCAAAAAACAAGCAAAAGGATAAGCCACTAAATTATGGGAAGAGATTTGGGCACTCCCCAAATCGATTTTGGCACTCCAATCAGGGAGTGCCAAGATCAATTTGGGGAATGCCAAAATCAATTTCCTAAACTAAAAGAGAAAATCCTTTCAAAAAAGCTTCTACACTATCAGTTAATTTCGTAATATACAGTACCATAAGTTAGTTGTTAGGGGATCAGAATGTACCTGGCATTCTTGAAACTCTATAAGGCCACGTCCCAATTTTGGTCTTGTTCAAACAACAAATTCCCTCTCATATAAGAGGCATAGGCCTGCAAATTGGGGATCATCGTTTGTTCAATACAAACTGAAAAATCTCATCCTTGATTAGTTAATTTGCAAGCAGTATTCAAATTGAATAGAGGCAAATCATAGCTCCCAAAATACTCGTGGTCAAAGTTCCTGGAAATAGAACATAATGATTAACCAGTGTAAATCTCAAAATGAGGCCAAATTAAACACATAAATACACTTCAACATATTAATATCTATATCTATACCCCTACATATAAAAGATAATATCCAGAAATAATCCTCTGCAGTCCCTATATTTTACAGGCGTGAATGGCTGACTAGACTCACTTTAAAGTGCACAACATGAAATTCTAATTATTTTCTTGTAGTGGATTCTCACATGTAATATTGCGGGTAAAACTGCATGAATAACTTTACAGATAGTGGCATAGTAACCCAATGTCATAGCATATAATAACTCAATCTTAAATTTTTAAAAGAGACCCCTAAGTCCTAACCATCTAAACATGAGAGGATGAACTGGAAGATTGAAAATTGCAGACTTCACAATTATATGCAAGCAACAATCTGGCATGACATATCTTACCACTGATATAATAATGAAGATGTTAAGTTAATAAGGTTTGATTGCAACAACATGCAAACAATTGAATCAAAACTGTCACCTCAGCTTCTAAAGATGCTCTGGAATCTCCCTTGATTGCACACAATTCTGAAAAAAGAGCAGCCCATTTCACTGCCTTCCTCAACCTACCAATCAGGTATATCCGTTGGTGAGCATTGGGACCATCTGGTAGCTGCCTTTTCTCCATGGCATGGCTCCAAGCTCTTTCTGCTGTATAAAGAACCAAGTGGAGAAACCTATAACATATGTCATGAGTCATGCCTATTAGGATTGCAGATCTAATTGCTATAGACCACTCCCAAAAAAATTGAAAGCTTTTTAACATGTTAACCACTTCACGAATATAGTCAACTCTATTTTATAAAACCACAAAATCCACAATGACAGGCATATACATGATAGATCATGTAATCCTAAAAAAAGTGTTTCCCCCACTTTTAGTTGCAGAAAGAGCACTTGCAGTGTGCCATTGTATAGTGTAATGCCTACAATAGCAACTACATTTTAAGCTTTGACATCAAAATTCAAAAGGAATAACTTTAACATCAAAAGGAACACTGAATTCTTCAAGGACTGATAGTTGACTTTAATCTTCGAGACAACAATGGAACTAAGCTATTCAAAAACATAAGGTAACACATGCAAATGCAAGTAGATAAAAATTTAAGTTGGGGAGCTACAGATGCAACAGAAAATGCCAATTTTAGAGTTTTATCATCGCAAAAGTACTAGCATACACCTTCTCTTCTTCTAATACTCATTCTTTTCTGTCATTATAAAGTTGAGAAATATCTAATAAAGGAGATGTGATGCCAAACAGAAAGCACAAAGGGAGAGATAGGGAGAGCTAGCTTTAAGAGGACGTCAGTTCTAAGCAAAATGGATGCTACAAACCATCTCAACCTGCAATTGAGGTGATAGAGCCGGCATAAGGTTGCTGAAGGATAAAACTAACGTATTGTTCCCAGGTAGTATCAACATTCACACCACCATTTTGTTCTGGTTGAAATCATGCCTTCAATCAACCATTTCCATGGAAGTAAACGTCCTAAATAAATTGCAAAAAAATTGTAAAAAATGCCACAGGACTAAAAGTCACAATTCAGTAAGTGCTATTATGATTTATCTTGTATTACCATAGACTACTTCTGATACCCTCTCATTCATCGGATCATCGAGATGTCTCAAAAAGCTACAACATGCTCAAAAATGTCTGCAATATCTGGAATAAGAATTGGTCCAAATACATGTATACATGATGTACGAAGTAACTATAAAATAGTTAGTTCGAAGCAGCAATTAACGGGGCCTCAATTTGGCAGTATCGAGAAACAATTTCATCCATCCAAATTGAGAATAACTACAGTAAGTGAAAGTACTACAAATATTTCCAAAATACTTGTCTCTCATTTAAAGAAAAAGTTCTGCCACGCAAGATACATTAAAAGTAGAAACACACCTCACTTCAGTGACTGTATGTGCCGTTATGGCTTTCTTGGTGTACTTGCCACGCCCATGCGTAAACTTCAATGACTTGTATAATCTCCTTAGTCGAGCAGTACAATACCTCCTAAAAAAAATCCAATTAACTTGTCAAATTTTATCTTCTCTTTCCCACTGTACACAACCTAAAGCTAATTACGCCTGAATGTACCACGCACACAAATGTGTATATATCAATGTATGTACATTAACTACCATGGTTAATGTGCAAAAAGGATATCAATAGCTACAAATGATGTGAGATATCTATGGAATATCTACCTACTGAAATTCTAACATTTTTAACATTTTGTTTTGCAGAAAACATTATCCGCTGCCCACCGGGTTGTGGTTAGCATAACAGTACACACACAAATTTATGTAACTTGTACCGGTAGCGAGTGTAATCCCCAAAACGCAATCCATGCTGCATCTGGGAAGATTTCAAGAGTTGCAACACTGCACACCCGAAGGGTATCAATTAATTACGCAAATGCACACACACTAATCCGAAATTCGCGTACAATAAAAGATTTACACGCAATCTTCAACAACAACAAAAACTAACAAAAAAACAGAGAGAGGGAGGGTAAGGGTTAAACCGTTAATGGAGAACTTAGGGTTACTGATCTGATCAGAACCATTAGGTCTCGAATCGTCGATTTCCATAACCGAAACGTCGTTTTCCTTCCCCATCAATCAATTCTGAAACAAAAGAGGAGAAAATGCAATGACGACAATGGTCACGGATAACTGATGCATATAAGAGATCGGTTCCGAAGAAATAGTGTGAATTTCGGTTTACAGGTTTACAGAGTATTTACCGGTATTTCGGTAAATTCTGTATTGACAGATGAATTTCGGTTTCTGAGATATCAGGTTTACAGAGTATTTACCGGTATTTCTGAGGGAGGGGGGTGTCAACGTAAACCCCTTCTTCTTTTATTTGTTGTCCCATGCATAGAACAGTTACAACGCTAGTAAGAGAAAAGTTAAAAAGAATAAATTTTTGTAACAGTTCCAACCAATTGTTACATTTGTGAAAGTGGAAAATAAATAAATAATGAGATGGAAGTGGGGAGAGAAAATAGGGAAGTTAGAAATGCGGTGAGAGTTATTGGATGCGTGGAAAGAAAAAGAGGGGAAAGAAAATTTGAAACCTTTTTTAAAAAATCAAAATTCTAGAAAATTAGCATTCGAGGGTTGGATGCTTTCGGAGCTTAATTGCACTGATGTATGATATGTAAAAAATAAATAAAGAATGATTTCTTGTTCGGTTTACTATTCACAACACCTCAAAATTTTGTTTATGTTCTCAAATCTATAATATTTGTGTGCGCGCGCGCGCGCGTTGGTCTAGTTTGATAAATATCGATGAGTTTTATTAAACAAAGTTTTCAAATTTCTAAAAAATATAAATTGAAATATACGGGCAATTGAAAATGACACACATGCATGTAAATGGATAAGAAATTCGAGCCGGAGAGAGTATAATATTTTGATTCGCATGAGGAAGTTCATCAATGGCATATTTGAAAATAATGATTTTGCAAGACTAATTCAGGCTGGCAATGCGCAAAGAATAATTTAAGACCGAACCTACTTTGCGGGATGAATCTCTAAAAACCCATTCCTAGAAAAATGTTTGGGTTGTCTCAAGTTGTTGTTACCCAAAAAAAAAAAAAACTAGAGAGAGAAAGCAAAATAGGAAGTGATTTAGGGCTGGTGCTTCCCCCATCCCCAGTTTCTCATCCCTTCTTCCTCCTCGCCAATGTGTTTCACTTACCCATCTCTCGTTTCTCCCCTTATTTTAATGCCATTGGACTTAGGTGGTTAGCTCTCATGGTTTTTTTGGCGCGTGGTGTAGATCTACTTTCCTGGTTTAGTTAAGTGAAATAGTGGCAGCGAATGGTGGCCAATAAGGAGGAGTTTGTGGCTAGTGGGCTAGTGTTTTTCTGCTATGTCTTTTTCGTTTATTTCTCTACCATTTGGTTGTATCAGTTCGGTGCTAGTACTAATCTGATTTTTTTAGATCTAGTTGGGTGGTGGTGGTGGGTAATAATGTTTTCTTAGTATGTTTGGTTTTGTGGACCGGATTTGGTATCGTGCTCGCTATGATGCGTGGGTGGCCGATTTTCGTGGGCTAGATGCTTTTCCACGCCCGGAGTCCACCGTGATAGCGAGGACTTGTCCTATTTGTGGCTCTTGATGCTTATGGTTTCGAGGGGTCTTTTTCTGCCAACAACTCCTCAAGCAATGATTGAGTTAGCGTTAGCTTTTATAAAGCAAGTATGCGGATTCTATCGTTGTTGAGTGTTTATCTAATTTGAATCTAGACAATCTGTGAGGAATGTTCTCTCCTTCCTGTGCAACTCACATTAAACCTGGCTTGGGTCTGGTTTGTTTGCGCATCTGATCTGTTTTGTGTGTTGTAATAAAGAGGCAAGGGCTCATGCCGAGATGTTGGAGACAGTTCTCTAACTTTGTGCTTTGTTATTTATTTGATTGTGTTTTTTTTTTGTTGCCATTCGTTAATTATAATCTATTCTATCCTAGAGGACTTAGGGAGGGAGATGGATGCTTGACTGTGTTTTAATCAGTGTTTTTTGTAAGTGCCACTGGGTTTTGTTTGATGTGAACATTCTCTTCCATAAAAAAAATTAAATAAATTGTGTTCGTTTCCCAAAAATTAGTTTCGGCCCATTTTATTGAACTACTCCACGGCCCCATTTTGTAGTAGATTGGAGTTTATAGTGGATGGGAGTATTGGGCTGGTACCAAGCCCGAAGGAAATAAAAAGTAGTCCATGTAAAATTATAGAATAGTGCTAATGTCAAAACTGTTTTTATTTGTGTTAAAACTATTTTTGTTTATGCTAAAATTATAGTGCTTAAAAACCTTGTACCATGTGCAAGGTACAAACCTTTTTATGCACTATAGTTTTATTACAAACAAAAATAATTTTGACATCATCACTTTATAAATTATGACCACTTTGTTTGGTTGAGAGTTTTTAGAAGAATCTTTTAAAAAATAATTTTGAGATAGTATTTGAATGGATTTTTTTAAAAAAGTAATAATTAGATAAATGTATAATAATTGGACAGAGATAGAGAGAGAAATGAGAATAATAATTGAAGAGAGAAGTATGAGTAGAGAGAGAAATATCTATTCTAATATATAAAGGGGGAGCACCATTTTGGTGTGAGTAATTTTTTAGGCGGGCTCACAATTTTGAAATCCCAAAATACCCCTAACAACAATTGATTTATTGAATTGGTTTTGAGTAACTGCAAATAACTGTAGGGATAGATATGGGAAAAAAAACTTTGTTGATTCATTTCTGTATAACCCACAATCCAATAACTGCTACTCGACGATCAATCAATCCAATTACAATTTTTCAAACTTCCACCAGTTTCAAAGGGTTTGGATTTCCAAAAGCAATAAAATCCATCGTTAAGTACTCCACCCCATTGCAGTTCAAAAAAGTATTCCACCCCATTTGAAAACCTTTACTCTCTCTCTCTCTCTCTCTCTCTCTCTCTCTCTCCAACTTAGAATCGACCATGTATGAGAGTAAGCAGACTCTCAAAGAAGAAGCAAAGAAGACGACAGCAGACGAATAAGAAGAAGAGGAATAAGACGAAGAAGAAGAATTGGACGAAGTTGATGACGACGAGGATGACGATGACGACGATGGATGCGAATTTTGCGTCAAGCAGAGGAAGCAGCGACTCAGCGAGTCACCGAAACTGAATCGCGGGTGAGATCTGAAACCCTAGCCGTGGTTTTGGTGTCAGTGTCAGAGAATGATTTTAAATCATATTTTGCTGCTTCTTCTCACCTTCTCTTAGGTATGATCACTGATTAGTTCTTTAAATTTCTATTTATGTTTATATTTATGTATGCAGGTGTAGAATTTGGAGTGAAATTGAGAGTAAATTGGGGAAATGATATGACAGAGGTGCCTGTGGATGATGCTTTTCTACACCCGCTGGAGTTGCCTAATTTCAAGGTTAGGACTTTACTCTCACTCACTCTTGAGCATGCATAGGGGATAATTTCCCCGAAGAAGCCTTCCTTTGAGATGAAAGTGGATTATACTTGAACGCATTCAAAACAAAAACCAATAGAAGGAGTAGGGGAAAAAAGAAGAAGCAGTGTTTGCCTTTCTTTTTTTCCTTCCTTTGGTTACTCTTTTCAATTATTATGGGATTTCAATTAAATAGTACAGCTAAAAGAATATGTAAATGTAATTGAACCAAAAAATAAATTATGTTCGAGTTGAACAAGAATAGCCGATGGCAACGATGGTGTTAGCATGGTGATGTACTTTTTGATTACGTGCAATCTAAGAGATTACATGGTATTAATATTGGAAAGAATGAATAGGATATTGGTGTGATTTTTTTTCATAATATTGTTTATTTGTCAAAAAACGGTAATGCAATGCACACGCGATCAAACAATAAGCAGAAAGTTTTTGTGCATAATTTTTTAAATCAAAATTAGACTTGCACACGCATCGCGTGTGCGCCCCGACCTCTAGTAATTAATGAGTGGAGAGATGAGAGATCTTGAAATAATCTTTTTGGAAAAAGTGGACGGGTTTCATCATTAGGAACAGCCTGTACACGTGGCAGCATGTGGTTACGATTCAAACACGCTCCACCCATTGATGATATCGTCCCTCTATTTTAACGAAATTCCTAAAGAGCGCCCAAAGAAAATCAATCTTTATTGCATCCTTAGTCCCTCGATCAACGCACTTTTCCAACACACCCCCCACCTTTCATTCGTTTCTCTAATTGCTGACCCCAAATTCTAGGGCTCGCTCCGCCGGCCACTCCCTTGACTCTCAATTCCCGGTGACTCCTCTCTCTCTCTCTCTCTCTCTCTCTCTCTCTCTCTCACGCTATTTTCCGGCGGTAATTTCTAGTTTTTTCCAATCACACTGGCTTTGTGTTTTTGCGATTCATCTGCTGGTTTGTCTCGACTTTTCTTCGTAATCTTCTTCGTTTTGGGGTTTTTAATTTGATTGTTAGTTATCTGAGTTTACATGGAATGGCTATAAGGTTACATTGGTTAGAATCAGATCCATAGGCTTGAAATTCTTGTCAAAAGCTGGTTATTCTAACCAGGAACTTTATAGGAAACTTATCAACTCCGATGTTCGGAACTTTTTTTCCAGCAAGGTCAAACAAGAGTTGGCGTTGCACGCCATAAAGAGAAGTTTTACTCTGAAAATTTTATGAGCAGAAATTTTCTCAGTCCTACACTCAGAAATTTATTAATCTCAGCAAAAGTCGCACATATTTTTGATTCATGGTCATGGATATGTACGCACCCACTAAACACAACTCCAACTCCAACCACAACCCTCTCTTATTCACGTGGGGCCTACACATAGGAATATGGGGCTGAATGAGTAGTTGAATATTCCATTCTTCACTCCTTCACGAGTCTCGGACTTGAGGTCCAATAAGTGCCTTATAGATGAGAGTATATGTAATTATGTATCGGTAGGGGTGATAAACTAGCCAACCAGATGGCTAATCAAACTTTGTTTGAAAATTTAACGAGCTGCAAAAAAATGTTTGGCTTAGCTTGTTTATGAGACAATTTGAACTCAAACGAGCTTTAATCAAGCCAAACATGAGTCGATCTCGAGTACTTCGAATTTGCGTCGTATCATAATCCAAGCGATCCGATTAGTATCTTGTCCAAGCTTGGTTCGAAACCTAAACGAGCTCCAAAAAAATGTTCAAGCTTAGTTTAACAACGTACCAAACTGATCTTGAATAAGCTTTTTAACAAGCGAACACAAGCGTGACATGCTCAAACTTGAGTATCTTCGTCGTTTAGCTACCATCTGTATTGGAGATTAGTAGGCTCGAGGCCTTGACATACTCATTGGGGAAAAAGAAAAAAAAAAAAGAGCATGATCCAAGTAGGGTGGTTGCAAGTGCTTATTTTAGACCTACGGGGCTCCAGTTCCTCGATTGGGACTCCTTTCAATCAAATGAACAATTGAATGTACCCCCTTTCACCTGAGCTACAAATCATGCACACTTAGCATCCGCATTAGCACTGTACTGGACCGTTGTGTCTAGGACGGCCCTCCAATGCTCAAGTAAGTATTTCAGGAAGAAGGAGAAGCAAGAACTCAGATCTAGCGTTTTGAGAATGGATTGTGTGTACCTTTACTCCAGCTGAACATTCCTTATATAGGTAGTCCTTGACTTGCTCCCCAAGTATGGTCGTGTTAGTCACGCGATATAACCACTCGGTTGATGTCACTGTGACGCGTATAGACGAGTAATTTATTGGACACATGCTACCAATAATTAGGCAACACGTGTCACAAGCCATTCGGCTGATGTCACCGTCATAATAAAAAACAGTTACGAGCACATGCTCCATTATCTTCAGAACTTGTGCTGAGTCAGCCCTCGGTATTCACCCTTCAACATTGATACTATGACTTGATTTTGATTGTACTCCCACTGATCCCTCGGCCGGATGGGCCGAGCCTCAGTGTTGCACTTGATGTAGAGTTAATTGGGGGAGTGGTTGTACGTTCGGCTCTTTGCAGAAGCAAGCAGCCGGACCCTTAATGCTTTCCGATGAACGTGATTGACCCTTTAGGTTTTACCGACGGGTCCCTCATTGCTCGCCTCTCGGCACTACACCCTGGAGGTATCCTATTTCACCCAAAATAGGAAGTCCTTTGTTCCATTCCGAGTTACAATAAGTGCTTGGCATACCCGGACCCCTACAATATCTTTTTTATAAAAAAAATTAAAAGCATAAATGAAGAACTTTGTTTGGCTTAAATTTTGAGTTTTATGGGGAAACTTTTTTTGAACACTTGCCAATCTTTACTTATTTCTGAAAATAGTTATTCAAGATCCGAAATCTTTCTTTTTCCAAATCCATGTAGCTGATTCCAATTGATTGGTACAATTTGGTTCAGTTCGGCTTGGGCTGTGTTGTTTTTTCCTGGAAAGTAAAGGCAATCAGCAGAATACAAAAATTATGCCAAAAGGGCACGTCCTTCGCTATCTCCATGCCAACAAGCTTGTAAATTTCCACCAGTAATTGGTCAGTTTGCTTAACTCTATTAGGTTGTGGGATGAATTTTTTCCAAAGTTACGCTAGCTTGGTTTTTTGCTTGGGGTTCGGTTGTGTTTAGCTGATTTCTATGGCCTTATTAGCAATATTTTATAGCATCTATAACTTACCTCGTGATAGTAATTTAAATTTTGAAGACTAGAAGCATAAACTTATGTTTTCTCTAATTTGGTATAGGAACTTCTGACGATATTTGAGATGGTAAAGGGGAAGCTTATATTAATTTGCCAATCTGGTGGTGAGCTTGTGAAGAATGACGATGGTACCTTGACATATGCTGGAGGAGAGGCACAGGCGGTTAATGTTAACTCTGAAACAGTGTTTAATGATCTGAAGTTAAAATTAGCTGAAATGTGTAATTTGGATTATGAGACGGTGTCCATCAAGTACTTCCTTCCAGGAAACACTCGAACTGTCATCACCTTAGCAAATGACAAAGACCTAAAAAGGATGCTTGATTTCCACGGGAATTCAGTAACAGCAGAGGTTTTTGTAAAGGGTAAAGAAGGTTTTAATCGAGATGCCTTGAACAAATATAACAGCAGGTACTTGCTTTAGGTTGAAAACAGCTATGTCCTCTTGTGTATTCCTTATTTGTTGCTATAAAATATATACTACGATTATAGCTACCAATCATTGCTCCTGTTCATTTGCTTGGAAAGGGGAGGAAGATATCAGAATATCAAATTTTGAGAACTTATTAGCTGATCAGTTAGCATAAGATTTTTTGGGACACACGTCTTTAACTACTTTTCGGTTAAGATTAGTTTTAACTCAAAACTTATCTTGCAGAAAGTACAAGATTTAGCAGAAATTGTTGAACAAGTTACCTGCAAGTCAAATACTATATCTTAATTTCTGTGTAAGGTTCTTTTATAAAATGAAGACATACAGGAAAGTGCATTTTCTTTTTCTTTACTTCACTTGCACTTTTCTTAATAATGATATTGTAAGATGTTGCTGATGCTGAAGTTATAGCAGCAATCCTCTTTATCTTGATGTAGTCCTTAATGATTGGCATGTGATGGTAACCTAATTTTTTCCCCCATGTGCTTGCGTGAAATAATTTTAGTGACACTTGCAGGGAAACTGGTATAAAAGTAGCTGAGTCTGTGAGCCATGTTGTTGCACCCTCCGCAGCTGCTGCTACTTCATTGCCACTTGATGCTGCTAGTCCAGATGGGACTCCTACTTCTCGTTTTGCCAATCGAAGAACTTCTGCAGGAAAAAAGGCTAGTCCTGCTGCAGCAAACAAGGCTAGTCCTGCTGCAGCAAAAAAGGCTACTGCTGCTGCATTGAACAAGGCTAGTCCTGCTGCATCAAAAAAGGCTACTGCTGTTGCATCAAAAAAGGCTACTCCTTCTGCACCAAAGAATCAAAGTACTCCTACACCAAAGAATCGAAGCACTGCTGCACCAAAGAAGGCTACCCCTGCTCGTGTTGCCAATCGGAGAACTGCTGCGCCAAAGAAGGCTACTACTGTGGCTACCGACTCTGCAACAGGTGTTGATGATGCAAATTCGGATACTTCCTCGAACGACTCTGTTGATGCCAATAGTGATGATTCCAGTGGTGATTGGCCCTCTGCTGTTGCTTTTTCTGCTAAGGGAAGTGCTAACAGTTCAATGGAAATTGATAAAAGTGTTAGTCCTGCAGATACTGTTAAGAAGCGCAGACGCACTGCCTCCTGGAAAATTGGTGCAAATGGTCCCACCATTGTTTCCGTCCCCGATGATGAAGGGGACGAAAGATCACGAAAAGCTCGTCGTAGAAGATCTGATGACATGTCGCTGGAAAAACTAATTGAGTCGTGGAAAGTGGGTATTACTGGTTTTGGTCAGGATTTCAAGAATGTCTATGTGTTTCGGGATGCATTGCAGAAGTTTGCCATTGCACATCACTTCGTGTACAGGTTAAAGAAAAATGATAGTAGTTGTGTGAGTGCCAGATGTGTAACTGAAGGTTGTTCTTGGAGGATTCATGCAGCTTGGGTTCCGTCTGCTCATTCCTTTAGGGTCAAAAAGTTTGATAACTCACACACATGCAATGGGGAGTCATGGAAGTCTGCTCATCCAGCAAAGAATTGGTTGGTGAATATTATCAAGGATAGATTACGAGACTGCCCACATAAGAAACCGAAGGATATAGCGAATGGTATTTTAAGCGACTTTGGGATTGAGTTGACTTATACAAAAGTGTGGCGTGGAATTGTAGATGCTAGAGAGCATATTCAGGGCCCATGTAAGGAAACATATGATAAGCTGTCTGGGTATTGCGAGAAGATCATAGAGACAAATCCTGGAAGTATTACAAATCTCGTAATTGGTGATGACAAAATATTCCAATGTTTTTTCGTCTCCTTTCATGCCTCAATAAATGGTTTCCTAAAGGGTTGTCGTCCCCTTCTTTTCCTTGAAGCTGTGTCTCTCAAATCGAAGCATCAAGAAGTTCTACTGACAGCAACCGCACTTGATGGAGATGATGGTTTCTTTCCAATTGCATTTGCAGTTGTTGATGTTGAGAATGATGCTAAGTGGATTTGGTTTCTGGAGAAGTTGAAATCTGCATTGCCAACTTCAGAACCCATAACTTTCGTTTCGGATAGAGAGAAAGGACTAAAGGAGTCTGTGCTTAAAGTATTTGAGAATGCTAATTATGGTTACTCCATGTACCACCTTTTAGAAAGCTTGCAAACAAATGCGAAACCTCCATTCCATGGAGACGGTAAAGGAGCATTACGTGGCTATTTTATTGCAGCCGCCCATGCTGTCCGACTTGTAGGTTTCAAAAAGTTCACTGAGCAAATTAAACATGTTTCTTCTCAAGCTCATGATTGGGTCGTGCAAATTGAGCCAGACTATTGGACGACCACATCTTTTAAAGGTGAGCGCCATAATCAAATAACCGAAAATGTTGCAGAACCATACATTAAGTTGATGGAGCAATCGCAGGAATTGCCTATAACACAGAAGATAGATGCACTAATTTCTATGATGACCAATTTGATAAATGCACGTCAAAC
The DNA here is from genome assembly GCA_022606695.1 of Vaccinium macrocarpon. Classification (NCBI taxonomy): domain Eukaryota; kingdom Viridiplantae; phylum Streptophyta; class Magnoliopsida; order Ericales; family Ericaceae; genus Vaccinium; species Vaccinium macrocarpon. Next base: position 2,182,989 of record CM040171.1, on the reverse strand, counting down.
AGATTCGAGCAAGTGGTCTACAAAACTCACTCCATCGAAAATGGGAAAACTACAAGAAGAAGCAGTTGATTCACGCGGCCTTAAGGTTTTCATCTCATCCGATACGATATTTGAGGTTCGCGATGATGTTAGTCATGTCGTGAATCTTAATAACTGGGACTGTACTTGCCTTGTATGGAGAACTACTGGACTACCTTGCCGCCATGCTATTGCTGTGTGCAATTACATGCATAAGAATGTGTACAATTATTGCTCAAGTTACTTCATGGTAGATACCTTCCGTTTAACATATTCTGAGTCCATAAACCCTGTGCCTGGATTTGACAAGGTGTCGGAAAAAGAAGAGGATGTTTCAGATGCTGAGACTGTGCTTCCTCCTTGTCCCTCTCTCGATCATCAAGTCACAGGAAACAAAACAAGCCGAAAAAAGGGGACCAAGTAGAGAGTAGTTTGTTACACTAGGTGCAAGGAAGCTGGAAAAATGGAGCTCCATTCATAGCTTCTTTGATTCCCTGGTGTGTTTTTCTGTACAGTTTTTCGTGTGTACTCGCAACTTTGTTGTGATGTGCAATTTCTCTCCCTCAAGGTAGGTTGCTGACATTTTCTTGAACAGTTAAACTGTCTTATGGGTTTTCCAACATTATTTATTCAGGATCTCTTGGAGTTTCCACCAATTTAATGTGTTGTTTCACTCCGTATCATTGATCTAAAGCGTTAGCTTAGTGGATGAGGCGCTCTCTTACCAGCTATATGTCTGGATTCTGAATTTATTTAATTGTGTTGTTTCACCCGGTATCCATTGAACTACGGTGTTAGCGTAGTGGATGAGGCGCTTTCTTACCAGCTATATGTCTGGATTCAGAATTTGCTGCAGCTCGACGATGGGAAGATGTAATGAAGGAAAATGTATCATTGTAATCAGAACGAAGTCAGAAAATGAAAAATTTTAGTAGTTCGATGCTTGTTACTCCTGAGATGGTAAAGTTTTGATGCATCCCAGGTTGATGTGAATTTTCGTGCCCTTTTTTCTGTGATTATTAGAAACATCTCTCATGAACCGTATTTTAGCTGCAGAATTTTTTAGTGAAATGGAGAACCAAACAAGTGGAAAATGGTTGTAAAAGATGAAGAACAAGAGGAAAGAATTTGTTTCGTTTGAAGGAAGACCAACCCTTTTTCTGTGATTATTACAAACATCTCTCATCTTTCTCAGTTGGTAAGACGATGCTTTGCAAGCGAAAACCGTTCTTTAGATTTCTGAATTCGACAGCTCCCGGTGAAAACAAATTGTTTTGCTAACTACGTTATCATTTTCCTAATTTATAAAGTACTGTATAAAATGATTTCTGCTGCCAGAACAATTAGAAAATCATATGGCTGGTAGCCTGGTACTAATTTATTAGGAAGAACTTCGTGTATGTCTTGAAAATTTCCTATTACCCACAACAATAGGGGGATTTTCTTTTCCCTATAACTTGGGGCTCCCATCACTCCCGGTGCGCGTATTCAGTAGTTCTGAGGAAGCTAGAAGTTGTAGCAAAATCCATTAAAAAACTAGCAACAGAATGGAAGTACAAGTACAGAACAAAACAACTCAAAACGAGCATGAAATCAAAGTACAACCCAAAAAGCAGTGTTGGATGTAAATCTACTGCCCAAATTTCCAGTTAGCTTTCAAAAAAACAAAACAGAAACTGGTTCAGATCATCACGGGGAAGTATGTTGAGAAAACAAAATTTCAAAATACAACATTCTTAACACACTATTCTTACAGTGTTTGATAAAATCACAGCCAGTTCTCCCAGCTAACATATCCTGTTTTTGCAAAACTAACTACTACCATCTTATTTGTCATTTTCCTTCAGAGTGAACATTTCTACTATCAGTCCTGCCCTCTTGAACCATCAAGCTCCGAGAGCAGACCTGCACATAACGGGCATGGCGGGTCACGTTTCTCTTCGTGGTTTGTTCTCTGTTCCAAACAATCTGCATGATAAACATGCCCACAAACAAGAACTGCCACAACTGAGACATCACCGGATGAGATAGAATCGTCAATAATAAAAGGCTTCCTTTTCAACAGCCTCCTGCATATTCCACACTCCATCTTTGCCGCAGTGGATACTGCATTTGCTCCTGAGAAACCTGACCTAATTCTTTCTGGTCTGTTGAATGCTTTATCCTTGTTTTCTGAAAATTAAATCAGAAGCCAAGCTTTTCATGAGAATGCATATGATGACAGTTCCTTAAACCTGCTTTGATAGTTTTTTACATTGTAAAGTAGATCAAGGGAGAAATAGGAGAAAATTTCAATTTTGCAAAAAGAAGTCTGCAGTAATCCATCAGAGAGGAGCACAGATTCCTCAAAAAAAATTGACCGAAACTGTTATCGACAAGATGGCTATGATTATTTATCACGAAGGCACATCTTCCACATTATTTAAACATGTCTACCAAATATTACAAGGCCGCAAGGGTATAAGATATGTGTCCAACACCATAACACCTATATCAAAACTGAACATTTGGATCCTTCACATACATTCCTGAATACTTATAACAGTAGTCTACCTCCAAGTATCCTACAATGACTTATACATGTTAATGTCAAGACCTGTTCACATACCTTTTGGGTACATAAATCTGTAGTAAACCTAAATAGTCAATTTATGTCATAGGTGAATGTCTAAGTACGAAAGGCAGAACCATAGCCAAGCGTCAACAGGTCCTTCAAACACAGGTTGTGATGTACACTAACACAAATTTCCACCTCTTATTTTCCACCATAACAGAGCATTTATTGTTACTCATGAAACATAAGAAGAAGAAATCTACCTGTGTGATGTCCAAAATCTGAGTTGCCTTGACTAGCAAACTTAAAAGAGAGTTTATCATTGAGTGGAGCACCCTTGCCACGAGAAGATGATGCACCAGCATTGTTGGCTGAATTTCGCCGAGAGTATTGACGGCCGTAGAAATGCCGCGGGTGTCTCAACAATAATGAATGGTTAGGATTCTGATTCGGGCGGTGGGTGTTTGGCAGCTTCCCAGAACTATCCATGATATCCATAATAGATGCAAGAGACCTTATTGTACTACTATCAACTGAGTGAGAAGATTTCTGCAGCAAAAAGGGCAAAGAGTTGAGATGAAAAGGCAAAACAATTGGATACATGTTTACGCTCATTTAAGCATGGGAGGGGGAGAGAAATAACGATGCTCTATCCAATTGGGGTATGACTCGAAGATATACAACCTTCCAACAAACATTCAACCTTAAACTAATATTAAATTGCAAGATATAATTCGATCTACATCATTGTAATAGGGAAATGGTGCAAAAACTCATTGGGAGGGCTAGAACATAAAATTAGCAGAAAACTGAAGTAGAGGGCAGAAGGTATCTACTATGAGAAAAAGTTTGAAACAACATACCTCTTTTGATAGCGAATCCATTCTAGAGGAATATGGCATGATGTCTGCAATACTCGAAATGAAATCCAATAGTCAGTCGCAGATAAACTATAGTGTCAACACCAACCAAGAAAACAAAATAAGATGAAAGAACCCGTGTATTGGGGCATGATTCTCCTACAGAGGGTAAAAAGATATATGAAGTAGTAAAAGGTCTAAAAAAGCATATAGAAAGTGCCACAAAGAAACTTGGAATTTATCATATGGCTAAGAAGACAGGCCAAGAAAGGGGATTTAAAGAGCATTGGGGAGGACAATTTGGTTCAAAGAAGGGATGGACATACAATCACTGCAAAAATTCTATTAAGAAGAAACTGAATGTTTGGCAGGCAGCAGCTTCAAATTAAATGAAGGTGCTGATCACACACACACACAAAGAAGCTTAAATGAAGCTAATAATGTAACATTTGTTTCTTACATTTTTTGCAAACTCAACCATTGGGCATAATGTCTAGCGAATGGCAAGAAGAAAACTAAAGGAGTGTTGAAGAGACCAGATTGCAGAAGACAGTATTAGACTTTGGTGTGGTTGGTGGTTTGAAGATGATGCTTTGTGCAGGATGTTCTCTCCAATAACTGTTGGCTTGCAACATGGTGTAGGAATAACCACCACAGATTTGCATCATTAGGAGGTCAAGTAACTGGAAAATCTCCTTGGATTGCTTTACAATAGTAGGTACTCCCCCAGTTCCAAATTGTTGTTTCACTGCTCTATTTTGGATTGTTCCCAAATGTTTTGGATTGTCTTAGCGAACAGATGGTGGGAGATTCTGCCAAAATTACTAGGGCATTTCTAGAGACTTCAGCCCTCGAAATTGGCTAGCCCAATTAAATTACAAAATTAGCAATCCCAATGTTTTTTCATAATCAAATCTCTATTTCCATTCCCTATAATCTAAGGCATTGTCTCTTTGACCCATTTGTCCAGACGAATTGACCTTCACAAAATTCATCTTCCAAAATTCAATGAACAATCCTAAAATTCCATCACCAAATTAACACGTGTCAATCAATGTAGTTCATTTTTACAGATTAAGGAATTTTACCTTGTGGGTTCCTCACGAATATCACAATAGCTCCCTTTGCATGCAACAGATCATTTCACCGTAATTTAAACAAATTTCAATTGTAAAATGTGAAAATTTGCACTTTAATTCAATGTTAACAACCCATTATCCGCACAAAAAAGGTAAATCCAATTTGAACATTGTAGCCACAAAGATGAATACAAACACAACACAGACAAATAAAAAAGACACGATATGAGAGAGAGTGAGAGAGAAAATACAAAAATAAACAAGTGAAGGGGAAATGATACCCGGAGGAGGAGGAGTCGTGTTCTGGTCAGACCTTCGCTTTCTCTTTCCCATTATATATGTACGTATATTTCAAATTGGGTTATATATTGTGGATAGGTTTTGTTACTTAAACAATAATCAACGTCCAGAAAGCTGCCAAATTCTAGGGTTTTGGGTAAAAGAGTGTCTGTGGCGTTGCGGAGATGGAGCTAGCAGATGTACGGTGAATACATATATGCATAGAGAGAGAGAGAGAAAGAGAGAGAGAGAGAGAGAGAGAGGGTTGCCAGCAGTTGGGTGCGTGTGTGTGAGCGAGAGGGGAGTGAGGAGAAGAGAGAAACGTGCGAATGAAACGCCGAGGAACTCCCGTCCACATCACCTCCAGTAAAGCGGCGACACGTGTTCATAGGAATTCCAAGATTTCTCTCTGTTTTTTTTTATTCTCACGGGAAATGCTACTCCCTCCCGTCCAATTTGTTGTGTTTATTTTCTTTTTGAAAGTCTCAAAAAATCGTCTATATCTTTTAATCTATAATGTTTTTTATAGTCAATATGGATATTGTTTGAAAGATCTCAATTAATGTTTTAAAATAAAGATTTTGAAATCGTAAAAAATATTATAGATTATGAAATATAGACAATTTTTTGAGAAATTTAAAAAAAAAAACAGACGCAACAAATTGGGATGGAGGGAATAGTAAATAGAAGTGTCGCGGTGGTGTATCGATTTGCAAGAAAAGTGTATTGATTTTTGTAAAAATTACTCCATATTACATTAACGTCCATGTGTATTAATATCCAAAATTATTTAATAATTTATGTTTATTATTTGGCGTTCACTAGGCAGACGTTAGCAGGATCCCGGTATGTTTTTTGATTGCAAATTTGCATGTTGTTGGGCTGAGACTTTTGAAAGCCCAATAAGTTGTTTGCAGATGTGGGCCTCTAGGCCTGGTATTAGAGATTCTGGCAGGCCGAAAACTATACTTTTGACTGGGCTCTAGGTAGTTGTGGGTTCTCAATAGTCTCGCTACAATCAGGTTCTTCCCTTGTTTGGTTCTTGAAGAAAAAAAAAAAAGGAAAAAGGAAAAATTACAAATTCCAATTCAATAATTTTACCAATTTCTCTTCAACTCTCCCTCATTTCCTTCTTAATTATTCCCCCCCTTTTTCGTTCCTCAAATTCCAAAGAGAGCCCTTAGCGGTGGACAACGGGGGGCTAATTTATTGAGTACTCTCGGAGTACCATGTGGTATTCCCCACAAATAAAATATATGTATCACACTATGTGAGTCATCTCTTGTCTCCTAACCACTCAATAAAAATGAATGATAAATGTTACTACCGAATGATTTATTGCTACGCAAATGGTTCAGAGTACCACATAAGCAATGTCATGTGGTACTACCAGAGTTGAATAATTACTCAACGACGGGTGTAGGCCATGAAACTCTTAAATTTGATAAATCTTTACCTTTTGATTTATTTATGTGTACTTCTGAGATAATGAATATTATTTCTCTTCTCGACGAAAGCCATTATTATTAGTTGTAATTAAAGTGGTTTGGCACCATTTGTTAGCTAACTTAAATTATGGCACAAACGTTGATTTAGGTTAGTAAATTATTCCAAATCTTCATACCTACCCTTTGTTTATTGGGATAGTTGGCCACAGGTCCACTATACACATTTCCTAGTGTCTCAAGCCCACCTCATAATTTTAAAACACTTCCGGTCCACTAGCTCTTTAAATGTACAGGTTTACCCCTTCTTAAAAAAACGTAATAACATTTTTACGTGGGCGATAGACCAGCGACAACGACCCAACACAGAGCCGGTCGCTGCTTCCGTCGTTGGTGGAGAACTCTCGTTGTTTTTCGGGTTCCGGACTGAACTCCCCTTCTGTGTCTCGTTCTCTTCTCCTTCTTTGTGAAGAGCTCGATGGCAGCGTTGGATTGCAGTTAGAGTTAGATTCGGAAGATCTGGCGGTGAAGATTACGGTTGCGCTTGAACTTCTTCTGGAATAACTCACTCTTTTGTTTTTCTGATCAAATTATAGGACGAAACGCTTGATTATTCACCTCGATTGGTTGTGTTAGGTCATTGGTAGCAGAAGATGAGCGTAGATCTAGCAACTGTATATTTGATTGATTTGTGTGGCAAGAGGCATTCCCTTCTGTTCTTAGATTAGAAAAATGAGAACGAGCGAGAGAAAGAGAAAAGTCGATGGAAGTTGTAGCAGACAAAAGTCTTTACTTTAAAGATGTTCGTATTGGAAGTTGTAGCTGTATAGGTGAGTAGCATCGAAAGAATTAAAACAAAGTTCAAACCAAGCATTTTCATTTAGTTTTTTTAGACTAGATAACCACCTCTTTTAAGTTCAGTTAACCACCTTTTTTATTTCAGATAATCACATCTTTTGATTTCAGATAGCCACATCTGATTTCAGGTAGGCTTTAAAAAAATATATAACAGAGATAATCACATTTTGTGAGTCTAGATAATCACCTCTTGTGATTCCATATATGGTTATCTACTCCGGCAAATTTTTTGTCGCCGGTGAATTTCCCCGGCAAACTTTTCCGGCTCCGGTACCTTTCCGGCAAGTGTGTGTTATGTATTAAATTTTATGTGAGGGTATATTTGTGTATTCAAAATGGAGAGTGGACCTTACACTTTAGAAATTGCAAAAAAATGGATTAGAGGAGTTGTGGAACTAAGAGATGGACTAGACATGTTACAAAGAGCTATAATGGACCTCGGAGTAATTCTTTATTGTTTATTTTGTCGTGAAAAAAAAGAGAGGGAATAAACTGAATAACGAGGGAATAAACCCATTACATGTGACAGAGATAGGATGGATATACCTAGTATGTGTCTAAAAGAGTACGCATATATAAATGCCCCGATTGGATGCGGGATAGGTTTTGCTCGGATTAAATAGTAAGGGAGATAAGATAGTAAAGGGTATTAGTTTGTAAGGGTGGGCCCACGTTGATGTGATAGTTATGAAGGAGTATTAAAATAGTACTTGGTTTGAATGAAAGGGGATAAAATAGTACTCGGTTTGTTTTGATGTTTATATGGGGATATAAGGTTGGATGAATGATATAAAAACTTGCCACTTGACCTATTTGCCCTTGTGCATTAGTCTTTTTAGATTGTAAATTAAATTAATGAATTAAATACAAAACTAAATAAATAAATTATAAATGTCACAGATTAAGCTATATAATTAAGTATTGTAATAAAAAATATTTTTTATTTTAATTTTCTCGAAATGAAGATTAATTTTTATTATTGGTACGTTAACAGATAGGAGCTATATTTTTTGGAATACAACCTATAAATAGTTTTATTAGTATTTTATTTATACTTAAAATTTTTGTAAATTTATTTTAGAATGCAAAAACCATCTATAAGTATTGGTTAGCTACCATATATAAGTATTGGTTAGCTATCAATTATCAAAGCTTTTTTGAAATGATTTACTTCATTCTAATTTCAATTCAATTTGGAGAAATTTTTTTAAAAAAAATTAATGTCCTACATATAAAAAGAACACAGCCCCATAATTCCCAAATAAATTCAAATTTTAACCATCATTTCCATTCATTACAAAATTATCAATAGTAGCTTACAAAGACATAATATAAAGCCATATGTCAGAGTATGACATGCGAATTGCATTCATTGTAAATAAGTTCTACATATTACACACATTGAACCAACTAAATTACAAACTAAGTAATTTTATGATGGTAAACTGGATCCCAGATGCTACAGTTGCACCGAATAAGAATCATTTCAATTTTTGAATGCACATTTGGTTTATATCGCCGATTCTGTCATCATGATCAGCATTTAGTTTTTTAACGCACTTTCATCAATACATGTAAATAAAATTAGTCTATATTAGTTAATTGGGCTCAGATAGTTCGGTGTTTCATTTTTTCACAAGACACAAGCTTGAGGCTGCAAAATTAGTTGTCATGTGGCCATCTAATGTTGCCTCGCTTTAAGTGTGTCTGTTAAGTTTTCACGACCCCTGGAATGCATGCAAATGCCCACAAAGATGGCAACTAAACACAGTGAGAGATGGCAACAAAATTGCCCAGAATTACATAAAAAAAACAAAACCACAAGATGGTGATTCATGGACTTGTAAACACAGCAACAACACAGCCCCTGGAATGCATGCAAATGCCCTCGAAATGACAACTAAACACAGTGAGAGGTGGCAACAAAACTGCCCAGAATTGCATAGAAAAACAGAACCACAAGATGGTGATTCATGGCTATGTAAACACAAGATAGAGACATCCCCTCCAAATCATGGTAATGCCCAAAAATATGGCAGCTAAAACGCAGTAGCAATAACACAAAACGACCCCTAATTACACATGGCATGCTTAATTGACAGAAAGCAGTAGCAACAACACAAAGTTTTCCACAATTACACATAAAAGCATGCATTCCAGGGTCGTAGATCTCATCACAGAGGGCTCAAAATTTCAGGTTCATAGATCTCATCACAGAGGGCTCAGAATTACACGTTCATAGATCTCATCACAGCCCAAAAAATCCACAAAGTTCAGGTTTATAGATAACATCATAACCCACAAACAAAGTAACATAGTACATGGGTCAAATTCAATCATCACAACCCAGAATAGCATAAAAAATTGCTCACATAACACAGTAGTAGTGAAAAAAAACACAAAAGTGAAAAGACGAATACGACAGCTTAGAGTTACCTGAGAAATCAGATTACCTGAGAAATCAACCCGTACCTTTCCATTATCAAAGCAACGGGGAAAAAAAAAGTAGCTAGAATTACCTGAGAAATCAGATTTTGGTGAACAAAACAGATCTAGCAAGAGGTGATAAGAAAACAGATCCAAAAACTACAACTCATTTATACTTATCAGATATGGGAACTCTTGTTGTGCAAATAGATCCAAAAATACAAACATACAACTCAATCGACTGAAAAATTTGAGTCACATTCAACACAGAAGAGAGAAGACGAATACGATGGCCTAACTGAATATGAACCAACAGTTAGAGTTACCTGAGAAATCAAATTTCGGTCGCCGGAGTTCACGGAGAAGACGAATACGACAGCCAAGCTTGAATCACCACTCGTCAGAGCCACAGAAAACACAATAGCCGTTTTGTGTGGCTAGGGCTTATAGAGATCGAATAAGAGAATGGGGATAAAGTGGGGGTACGGGGGTAATTTGGTAAGGGGTATTGGGGGGTATAAAATAGTAACATGGGGTGTTATTAATTAGTAAGGGCTGTGGGGTATTAAAGAAGGGGGGGTGTATAAAATTATCCGGGTGCACTTTTGTTTCCCAAACCATGCATATAATTTTATACCCCTTGTAATGCTGCATCCAATCAAGGCCAAAGGGTAATGATTTCAACATATTCATTTTTTTTTTTATGAATGAACTCTCTTTTATTTTTTAGAGAAAAATCACCGTAGTACTCTAGTTGCCCCCAAAAACAGGAAATGAAATGAACTCATAAAAGCTAGGAGTGTGAAAATGATCTCCCGTAAAAAAAAAAAACACATCTATACATAGGTTTATAAAAAAAGTATGCGGTACGTGTACATGTATAAAAAAAATATGTGTATACATAGGTTTATAAAAAATTACGTGTACGTGTACGTGCATAAAAAAGTAAGTGTACGCATAGGATTATTGTATTCTTCTACAAGTACAAATTGCAAACTCAAATACTATAATATGGATTCGAAAAATGATATAGGTACACCATTTGTGTACCCCAAATGCACATCACCTTGATGTGACAAGTGAAGAAAAGCCCAATATGGGGCTCACAAAAAAAAATGGACTTCTCCTCACTTGCTACATCAAGGTGGTGTGCATTTTGGTGCACAAGTAGTGTACCCATAGCATTATCAGGACCGGTTCTGAGATTTTGGGAACCTAAAACAATTTTTTCCAAATTGGGCCCTTAACTCTCAATATATTGTAATTAAAACTTAAAACTACTCAGGAAAACAAAAACTTTCATAAATAAGCCATTTGAAAGCATAACTGTTACACAAACCTATAAAATTGGAGGCCCCAAAAATTAGTCAAAATTTGAGGCCTAAAACGGTGGCTTTACAGGCTTTTGCCCAAAACCGGCTTTGAGCATTGTTGTATTGATTCCATGCCAAATGTTGATATGGACCCTCAACTATGTAATCTTACAAACTGGAGTATTGGATTCCTTAAAAAAAGAGACATAGGGATAGGGGTACTCAGAATTTTTATGCATTGGTGCCCCAAATGATATAAGCAATTCTAGAGGGTTTCTTGGGGTAGTTTTTATTTTAAAAAAAATTGATTTTTTGGTTTTTTTTTTTTCCGTTTTGTTCTTATTCAATTTTTTTTTTTTTACATTTGTTAGTTTTGCGTCAAAATTTTGTGGTTTTTGGATTTATATTGTCAAGACGAATCCAAAGAGTATAAAATTATGGTTAAAAGTGATAGTTTTTTATTCTTGAATACATCACATATAAGCGGAGACAACACCCATTTTTTACTAATTGTAAGTACTTTGATGAAATGATTAACCTATAAAAATGTGTATTTTTAGGATAAGTTTCCAATACGATATTTTTAGTATTCTTTGACTACAAGTTGTCAAACAACAAGTAATTATCTTCACATACATCAACTAATTTGATAATTTTTAGTCTAGGTATACCAAAAATACCACAATGAAAACTCAATCTTAATATCATGAATAATTAATTTTGGCCACTTGTAATTTTTTTAATACTACAATATAATATTTTTTGAACGTCATGTCCAATTTAGAAACCTCGTTCCGCGGGAGAGGATAACCCATTTGAAGAGGCGTGGTGGCCCCGGACCCAGGGGTGCTAGTTTGCATCCTTGTTGTGCGCATCAGGACCATTAATCTCGGCAATCAACAGCTTAAGTTTTATCTTGACAATGAACAACTCAAATCTACAAAGTGCCACAAAAAAATTCGAGCATTGAAAATACATTTAACAACCCTGATACCACACACCGGAGAGTGCGTATCAACACCTCCCTTCCGGCGGCCCCCCGGTTCAGCCCTGTCGTATGTGAAATCATACGGGATCAAAAAAGGTGAGATCTGGGATTAATGGTTTTGTTGGTGTGTGGTGTGGGTTTGAGCATGCATAAACCTCATGGGGTATAGGGTCCCACAGTAACCAACTTGAATGATAGGATAGTTCCAACATCCAATCCAACCTCCTCCTTTATTAATCCCACATCAGCCTATCTACTCTCTCCTCTTTGAGGAGTTATTCACTTCACGTGACGGTGTCTCAATACCCACTAATTACGTAAATTTTTTCTCTTTAAAAGAATTATAGTATACAATCCGCAATTAAACACGAAAACCCAATACCTAACATCTGAAATACTATGTACACACTTATATATGTGCGTATTTGTTCAACATTATATATGATCAAAATTCAAGATTATGCGAGCAATCCTTTAGACTATGTTTGGATAACCGAAATCTTGGGTAAAAATAGGAATAAGAATATGATTAGTGGGAATCAAAACCCTATGAATTTTCTTGAGTGTGAATAAGAATAAGAATCGAATTATTAGGAATTCAATATTTGGAGTAATTTCATTTGATGTTTGAATTAATTCAGTAATTTTACACGGGAAACAATGATTTTGGAAATTAATCAAGGTCTATTTTTCTTTTTTTAATGATTGAGCCAGAAATCAAAGATTCGAGGAAAACTTTTGATACGTGCGGATACCATCTAGAAGAATACCAAAGTGCTTTTATATCGGTCGTCCAAAAAATATTTTGGACCGGCCCAATTTTGAGAGTGAGAAAAGGAGGAGAGTGAAGGAGAAGGAGAAATTTTGTCACGCCCAAGACACTTTTGGACGACCGGGATTGGCACTTGGACACCACATTCAAATTATTGTATTTTCAAACATCAAAAGCATGAAAATATGACATTATATTCTCATTCTTCTTTAAGATTCTTGCAATCCAAATTGAACCCACTACAAGTGCATAAGTTTCCCTCTCCATTTTTTTTTATATGTGGCTTTAACCCATCAAGTATTTTTAATTTCTTCAACCTTGGTTGGAATCCCTTCTCTCTCCTCCCAAATTAATTTACCATTTGTCAAACTTATTTAATAAAGAGACATTTACCATCAGGTCACACTTGGATCCCATAATTACCATCAGGTCAAGTCCAACTCTGAAAAATTATCATCAACTCCCCAACCTGTATAAAAAAATGCCTAAATTATAGGGTACCCTATGAAAGTGCCTAAACCACTAAACCTTATAATAGGAAAGTGCACTCTAAACCTAAACTCTAGTATATTCTTTATTTACCACTGTAATTCTTTACGACAGTAAGCATCCTATGAATCGGCATCTTTATGAAAGTGCCCAAAATCCTAGGGTACCTTATGAAAATGCCTAAAATTATAGGGTACCCTATTTAATTGGGTAACCTACTTACTGTGCAAGTGCACTCTATTAAAGTGCTTCTAAAATCCTAGAAAAGATCCTCCCACTAGCAGAACCCATGAAGGTGCCTTAAAATCCCAAGCAGACTCTACACGAAAAGTGCTTAAACTACTAAAAACCCTATATAATAGGAAAGTGCACCTTAAACCTAAACTTTTAGAATACCACTTATGACTAGCAGATCCCATGACATTAAGCATTCTACGAAAATCATCTAAAATCCTGTAATACTTTTAAATCCTAGGATACTTTATGAAAGTGCCTAAACCACTAAAACCCTATAATAGGAAAGTGCACCCTAAACCTAAACTAAAAAAAAAAAGTGACTTACCTTAGTGGTAATTAAAAAAAATGACTTACCTTATTGATAATTAAACATCCATTTTCTAGACCTAGAGGTAATGATCCCTTTAATAAATTTGTTGCCGATATTTAGAAAACCAACGACACCATTATGTGTAGTGCTAAAAAAATGTAAAAAAGTTAACTTTAGCATAGTCGATTGGTCTGGGACAAAAAAGTTAAAAATCTGAAGACCTTTACTTTTACTAACGAAGAAAAAGCAAAGAACCATGAACTTTGCTGATAATATGCAATGTCACCTTACGATCGAATACGACACTGCGTTGGTTTTCCAAACTAGGTGCCAGGCTTGTGCTTCGCAGTTCGCACAACGGTACAACACTTTAGCTTTAACTATTTGTATTTTGACTCTATATTTTGGACGTTATATTCTATATATGGGCTTGTATTGATATTTTTGGACCTACTCCAGATTCCATAAAGATTATTTAAATCACAAATATTTCTTATAATGTTTTTTTTCAGGTACCTACCAATTCAAGGCATGCCTTGCGAATTTTGGAAAAGCCGTTAACAATATTAGGCCTTGTTCTTCAACCCATTTTATGCCATAAAATGGGAGATTTTATGGCATTGTTTTCTCAATGCATAAAATGACATGTCATTTTATGATCATTTCATAAAATGTATTGGGAAAACTACATAAAATGTCTATATAAAATGTATTGGGAAAACTACATAAAATGTCTACATAAAATGTATTGGGAAAACAATGTCATTTTATGACCATTCCATAAAACCCCAACTAAAATGAGAATTCTCATTTTATGGCATAAAATGTGTTGGAGAACAAAGCCTTAGATGGTGCCATACGAATTTTGAAAAAGTCCTTTACAATATCAGATGGTGCTCTACAAATTTTGAAAACCCCTTTACGATTATCGAACTGAGCTAAATTTTTATATGTACCAAAAAAAAAAACATTCTATGAAAAACTCGCGATTGAATATTTCTTTCCAGGACCCCAAATGGGAAGCCTTTTCATAATTCATGAAGTGTAGCGACTAGGCCCGTAAGGTTCTGCGACAGCCCCACTTCTGCATGAAAAAGGAGCAAAAGGGTCAGCATCTCGAAATCCACATAACTGAATGCATGTCAACGTATCTCGCCTCCGCCGAATAGATGGCATCCACGGCATTCGACAATAATGTCCATGTTGGGACGAATATCGGTTTGAATGATGCCCGCCGAAGGGCAGAGCCTCAGGAACCACGACATTTTACGCGGCTGCCGAATATCTCGGGGGCTCTGCTTAGAAGTGCAGAGACCCGATTACCACGTATCGAGTCGGTTGACTTTGGTTGCGTGAGGGACTTCGATGTACTTTTCGATTTGGTGCAGGCATACTGGGAGCGCTTACACTGGCTCCATGATGGAGCATTAAATGTATCGGGCCTTTCTACCCTTACGCCACTGCAAAGAAGCGCGTGGGTGATGTGAAGTGTCTAGAGGTGATTTGATTGCTCGAACCCACATGTCATGACATTAGCCGAGATATGGCGTCTATAATAAAGATAGATGTCACATCAATTGTCATTCCGAGTGTGAATGACAGGCGCGTGGGGGGCATCGAGCGTGTGGGACTCACGTCTCTTCTGCCTATAAATACCCATTCACAACTATCACAAGAGGGATTCCTCTCTCCTCATTTACTGCCCTCATAATTCCACTTATCTCTAAAGCTCCGGCACATTCCTCCCCTCCAGTGACTGACTTAGCCATCATAGTGCCTTCCCGGACCACCACCGTCCAAGTTAGGCATTAATGTGGTTGTCTTCATGTGCAGGTCATCTTCTCCGACGTGTAACTAGGGTTCATGTAAGTCTCACCAGTTCCACCGCTACCAATTCCACTCCAGAAGGTTCAAAAGGCCATTCCCGTGAGAGACACCCCCACATAAAGCAAACAACTTTAATTTCTTGAATGATTTATTAATTTTCTAAGGGCTATTTTAGCTCCCATAAAGATGATTTAAACTGTTCATTATTCTTATAATGTTTTTCTTTTTTTACGGGTATCTACAAACAAATTAGCTCAATCTGATATCATTAAGGGTTTTTTCAAAATTCGTAAAGGGCGTCATTAGAATTCTGGAAACGAATTATGAAAATGAATTCTAAAAAAGCCCTTACGATATCGGATTGAGAGAAATTTTTAGAGCTGCCAATAAAAAAATATTAAATGAAAAATTTGCGGTTTGTATCATCTTTATAAAACCCGAAATAGAACCCCGCAAAATATCAATATATAGCACCAACATTTGCATAAAAAAAAAAAACAAAAATGATTGTGACAAATTTTGAGCCACAACTAACCACAACCCCACTCACATGGGGTGTGGGTCCCACATGAGCCCCACATGCGGGCTCCACATTCCATGTGAGTGGGGTTGTGGTTGGTTGTGGCACAAAATGTGTGTATGTATCATTATTCGTCGCGTGACAGAGAAAACCAGGCAGGCGATCTGCTGCCACCAGAAACTAGCAGTGAAGCAACCTTCAAAGAAATTTTTTTGTACAGGTGGCAGTCGAAGCCCAATTATGAAAGAGTGGGCAACCACTCAAATTGGCCGAAGGCCCTTTTTCTCTAGCTCCATGGATAGGGATGGGCACGGGGACAAGGCCTGGAGAGTACTATCTTCACTCCCAATCTCTAAATTTCTTACTCATATTTATCCCTTATCCAATTTTTAATGGGGCTTAATTTTCATCCTCCATCCCTACTCTAAATAGGAAACGGGGATCCCTACGGGGATTCGGAGATCCAATTATTTTCCCTAGAGTTATAAGTAAATAGCAGTAAAAGCCCAACTGCAAATCATTTTTTCTAAAATCCAATCACTAGGCAACCCCTGTATAGCATACACACCAGCCATGAAATACAATGTGTAGAACTAAAAGACCCTAGAACAATAATTACAGTGAGATGCTTGAATTTGGAAAAAATTTAGTGTAACCCTGTATGTTTGGAAAAAATCCAGGGAGACCCTAAATTTTCACAATTCATGAATAGACCCCTATATTTAGGGGATTCGGAGACGGGGTGGAGCGGGGATGGATTGGGGACAGAATTCAGGGCGGGGACATACCTATCTCCACCCCTTAACCGATCCTCAAACATTTTAAAAAAAAAATTCTCATATCCTATCTAATCTCCAAACAGATCCTTCATATTGCCGATTCGTTCAGATCAGAGATCGAATTGGATTTGGAAGAGTTGGATAAAATTACCAACCCTATCCATGGATAAGAGGTCTTGAGTTCAAGTTTTTATGGAAGAGATGTTTGACTCCTGTTATATAACTAATTAAAGTCTAACCCATAACATCTAAATTTCTAATCGTGTGTGGAAAAAAGGAAGAACAAAATTTGGAAACATCAACCATTGCTTAACGTCTACGAGGGCATCTCCAACCTATGGAGCTACGAATTTCAATACGCAAGAGTGATTTTCTTTGTGTTTAAATATTTTGCAGATGCAAGTTTATATTAATTACAAGACAAATATTTTTTTCTATTTAATATTAGAGGTTTCCCCCTGCCTTACTGGTGCGACTACCCATATTGTTCCCCCTCTGGCTCCATCCACGTGACTATATATTCTCATTTTGGAGTACTGCTCCCCTCCAAACTGGCCATCTTCCATCTTCCATCATCATTATAGAAATGAGTTATCATACTTCAAATACGGAGGATGGACGAATAACATTATACATTAGAAAGATGAAAAATATACTATACGACAATGGATATGGTTTTAAATTCACACAGTTCTTTGTTTATAAATTTCAGTGCACTAAGAAGATGTTGTGATTCGCACCACTTCAAACTCAAATTCACTGTAAGACAAAATTCAGAAAAATAAATAAATAAAAAGAGTCTAAAAAATAAATAAATAAATTGTTGGAGCTGAAAGTTGGAGTTGGTAAAGAATAGAAAACACTTCCAAAATACTTTTCATATATAATAGATTGCGTACACAGTATCAAATAGAGGCAAATTTGGAGGTTGAGTTGTTAAATGCACCCAACATTTGGGTAAATGAAATGCATCACGAAATGTCAAACGTGGTTGTCTAGCTGTTGGTTTAATTCTTGAAAAAAAAAAAAAAAAACCGGGGTACCTCAGCAATAACAGGATAAGCTATTTCACCATCCGTTTGTGGATGTGATTTTGCCATCAAACAATAGCGGGCCAGCTGAAGATGCAAGATAGTATATATATTGAAGACAATACGAAATACTTCATCATAAGATACATGAGCAATCAAGAACTACAAAAATCTAGATACGAGTCATGCACCAGTAAACTCAATGACACATAACAGATCAACAATAAAGTCGAGCATCGGGTCAGTCAAAGTAGAACTGGTCCTGAGATTTTCGAGGCCAAAGATAGTGAGGGGAAAAAATATATCTTATGGAGAGGAAAAAGCTAGAGAGGCCTCGAACCTTGAACCATATACCTATCAGATAGCAAAACTAAGCTTTTCTGCTAGGCTAGGCTAGCTCATTTGATATATAAGTGCTATATTTATATTACATATCTAGCTATATATACCTCTTTGGGGTCCTAATTTTGTGCAAAAATTTGGAGACTTAAGTTAGTCGCCTCGTGCGCCTTATCTCAAGGTAGAAGATCCTAAAAAGAAACCCAACTAAAACCATGCAATAGGCAAATATGAATTTTAGAAGAAATTAACTCCACAAAAGGGAGGGGAAGGAAAAATAAATAGCAAAAGTAACTTATATAATAATAAAAAAAAACAACCCAATTTGATCTCCGCCCAAGAATCGGAAGTCCCAAAATATCTGTTGCCAAAGCCAAACCATGTAACCGAGGATTAGGGATATTCACTGGCGTATAGTATTGTTGCCAGGGGGCTGGGCCGTCTCTCTCCCCCTCCTCTGCCACTTCTCCCTCCACACCCCGAAATAACCTCCTATGTCGCCGCGGATTAGGAATATTCACCGGTGTATAGGCTTGTCGCTCTTGTCATTGTCAAGTATGCTTTAGTTTGTTTACTCGGGATTGTAACACGGAGTTATGTTTGTCGGGTGGTACTGTTCGCCCCATCGCCTTGCGATTTTGTATCTATGTACTATATCATTGTGAATCCTGTTTGTAATGAGTCTTATGACAATGACAGTGATTTCTAAAAGAATAATACTCCAATAATTAAGGGCCGTGTGTCAAATGAAATCCAATCCAATCCAATTTTCCAATCCAATCCAATACTGTATATCCCAACATCCAGTCAATAGAACCAACTACCAAAAAAGGCTAAAAAAAAAAACACAAAAGTAAAAAACTCCAATGTAAAAGCAAAAGCCGATTCGGCGCGAAATTTGCGTCTAAAATACGCTCACGGCGTTATCCGATTACTATGACATCTCAGCCACACGTCCACTTTAATAGTAGTAATAGACAAAAAGTTCATATCAGCTTGACAGCTTTATTCTACTACTCCATATAATAATACTACTCCATCCATTTGAATAATTTATCCATCTTCACCTTTTTACTAATCAATTAATCGTGGATACTGAATTAAGGGTCTGTTTACATATTGTGTAAATGGTATTTTCGGTATCTTTTTTTACAGTCTGCACTAGGGTTTTTTTTTGGTTTACTTGAAGATAAATCATTCTTTCAAAAAATTCGTTATTTTCCGATATTACTTTCTTTTCATAATTTTTTTGGCATTTTGTCATAATTTTTGGGATTCGCTGGGTTGAGGGGAATCAAAAAAGGTACTATAAAAATGTGAACCGAAGTTGAAAAAGATTTTATAAGACAAAAATTTTGACAAAACAACAAGTTTCTTTGTGTTTTTTTTTTTCCCATTTTGTCTTTGGTAAAATTTGTCATAATTTTTTACTTTTTAGAATCTTCTACTTGAAATGAATGAATAATATGAAAAACAATGTAAATCTGAAAATAATTTTAAAAGGATGAAAAAACACCAAAAATCCAAAATAAGAAGAAAAACTTCATAAATTTAGGAGAAATGGTTTTTTTTTTTTTTGGAGTACACAAAAAATTTAGGTACAATGTCCATCATACGATAACTTCACTATATGTAAATTCTCCTTTATATTGTGTTTGACAAAAAGTCCACAATTTCACAATTTCTGATGACCGTAGTAATAATTTCGTACTTTGTTTTATTTTACCTTCACATGCATTATGCTCCACAAAGATTTTTGTATGGTAATTGAATTTGCCACTCCACTTTTTGATAAACACATTTCAATATTTGGAGTCTCAAAATTATGCTATCATTATCGTCTGTTGTTTGTTTAGTAGTATATATTATACTAATATTAATTTTATAGTAGATGCAATTTTATTTTAGGTTTCTTGAGAGAGCTGCCTATACCTATACAAACTCCATTTAAAAAAAATATAAAATGTTTGGGGAGTACCGCCTTTTACGCATGGGTATTTTGTTAAATATATAAACTTGACTAAAAAATTCATAAAATTAAGAGAGTGCGACCCTTGCCCTTCTATATCATAGATATAGATATTAAATTCTTCCCATATTAGGTGGAAACTCCATGGGATAGCACGTAAGTTTTCGGGACAGTTCATGCGTTTATTGCAGTAATTTAAACTGTTCATTTATAGGCTCCCTAGAATATTATACTCACGCAATGTAGGCCAAGGCCTCCCTCCTTTGGGTTTTTCTTTTTTCTTTTTTCATTTTGCATGTGAAGTTTATTTATTTATTTAACTAAATAAATTCAATTCTACAAGTACTAATTTGGGAAAAGGATGAAATTGATAGGGTTTGAACCCTCACCTCATGCGAGGAGTATAGTGCGTTCATCACTTGATTGTCACTCAATTGGCCTCACGTTTTAAGTGGAATAAAACTATCATAACCACTTTAATATTTTCCTTTAAAAAAAACAAAAAATACTACGTTTTGGAATTTTATTAGTTAGAATTTTTTTTAGCTTACTAAATTAAATTCTGAACATTTTTAATTTACTTAATCAATATTCAAAAATTTATTTTTGCCTATTTTTTTCTCCTCTTACTTTGGCCCTTTTTGAGTAAAAATACTAGCTTGGACACCGTACACACACGAAACAAAAAAAAATTGCTTGATATTGTTAGGTATATCAAAAATTGAATTTCGGTGTTCATGAATGATCTAATCCTGTCAATTATTTTAAAGTTGAACTGTATATGGTCGTATGTATTTTACATTTAAATTTAAATTTTTATGTATATATTGAAATTCGATCAGAGTAATTTTTTGCTTGATGAATGCACGGTGAAACCTACAATAAATTTCGCAAACCATGAGATTTCCACCTGAGGTGACGTGGAAATAATTTAACCTCAATAAAACTTGTTGAGAATATAAAGATACCTGTGAAAAATACTTAGGCCCAAATTTTCAAAAAAATTTAGCACCCAAGTGCTAAAATCATAATTTTTCAAATAAAAAAATGAAGTGGTTTCGTGTATCGTTTTTCGATTTTTTCGCACCAAATTAAAGTACTCCTCGTGTACTTTAATTTGGTGCAAAAAAATTAAAAAACAATACACAGAACTACTTCATTTTTTGATTTAAAATATTAAGGTTTTAGCACATGAATACTAAAATCTTTTGAAAAACTTAACTGAACCTTCACAAATGAAGCAAAATTCCTTTAAAAAAAAATGAAAAAGCAAAATTCAGACAAGAAACAAACAAAAAATCTTATCTCCTTTCATCACCATTGGCTACTTCCTGAACCTCCCATTTCCCTATAAAACAGCCCAACCAGATATTATCAAAAACAACATTTTTTTTTTTTAACAAAGAATATTATAACCTCTTTTCCAAATAATCATTCAGTCCACAAAACAAGAACTTAAAAATAGTCACATATTTTTTTGGGAATAATTTCATTTTTTTTTTTGGTGGCAAATTACCATATATCCTCTAGTTCTTCTATGCAAAAAAAGAAGAAGACGAAGTTAGAATTCGTTTCCAAAAGATATACTAATTATTTTTAAGCCTTCATTTGGCGGAGATAATTATTTTGCAAGGGTAGGAGAACCAAAGAATCGTGCCATGGGTACCACAAGTTTATGGCCGGTCATAAAGTAATTTAAATCTAAACCGTCTAAAAAAGCGTTGAACGACTCCAAAATAAAGTGAGGTGCAATTGGGGTATATTTGGTGGTTTAATAGAAATTTTCAGTTTTCCAAGGAAAAACATCCTATGGGCTACCTCTGTTTTTTTCCCAGGCTAGGCTGTTTCCCAGGAGTAATAATTGGAGTATATTTTTAAATTACCAAAAAAACAATTTTTCATCACGGTACGTTGTCCCACGTCAATCAATATTCCATTTTATCCTCTCTCTCTCTCTCTCTCTCTCTCTCTCTCCTACGCGTGTCCATCTATATATACAGTCATACCTCCCCAAGACGTCCAATCCTCACAGCCGCGAGTAGAGATTAGAGAGAGAGAGAGAGAGAGAGAGAGAGAGAGACTGAGAGAGAGAGAGAGAGAGCGAGAGACAGAGAGAGAAGAGGAGGAGGGGGTTGTCAACGTCGAGAGGGAGTTCTGACGACGAAGCAATGGGGGAGGCGATGCTTTCGGATCTAATGACGCAGATACTGATTCCGGTATGCGCCGTCGTCGGAATCGCGTTCTCGCTCATCCAGTGGGTGATTGTCTCGCGCGTCAAGGTGTCGACGGTGAAGCAGTCGCCGGCAGCGGCGGCCAAAGACAAGAATGGATTCACCGACTCGTTGATTGAGGAAGAGGAAGGTATCAACGACCACAGCGTTGTTCAGAAATGTGCTGAGATTCAGAACGCTATCTCCGAAGGTGAGACTTTTCAGCTCCCTTCTTTCTATCTCCGAATGTTTGTGAGATTCACGTTATTTATTTATTTAATTTTTAGATTTAATAATCCTTTCGACGAAGGGGGTTAGAAAGGTAAACAAATTACTACCTGTAACAAAAACATTTATCAGAGATGAAAAAAAAAATCGCAACTTTTTTACTTTTTTCAATCTCGGTTTACGTTTTTATTATCTTTGTCTCGATTTCTAATTTCTGATTCTTTTCTGTGAAAAATTATTGGAAAAAAGAAGAAGAAAAAGCTAAGCAGTAAATTACGAAAATATATGATACCGGCTGCTTTTTTTATATATTTTTTAATCTTTGGATTTCCTGAAACTTCTTTCTTTTTTTGATTCAAAATTGTGTGAAATTGTATAACTTTTCGCCGAAAACGAAAACAAAGTCAATTCCATTTCTAATTGTTAAATCCTCGGTGTACTTTATTGACGTATTTTCTTTATGGTTTCCTCTCATCTGTGATGGATCCAAAAGCTAACAATTTTGTTACTACTTCAAGTTAGTAAAAGGATTGGGTAGAAGTTAATGAATTCTTAGACATCTCCCAAACACGGCTCTAGATCTCGTGGATTTGGTGGTTTAATTATTGATGTTTTGGTGGATCTGGTGTGTATTTCGTTGATTGGCGTTGGATTTGTGTGTTTTATCTGCAGTTTGCTTGTGGTGATTCATGGGTTGGTGGGAAGGCTTCAGTCATACTCCTATATATATACACGTCATTGCATACAAATGTCTTTTTTTTTTTGACAACCAATTGCATACAAATATATCTGCATACGTCTCTTGCCGATTTACCGTGTGTATACGTATTTATTGTTTGGCAAATTCTAAAGTCGCCCAATTATTAAGGTTTAAAACATGTGTCGAAATGTGTGAAAAAGTGTATTGAAATGAATGAAAAGTGTACAAGTTTGTATGTTTTTTTTGGTTTTGATGCGTGCTGATTATGGGCTGACAATAGAAAATTCCCAATGCTACCTCACAACAATAATAGCAAACGTTTGTGCAATTTTCACGAATACTAGAACAGAAGAACAACATTAATAGTAACTGGTCTTGATAATTTCGTTTTGATGCTTTTAGAGGTGATCTCGTTTTGTGGGACTCTTTTGGGGGTATATGAGTTCTTGTCTTCTAGCCCATATACGGGGTAATTATTGGACCTAATAAGAGGCAACTGTCTAAAAGCCAAGGTGGTAACTGATTGAATTCACCATTGGTTCACCCTATCGAATCTTCTTGAAAAGAGAAGTTTAAAGTCCTTACTATAGCAAGACAGCTGTGTACTTTTAGTTTTTATTCATCTTTTTTAATTTGTAATGTTGACTGTTGGTGGTAGGTCAAGCTAGGAAATGGAAGCCTCTGGTGTTGATTTCCTTTTGTGGATCTCGGATAATATTAGATACCTGCTTCGGAAAGTATTTTATTTTGAGTTTTCCCTTAATATCCATTTTGAAAAGTTAAATGGGTATAAGTTTGTACAATTATTATTGTATCCTTTTGAAAAATTAATGAGTGAAGAGTTAATGGGGGAAACGTGGAGGAAAGTTTTGGAAAATGGAGATAAAAATTGATGTGAAAGATGTAATTATGATGTCTTTTTAATAAGTTGGAATTACGAAGCTACACACTTAAAAAGGGAGGGAGTATTTGCTAGGAAAACAGGGGTTGATTAATAATTTGAATTTAAGATCAATCGTATCCCGAATTTTTTGTGAAGTGAATAGTATCGGAATTGAATTCTCTTGAACAACACACAGAAAATACTCAGTGACCTGAGGCATTGCCTCAGACTTTCAGCCTGCGGAAGAAGCCCTGGTCCATTATGTTTACGGATCCAATCCGATTTGTTCC
Organism: Vaccinium macrocarpon; assembly: GCA_022606695.1. Lineage (NCBI taxonomy): Eukaryota > Viridiplantae > Streptophyta > Magnoliopsida > Ericales > Ericaceae > Vaccinium > Vaccinium macrocarpon. The sequence goes on along the minus strand of CM040171.1, from coordinate 2,158,584 downwards.
AATTTGGGCTTTTGTGGGCTCAAGGCTTGACATTAGCTCTTCAAGTTGATCATCCACGTAAAAGATTAGCTTGATCACAACTACATAAACAAAAAATTAGCTTGATCGATTGCACCATAAACAAAATAATCTTTGTGCAAGAAAAAGTGAATGGATATAGTCTCAAATTATGTTTCTTTTGGTAATTTTAATTGCGTAAGTATGTCTTGTTTATGGAGCTATCTATGTTCAAGAAGCTAGTTTTTTATGGAGATGATAAATTTGATGAGATATATAGAATGAACGATTCCAATCATTGTTGTGGGTGAGTTAGACAATAAGCAAACTGGATGGGATCTTCGTCCTTCAGCCTGTACTGAACATTTGCGTTGCAGTGCCACACCACAAAGCTTGTGGAGCCCAAGATTTGGCTCACAGCCAGATCCAAGATTTGTATCTCACTAATGAACATGGACACCTCCTTACAACTGTCTTTCTTTCCCTTCTAAGCTATTCTTCGTCAATGCTTTTAAGCTGAAGAACCTAATCAGAATGCCCATGAGTTACCTAGATTGTGTCAGGTGCCTGTTTCAGGACAGAAGTTACACAAGTTAGTGCGTTATGGATTTCGAGTTGTTTATTTACTTCAATAGGTGATCTTTAGCTGTGTTTCTGGGTTAACTTTTCATTGTTGATGGTTAATTTGACTCCAGAATTAAAATGGTTTATGATTACTTGTAGTGTGTTTACAGTTGTTTTCTTTAAATCCAAGCTATTCTTGAATCTGTGAGGAGAGCTTTGGGTTAACTCTACTTTTGATTTATTTGACGTCTCAGGAGCAACATCCTTCCTTTATACTGAATATCAGTATGTTGGGATTTTCATGGTTGCTTTTGCGGTTTTAATCTTTCTTTTCCTGGGCTCTGTGGAGGGATTCAGCACGAAGAGCCAGCCTTGTACTTATGACAGCACTAGAACATGCAAGCCTGCTCTTGCCACTGCTGCCTTCAGCACCATATCCTTCCTACTTGGTGGTGTCACTTCAGTGGTTTCTGGCTTTCTGGGAATGAAAATCGCTACCTATGCAAATGCCAGAACCACCTTGGAGGCAAGGAAGGGTGTTGGGAAGGCCTTTATCATAGCATTTAGATCCGGTGCAGTCATGGGTTTCCTCCTTGCTGCAAATGGTCTTTTAGTGCTGTACATTACCATCAACCTCTTTAAGTTGTATTATGGCGATGATTGGGAAGGCCTCTTTGAATCTATTACTGGTTATGGCCTTGGTGGATCCTCCATGGCCCTGTTTGGCAGAGTAGGTGGAGGTATTTATACAAAAGCTGCTGATGTTGGTGCTGATCTTGTGGGCAAAGTTGAGAGGAACATCCCAGAGGATGATCCCAGAAATCCAGCGGTAGGATTCCATATGCCTTCAACTGACTCTTAAAATTCTTGCATAATTTAACTGCCCTGTGCTGATATTATCTTTTTGTCCATTTCTTAGGTCATAGCTGACAATGTTGGTGACAATGTTGGGGATATTGCTGGTATGGGGTCTGATCTATTTGGTTCTTATGCGGAATCTTCGTGTGCAGCTCTTGTTGTTGCATCCATCTCCTCATTTGGCATCAATCACAATTTCACTGCCATGCTTTTTCCTTTGCTCATCAGTTCTATGGGTATCCTTGTTTGTTTGCTGACCACCTTAGTTGCAACTGATGTCTTTGAAATCAAGGCTGTAAAGGACATTGAGCCAACTTTGAAGAAGCAACTCATTATCTCCACTATACTGATGACTGTCGGTATTGCTATCGTCAGTTGGGTTGCACTTCCATCTTCCTTCACCATTTTCAATTTTGGAGTCCAGAAAGAAGTAAAGAACTGGTAAGGTTAATGATCGATCCTTTGGGTGACATCTTTTTCTTGGCCTTATTTACCCATAACCAGTTCCATTTTGATGTGTATCGGATAGGGCTAGGTTTGGTGGTTTGATAATGTTTTTCCAAATCATTGAAGGCAGGATTCCTATCATTAGAATATATTTATTGCATGTAAACTCATCCCCAAATGTGGGATTCTTGATTATAGAATGACTAGTTATCTCAACCTTATAATGTCTTTTTCCATGTGCAGGCAGCTTTTCTTGTGTGTTTGTGTTGGTTTGTGGGCCGGGCTTATCATTGGGTTTGTAACCGAATACTACACTAGCAATGCATACAGGTATCTGGTTTTGGCATCATTCATATTTCCTCTTGACATGTTTATCCGAGTTACCAGTTTTAATGCTAGTATTTCTTTATTTTTCAGCCCTGTGCAAGATGTTGCTGATTCCTGCCGCACTGGAGCTGCTACAAATGTTATTTTTGGTCTTGCACTGGGATACAAGTCGGTCATTGTTCCAATTTTTGCCATTGCAATTGGCATTTTTGTTAGTTTCAGCTTTGCTGCTATGTATGGTATCGCAGTAGCTGCCCTTGGAATGCTGAGCACAATAGCAACTGGATTGGCCATTGATGCGTATGGTCCCATCAGTGACAATGCTGGGGGAATAGCTGAGATGGCTGGAATGAGCCATAGAATCAGAGAAAGAACTGATGCTCTTGATGCTGCAGGAAACACCACAGCAGCTATTGGAAAGGTATGTGCCTACTTATCACCCAGCCAAAGCTGAACTCTTTGTTTTTTTTTTTTTAATTAATATTTTGTTTCCCCATGCTCTACATATGAATTAGAGAATGTTTTTCGGAGAATTATTGTGTTGAATCAAGGTATTGATGGACATGCTGTAGTTGCTTTGCTCTGTTGTATCATGTATCTGATGGTTTTAAGTCGATAGTTTCCCTTTTGATTGTCTTGATTCTTGGCACAACCACAAGTATGATCTAGTTGACTAGTTTAATATTCTCCGGGAATCCCTTTTCATGTATTGGTACAAGGTAAATTGTGAAGCAAAAGTTTCAGGCCTGTGTTTCACATCAAAAGCGTATATCGCATTGTTTGCGCTTAGTTTCCAACCATTTAGAATTGCTTGGAACATTGTAATCAAAGATAGTTTGCGTCTTAAAAAACCAATTGGAGCTCATTAGAAGTAGGAGATGTGTTTTTTCAACAATACATGCCCAGTGTGGAGATAATACTAACAAAAATAATACTAACAAAAGGTATTGTGCATTTGGTATTAGGGTTTTGCAATTGGGTCTGCAGCTCTTGTTTCCCTGGCCCTCTTTGGTGCCTTCGTGAGCCGAGCAGAGATTTTGGCTGTTGACGTGTTGACACCTAAAGTTTTCATTGGATTGCTGGTGGGTGCAATGCTTCCATATTGGTTTTCTGCCATGACAATGAAGAGCGTGGGAAAAGCTGCTCTTAGTATGGTGGAGGAAGTGCGCAGGCAATTCAACACTATCCCTGGCCTCATGGAAGGGACTGCTAAGCCAGATTATGCTACCTGTGTGAAGATCTCCACTGATGCCTCGCTCAAAGAGATGATTCCTCCTGGTGCTCTTGTCATGCTCACACCCCTCATTGTTGGCATCTTTTTTGGTGTGGAAACATTATCTGGTGTGCTTGCTGGATCCCTTGTCTCCGGTGTACAGGTATACTGTAGTTTTTGTTTACTGAAAATCTTGCCTTTGGTTGTAGTGAGTTTTATAGTAGGCTAATAGCATACTAATTAACACTATTTTACTTGACTGTGTTAAATTGTTCTGTGAATATGAGGTCTTCGTGTCCGTTTCATGTTAATTTGTGCGTCTAATTACAAGGGAGCACAACAATGTTCCTTCCTCATTGAGCTTATGAGGTGCCAAAAAGCATATCATGCATAATATGGGAGGTTCGGGCATAGTTAAATAGGAAACTCTTGATACTTAGAATTCTTGTTTGGTGAATGTCCAAGAACAAATGTTGGACACACTTCTTTTCCTTATCCAATTTTAATGGCTGGATAAGGTTCTGATGCAGGGAGAAGGGCTCATATAAGTCTTGATATAGATAGGTGTTGTGGAATTGAATAGTTCGAGTACATGACATTTTCTTAGCAGAAAGGCTCACTCTTACAATATGGTCTTCATTTGCAGATTGCCATCTCTGCATCCAACACTGGTGGCGCTTGGGATAATGCCAAGAAGTATATCGAGGTAAAGAGCTTAATAAGTTTACTCAAATTATTCCTCTTGTTTGGTATTGTTTTGCATTTTTGGTTTTCTATTTTCGTTTCCGAAGAATCACACAAAATTTGTTTGACAAACTGCTTCTGGGAACTGCTTTTCGGATTTTTGGAAAGTGTTTTGGAACGAAAGCATAAAACTATGAAAATTATGGGTGTCTTTTAAACTTTTCATTATGTTTGTTTCCACACAAAATTGATTAGTGAAAATGGAAAACGGAAAGCCCTATATGATGGGCTACCTTACACTTTTGAATTGATTGTGGCATGATAGGCTGGTGCATCAGAGCACGCAAGGACCCTTGGCCCCAAGGGATCCGACGCACACAAGGCTGCCGTGATCGGTGACACCGTTGGCGACCCGCTCAAGGACACATCTGGACCGTCCCTCAATATCCTGATTAAGCTGATGGCTGTTGAATCACTCGTGTTCGCTCCCTTTTTCGCTACCCATGGCGGCATTCTATTCAAGATCTTTTAGAAGAACAAAGACGGGACCACTAATACCGCAGGGAGATTTTCCAACGGATTTCCCTATGATCTTTTGATGTCTCTTTACCCGATTATTCTCTTTCCTTCATTCTCCTCCCGGTCTCCTACTCCTAACTTCTATTTCAACTGTACTTTAGTTTCTGGTGGAGAGAATTTTTACCCATTACTGGGGTTGATGATGTTGATGAAAATGGTCAATCTTTTGAAGAGTTGGGGTAGCTTACTAGTTTTTGTTTGTTCTTTCCCTACGTGAATGAACATGTTGGTCTTTGGGCTGTTCGATTTGCAACTTTTATGGGTCAATTTCCAATTATAGTAACTGTCTGAGATATTTCTCCTGCTGCCCTGGACTCTTAGGCTGTGTTTGGATGACCGGATGATCGGAATCATGAGTAAGAATAGAAGTTTGATTACCGGAATCTAACGATAAACCTACTGAGGTTTTTGCACAGAAAATGTACCGAGTCCTCTCGGGGGCCCACTTTTGGGTCCCACACTATTTTGCGGATCCTATTAGATAGCCAGTTCAGCTAATGCGATGAGGTGTCAATAGAAGCCCCTTTGGAGCTTCCATAAACAGCCATTTCAAGAGGGGCTGCGTGAATAAGGCAACCTTAGTTTCCTTTCATAAGGGCATTCTTATCAGGCTACCTATATTAACTTTTGACCAAACGCAGAGAGCCAAATCCCTCAAAACACCTAACAATAAGCCTCACCAAACAATTGACCAAATTTATTTTTGCTACAATGACTATTCAAATTTGGTGCGTCGCTGTTCATGCACCAAAGACACTGTTCATGCACTATTCACGCAATGTTCACTTTTTTATTATTACTTTTTGGGAGAATGAGTAGAAAGAAAGAATAGTTTAATATAGGGAAATTAGAAAAAAAAATTTGATTTTGTGAGTTTTTAAAAAAGTAACTTGCTAAATTATAAAATGTATTTTTTAGATTAAAGGGGTGTTCTATTAAGGTGGTTTTTTGAAAAATTGGTTTTTCACGGTTTTTTATGTGATGTATTGTGAGAGGGTGATCTCTCTCAATTTTTGGAAAAAATAGTTTTTGTTAGTGAAACACCCCCTAAATTTAGTGTTTTTTTTTTTGAGTCTGATAAAAGATACCCTAAGTGGACTAACATAACTTCAGCATATCCATCACCCTAATCTTTCAAAAGACCTGAAGTGATTAGCCTTCCCCCCGCACCCTGTCTAATTGAACTCAAAGTGACAAGTACAAAACAGTTCCAACCCCCTTCCTCGAGGACAAAAAACAAAACTTTGTTTGACTCATGCGGATCCGGGGCCCGGGGGTGCTATGCAGCCTCACGGTGAGGCCCGTCAGTATCTTTCCGGCAATCAGAGATGTTCACCATGTAGAGCTCATCGAGTGCATTAAAAAACAACTCATTTGGATATCGTTAAGTGTCTCATCGGACCCCAAATAACTTGAAAAAGAATGAGTTCAATGGTTTTGATCTAGTGTTTGTGTCTCTTTGTGTTCCATTTCTTTTCAAGGTATTTATGTTTCGATACTCGACGAGTTGTACACAGTAAACATCTCTGATAGTCGGAATGATGTCAGCACGGCCGCGCTACAGGTGCACAACACATTGCGTAGTACCTCCTAGGTCGTCCTCATACATGCCTTTCTTCCCCAAATTATCTGTATTCCTTACAAGTAATTACCATGCATAACTTAAATACTCCATCTCGTCTCAAATTTGTTGTCCATTTACGGGCATCTGTGTCATTTTTCAATTGCTCATATCTTTCAATCTATAATGTTTTTTACAATTTTGAAAACTTTGTTTAATAGAACTCATTGAGGGCTATCAAACAAGATCAATATTAAATATATATAACATTATACATTTAGAAATATAAATAATTTTTTGAGGTGCTCTGAATAGTGCAAGTGGACAAGAAATTTGGGTCGGATGGATATCTATCTAGCCACCTCACAAGTAAAGTTAAATCCTTCATTGTCTTCTTTTAATTTTCTTTTTCCCTTATATTTTGTTCCTCTTTTCATTACGGCAATTACTAATATTATTGACTATTCCAATTGAATACTTGGTCATTACAATATACCATCTGTAAGAGCATGTCTCTTAATTATAACTTGCAGAAAATAAATGTCAGATTTCAATATCGGTGTGTTACAACAAGTCATTTAGAAAATACTTAAAAAATAAGTTTACCACATACACAAATAATTATACAAACTCTTACATGAGATACGTGAGACCTGTCACTTATATGTGGGTCTCACGTATCAAGTAAGAGAGTTTGTGCGATGTTGATACAATTGTTACTATCTCTGTCTTTTTTGCGTTTAATGAAAACAAAAAAAAAAAATAATGCGATGGTTCATATTATTAGATTTCCAGAGGAAACTGTGAAAGGAAAAAAGAAAAAGAAAGGTTGGTAGGGTTTGTGCAATGAATTTTCACTGCCCAAAACTGTGTTTGGAACTATTTCAAATACAAAAAAGTACTCTTCGGCCGTCTGATTATGTATTGAATAACCTAGATATGCTTTGATTTTTTATCAGTAAAAATAAAACAAAATTAAATTTAAATTACTGAATACATTCAAACCGTTCAAAATATGATCGGATCGGATGGCCGAACACCGCATGCCGAACATCAAACCCCGCGCGGATCCTTCACAGATATCGACATGCCGTTACTCATTTCTATTTTTTGTAGCGCTTTTACCCAGATGAATCGGAGCCACAAACTACAATCTTCGTGTCAAACCCAACTCCTCTTACGTTTCTTCTCCTCCTCTCCTCTTCTCTTCTCTCTCCCTCTCTCTCTCTCTGGGCAGTAATCAGTATTCAGTCATCACGCAAACCCACAAAAACACACAAGTCAAGCGGAACACGCCTTATTTCCATCCCCACATTTTTTCTTCAGCCAAAGAAACGCAGAAAAAGTATGGCGAAATTCACAGTTAGAGCAGACCACAACCTGTGTTGCCTATCACGGTACACACAATCAACAAGCTCTGTCTTCAACTCTTCTCTCAACCACCGTCACTTCCGCGTGTTCCCCTCAAGAACTCGCTTGAAATTCGTGGCTTCTTGCAGTATCAAAGAGAAGGAAAATGTTAAAGATAGCGAGGAAGTTACTGTGCCAGTGCTAAAAGGGCTTCAGGTCGATGAATTAGGAGATGAAATTAGTTCTGAGAAAGTGGGTTTTAATTGGACTTGGCCGCCGTGGAAGAATCTTCCTCAAAGATACAAAATCATTGGGACAACGTCGCTGGCCTTTGTTATTTGTAACATGGACAAGGTAAAGTTTACTTCTATCTCGTTAAGTATTCTCCCATGCTGTTTGTGGTCTTTGGAAATTGTGTTGTTATTTACTCTGTGCCTTTTTTTTTTTTTATATTTTATGTTCCATTGTTAAGTAGGTGTTTGTTTGCTGCTGAAATAGAAATGAAAGTTGTTATTGAAAATAAGTGGGTGTTGCATTGTTAAGTATGGTCTTTGGACCACCCAGGGGCTTGCCCCAGCAGAAAGCACTTGGCTTTGCCCCAATGTGGGCAGGGTTCGAGTTTTACCAGGGCTAGTACCTTCGGAACCTGGGGGCCTGGCCGCGGTGGCTGTTTGGTCACCAGGTTTGTGCTCTACAGTGGTGTCCTCTGTGGGGTAGTTCCTTCATCATTAACAAAAAGAGAAAAGAGATGGTCTTTGGTAAAATGTTACTATAAAAAAAAAAAGGCGTTAGAACGGATCTTCACAAAAATAAGTTTTTGTGGTCCATAAGCCATGACCGGACAGTGTGCCACAGGCATAGCTTTAAGGGGAAAAAATCCACAAGATAATATACGCTTTAGCAAACACTCAAGATGGTTACTGCATTTTGATAATTTGACAGAAACTTGTTGTCATCCTTCATTTAAAGACGACTAACCTGGACTATCAGAGGTCAGGGATTCTAATGTGCTAAAGAAAATAGGAGGAAATAGTTGGTTTACCAAAACGCGAAGAGTTGTGTTAATCACGACATTGGTTCTTGAATAAAGATGATTGGAATTGGATAGAAGGGGTAACATGACTAGTTGCTTGTTGCGTTGTTGATTATTATTATTGTTGTTGTTTTTCGAATTGAGTAATATGATGTTTGATCGGGTAGGTGAACTTGAGCGTTGCGATAATTCCCATGTCCCACCAATATGGGTGGAATTCATCTGTGGCTGGACTAGTGCAGTCGTCTTTCTTTTGGGGTTATGCATTAAGTCAACTGCCTGGAGGATGGCTTGCAAAGACATTTGGTGGGAGGTTAGTTCTTCATAGTCCACGATATCTGCAGTTCGATTAAAGTTACAGCTTGGCTACTCAGGGTTTAACTTGCCAGCTGATATAGAGGAACTTCCTCAAGAACTCAGTCATTTTATGAGTTGTAGACATTATTATAGAAGTGAAGAATGAAGGTTTTTTTTTTTTTTCAGTGCACAATGTAATAAAAGTGTAGCCCAAAGAAGCCAATGGATTCCCAGTACTGTATTTCTCACATGGGCTATGCCAACCTCTGCCCAAGGGGGGGTGTTGACTAACCTCGATAAATATGTGAAAATTTGTATTGAGATTTATGACGTGTACAAAGCATTTGTAATTCGTTTGGAGCACACAATTATTTGTTCTGCCAGAACCTCATCCTGTCAAGGTTTAATTTTACTAGTACCTTTCTCGTTGCAGGAAAGTTCTTGAGATTGGAGTTTTGACCTGGTCACTTGCTACGGCACTTGTTCCTGTTCTTGCTGGATTTATGCCTGGTTTAATTTTTTCAAGGATTTTGGTAAAGTCATAGTTTAAGCCCATTTCATCAATTACTGTTATATCCAATTGTTTAATTCAAACAATTTTACTGTTGCGGTGTTGAGATTTGTGATGTTGTATTCACTAACTGTTTCAACAGTTCAACCTTGAATTTCTAAACTCTTCTTATATAGTTTTCTCTCTTTTTGAAACACAGGTTGGAATAGGAGAAGGTGTTTCCCCATCAGCTGCCACTGATCTGATTGCCAGGCATGTTTGATCTTGAAAAGTAATTTTAGAGGCATGTTTTTCTATAAACTGTGTCAACTTATTTGGCTAAGAATCCTAAGATCTTGGTTATGAATATCTGTAATCTTGTTCTGATACTAGATCACTGATGGATTGTTTTTGCTTTGTTGATATATATTTTGCTATTCATGAATTTTACTTGTAATTTTTTGGTGCTGTAATTACAGACATTCTGTAAAACATTAGCCATCTGTGTTCTGGTCCTGGTCAAATTTTATTGTGCACCTTAAATGGTTGTTATGGACCTATGGTATGTAGTGAAGCACCTGGGTTGATGGATACAGCTGTTACCACTTTTTTTTATCTGAGAATGTTTGTAGACTTTTCTTGCAGAATTTAAGTGGAACTGAGTTTTAGCTCCAATAATGCCACCCTCATTGTTTATAATAAGACAAATATATCTTCAAATCAAAAGAGGGCCATAAACTGGTAAGTATGTTGTCAAATTTTGCCAAAATGATGCTTACTCCTTTCTTGTTCATTTTGATGGCTGGTGACGTTATTGGAATGAAATCTGAGGAATAATGGATGAGTTACTTGTGCTTCCACGCCTGGAAACTTTTTGAAGCATTTTAAACCTATTAATACCTCCAAAGTAAACCTATTTTCAACAATTTGTTTCAGGAGTATGGAAGTGTAGTCAAACTTCAATCCTCTATACCCCTTTGTGATGAGAACCCGCAAAATCATACATCATCGTAACTTTGGATAACAGGGTTTGGGTATTTCCTTTTCAGCCATTGAAGATATGCTTTGTGATTTGTTTTCAGCTTATCATAAGTTGTGCTGTTAACACCACCAGTAACGAAGAATGCTGTGAAAAACTATAGGTTATAGTTTTCTGTATCTTTAGGAAGTTATCCTAGGCTTTTTTGCAGTAAGTTTCCATGAATATCTCCAGCGGTTCATGGTAGTTGTTCAACTGCTTTGCAGTCGAGGAAAGAGTTTTTGAATTTTTTTGTTTCATTTCAGACTTTTTCTTGGAACTGAATTTTCTGTAAATTTCAGTGTATCATGCATGCTCTAATCCTGATAAATCTGATGGGTTTTTCATTGTTTGTGTTTTACTGGAATACCAGCAGCAATGTTTTCTTACTATACGTAGTTTCGTTAATTTCTTACTCTACGTAGCTTCGTTAATTCTTCCATTTACCAGACATTCTGTTGACATTTATGATATTACAATTTTGCATGCAGGGCAATACCATTGGAAGAGCGCTCAAGAGCGGTATCATTTGTTTTTGGTGGTTTAAGTGTTGGAAGTGTTTTAGGGTATCTTTCCACCAGAATTTATTGAGCATTGATACTAATATTTTTATCTACGCAGTACTTCTGTGCATTCATATTCAATCACAATGTTTAAGCAAGGAACACTAATTCCTAGGAGTCTTCTTGTTCTTATTGTTGGATACAGAATATTTAACTGGAAAAAGAATATCTTTTGAGTTGAATGCTTCAACACCAATTTTGCACTCTAAGCACTTTTTCCAAATCTGTGGTAGATGAGAATCAGTGCAAAAGGTCCTTCAAGTTAAGGCTTCATTTGATTCGTCATTGTTGGCTGTTCCCGTTTGCTGCAGAATCCCTGAGAAAATGATTCATTCAATGCCGAATATCTTGTTTAATTGATGTTATCCATGTATTAATATCCCGCGCAAAATATATCTTCTGGGTCAGAGTATGAACATCAAGAAGCTATGCTCTTACTGAGATTGCTGAGTCTTCCAAGTTTAGTGCACAAATTATCTGTATTCTTCATTGATAACTTGAGAAATTCGCAGGCTTCTTTTGGCTCCTCCCCTTATCCAAAATTTTGGTTGGGGATCTGTATTCTACCTATTTGGCCTTTTGGGAATAACCTGGTGAGTAACTGTAACTAGAACTTTTGTTTCTCTTCATATCTATATTTGCTTGGTCATAAAAGAATAATAGCACTCAATGAACTGATGGATCATTGCTCCTTCCATTTATTTGGTTGTAATCTGAAAGCTGCAAGGAATTCGAGACCAATTTATATTCAAGACTAATTAAGATTTTAATTGGCAATACGAAGGTTCGACTGATATATGATTTTTCCCTTGTCATTGGCCCAATTTCTTGAAGGTTTTCAGGATTTCAGTTTCTTACAGTTGAAGGACCTCTATATGGTGCCTCAACTTTTTCATGTAAGAATTTTTTTCATTCCTTTATCGGTCTCTCTATATATCTTTAATTGTTTACACAAAGCTGCCCATTTGTCATAAGCAACGAATTGGCCACTGATCTAGAGGTTCATTCAATGTCAGAGTGTGTGATTTGCATCATGGTCAATAATGCAACTATTGGTATTAAGATACCCATCATCCTCTTTCTTGTATTATATCATGCTCAGCTGCAACTTCTGATGGCATCTGGCCCCTGGGCTCTTAAATGACTCACAGTTTTACCTGACTGTTCTTTTCAAGTTTTTTACCTGATTCCTCTTTTGAAATATGGAATGTCTCCCGTCTTGCCTGTTCTCTGGCTTCTGATCTTGCTTTTCCTTAAAAGTTGGCATTCTCTACATTGATTTATAGAAGCAAATTTTTTTGGGTTAATAACATGTATTGCTGGTATGAAGAAAGTTGATAAGAAATATGTATAGTAATGCAGTGAAACCTTATCAAGTGTTTGCTCAAATCTCTGACAACTAGCTTGAATCACTGCATAAATTTCTGGGACATTTTCTTTATGTTTTCCTTTCATTAATATCAACCTAAACATTGTGCCATTGTGGCAATGCAAATACCTGCAACAATGCATCTAGTTCTTATCAATATAAAAGTGGTATCTCACTCACGTTGTGTTGAGTCATGTACATGCTTCTCATGGGTAGTGTGTATCAATATGCTTAGTGTTCCCCACTACTATGAATTAAAGAGGGTATACTGCTATGTATGAAGGTTTTCTGGTGTTCTAACTGATGAACATTAAGGCTAAAGACTACAAAGCTTGCTAGAGATCCTCTCCCCGTAGCCATACAAGTAACTTTCCATATTTTGACAGGGTCCCAAACCGTACCTGGGAATAAATCGCGGAATCCTTCTTTAGAGGAGTTGGGTGGCTCAATCAAGGTATGCTGCAAGTTTTTCTTTCCCTGTTTTCATTATTCCTATTTTGCATCTTATATTCATGATCATTATGTCAATGTTTGTGTTAAATTGATTATGTCAACCCAGTTTTTTTAACATTCGGATGGATGCTCAATTTGGTGAATAGCATACAAATTTTTGCTCATTTCCTTCTGATTTAGCTTTTGGGGAGAATTGGTTATCATGGTATTGCAGAGTTGCATACTAGGAGGTTCTGTGTGCATGTCTCTTTGTAGTTTGTTCCTATTTATTCCCAATCGCACTTTGCTTCTATCTCTGTATGTTCAAGATGAGGATTGAGCAAGAGTGAAGATGTTAAATAGTTTGATAAAAATTGCTGACTTTTGGGCTGTTGCCTTTTGGTTTTTTCCCTTTTCTTTCAGAATCATGTGAATTATTTGTTTCTAATGCCACAAACAACCTACCTTGATTCAATTTTAGTATGCTGTTCGAGAAACCTACTTTGATGCAATTTTAGTTTGTTGGGCCTCGCTATTTTGACTAGCTTCTTGTTTTTTCTTTGCTTAAGGATGTTCCGTGGAAGGCTTTTTTCAAAAGTGAAGCTGTGTGGGCGATGATATATGCTCATTTTTGTGGTAGTTGGGGTCACTATACTTGTCTGTCTTGGCTGCCTACTTATTTCAGGTACCTTTGTTGCTAGTTGCTATTTCCACCTTTCCAATCTTTGAATGGATAGAGTGAACTGTGAACGTATTATTGTCTATATAATGAAGCCTTGTTGCATCAGATAATTAGTCCCAGTTGTTATATTCTCATGTGACATTTGATTTCCGTGGTTATATATGGAGGATCTTGCAGGGGTGATTTCCCTGGTTAGTCATGGTTCTAAATGAAAAACGAAGTGAACAATCAGCACGTTGGTTTTCAAAAAGGAGTTTCATTACCAGTTTTGATGAAGGGCAAGACATGGCATTGTGCTTTCCTGTTCAACTACGAGGACCTCAGAAAGCCAATGTTACAGAAAAATTAGTTAATGTATCAAGTGCTTATATTGGATGCTGGACACTTGGTGGAAGGGGATATGTGTGTGCAGTGTGTTATAGGCCAAACATCATACCTTGGAATTCAAGTTATCATATACTAACTTAGAGTTTATACTAAGAATAAAATTAGAGGAGTCTGAAAACCTACATATGCACCTACATCTGAACGCTATGTTTGAAAGAGTTTGGTGATCTCCACAACAACTTTTATCCAAAGAAAGTAAGAACCTAAACATTCAAGAAGGAAGCACTAGGAACCAGTGTGATAAGGAACACTCTGTTGAAGAGTTAACTACTTCACTTAACAGAGTAGTGGAGGTTCAGAATTGAGTATCGGAAACTTGTTAAGTTCTTTTGCATGTTCATGGATTTTTGCTTTCTTCGTCTTGGTTTTAGTTTACAATGTTCAGCGTCAATGATGAATACATGTGTGTGTTCCATTTTAAGTGTGCATTTCAAAGAAACTGATTATCCGATTTGTATTGCACGCAGTGAGGAGCTGAGCCTTAATTTGACGGAAGCTGCATGGGTATGTCTGCAATATATAAATTCACAATTCTGTTCCCATATCACATTTTTTTAATAAAAATGAGTTCTCCATTCCCCAAGGTTGAACATGAAGAATATTTTCTCATAGGCGTTTCATAATTAGATCAAGGGCACAAGAGAACAAGTTTTTGATGTTGAAAAGAAGGAGATTTAGTAGTAGTGACTTGATTTTTCCTCCTTATCAGTGTCCTCCATGTATATCATCAACTTGATTGTTCAATATAAGTACAAGCACATAACGGATAGTTTTCTTACCAACTAATCTCTTTTTTATTTTTCTATTTCAGGTTTCTGTGCTACCTCCATTAGCTTCTATTTTTGTTACTGGCATCGCATCACAATTCGCCGACAATTTAATTACTAACGGAGTTGAAACCACCACGGTAGGGAGAATCTGCCTAAATTCTTCAGTTTTTTCAGATGTCAATTGGAAGAGGAAAAAACTAAAGGAGTTGAACAAATTTGCCGTTTCTTTTTGTCATTTACATTGATGTGACTTTTCCTGTAGATGTCAAAATAGCAATGCATTGAATGTTAGATATGAGCTGTGTAAATATGTAATGTTAAGATTATCTATCCATATATCAAAACTCGAAAGCAAGAGGAAAATCTGAAACTGATATCTTTCAGTAGAGGGAATTTAAATGTACATTATAAATCACTATTGATGGCCATCTTGGTTTGTTGTCTACAATACTGATATATTGCATTAGGAGTCTACATACTTATATATTTTGCTACTGACCATTCATTGATTGGATCTCTTTCCTAATTTGATTGTGATTGTTATTAGAAAAGTTCGAATCTGCCATCTGAATCATAAGATTTGAGTTAGAGTAATATCCCTGATTTTGACGTCAACCTTTTTGTCGTTGCTCCTATAAAAAGTTAATGGGACTGCCTGAAGTGTCATGTACTACTGTTGAACACTTATATTAACTGCAACTAAAATCTGGTTATCCATTTTACGTTTTCAACGGTTGATATCTTACATTTGTACATGCAGGTGCGGAAGATTTGCCAAACAATTTCGTTTTTATCCCCAGCAACTTGCATGATTCTCTCATCTTTGGATTTAGGATTGCCACCTTGGGAAGTTGTGGCAATTCTTACGGGTGGTTTGGCACTCTCAAGCTTTGCCTTATCAGGTCTGAACGAATTGAAAACTTTACTGTATACAGGACACTAAAATAATTAATAGTACTTCTGTGTCTCGAGACTATCCATCTCATGGATTGTAATGCAGGACTGTACTGTACACATCAAGATATATCACCAGAATATGCCAGCATACTTTTGGTATGTAACCGTCAAACTCCAAACCATTGCATCATGTGCTGGCAATTATTGTTTGCAGTTATGAAAATTGCTGTACTCCCTAGTGCTTCATATGTTGCAGATTATGAAGTCAGGGTATAGTTAGGAAGAAGAGAGAAAATGAGATAGGTTAGAGAAATAGTCAAGGGATATATGCTTCATATGCTGTTGGTCAAAAGCCTTGGTATATCTTGGATTCGGTATAGCATGTAGAGTGGTCAGAAAGACACCAATACATGAAAACAATCACAACATATGAACGATGACACCTCTATCCACCTATTTTCTTTAGAATTGAATCATTCATCTATTTTCCCAGAACATTACATATCTTCTTCTCTTTCAGACGTTTTTTAAGTGTGTGGAAACCTGATCATATGACTCTCTCTTAAATTTTCCCACTCAGGGTATCACCAATACAGTAGGGGCTGTACCTGGTATTGTTGGCGTTGCTCTAACTGGTTATCTTCTTGATTCAACACATTCATGGGGCGTAAGTTCCCTCCTTTATTGCCTCTTTAGGCTGTATTTGCATCTTCTACTTAGTTTCTTTCCTTCCACCAACACTGTATGAATCAGGAATCTATTATCTTTGAGTTCTTACTGATTGTGACTTTTGTTTTGTTGTAGATGTCACTTTTTGCACCGTCAATCTTCTTCTACCTTACCGGTACAATTGTATGGTTGGCATTCGCAAGCAGTAAGCCTCAAAGCTTTTTGGAGGATGATTGACTTCTATACCAGGTTTTTTATTAACCATCCTGGAATGAAGCGTCAAATCACAAGAAATTTCACCAAGGTAACCGTTCTAACATGATTTCTCGCAAACAATGAGCAGATAGTCAGCCTCATCACTAACCCAGATCCTTTTCCTTTTTTGGCATATACGTGGTAAATTGGAGCATCATTTGATCAATCCAGAAAGTAGTTGGATGTTATGTAATTTTGTAGTCTGTAATTGGTAACTGTAATATTATGGTGTATATCTTGCCCATTTGTTCTTGTTTGGCCACCAAACAAGAGATTTACATGTAAAAAAAATGGTTTACGGGCCACATTATATTTCATTTCCATTGAAGTTTTGAAGTTTTTGTGATAGAGATGGCAATTTGCTTTTACGAATGATGTCCATTGTCATCATAGTTATGCTCGACTTGGTTAGAAGTTACGACGAATGAACATAGGGAATTCATGAGACCACTGAGATGAGGAGGATTCCTAGACCTAAACCTTGTAGTTGTATTTCTTCAGCATCAATACATCAAACGAGGCATGCTCCTCAAAGAAATAAAACAACCACCCATGTGTCCCTTAATCTAAGGTTACAAAGCTACCTTCCCCTACCCAAAGCGTAAGTTCATTGTGTTTGCTTATAACTAACGTAGGAGTTCAATCACATTACACCCAGAAAAGTCGAACTTGAACTTGATAATCCATCACTAAATGAAACCAGTCTAAACAACATTTACAACCTCCTACATACCTATTTACAAGCAGGAAGAATTACATCTGGTATTTGAGCAAAAACAATGGAGAAAGGAGCAACGATAATGGGCTCCAATGAATTTACACTTACAGGCTCCAATGGAGGTATTTCCCCTTTTGAAGTTAAACCCAAAATTTTCCCATTAAGCAACATAATCTGGCTGTGCAAATCCCCATCTTTTGCTGTCAAATGGTATTCCTCCCTTTCCATTTTGCTTATCTTACTTTCCTGTTGTAGTCGAATAATCGTTTTCACATTACTATGAATCTCTTGTTTCTGTGACAATGTGAATGCACCATTGAAAGCAACTTTAGCTTGAACTGTGGTTGTATTGTCTAGGTTGATCAATAACAATGTAATTCCTTGCTGCAATGTGAAGACTTTAATTCAGATAACACCAAGGGATATGTTTTACTGATTATTTGTAATGAAAGTTTTAAGAATTTAACATACAGAATTCTTTGCACAATGAGCATATGCACGTATCTTCTTAGTCCCAGAAAAGCTTGTCGATAGAACATTTCTTCCCATCAACCGGTTCCAAAGTAGGGCACTGCAAAGAAGAAAAGTAGAACATCAAGAAAAATCCAACAGGACTTAAATTCTTGGTACTCTTTTGTTTTATTCACTTCTGTTGTCCTTTGTGTGTGTGTGTGTGTGTGTTTTCAGAAACAAAAACAAAACAAGTTACTCATCTTTTTCATTTTCTGCAATTATAGTTTCTGGTTCTGAAAACATCCTTCCCATGTTTCGTAATTGGGTTGTTATCAATAATTTTTCCCTAGAGACTGAAACAGAGTGCCAATTTTATTTCCTGGACTTTCTGCAGAAGCAAAGAATGGAAAACGAAAATGATAGAGAACATAAGAACTTGAATTTATTGAGCTTGTAATTCACATCAGATTTGAAAATGAAACGAAAGAGAATGCAATTGCCAAGCGGCGACGTATTATTACTGTTACACAATTGGGTAAGGCCTATCGAATGTTGGAACTTTGATCCTTTCCTGCAGCTGGTTCTGCTTCTAGATATGCTATTGAGCAAAGGAAAGTTGCTAATCCAATCACCTGTAATAGTCTGGATTTGGCACAAACGTAGTTGTATTGAGTAGGCCGTAATTTCCACCAATCAAAGACTGTCTGCAGTAAGTTTTTGTATCATAAGCTGATGCCATACCGATCTGATCCAAATACCTGTTAGTTTACTAAAATCTTAATAACTCATGAGAAAGCATCCAAAGAAAACAAAAGTACTACGTCACAAGAGCTCTTTTCCGTATAGTTTACACCCAAGAAATATTGCCTTTTTAGCTTTGATTTTTGGAAAGAAAAATAAACCATCTTTTAAAAAATAAAGATATTGAGCTTATTCTAAGAGTTTTAAGATGAAAAAGAAATACGCTGAAAAACCCAGATACTGGAATCACACACCATATTTTTTTGAAGTACGAATTCAAAACTTAAGCTAAGCTGCAAATAAGTGGAAACAGACTGGGCAATAACTATATTACCAGAAGCTGAATACAAATGCATTGGTGACAAGATTGCGGCCGCTGTTATAAGCCCCTCCTGACTCACCAACCCATGCAGTTGCTGAGGTTGCAGAACTCTTGAGGGTGCTTTGGAGTCCGCTAAATGTATTAGCCTCACGGTCAAGATAAGATGGATCAAGAATCTTATCAACAAGGTGTTGATCAACTCCTATTAATGGAACCTATAAGTACCCATGTAAAACCTATTGAATGAAAATAGCTTGATTGCTATTGTTCTCGTTTTCATCCGTTTTCTTGCTTCATTTTTGATAGACACTGGAATCTTGTTTGGAGAAAATACCATCGTTGGCAATTTTCTGAAGACAACCCACTTTTAAGGAAACATGAAAAAGAGACTTTCTAATTTACTACAGTATATTGTTTTGGCACAAAACTAAAAATAGTGTTTTCAAAGTTTTCATTGTATTTGTGCTCGAAAACACAAAAAAAAGAGGAACGAGAACAAATACCAAACACAACCAGAACTCAAAACAGATCATACTCACTTTGCAAAATTAATTACCTGGGCCGAGGCTATACATGTGATGAGTGACGACGTCTAGCGATTTTGCTGTCTTAATCATGAATTCTTTGTACCAATTTACATCGAAGAAGCCTCCTGGTGCTATAACTAATGGCTTAGGTTGCAGATTGCTGTAAACATTTTGCACTAAGTTTTGCAGAGAGATCGTGTCGGTGGCATATTGATCTGCTGAAACTCTAACCCCGACTCCATTCCCACTTAATTCATTTCCTGGAAAGCAGATAAATATCAAACTAGTGGCTTAAAACTGCAAATACAGAAGCCCTGAGTTATCTGTCTAGCACGTGACAGGTTTAACTTGCACACATTGAGTTAGTCTGCTGAAATGTTCGATACGATTTCGAGGAGAATATTTTCTTCCAACATGTAACCATTTTCAGAAGATGACATAACACAAATAAAAATGTGGGAAATGGGAATGGAGATCATTCTTACCAAGCTCCCACCCATACATGGAGTAACCCTTGTTGACAGTATAACGCATAAGAGATTCAGCATTTGTGGAGTCCCAAGATCCTACCGCAGAACCATCGGACCGTATAGATCTTCCGGTTAGAGCATTTAATCCAAAAATTACTAGAGCCCTGGATGCAGGAAACCAGACATTGAATGTGATAAATTTGTCGTAAACTATCTATTGTGATGGAAGTTTGTATTGTTACCCGGCTTTGATAAAGAAGGTGTTGAGTTCATCCCATCGGGACAAGGGGAGACACCCCTCCGTGAAACCAAACAACTCAGAAGTGTTTTTAGAAAACGGAATGCACGGTTTCTTGTGATCTTCATAGATGACCTTATCTTGCAAAGTGCCACCCAATCTAATCTTCAGTGGAGAAAATGCTGCAGCATTACAAGAAGGATTAGATACAACATAGGTGACGATAGTTTGTTATGAAAAGAAAATGCTGAGTTATTGCTGACATTAATGGAGCAATGAGAGGTGAACGAATCCAAACCTTTTATGGCATTTAAAAATATTTCGTTATTGAGATCCTGCAGAAAAGAATGATCAAACAAGTTTCAGAAAGTATTGTTTTCAGTTTCCATTGTTAGTGCAGTTATTGGAACGTTGCCTCATAAAATATAACGAAAGCATGTCTTGTCCACAAAATTCTGAAAATAGCAGAAGTCTAGCTAAATTTTCAAGTAAAAATCCTAGCTTTGTTTGGATACATGTGGACTTCATAAGAAGTGATTTGATGTTCACTTTCAACAGATATATGTGGCTTACGCACTTAGCTATCTACTTGGGTTCTTTCTGATGATAAAACGCCTGATGGGTTGGTTCTGCCATGCACTATTATTTGATTGGTTGACTGGTAGTTGGATAGCTTGTAAACTTCATCTTGGAACATGTTTTATCCTTCGCTTATAGTGTGTTTTTAAAATTATATGTCTCCAATAGCATTGAAATGTATCTAGAAATGAGAATGGTTGGAATTCCCGATTGAGATGGCTTGGCTTGCAAGTCCTTGTCAAAATAGAGTAGGAGATGATTCCAGATAGAAGAGATGTAGTTTTGTTCGGATCCTTGAATAGCTACAATCTGCAACACGAATGATTCTAATCACCCTGTCAACTATTTAATTCAAATCCGTCATTCTGAAAACTCTCAAACTCGGTGTTGAAACCCATATGTAAGCTATCAAATTGAAATTTGAACGACTCTGCTGAGAAATGACTTCAAATCCCCCCAGCGAAAACCCACTTGTATCCAAACATAGCTTAATAACCTCATATGGACAACTAAAGTAGTTGAAGTTAAAGATCTTTGAACAATCTATAAGCTAAAATCTTAATACTTCCAGTATAATCGCAAAAGTCCCAATTGTCAACTATCACACAAACCATGATAACCAAATTCACTATCGTACTTAAGTCTTAACAGCAGCCCAACATACTCAGAAAGAGAACTCAAGATAATAGTAACCCCTGAAAAAGTACAAAAAAAGGAAAGGAAAACAGCAACCACTAAAGGGAGAAAATTCCAATAGAATATATGAACATGAACAGAATAGATACAATTTGGAAAGCATGTGAGTATACCAGATTGAGCAGAGAAGCATGGTCCCAGCTACAAGTTCCATAGTCACACTTCTCAGGAGGCCACCAATCCAAGGTAGCACAAATGAAATCACTGTCTATCCTTCCAATGGAACTCTTCCCATCTATAAAGACAAACCCTTCAACAGTTCCATTCACCCCCCCATTCTGGGAATTCACAGAAATGAAGCAGAAAGTAAATAAACAAACCCATACACAAAACCCCTTTAGCAAAACTGAAAAAACCATTTCTGCGAATTTAAGCCAGTTCAAGATCCGTGACTGTGTATCTCTTCAATTGGAAGGTGAAGCCATGGCAGTATAGGAATTTGGTACGACACCCAAAAGATGGAAGTTGAGATTAATGAAGATATAAATGCATCATGGTGGAAAGATACGATATTTGTGATTTTTTGAGGTGAGAAAACAAATCAATTTGGTTGTGGATAATGTTAAGATCCGAATTGTGAAAAAGTTGTTGGTAGGGGGCCATTCTTACTGGAAAAAGAGAGAAGATTGCTTAATATGGGGGGAAAATGGAGAGTACTGTGGTTTGTGACGGTGGTACCTTTTCTTTTTCTTTTCTTTTTTTTTTTGAGAATTTTAATTAGCCATCCCATTAAAAAAATATTATTATGATCCCACCCCATGTGGTTTGAATAGTTATGATTTCATCCTATAAAATGATATTAGGACGGTTATACCCTTATTAGCTATTTAATTAGTATATACTATATAATAACAATATATTCTTTACTAATTAGTTGACTGAAAATCTGGAAATATTTCATCCCACAAAACGTGCCTTGTTTGAATTCATTAATATATCCTTTAGTGGTCTATAAATTACGGTTTGCAGGGGGAAATCAGTTTATCATTTCCATTATATTCTTTACAGGAAATCACAATCTTATCTCGGTTTGTAGGAAATCACAATCAACTTATATTCCTGAAAATCTAGGCATGATTTCTTCATTTCATTTCTAACCCTAACTGGCAGCCGTCACTTTTTTTTTCTCTCTCTCTAGAATGATATGGTTAAACGGGGATGGTGGTGACAGAGTGCTACCACCACCATCAAAGGCCGGCGATCGGAAGAGCTCCATCATGTTTTAGCCAGAGAGTGCTCTAAAAGTTCTCTGCGGTGCGTGGAGTGGTGTCGGTATAGAGCTCCATCACGTTTTGACCACATGGTGCACCGCCGCCAAACTCGGAATCGATCGGTCTCAACAACGACAGAAAAACCCAACGAGTAACCTTTTAATCTTGATCGATCTCACAATCTCGTTTGATTACTGTAAAATTTTGTTTTGTGTTGTACGGTGGTGGTGGGTTTCGGATCTTGTTAATGGCGGCGGTGTTTTTTTTTTTTATATATTCAATGGTTGTTTGTTTTTTATTTAAGGCTGGTATTTTTCTTGGATACAATAAAAATGGTATATCGATAAACCATGTTCACATGCCTTTCTTACGATGGTTATTTCATACAGTGATTATGGTTTATTGATTTACCATTTTTGCGATTGATATAGTAAAAGTGGTCAATCAATAAACCATGTTCACTAACACATAAACATGGTTTATTGATTTACCAGATTGGGTGATTTAATACAATAAAATATGGTTCACTGGTTTAACACTTTGGCCCTTTGGTGATTTAACAAAGTAAATATGGTGCATTAATCTACCATATGCTTCATGGTTAATCTAACATTTTTTTTGGTGCGTTAATCTGCCATTTTTTTGTGGTGCATCATGTCAAATTGTCATGATTATTTATTTTTAATTTTGTTTAAAGATTTTAGGTATGAGAAGATTAGAGAAGAGAGAATTAAAAAAATAGAAAAGAGAGATTTGAGAGAGAGAGAGAGAGAGAGAGAAAATTAGGAAAGATTAGGAGAGAGATAAATTAGGAAAGATTAGAAGAGATAAAATATATTACGAAAATCAGGAGAGAGAATGGGTGTTTTGGGGTTTATTTGAATTTCAAGATGGAATCATAAATATTCATATCTCATAGGATGGAATCATAATGATATTTTTTGTACAGGACCCCTAATTAACTCGGTAATTTTACACGTCCTCCACTAATTTTGGGATAAATTAACGTTTTTAATAATAAAAAAATCTTAACATTCACGAGCGGAAACTTAATTTAAAATCAGAACAAGGCTTTGTACTATAGTTTAACTCCAAAGAAATAGCAACCCGACCTAGCAATCTAAGGATGTATAATTAAACTCCAAAATTCCAAACCATCATCGTTGACAAGAGGAAGGTAAGACAAAATCAAAT
Organism: Vaccinium macrocarpon; assembly: GCA_022606695.1. Classification (NCBI taxonomy): domain Eukaryota; kingdom Viridiplantae; phylum Streptophyta; class Magnoliopsida; order Ericales; family Ericaceae; genus Vaccinium; species Vaccinium macrocarpon. Next base: position 2,134,993 of record CM040171.1, on the reverse strand, counting down.
GTACTTATACAGTTTTACTTTTTTTCCCTCTTACTACAAGTAAGATGAGCAAGTCGTGTGTAAATATATGAGTAGTGAGCCTAATTGAACAAGTAGTCCTCGACAGAGTTCAATGGAAAAAAAATTCATGTAGCCGATTTCAAAGTGATTACGACTTAAGACTCGTGAATTGGTTTGGTCAAGTAGAGAGATAATTGGTTCATTTTTTAGCAAATTTATTATCAAAACCATTTATTCATTTTTATTCGGTTCATGGACAATAACAAAGCTCAAGGGAACAAACATTAATCGATTAAAGCATCGTAGACTTTGATTTTTAATCGATTAAACAGCACAATCAGGGAACAAATTTAACCGAACGTACTTAATACTAGACTTTGATTTTTTTTTTTTTTTTTCAACTAAAGCGTCGTAGTAAGATATTGTTATGAAATTTTAGGTTGGTGGGACTTGGGAGATGAATAACAAAGGACAGATAGATGGTTACATAAAAGATATGACAAGGGTAAATTCGCTTCTTCTTCTTTTTTATTTTTTATTTTTTATGTTGTTCTTCCGCTTCACACATGCACATATTGTGTTCCGTTCTTTTGGACTTTTTTGTTATCCATCACTTGTCGTCTACCCATAATTTTTGTATTTGCAGATTTGTACGCTATTTTTTGTTCTTTACGCCTTTGTTTTGGTCTTCACTCGTCGCTAGTGCCCCTTACCCTTTATGTTATGGCGACAACACAGTTGTACTTTTTTTTTGCCTTTTTGTCTTTGTGTTCTATTTTATAGGTCTGAAAACTAAGTTGCGACACATTAGCTTCTTGTATGGTCTTTGTTGTCGCCATCGTCTTTTCTTTATGTAATGGCGATGACAAATTTGTAACCATTATAATTAATGTATTTAGAAATTAGTAGTAGGAGGGGGATTGGCTGAAAAAAAAAAATCTTATTTAGGGTGCCTAATTGAAATCAAAGCCCTAGCTTTATCTTTGTTTCTCTTCTACTCCAATAAGCATATTGCAGCCCATTGCAAGTTTCCCGGACTTCATTAATCCAGATTTGTAGGTGTGAAGGCCTGAGGCCAAGCTGCTAAACATGATGTCGAGTCGTTGACCCATTCCAACGTTATTTTTTTGAATAAAGTCGAAATTTATTGTCTTTATTTAAATCTTTTTTGCATTTGTTAGTTTTGTATCAAGATTTTGTGGTTTCTAAATTTATCTCAACGAGATGAATCTAACAAGTATAAAGGTCAAAACTCACTTTTTTTAATAAAGCCATTTTTTAATAAAGCCAAAATTAATCCAATTATCCAAGTATTTTCAGCTTTATTCAAAAAAATATTTGGTTAGACCATAAATGTATACTTGTTAGATTTGTCTCGTCGAGAGGAATCCATAAACCACGAAAACTTGACGCAAAACTAACAAATGCAAAAAAAAATAAAAATTGAAGGACAAAACAAAAAAAACCAAAAAATCGGATTAAAGTTTTTTTGTCAAAGAAACGGAACTTTTGGACATGGTCTTTTTTTTTTATAAATTTTATTGTTTTTTTCTTATTTTTAGTAGATTTTGATATAAATTTTACTCTATCATATCATTTGGCTTGACTAGAGGAATTGCCAAAGTACAAAAATTTAGAATAGTGAGATTTTAAAAATTCATATAAGACGAGAAAGAAAAGAAAAAAAAACGGTCTTTTACTTTTTTCTTTTTATGTTGTCCGGAAAGGAAAAACTAGTTTGTATTTGGTGTAAGACGATAACACCCATAAAATGACCTTTGTGGATGGCAGCGGTTTTTTCTTTTCCCTTTTCTTATCATGGTTTCGACCTTTATTTCATTTTATTGACAAAACATGTTAGAGTGTCATTCATTTATATGGTTACATGTAGGAAATAACTAGGCTTCTCGTATTATTGGGATTTTCAGCCACTGTTGAAAATTACGGATTAATGCAAAAATCAAAATCCGATTGCTATTAGTTTACACAGAAGAATGTTACAAGGTTGAAGTTCTTTTTTTCTAGACGATATGATGTTGAACTTAGCACATCTTATTTTCCCTAGTCTTATGCAATCATGCTTTTAAAAATGTGCGTGTGTGTGTAACCAACATAAGCAGACATGATACGATCACTGCAAATAAAGCATGCCGCGGTAAACCGGGACAATTTTTTTTCCTTTCGAAATAACGAATTTTGTGACTTGTTTGAAAAGTGACTGGTGAAAGAAAAGGTAAAAAAAAATGGGAGGTGGGTATGTGTTTATATAAGAGTGGAGAATTGAATGTCTTATAACGGTGGGTTTCATTTTAAATCTTTGGCAGCTAGTATTAACTAAAACCATGAAGATAGTGGAGTAATTAGCTAGGTATTTTAGTCTTCCAAACAGAGCTTAAGGGGCAGGAGAAAGGGCTGAATTCGCGCGATATGTGGTACAACGGTACCGTTTTGGCTGTTTTGAGGGCGTTGGTAGCCTGCCTGTGACATGGGCGCAGCAAGCCAGGGCCTCCCAACCTAATTTATCCTCATTTCCTGACATTGTTGCTTTACTAGGATTCTTTGTTGAAAATAAAACCCTAGTTTTATCTTTGTTTCTATTCCAATTTGTAGAAAATAATCATAACATGAGTGAACCACACTCCCTCCATCCCAGATTTTTTGTTTGTTTTTCAACATGCATGTCATTTTTTGTTTTTATCTGCAACGTTTTCTATGATTCAAAAAACCTTGTTTAATAGATAGTGCTATAATTAAGATCCATCAAATAAAATTCATATTACATATTTAAAAATTATTATTTCTGAAAGTGAACAAAAAAATTGGGACAAATGGAATATAATAATACGAGAGAGAGAGAGAGAGAGAGAGAGAGAGAGAGAGAGAGAGAGAGAGAGAGAGAGAGAGAGAGAGAATCCAAAACCAATCTCCATGTTATTCATTCTCACTAGCAAAGACATTTAGCTCCTAATCCTACCACTCAAACAAAACATGAAAAATAAGAAAATGAAAAAGATCCATGGCTAAAAACTAACATCATACTAGTTAATTTATTCATACCCAAAAAGAAAGAAAACAAGGGAGGGAAACCAAAAACCTCCTCCTGTTCAATTTTCCGGCCCCCACTAAGAGATTGGTCACTAGTACGATTAGTAACTGGTAGGCTGTGGCGGCGATGGTAGTGGTGACAATTGACCTTGCTTCATGCAATAGTTTTTTATTTGAGGGGGGAAAAATGGGTTGAAAGGAAACATCTTGGGCCAACATGTATCAGCAATAGCCATAAAAGCCTCACAACATTGTGGGCTAATCTTGATCTGGCCACTCCTCCGGGAGGCTGCAAACTCTTCAACACACCCACGAATTCCTCTAAGGTTGTCCCAACAGCCCTTTCCCGGAACACCCGGCGCACCAATACCCGGAATTCCGGGCACTCCAATACCAGGGATTCCAGGCGCACCAATACCCGGAATTCCAGGCACACCAATGTCTGGAATTCCGGGGGCTCCAATACCCGGAAATCTGGGAATACCAGGAATTCCAGGTGCTCCAAATCCCGGAATTCCGGGAAACCCAGGCACTCCAAAACCAGGAATTCCAGGCGCACCAATACCTCCCCAAGTTTGTGCTAGAGTTGCTGCAAACAGCATAGAGAAACATGATACAGTCACTCCAAATGAGTATGCAGCGGTGAATTGAGACATTTTTTTTCTCCAACAAATGGATATTGTGTAACTTGTTGAAAGAGGTGGAAGAAAGGGGTGGTAAAATTTGGGAGGAGGGGATGTGTTTATATAGGGTGCAGAATTGAATGTGTGTCAAGTTGTAACGGTTGGTTTCATATTTAGTCAAAGGTATTTCGTGCTTTGATTTCGTTTTTATTGGTATCTTTTCCTTATTTGTTTGGATCAATGGTATTGCAATGGCTCTTAAAGGCTCGAGTTAATTTAGCTCTTCTTCACCAATCAGGGAAAAAAAAAAGTTTCAGTTTCTATTTGTTTCGGTCAATTCAAGGATTTTGAATGAGGAATACATTATTTCATTCAAGAGAGAATTATGGAGAGAGAGAGAGAGAGAGAGAGAGAGAGAGAGAGAGAGAGAGTGTGTTATGGTAAGTTCGTATGGTGATATTGAGGATTTCCATATTTACGTTTATAGATTGACCAAAATATGGCACTCTGGTTTCGGTAACATATTAATCACTGTAAATGTTTTTGCACTACCCGTCGTTTTCATACGATTTTGAAAGCTCGACCTTTTTGCTTCCAGAGATGGTGTTTTCAGGAAATAATCCGAAAAAAGAGTTTTCTCAAAACAGAAAACAATACCAAACAGGCTTTGCTGATCAATGAGCATTCAAAGTTATTATGAAGTGTGAGCGTCATAACAGAACGATTCTCGAATCATTCTTGTAAGTAAGAAACAGAGAGCAAAAAACTGGTCTTAAATTTTCTGAATGCAGAAATGAGAATGATAAGCCAAAAAAATTTCTGAGTGTTTCTTTCACTCTATTCTGCAACAATAGTAATGCCAAACAAGCCCAGAATTTACCTTATTAACTGTCATGTCTGGGGATGAAGATTCATAGGATCCGCTCATCCTATCAAAGAATGGAATGCAGTCACTTGAAGTAAAAAACCAACAAGCCGAAGCTAAAAGCATCCATTCCGGCATTCCCTTATTTCTCAATGATCAACTTTTTCCAGCTTACATAAGCTGTTCTGGAGGCGAAAAGCTGGACCAAACACCCTTGGCACAAATTCTTGCATTCAAAAAGCAATAACCAGCTCTTGTGCAACAAACACCCACCAAAACTTGAGCATATAGAAATAAAAGATGCCCTTTTGAAAACTGCCAAAGATGATCAAACAGCCCTTCCTAAAAACCATGTGCAACTAATGAAATCCTTACAGTAAAAACTGATGACAAAACACGGCCCTGAGTGTGTTTAACGCATAAAACTTCTCCACATAACATTCACGCGTTATATGAAAATCCAGACACGAAGAGAATTCCATAAATACCATTACAATCCTCATACGATAGTGATAAACAAAGGGAAGTCTAATGATTCTACTCTACTAAGACAGACAAGCTAAACATTCAACTTCATACCAGAGTCGCATCCAAAAAAAAAAGGAGAAAGTTTAACCAAAAAAAAAAAAAACTAACCAAAGACCTACACTGATTTTCACTTCTTCTTTTTAGCCGGTGGTTGATCCTCTTCATCCTCATCTTCCTCCTCTTCTTCGTCTTCCTCATCACCCTCGTCATCCTCATCACCATCATCATCTTCATCATCCTCATCATCATTTCCCCCATTCCCATTAGCTGGTGGGCCATCCTCTGGATCCCCCTCTTCATCATCGTCGTCGTCCCCACCTTCTTCTCCAGAGAAATCTTCATCGCCCCCATCATCGTCGTCATCCTGGTCATCATCATCGTCCTCCTCTTCATCATCGTTGTCCGTGTCACTAGCATCTTTGTTTTCAGGACCAGGTTGTTTCCTTCTGTGAAGCTCGTCCATGTGAAACCTGCAAATGACATTTCATCAACAACATTACCTTCCAAATCAGATGTGCAGGGGGAGGAAGAAACACCCAAAGAAAAAACTAATCACCTTTTGTCCATCCCAGTAAACTGTGGCAGCACATTAACATCACTCAGCAGAGTTCCTGTCTGAAACCTCAGCAGATGTCAGGATAGGAACAGTGTACAAGGGGCAAAGCAGTGATAACATAAATCAATCTTACACAACTTATTCGAACATTTCCCCACAACATAGGATAGGAACAGTTTGCGGAGGAAAATGCAATCATAAAAGCACATAAAAACAAGCAGAACACTGCACATACAACAAAAATAGCCCTTTTTTTTAATAGTCGACTTGAACAATCCAAATAAACACTGCAAATTGCACGTATACATCCAAATAGCCTTTATTTTATAGTCGACGTAAACAATCCAAATAATTATACCTTCTATATCACTGATGCCCGAAAAAGAAAAAAGGACACGGTATGAACATAAGACCCACTAAGCACGATAAGGTCTACAGTTTGATGCTGCAAAACCATTCCAGAAATGGTTTACAGAACAATGGAATCCCAAAATTCATACTCCAAATGGAAAGGATTGGTGAAAACTTGAAATTTGAAATATCTAAATGCTCAAAAACACACTCCATCAAGATGTAATGATATCCAATGCAAAGGATCGAGATTAAACAAACGGCCAGAGCTCCAGAAACTATTTTGCAGATACAACCAGGACAATGGACGCAAATGTGAGAAGAGCAGTTAATTAGAAACATTCCCGCATAGGTATACATGAAATAACTATCACCCATTGTTTGCAAGAAAGGAATATCGTATTTACCAAGGGGGTAAAAGGTAAAAGGAAAATTGCAGTCCGGGATTCCCCAAGTGCATTCCAAAATAGTGTGCTTAGGGAAACATTAAAGAAAACGATGAAAGCCCACTTCCCACAATTAGATCCCAAAGATCTTTTCATGGTCCGCAGAGGTCTCACCAGACAAGTTTCGATAACTTCCTAACCCAAATTACTTGTTGTCAACCAATAGCCTAAAGGCATATACTGAACGAGTGAACAAATGTTATTTACCACTTTTCTGCATATGAGGAAACGCATCAAGTGCTAAGATTGTAGATGGTGGAGATTGGAGGAACCATCACTTCAAAGTAGAAACTAAAATAGGTTTCTTTAATTGCAAGTAACATCATCAAAAACGTTTTCTCTGCAAAAAGAAACTTTTCTGATCAACAAGTTTATTAAGAAAAAAAAATCCTACAAACAAAATTGAAGGCCGCATGGGGTACCAGACGCAAGAAGCTTATACAGCCCTCAAAGATGCATGGAGAACCAAATTTTAAGACAGGCTTCTGAACAGAGAATCCAAAAAAAATCTACAGTTCAGCACATAAAAAGCAGAAGAACATGTAACTAAACAGTAATTCACTCCAAGTATAACTTCTCAAGTAGATAACAATCCCTAGATTTGCATAGACAATATAAATAGATGAAAATCAGACTAGACTTGAAGTTAAATGCCACATAGCAGCAGACCATAAAGGCCTAGGGGTGCTATTTGAACCAATGTTTTAAAAACCAGCCGGATCAACCAGGCCTTGGTCCAGTTCCGTTTCACCCAAGAACCGTCTCATTTCCAAACTGGTCTAAAACATGAAAACCGCTTAGAATTGACAGTTGAACCACCAACCCGTAAGAACTGGACCTGGGTTGATCAACCCAAACCGGAAATTTTGAACTGCCTTTCATGTGCTATAATGAGAAACGCTTACACATTCTGTTAGAAGGATGCTTGGGTAGTGGGCCCACCACCAGCTCACACGCCTTAAATGACTACCTACAAAGGCTAAAGGCTTTTCAGCCTTTTATAGAAAGAAAGAAAAAAAGGTAGCACAGGTAATGTTTCCCACCAATGTGGGATTGGAGAAAAACATACTAGAACAAATTTGTAGCATAATTCCTTTATTTCCTCAAGCTTTCTAGCATACAGGTATTTTTTATATGCTTATTTCAGTAAATTATACTATATTTCTAATATATTTTTAATATAACGATTACATCAAGATTCAATTCTTACTTTCAGTCCGCTCAGTCCTTTTTCCGGTCCAGTTCATAAAACATTGATTTGAACAGTCTCCTCAAATACTCTCTCAAGTAGAACAGTGTGTGGCGGACCCAAAAAAACATCCGAGTAGAACCCTTACTTTCAGTAAACAAGCATAAAATGAGAGGCAACTAGTTGAATTTGCTGCAAAAGCAAGAACAGAGGAAAAAAAATATCCAACCCAGGCCACAAAAAATAAGGTCATATTTTTTGCGGGGAAAAAAGGGAGTGTAAGCGTTATGCTTGCGGCTGAAGAGTCACTTCAAATAACCTCCCAGGGAAAAGAAAACCCCTAAATTCTCATTGACATACATATAAATTTGATTAAGCTAACCAAAGGAAGTACTAAACCCAAGAGTATATTTGTACCGTCTAATCGCTCCGTGTGTGTGTGTGTGTAGATAACAAAACCTAAAAGTAAAAGCGTTTGCTTCACAAGGAAGGAGCATACAAATACAAACCCAGCTCTTCAATTAGTCCTAAAAGCAAGTACAGAACATAAATTCGAAGACCCATATCAAAAGACATCTCTTTTCGCAAAAATAAATCAGAGGGAAGATTATACCGCTAGGAGAAAGCAAGCAAGAGATCTCTGAGCAGCCAAAATGGTCTCCATCACCACAGCCTCCACCATCATCCTCTCTAGAGCAACCACGTCAGCGCTCAACTTCCCCACCTCCATTCCACCAAACTAAGCCCAAACACCCTGTAAAACGTATAGATGCAGAGATAATATATAAGAGAGAGAAAGCAAAGAGGGGAGCCACTACTCACACACACACACACACACACACACACACACAGAGAGAGAGAGAGAGAGAGAGAGAGAGAGAGAGAGAGAGAGAGAGAGAGAGAGTACAGTAGAGTAGCTTCTGGGTTAGGGGAAAAAATTGCTCAACGGTTATTTTAGTTAGGGTTGCTTTGATGTCAGGAGAAGCGTGAAAAGGACAAATAAAGGGGGGGAAATTAGGGTTTTTGTATTGTCTGATCTGATGAGGTTTTAGGGTTTTGGTGGGCCGTGAAATTGTAATTTTGTCTTGTTGTGGGGTTAGGAGTTTAATTCTAGTGCGTACTGTGAACTTCGAGTTTGAGTCTTTGACTCCTCGTTTTTACTTTTTTTTTTCTTTTTCTTTTTCACCATCCACGCTTAGGATCCTGTGTGTTTGCCGATTTGATTAAAGGGTCATCCTAACTAGTGCCATATTGCACTAGTTAAGAATACAAAAAATATATTTTTGTAGTTTTACTTGTACAAAAAATACACTTGTACGTTAAAATACAAATGTATTTTTAAATTTTACTCTCAGACACTTACTTGGATTAGCATTTACTACAAGACTCGTTAAAGATTTTCATTGATGGGTATAATCCACAAGAACTGACAAGAGTGTACCGATAGTGCACAGACAAGTTTGCGAGTTCTAATTTGGGCTCCGCACAAAAGATCCGAAGTTGGTATTTAATTTTAAAATATTTTTTGAATGATCTTATGAAAAATCACTTCAATCAGAAAGTAGAATCATGTATTCTGAATGAAAAATGTGTACTTTGGATCAAACATTTACACTTATTCGATTGAGTTGATTCTTCTCTGAACTACACCCTCCGTCCCAAATTGTTTGTTTATTTTTTAAACTCATGTCATTTTTTTGTTGTTAAATCTTTCATTTTATAATTATAAACATTTGTATTATAAAACTCATCAAGAACAATCAAACAATATCTATATTGAATATTTTTTGAGATTCATATTGAAAGATATAAGCGATTGAAATTGGCACGAATATCTAAAATGGACAAATAATTTGGGACGGAGAGAGTACTAAAAAAAATATTACAAAATTATTGGACAAATCGGATATTTTGTGCATAGCCCAAAAATAGACCGAACAAACCAGTCTGTGCACTGTTGGTACACTGCCGTCGATACCATTAGCAGGGTTGGTAGTAGTGAAAGATCTTAAAGGAAGTCCGATCTCTTAATGTGGGATGCATGTAGATTGATCCTTATCTTTGAGATATTTATGGAATGACTCCTTGTTCATGATCAGACTCCACCACCACCAACAACACACTCCACCACTGGCATCGCCCCCTCTCGGCTGTTAACTGATTTGAGGGGTGGTGGTCATCGTACCATAAAAGGGTTGCAGCGTTGGTCGTGTCGTGTCCTAATGACATTGGTTTGTAGATATGTTATGACACAAAGGAGTGCAAAAATGTTAATGTACATAGACCTGAATGAATCTGATTAGGAAAATTAGGGTACAAGTTAAGTGTAATTGAAGTAATTTGAGAGTTATTTAATTTTTCTGTATCCGTGTCCTGTCTGAATTGTAGTTTTTTGGTGCTGGAATGAGCAACCTTGTGCATCTATAATGATGTTTTGCAAGCTACTGAAGATAAGAGTACAAAATCTGCAAAAGGGATGGCTAGTGATAGCTCTGAATTTAGACAAGTTATCTTATTGCGTAGGAAGGATGCCAGATTCGAGGAGTGTTGTCAAGGTTCACATTGATTTGGATCCAGAAATGAGAAATCATGTTGAGTCGGCTGTAGAGAGAAGTGCTTTAGATCTAGAGAAAAATTGAGAGCATTCCTTTGCATTATGCCCTAGTCCGATGCCTCACGTCTTAAACAAATATAAGCAACAACAAACAATAGCAACAACAAAGTTATATATGAGCCCACCCCGGACATTTTTTCATCCCATAAAGAGAAATGCTAACGGGTGTCGTAGTGTACCCGTTAAGAGTACAATAAAATACACTTGTACTTTAAAGTACATTTTTAAGTTTATTTTAACGTACATGTGTACATTTAAAGATACTTTTTTGGTACAAATGAGACCCATAAAAGTGTAATTTTGTATCTTAATGGGTGTACTATGACATCCGTTAGCATGACCCTTTGAGTAATTATTAGAGAGATGGAAATAAATAAAGAGAGAAATATGAGTAATAATTGGAGAGAACAGTAACGAGTGAGAGAGAGAGAGAGAGAAGAGAAGTAGGGGATTTTTTTTTGAAAAAATGGAAATCAAACAAGGATTTGTGTACGCGTACATGTATGCAACTGAAAGCTGAAAATTAAGTATTGAAAGTTGAATGTTGAATTTGTTAAGCCAATAAGCTGTTTGATATGTACTGAATTTTAAGCACTGAAATAAATAAGTTGTTTGATCTGTATAAGGAGGAAGTATAAATTCACTAATTTTTTTTTTATTTTGCCTATTATAAATTCAAACTGGAATGGATAAATGAAAAAAAAATACATTTATTAAAATAAAAAAATATACAGAATATTGGCAAAATAATGGTGTGGGGGGCACTTCACTAGAACGACCTCTCCGGACTGCTGGTGTTGAACGGAGGGGAGAGGGGTTGAGCTAAACCTCACTGGTGAGGACCCGTCGGAGGAGAGGGCTGAAGTTGCTGGTGCATGTTAGAGGGGTACTTGCACAGGGGAACAACCACGTAAGTGCCTAGCCAGGACGGTGCTGGTCCAGAAAGACACTCCGATGGTAAAGTTAGTGACTGAGGGAGGAGAGTTCTAGAGAGAGAGTGCAGTTGAAAGTGGATGTAGAAAGAGAAAGGAAAAACCAACCCTTTGTCAAGAGGGTGAAAGTTGTATTTATAGGCTCAGAGGAGCATGTCCCATACACTCTTCGGGAGCCTCACATGCTCCGTCCTTTTTCGATGCATTAAATGCATGGATTGACATACGTCTTTCGTTGCGGCGCCTTGGTCATCACCTTCCCAGATTCATCACCTGTCATAGGTATTCCTGTCAATCAAGTCTTCTCTGCATGGGTTGCATGTGGGCTGGTGGCTTGCCATAAATGAAACACATGTGGGGTGGTTGAGGCCATCAATGAGCCATTTAGACTGTTAGGGGTGCCTCGATTGAGCTCCCTAACATCTAACATGACCCCCCCGACGCCGAGGTTGTTCGACTCGGTCCCAAGTGGGGCTTGGGAACAAACCCCTAGGCCTCCAAAGGCTCCTACCGCAGGGAATCCATGGACCCGTGACTTATCCTGGAGCTCCCCCATTCTCCCCGAGGGGAAGAGGTTCATCCGAGGGGAGAGGGCCCGACCGAAGTCTAGAGGACCGCTCCCCCTCCTCGTCGGGAACACGTCTTTGGCACCCGCCGTCCCCCTAGGGGGCCATCCACTCAGGATAAGGGGCCTAGGCAATCTTTCACTGCCTTGATAAGGGTGGTCCCCCCTAACCCTTGTACCCCTCGGCTGTGTGTAGCTGAAGATGGTGAACCTGTGGGTCCCCGGTCGCTACAGGTGGTATAGCGACAATGATGGTGGTATAGGGGTGGTGGAGGAACGATGGTGGAATAATGGTGATGTAGTGGTAGCAGTGGTGGTGGGTGTGGCGGAGTGGTGGTCATGGTGGTAGTTATCGTGGGATTGACGAAGTAGTGGTAGTGGTGTAGTGGTGCCAGTGGGGGGAGTGGTGGTGAAAGTGGTGATGGTAACAGTGGTAGAGCGGCGGCGGTGGTGTAATGTAATGGCGGTAGTGGTAGTGGGAATGACAGAGTGGTGGTGGTGGTGTGGTGGGAGTGGCAGAGTAATGGTGTGAGTGGTGATGACAGGGTGGTGGCGGCGGCGGTGAGAGTGGCAGAGTAATGGTATAAGTGGTGGTGGTGGAGTGACGACAGCAATGGTGGTGAAAGTGGCAGAGTGGTGGTTACTGTGGTATGAGTGGTGGCGGTAGTAGTAGTTGTGGCGGGAGTGGTAGTCATGGTGGTGGTGGATTGGCGATAGGAGTGGTGGTTGCGGCGTAGTGTGTGCGGTAGAAAAGTGTTCGTAATAGTTATAAAATCTGTAAAAATTAAGTTGCTCGAAACTACTTAATTTTTATTAACATTTTAGCTTACATTTTAAGAGTTAATTTTGTAAGTAATGTAAAATATGGTTATTAAACCTAACAATTATTTATTACTTAATTAATTCAGTTTTAAAGTGTTGAATTTGGATTATCAATCAAAGCTTGTTTTTAGACTTAACTCTACCCGTCAATCACCCATAAAAGGCTAAATTCTTGAATGAATTTTATCAAAATCGGATAAAATCAAGCCTTTGATTTTATTCATTCGTGAAGACAGTTCTAAGATTTTATTAACTCTCTCCACAAATAGATAAAACTAAAACTTTATTTTATTAGATTTTAATAAAATCTAGATAACATCCATTCAAGAAATTAGCCATATACGCATATCAATGTCAGCCGTGAGAGAAAATAAAACAAGACGGGAGTGATAGAAAAGTGGGAAGAAAATTTCGTTGTTCTATTTAAGGCTTGGTTTTCCAAAAGATAAAATGGACATTTGCTAAAATTACAACCTTGATTTTAGCAAATGAAATGGGAAGGTGATAAAATCTCTAATAAATCTGGACAAATGTCCATTTTATCAAATGTCCAATGAAGGGGTGGTTTTAGCAAATGTCCATTTTATCTTTCGTAAAAGCAAACCTTACTCCTACTTCAGAGGAGGGAAAAATTCCACTCCTTCAATTTCCCATCACATTCCGTCGAGTTTCAAACACATGAGTGTCCAGACGGGGTGCTTTGTCTAACTTGAAAAAACTAGATTATTGGATTATTGGTTTTGTCCTTATTCAATTTTTTTTTGCATTTGTTGGTTTTCGGTCGATTTTTTGTGATTTTTTGGCTTATCTCGACGAGAGGAATCTAAAAAGTATAAAATTATTAGCCAAATTTTAAGTTTTGTGAATAAAGACGAAAAATAATCCAAAAAATACCAAAAAAATTTGAATAAGGACAAAATCAAACAATCCAATAATCTAGTTTTTTCAAGTTCCCCAAGCACCCAAGTCTAGTTCCCTGACATACTCCCCTCCCTTCCCTTGTCTCCTGGACGGAAGCATTTTCCCATTTCGGTTGCGAGGGAGAGAGAGAAACAGGCCACTACATGTGGGTATGGCTGGGACATCTGTAGGTTTGTTACACAAATTTTACTATAAAGATACATTGCTGGAATCACATAAGTATTTTGTATCCGATTCGATAACACGTAGGCTTGTGTTATTAGTTATTAATCGATTGAATGGCGTCGGAGATGAAGGTAGCTGAGGAGGTAGAATTAAAAGATCGTGAATCGGCGTCGGCTTCGACCGGCGGTGGAGAGGGGGAATTGGACGACGTGACCATGGCGGCGGCGCACGGGGATTTGGAGAAGCTGCAGAGATTGGTGGAAAGCGAGGGTTGTTCTGTATCCGAGCCAGATGGGAGGGGATACTACGCCTTGCAATGGGCCGCTCTCACCAATCACACTGCTGTTGCTAAGTACATAATCGAGGTCTTTGACTCTTTCCCCTTCTTCTTCGTTTCTTTTATCTCACTGTATTTGCGTTTACCTTCTTTTTTAATTTTTTTTTTATAATAATTATATCTGACTCTATGCCCATGAAAACTTTCTCTCTTTTAGGTGGATTATTAGGCCTCTGAGATTGCTTTTAAGCTGCATTTGTTTTAGAAAAAACACAGGGCCTGGTTTACATTTTCGTATGGGGCCATGAAAATTTCAGGGCCAGGCCTGTCCAAGGGTTTAGTTAGGTGATTTTAATTTCTCCCTCTACTAACACAGATACTATGTACTAACCCAAGCAAAGACATACCGAGAGGCACATGAAACCATGGATACCGCCCTACCCAAGTTTCAAGTTTTCTTTGTACTCCTAGATTTATTTTTGCAAGAAGTTTAAAATTGTTGTTAGTATTCTTTTAAGAAGTTTAAAATTATAAGGGTTGGCCCGCCCAAAGGTTTCTTTAATCGAATGCCCGCCCATCCTATTTCTACTACAAACGACGTTACAAATGACATTGAGCGCAAATTGTATATAGAGATTTAACACTATCTTCTACGTACTACTATTTTTCTTTAGAATTAGATTCGTATTCACGCTCAATCATGCATCTTTGCAATTTATATTGGCATAGTTTTTTTGATGGCGTGCCAGCTTACACTTTCAATTGGCATAATTCTTCCTACGAAAACAGTATATGAATACCCTCTGTTGTGTTTCCCAGCTTAATTTGCTATTGTGTGCAATTGGTTGTAAACTACTTGAAAAAATTACTGTGTTGAGTGTATTTTACGTTGGGGTGAAGTGGTTGCTACTTTTCCCTGCCCTTGTTTTTGCCGCCTCTCTTCTTGCCTGGTTTGATATGGAAGTTGCTTTGTCTAAGTAGAGGAACATTGGTGTTACTATTAATCTGGCTGTTGCTGGATTGTACTCATTTGGCAGCATGGTGGAGATGTGAATGCCGCAGATCACTCTGGGCAAACAGCACTACACTGGTGTGCAGGGAAGGGTGCAGTTGATGTTGCAGAAATTTTACTGCAAGTGGGTGCTCGGGTGAATGCTCCCGATAAGTGTGGGTATCAGGTTCGTATCAATATTTTTTCTTTGATTATCCTTTGGGATTGCTGTTAACTGAATTTATGAAAAATAGTATTGGAACTTTCGATCTGTTTTTTATGACTTATTGGTGTGTGTGTATATATATATATAAAACAGATCCAAACTGTGCGGACCCTTATATAAAAATACCATGCGGACCTAGCCTTCCAATAAGGGACCCTTCTATAAAAATACCATGCAGACATATATATATATAAAACAGATCCAAACTGTGCGGACCCTTATATAAAAATACCATGCGGACCTAGCCTTCCAATAAGGGACCCTTCTATAAAAATACCATGCAGACATAGCCTTTTTTTTGTGTTTCTAGACCAAATTTTGACAATCCAAACCGTTCAATGTTTTAAAAATGCATTTTTAAGGGCCTCCGCGAGGATTTGTCCAAAAAAAATTCACGGAAGGGCTTCATCGAATCAGTTTTGGTTAAAAACGCTATAATTTGGCTCGGAAAGGTGAGGTCCGCATTTTAACTTAGATAAGGGTCCCTTATTGGAAGTTCTTTCAAATATATATATATATATATATATATATATATATATATATATATATATATATATATCCCTTTTTGTTTTTTATATCATTGACTTCTGAGTTGATAGAATATCTTCTGGTTAAATCTTTGAAGGCCTTTCTATTTGTTTTACGATTGTATTTGACTTGATTGCAGATAACACATGTGGCAGTACAACATGGTCAGGCAGCCTTCCTTTATCATGTTGTTACAAAATGGAAAGCTGATCCTGATGTGCCCGATAATGATGGAGACAGCCCTTTGCACTGGTATTAGAGGAAGTAACCTAGCGTTTACAGTAAATTATACCTGTATCCACTTATTTAGGTGCATTAGTAAATTTATAATCAATTATTAGTAACATGTATATTGGTATAGATTCTTGCAACACTTGATGGAGAAAGAACCTACCTTAAAGTAAGTGGAACTTGAGACTTGCCAGTGTCATCTGATATTAATTTCGTGTTATCAAAATTTAATATGCATGCGTGCAGAACCTAGAGCTAGAGGAGTATGCTTGGTGACTCAATGTTGTGAAAAATAGCTCTTATCTATTTAACTTTCCAGCATGTTGCCTAAGTTGTTTTCTTTGTGTTTTGTAGGGCTGCCTACAAGGGTTTTGTCAATTGTATGCGCCTTCTTCTTTTTCTGGACGCAAATAGGGTACGCCAGGACAAAGATGGTAAATTCTCTTGCTCCATCCAGTTTTGAGATCTATATTATTTCAGTTTTGAAGGAACTAAGTACAGTGACGAATAATATCAACATTCCTGGTTAAACTGGTGGCTCTTACATCTGTTGTCACTTCATGATCCAAGGTTCGACCCCGCTCCATTTGGCTGCTATGGAGGGGAAGTTAGGAGCATGCACAATGATGGTTTGGGCTGGGAATAAGGAGGACTTGATGGTGACTGATAACGCTGGTCTTACGCCGGCGCAGCTTGCTTTAAAGAGAGATCATAGAGAAGTTGTTTGTTGCCTTGTAGGTATTCCTTAAACTGTTATTGAGTATGTTGTTATTGTTTTTGAGATAGGAGTACCTTCTCACATGAGCTTAGGCTTTCTCCAACATGCAATATTCTTTTCAGTGCCCGGAAATACCTAGAATCAGTAATTTTATTGGTATACCATGTATATTGTTGCTCCTCTTCTTCTTTGAAAGGGTCCACAGGACAGGCCCTGACCTAAAGCGAAAGGTGCGGCCGCTTTAGGCCCAAAAAATTAAGCCAAAATTTGGGGTCCACCCAAATACAAGTCAAAGACATTATATATATGTATTTGATTTTCCGAAATGTTGTGCAAGATGAGGTATGGCTGTCTGGCATCAAGGCTGAGCGTACATTCTTTTAACCACCAGGTGCCTGGTTCAAGACCCAATAGCTCCTTTTCGGTAAAATAATTTTTTTCCTCTTATTTTTCTTTTGAATCTAGTGTTGATAAGTCTTGCATGTTATATAAATAAGTGAAATTGCAGTTGATATTTAAGACCAATGTTCATATGTTTTTGTATGCGCAAGTATTATGACAAGTTTTTTTTTTTTCCTTTTGTTTTTGACTTTTAAATAACAAATTCACAAAATAAAATACTTTTGACTCTGAATAAATTAAAACAAGTAATTATCTTAGTGCAAATAATAGTATCAAATTCTTGTACAATTTGATAGAGAAAGGTTTTCTCTAATTAATTATAGTATTTGTTTTGATCCATTTTTCTAATGGTACAATAATTTTTAATAGTTTATTATAATTAAATTACGAAGCTAAACTACCATGTATTAGCTACCTACATTGATTTTTCTTTTTGGTTAAAAAATCATGGGCCCAAGTTTTTATATTCGCTTTAAGCCCCTAAAATGTTGGGGCCAGCTTGGAAAGGGAAAGGAATGGGGGTTGAGAAGTAGAACTCTACTAAACTTATCTGCACGAGTGTTGCCCAATTTCCGCTCATACTCTTAACTTGACGACTCTTGACTAGAAACTTCATGGTTGCGGATCTGTTGTCCCAAAAACTCTGTCCCGACTCCGTGTCCCGTTCATCCGAGCTGTCCATCTGAGTGCTCGATTGCTTAGATTCGCAGATGAATGTGTATGGCTCAGATTTGTTTGGGGTAAGATGGAATCTGAGTTGTTGATGCTTGGATGGAAGATTCAGATGGACGGGACAGGAAGTCCAGGACAGCGGATCCGCTTCCAAACTTCATAGTTTAACTAGGTCTTTACATTCTCTCTCTCTCTCTCTGATGACCCTGTGAAAGACTTCCTCTCAAGTTAACCATAACCTTTCCTGACTGCGTACAGTTCAGAAGTTGAATTGGTTGCTCAGCAGCTCAACCTCTATTTATGGGCAACAAACCCCATCCACTAACCATCTTCACCACTCCTAATGAAAACACCTTGAGTTGGGCTTGTTCTCACAATTGAAGAGCCTTCTGTGTTTAATATCTGTGGTTGCTGGAGGAGCATGTGGTTGCCTTTACTTGTGAGAGGAAGGTTTTTTAGCTCTTTGAAAATCTATTTGATTTGAAGTAGGAAAACTAGGCGAGGCAAGGAATAGCCAAATTCATGAAAACTTCATGTTCTAGTTCGAAATTTGGCCCAACCAAATCCATACTCTTGGCGTTTTGAGGTGAGTAGGCTCATGGAGGGAGCCTTCCAAAAGTATGATAGGCAGTGGCTGAGCGGCTGGTGTTTTGACTCCTGAAGGTGGACGAAGTGAGAATCTGGGCCTTCAGACTGTTACAAAAATCCCTTCTCTCTCTGATCTCAGCTTCTGGTTATCACTGTTCACCAGATATGATCAGGATAAATTCTTAGACCTATTTACTGTTATCAGTATTGTCGCTTAATGTCAAGAAATTGGAGGATCTCGAATTTCATCTTTTGTTGGGGTTTCCATATTGCGATGAAATACCCTAAGTAGTAGTGAGTTTTTTAGCAGTGGACTTCAGTGATTATTGGAGATAGAGTATCGACCTAACCATCAGTTTGTGGTTCTTTCTTCTTAAAGAACCTTCCTTGGTGGCTTAGTGTTTGGTACTTTCATACGCATGATATTTGACTTTGGTGTTATATAGCTTTTCAGGGTTAATATGATTCGCGGTCATGCTATGAACTCAATTACTCGTCCTTGGGGGCTAATGTGCTTCCTGCATTGATTATGCAGGGAAAAGGTAGCAGATTACATGAAAGAGTCAATCGTTTTGTAAAATTAAGATGGGCGCCACCACTTCTTTGGTGTAAACTTCCTGCTACTTGTGACCTACGTTAATGCAGTCATCATGGGTATCTACACTGATCTTTGCCTTTTGTCTTGAGCCAGCGTGCCTTTTTTTTGTTGCTTTTATACTAACAATTACGCATTTTTCCTTTTGCTGCAGCACCCAATTTGCCAAGATTAAATGCTTTTTTTGCTTTTATTGCATGGTTGGGTGTTTTACTAGCAACTGCTGGATTGGTTATGTTTTACAGATGTAGCAGGTATGCTTCATAAACCTTTTGGCAGCATGACATATTTTGAAGTAACATTTTGAATGACTAACTCTTTATTGCTAGAAGAAACTACGTTCTTCACAAACATTTGCTTTTGTGTACCTTCTGTTTTGTTCTTTCTTACCCGCTTTCTTTTATTTTTTTTTTCTTTTGAATTTTGAACAACTTAATGGGATTTCTGTGTTGGTATACATGATTTGAGAAATGGTCCTGCATGTGCGGCATCATTCTGAGTCTCTGACCATAGAAGTCGAGTTTACACAATTTATCGAAAATGTCCAGTCAAGAAGTATATGACACAACCATACAATGTTCTCTTTCCAACAACTATAAGTGATTAAGTGTTAGCTGTAGCTATCTGTCCACCCATTTCCATGGGCAGCTCATGTAATATATATTGTACTAGTCAGGTCGTGAGTCCACTTCCGGTCAGGGACCCGGATTTTAAAAAAATCCGGACCTCCACTTTCCCGATCGAATTTCGACGATCCGAACCGTCCAATGTGTTTAAAAGGTGTTTTCAAGGACATACAGTTTTGTGAAAAACAGCTCGGATCAAGCCCTTCCTGGTATTTTTTTTGAGGATTTCTCTCAGAACCCTTGAAAACACCTTTTAAACACATTGGACGATTTGGATCGTTGAAATTCGATCGGGATCAATGAGTTGTGGATTTTTTTAAAATCCGGGAGAGTGGATTGGAAGTGTGGTGGTCAGGTTGTAATTTGTAAAACCATATTTATTATATAATGGAACTGTGGAAATTGCTTTGCCTGCAATCTGTCGTTGCTTAAAATTGGATGTGGTAGCGCAATAACAGTTGTGATGTTTCCGGATTGTCAGATTCTCTTCCTTTTTCAGGAGCGTTTGTCTTCAATCTTCATGATTGCAATGTACTTCATCAGATCTATATGGGATACGTTTCCTTGTTCTCACTGTTCACTTTTTCATGCCAAAAGTGATTCTTGCTGTTCTATTTTGGGTTTCTTCATACTATCCCTGGGACCTTCTTTCAAATGTTTTTCCTATTCAGATTATTGCACATTGATCTTTTCCAGGATAAATGCAACATATTAGAAGAATTCTCCTCTCCTCATTGTTCTTCTACACACACCCCTCCCGCTGGCGGCCTCCCTCTGTTGTGTGGCTGTCCCAAGAAATTACTTGTCTGTGTTCTAATTATCATTCACTTCTGATGTCATCTTTTCACAGTATTTCTCTTACACTCTTGCAAGCATAATGGCCCTGATATGCAGAACATGAAAGATGATGTAAGTTCTTCCATTTTCAGTTTCATCCGTTTCCTAGATTAGTTTCATTATTCACTCACAATTATCTCATCTTCATTTTATTTTTTTGTCTAGCTTAATCCAATATTCTTTGATATCATACATATACTTTGGAGGTGATGTTCAGTTTATTTATATTTTTGTACTTTGTAGGAACCGTTGTTGAAGGTTGAGATAGATAAACCTGCTTTGCTGGCTGGGAATTGGTCTCAGCTCTGTGCAAGGTGCAAGGTACTGTGAACTTCCTGTGTTTTTTCGTGTTTCTTGTCCTATACAATTATTGTTTGTCATGTTAACAACTTTCTTACACATTACCATCTTTGCCCTTTCAGATAGTCAAGCCTCTTCGTGCAGTGCACTGCTCCATCTGTGATCGTTGTGTAGAACAATTTAACCATCATTGCCCTTGGGTGTCTAACTGCATTGGAAAGGTTGTATATTGGATCTACATTTTCACCTGACTTTGTGTTTGCAGAGGAAATCTTAGATTACTGCATTTTTTTTTGGGCATTAAGGATTGTGAGCCTGGACTGAATGATCTGTGTCATCGTTTCGAAAACTTCACCTGCAGTTTAGCTCTATCGATTGCTACATGAGTGCATTGATACATGCCTATAACTGGATACTTTTGTGGCGTTGCCATTTATAAAAATCAAAAACAAATTCTCACTAGGATGTACATCTTCATCCATTGGCATTGTATACGAAATCAGGTTTTCTAAGATGGGCCTGTAACCTATAATATTTGTTCCTAGGCCAACTGGTTTTCCCCTCCTTTCATGACATACGAGTGTGTGACTGATATTCAAAGAATTCCAGTTTCATGTATTAACTTCTTTTCTTTTCTTTTTTTTTTTCCCCATGTATGACTATTAATTTCTTTTTGGAATGCAAAAAGAAAATAATTTTCTTCTAATGTTGGTCTTTATATTAACTTGTGATACAGAAAAACAAATGGGATTTCTTCTTGTTTCTCATTCTAGAAGTTTCTGCAATGCTGATTACTGGTGCAGTCACGCTTACAAGTGAGTGTATTTCTCTTGGTTGGTGAAATTCTGGTCACTTTTTATAGTTTGCTTATATGATTTTTGACTTTTTTTTAATTTTATTTTATTTTTATCAACTGTCTCTCTTTTTGGATTGTTTTACCTGCTTACATAAGTTTTTCTTTTCTTCTTCTGTTTACATTGCAGGAGTTTTGGCTGATCCGTTGGCCCCATCTTCTTTCAGAGCATGGTTGAAACATGCTGGTAATCAGCATGTTGGTGCTATTTCATTTCTGATGGTGGATTCTTTCCTCTTCTATGGTGTGGCAGCCTTGACTTATAGGCTAGCTTCCCAGGTACGTCTGCAGATCTTTTTCTTCAGCATTCAATCAAGGCTTCTTTTTACGAAATGGTTGTTAATTGTCATCAACTTTAGAGGTTTCAGAACTAACAGGAAAGCTAAGGCTTTATGATCTTGGGTTATGTTTACGTTTCTGACTGCTGCTTTACCTATTTTGGTTAATAAATTGTTTTTCACTCGTGTTGATGACGACAAATACACAGATATCACGGAATATCACAAACTCCGAGATGTTGAAGCTAAAGCACTATATCAACCTTAAAGGACCTGGTGGTAGGATCAGAAATCCCTACGATCACGGGTGCAAGAAGAACTGTTCAGATTTCTTGATCAACGGTTACAACGAAGACACAGAATGTGGTGAAGAGTCGGTTCAATCGGAGTGGATTCAGATGCTAAATATGAAAAGAAACTCAGATGCGACATGTGTTATTGCAGTCTCGGTCTCCATCGAACCAGCAGAAACAGCATCCCTGTTGTGAACGTGAACAAGAACACAAAAACCCATCGAGGTCACATTCATTCTTCGCAATGTAACCATGGAAAATCTGAAGTGGTTCCTTTACGATTGGGGCTTGGATTGGCATGAAATAGCACCCGTTCTGTTGTAGCTTCGTGATGAAACATCATTGAACTGCAGTGATTGAGATATTGCATTGTTTTGTAACTGTTCCGTGTCATACACACTTGGTTTAGCTTATGTAATTCAATTGATTTTTTTAGTCTCTCTTTTGTGATTCTGTAACGGAGTCCGTTTGTCATGTACCTGGAATGAAATGGAAGTTCGTTCATTTTATTTTAATTTTTTTGTGAAATTGGAACATACTTTCATCATTTCATGTGGGTTGTCGTTGGATTTTGAATTGGTCTGTGTGTGTGTGTTGGGTTCACTCGATCTATCTATAACAGTCACAATGGTAGTATTATTGAAACTTGAACGAACACGAGAACTCACTTCTGTATTCGACATATATTCTTACTGTAATTTTACGCGAAACAGAACCAATCGATTCCTGCTTAAATCGATTACGCATGTGGTTTTTGGCATGTTTTACAATGTTAAATTCAAATGCTGGCTGCGGTTTGGTAACATGTTTAACAAGACCAATCAAATAGTCATGCAGGATTTTCAAATTCCTCGAACACAAGATGATATGTATTCCTTCAAAAATGAATCCATGTTTACCTAAAGTTACAACAGCAGCAGCAGAAAGCTTTCATCAAAAATCAAATTACAAACCCAAATCGGCAAATAACAAAACTTCTTGAGGTTCCTAACCATAAGGATGAAAATAAAGAAACAAAAAACAGAAAAGAAGAGACTGATATGCATGGGGAGGAGAAATGGATAGGAACAGAAACTAAAGGGAAAAAAAAACCCGAGGAAATTCCTGCTATTTCACACTGATATCCCAAAATTGGAAGAAAGTAATAGTACAAACTACAAAGCTCGTAAAAGTCCCTTCTTTGTATCTACACATAACGGAGAAGTTCAAACCTGCATCAAAATTCCAAAAAAATAGAAAAATAAGAGGTGTACCACTAGTTTATTTGTTAAAGCCAAAATGTCCAGAATTCCGTATTCAGAAGATCAGCCAAGCAAAAGCCTAATTCCTACCACATTTTAAAAGCAAGAACTTAACCAAAGAACAAACACTACTTGATAAGTGATAACCAACATTTTGAAGGAACCACATCCAGAAACACCATAAAGATCATGGAGAATGGCCTGTTAGAGAGTTAGTGCAACTGAAATCTGCCAAAGCAGTGGTGCATATCATTCAGGAATGATATTTCTCAAGCACCGGCTTAAAACTATGGGCTGGAGACATTAAAGAAGCGGTTTCAATACTGAAAACGCTGGATTGTAGAAAATTATTATGCAATGATAACAGCACGTCTTCACTTAGTAGTATGAAGGGATTTCAGATAGGGGCGAATGCTCTCGTCTCCAGTTTCTTCAGAAATCAAATCAACATCAGAGAAAATCATGCATGCTCCAGGGCATGATAAAGTTTTGGAACTCGTCTTCGGAGTAATGGTTCTAATCGAAAAGAAGGAAAGT
Organism: Vaccinium macrocarpon; assembly: GCA_022606695.1. Taxonomy (NCBI): domain Eukaryota; kingdom Viridiplantae; phylum Streptophyta; class Magnoliopsida; order Ericales; family Ericaceae; genus Vaccinium; species Vaccinium macrocarpon. Next base: position 2,111,178 of record CM040171.1, on the reverse strand, counting down.
CACTCTTCCACCTTTTAGCTTCATACATCTCGTTCCACGCCCGTACTATCTCATCAATATTGAACCCCAAACCTACAATTATAGGCATGACTTTTAAGATGGGCAAACAATATAGGATGAAGGGAGTATCATACATCAGGGTGTTTAGAAAATGCCAGAAAAATAGTTGTATAGATTCGTACATTACCTTCAAGTGCAGTATCATTGGAGCAATGGTTCTTTACCATAACAGCTATATCTGTTGGTGAAGCACCGGCAAGTTCAAACTTCTCAACGGCAACCTCACAACACTCTTGCCAGACTGGAAGCCCTAACTTGAACTCCATAACTGACCATTCATACAACGTGGTACCCCAAAACGGTAATCTGGAACCTCATGTTTGCAGCCTTTCCCGCAGCTTCTTCAGCCGATACATCTTTATATAATCCCTCCAAACCAAAATCTTGCATCAGGGTTTTAACCTTGTTTGTCTTTGAAAGTTCTTTCAAACGCAACCCTTCGTCTTCCTCTCACATTTGCATTCCCCTCTCCATATTGTCGTCCACATTGTTATATAGCTGAAGAAACTCGGTGCACTTGGCCAATTTTCCAAATCAACATTGGTTCCGACTGCATAATACCAAGAAAGCTTCGCCTGTTCGAAGTGCAGCTGCCGCACAGCTAAAACACATAAAAATCCGGGTTCATTCTAAGTGCTTCTTCCAAGTACTCCTTTTGTGCCCAATCATATGCTGTTTTGACTTGTGCAAGTATAGATTTTCTCGAAGCATCTTCAGAAAAGCACACCCTTTTCCTAGCACTAGACATGTGGACATTTCCACAATTGAACAAGGCCAAAGCCGCCATTTCCTGAAATTTCTCTGCTGCCATGTGGAAAAAGTCTTGGGCTTCTTCACTTGTAACTGTCTCCTCCATCGCTTCAGAATACAGCCTCATCATCCCTAGCTCGTGAAGATCCAAATACGCGTCAGAATTGAACCCAACATAGTTTTTTGAAAATCTGATCAAATTGAATAATCCAGTCATCGATACCAGACGGCCCCATTTCTGTTCTCTTGCCATTACCTATGATCCCCATCGCCATTCAAACTCATATGCCTTGTACTAACCTTTCCATAGAATCGATCTTGATCTGGATTAACTTAAACTATATAGAGTCTGCGGGAACTGTGTAGTTCAGCAGATGCCTCAGCCCACCTCAATTCTTAATTTCTTCATTGGAGGTGATTGTAACCAAATCGCCCTCTGGGTCCCGGTATTTGATAAGAACGGCATTTAAACTTGGCAAACGGTCACATATCACACTCCCTAAGTTGTAAAATGCTGCAACTGAAAGGCAACTGTGCCCATCTTATATCCACTAAACACCAATTTAACATTCCTTGTGGGCTCTTTTCCTATTAAATTACTTCTCTTTTTGTCCACCACCAATTTGTCTTCAGCCTTTTTCTCCTCGACATTTTTCTCATCATTCTTTTCTCGGGTCCTGTCATCTCCATTCCTCTTCTCAACTTTTTCCTAAGCAATTTTTCATCAGTTCCCTTTTCTACCTTCTCATCCTCAAAAAGCCATAACCAGCTCTTGTGCAACAAACACCCACCAAAAACTTGTAGCGTATAGAAATAAGAGATGCCCTTTTGCACACTGTCAAAGATGATCAAACAGCCCTTTCTAAAAACAATGTGCAAATAATGACAAACCTTACATTAACCAAAGACCTACACCGATTTTCACTTTTTCTTTTTAGTGAGTGGTTGATCTTCTTCATCCTCATCTTCCTCTTCTTCGTCTTCCTCATCACCCTTGCCATCCTCGTCACCATCGTCATCATTTCCACCATTTCCATTAGCTGGAGGGTCATCCTCTGGATCCCCCTCATCATCGTTGTCGTCCCCATCTTCTTCTCCGGAGAAATCTTCATCGCCCACGTCATCGTCGTCATCCTGGTCATTGTCATTGTTCTCTTCTTCAACAGTCATCCGTGTCACTAGCATCTTTGTTTTGAGGACCAGATTGCTTCTTTCTGTGAAGCTCATCCATGGGAAACCTGCAAACGATATTTCATCAACAAAATTACCTTCCAAACCAGATTTGCAAACGGGGGAAGAAACACCCAAAGAGAAAACTAATCACCTTTTGTCCATTCCAGTAAACTGTGGCAGCACATTAACATCACTCAGCAGAGTTCCTGTCTGAAACCTCACAAGATGTCAGGATAGGAACAGTGAACAACGGGCAAAGCAGTGATAAAAACAAAATAGGTTAGGAACAGTTTGCGGAGGAAAACACAGTCGTTAAAGCACATAAAACAAGCAGCACACAGCACATATACAAAACAAAATAGCCGGTTTTTTATGGTCAACATCAACAATCCAAATAATTTTACCTTCTATATCACTGACGCAGAAAAAAGGAAGGAGAAAGTACGAAAAAGACCGAACTAAGCAAGATAAGGTCTATAGTCTGATGCTGGCAAAACCATTTCAGTATTGATAGCCTAAACCCATATACAGGATGAATGATATAACACTTCCGCTGTTCCGCATATGAGGAAACCCATCAAGTGATAAGATGTAGACAGTTGAGATTGGAGGAAGTGAGGATCCATCAATTCATATGCAATAAGAAGGAAAGATATGTCATATACAGTGGCAGAAGCAGAATTTGTACATGGCAGGGGCTGAACCATATATATGTACTCCTACATTGATAGCAAAAAGTATATTTCAAATATATATATATATATATATATATATATATATATATATATATATATATGTGTGTGTGTGTGTGTGTGTGTGTATATATATTGTTAAAGGTTACTAATGTTACGTCAAAGGAAGAGATTAGATTGTTTGTAGTTGCCAGGTAATTTATACGCGTTTGATGACATGGAATTCTAAAGATACTTGCCACATATGTAGAGGAATTTTTTAATTTTTTTTGACCCATGGTAGTTGTAGGAGCTTATCCCCATAGAATTTTTCTAAATTAACTCAAAAATTAGAACTATATGTGACAATAAAAGGTTTTCTCTGCAAAAAGAAACCTTTCTGATCAACAAGCTTACTTAGAAAAAATAACCTGCAAACAAAATTGATGGCTACACGGGGTATCAGACAGAAGAAACTTATACAGCCCTCAAAGATGCATAGACAACCAAAATTTAAAGACTCCGGCTTTTGAACAGAGAATCCAAAAAAAAATTACAGTTCAGCACATAAAGCAGCAGAACATGTAACTGAAGAGTAACTTCAAATATAACTTCTCAAGTAGTTACCAATCCCTAGATTTGCATTGACAATCACCAAATAAAATCCAACTTTTCTTGAAGTTGAATGTCACAAAGCAGCAGACCATAAAGGCCTAAGGAAAGGATGCAAGATAGATAACTTCAGGTGTTATTAGGGAGAAGAAGATGCGATTGGAGATTTTTCTAAAAGAAAAGGATGATTTTTTAAATTACAATGGTGTGGTTTTCAGTAAGTCACCTCTTGTTATGTTATTTGTTCGCATGGAGCAAGGTATGCTATGAACTCTTTTTTGTATGCGCATGGAGTTTAAGGAGAGAGGGAGAGAGAGAGAGAGAGAGAGAGAGAGAGAGAGAGAGAGAGAGAGAGAGAGAGTCTCCTGAAACCAATCTCGAAATTGAGTTTAGAGAACCAAACATGGAATTGGCCTAAACATGGGATATCCCGACAGTAATCCTGTGCAAATCAAACAGGAAATTGTTTAGGATATATGATTAAATTAATATCAGGACAAATAGTCCAGTTCTACCAATGCCATGACTATTAATCATGTCTGTTTTAGTCTTTGTATCAAACGAGGCTGGTCTAGCGTGCAAATTCATCCATTCTATTGACAAACTGGAGAAGAGGATGAGCAGATTTATGAGAAAACGATGGAGATCTTACCATGTTTAGAGTGTGCCTACTTTGGCATTTGGCTGCAGGTGAAATGGGAATTTGAAGTTGGATTTTCAATTTTGAATTTTGTGTTGGGATATTTTCAAATATATAAAAACTGTTTTCGGTGTTTTATATATATTTATGAAGTCTTGAATTGCCTTGTTTATTTCGATTAGACAGTCGTGAGACTTGTGGTAGCGATCGTGTGGTGGAGAGAATAACCTATCAACAAGGAGGGATAAATAGATTGATAGAATGGTGAAGAGGTGTGATAAATAGATTGATAGAATGGTATAAATAGATTGATAGAAAAAAAAGAGGAAGGAGAGATGGCGATAATTAAATATTCTCTTTATCGTGCACCTTGCTTGAGTACTATTGTTATGACATGGCCGAATTAATCATATTTTCCAAGTGAGCTCATTAATTGTGAGTTTTCATTTGATAAAATCTGTTCAAATGAAACGACGAATACAATTTAAACCTTGAAAGGCTGTAATAATAACTGCCATATGGCAGTTATTGCCGGCAGATTATGGCGGTTACTTACAGGCAAAAAGTGGCAGTTAGTGACTGTTAAATTCAAATCCTAACAGTCACAATTCTTCATTTGAAAAGTCACTTCTCTTCCCTTCTATAAAATGGCAGATTTACAGCCATTTTAAGGACATAAACTTTCCAGGAATCTCTCCTCTATTCTAAGGCTCTCAAGTACTTCTCGTGTAGTGTTTTTCATACTTTTCCTGAGTTCTATTATCCTGCAGAAAATAGAATTCAGATTCTTGTTCGACTAGAAAAATCTGAAGGGATTTGGGCCTTCCTTCGTTAGTGCAAACGCAGCAAGGCATTAGGTTAAAGTCCTAGGCTTCATTGTATCCTGGAGGCAATTCGCTAGTAACCCCGTGCACATCAAATTCCCAGATTTGGTGGGGGCGAATTACATCTTAAGGAAAGCGTGTTTAACGTGCCTTGAAGCATTCTATTCTTTGTTCTTCTTACTACCAGATTCCGCACCAGCGTTCTAACATTTTGCTGTATGCTTGGTCGATTGCTGTTCAATTTATTGAGATCTGCTCCAATTAAGTTTAGTACTACTTTAATATGACACTCTTTTGAATGGAATTAAATCTTTTGTTTGTAATCTATCAAGTTAGGCCTGCGGTTTTGCCGTGAACACGTATTCTCTATCCACGCCTGTCAGTGAGTGAGGTACAGTTGGGTCAGTTTGGTAGCAGATTAGGCGGATCAAAGAAGGATTATTGGGCTAATCGGGCAGATTGAACCAGAACCGAATCTGCCAAAACTAGAATATTAGAATCCACATCCATCCGTAACATACCTCATACCTCGAGTGGGTTCGCGGACAGTTTGGTATAGTCAGATCGGTCGACCCGCTAGGCACCCCTGACTCCTGATTATCAACATATTTTGGCAGTTCCATGTGGGGTGCAACTCAAAAAACAATGAGTTTTGGTAGAACAAAGAATTGGTGAGACGTCACACGAAGGATTTGGTCACCAAAAAGGTTAGAGAGCACATGCTTCAAACTTCCTACTACTACTGGTAATGTAGTGATGAGGAGATTAAGCAAGCATTGGAAAGTGATTCCATGAGCAGCAATGGAACTCAAACCGAAAATTTGGTGTATTGTTTGATTCCATATGGGGTACACAACCAGGGTCAATCATGTCCGGCTATTTGGTCAGTTTGACCTAATTCTCGGCCAGTACATCAATTTTCGTCGTACAACTTGATAACAATATCAAATTTTGATATAATCAAGTAAGCTTGGCCGAAAGTGACGCATATCAATTTTTGTCATGCAACTTGACGACAATATCAAATTTTGATAGAATCAAGTAAGCTTGGCTGAAACCGACGCATGTATCTTTTGGATTCCCTTTTTATGCCTACTAGCAGACTAACAATTATAAAATGTATAATTTACAGTTACACAGCCGTACAACCGACGTATCCGCATAACTCATTTACGATGAATCATTTTGGCAAATTGAAGCCATTATTATTTCTTTCTCCTTCTCTTTCTCTCTTCATATCCAGTGCATCACAGAAGCCACAGCTCCTGCAGTACCTGCACCACTCTTCAATCTCCTCCCACCATCCTTTCAAAGCTCAACCTAAAACTGAACTCTACACCAGCAAGCATCCATTGAAATCTTCCATAAAATCAAGTGTTCTTCCATGGCATTTTGCCGTAGTTTCCATCATTTCAAGCGGCTATCATCTTTTTTTTTTCTTCTTCTAATGAGTAATGAATCATCCAACTTAGATGGAATTGCTAGAAATAAAAGAGTTGAATCAAAACTTAATCATTTATTTTCTTTTCCCTAATAGCTAGACTCTTTTCTCGCCCTTTTCGCCAAATGAACAGTGAGTACACATATTGTAGGTCGTGGAAGTCAAGTTAACGGGATTTTAGATGCTGAATGGATGTATATCTATACATAATTGTTGGCAACAGAAACTATAATGCAAAGGTTTTTTGAATTTCTGGGCACAAATTCAAGAGAAATTACAAAGCTAAACAAGCAATGGCAAGAAAACAAATGAAGTGCACACACTTAAATTCCAGAAATTCAAAACGAAAATGGATGAAGAACTGAGAAATCTTTAGAGAGAGAGAGAGAGAGAGAAGTAGACTTTGGACCTATTCAATGGATTTGTAGGAGCGGATCAGCGCCGGCGATTGGTTTCCGGCGAGGTCGAGCGAGCAAAGTACGGGGCAACGAAGTTGCGGAGAGAGGGCTGCTGATCGAGGGGACAAAAAACAATTAAAGGTGGAAAAAATATTTTCCCCCATGACATGACATAGGTTCAACCAATGTCAAGCCGTTAAAACCACGTCGTTTAAAGATAACATTTCTGTTCTAAATTCTTGGGTATTAGGAGGACGATTTCTATGTATATTGACCATATTTTAATGATTTGAAACATTAAGATTGTAGAAAATACTAAAACACATATGATTCAAGAAAATCACGTTAAAAACAGATGAATTAGTACGTAATCTGAATGTATTTTTGTTTCTTAAAATGAGTTTGGATACATCGAATCAATTCCTCCTGCACACCAATTTAGTTCTAAGAACCTTTAGGGAACATTAAGGACAATTTCTACCTATTTCAATTATATTTGAATGATCCGAGACATTCATATTGTGGAACATAGGAAAATAAAATTGAGATGTTAATTTCATATTAATTAGATATAGATTAGTACTTGATCTACATGAATTTGTGTTTGTTAAAATGGGTTTGGTTATACTAAATCAAAACCATTATAGCCCGTTTCAACGCCTACGCCTTTAGTTAGAACCGACGTCGTCAATGGTGAAGCTCTCGCCCTCGCCCTTGCTTTTACCCTGTACTCCTTTCTCGTCCAATCATAATCATCTCCGACAACGGTCGAGGCTCTGCCAATCGCCAATTGAAACGACGCTGACTACCGGTAATTCAAAGCCTGCTTGGTCGAGCAATGGGGGGCTTGTTTTTCAGTTCACAAATAAAAGAAACCCATGGATCGTTAATGGTGACTGTTCAAACACCAAAGGTGATCTCAAATTCTCAGTGGTAACTTATGTTCATGATTTTGGTATGAACCCTATCTATCTTCTACTGAATAATCTTGATATGACATACAGTACATAATTTATCCCTAGCTGCCTATTCCAATAGCTATGTTTGTTTGCTTTATGATTAGTTGGGGAGTTAGCAAGGATTCTATCGAGAGGTTTTGTATAAATTGACTGATGCAATTCGGTTGAAATTCAATGCAATGTGAATAAAAGTGGCTCACGTAAGTCTCAAATGTGTATCGCATATTCATGCACTCTTTCAGGTTATTATGAAGAATGCATTTACCTCTTTATTTATGAAATAAAATTAACTGGACAGTTGTTTATAATTCATGAAACTTAGCTTTAAGATTTTGACAATTGGTTAATTGGCTTTCTTTATCTATAAATAATAATAGTGTTTTGTCTACTCATTCTCTGTTGGAGCACACTGGTGTGGTTGTTCTGCTCGATAATGAGGCTATCTACGATAAGATGTCGCTTTATATTCACGGTGAGGCCCCCAAGGTTGGTATTTTTTTCCCCTCCCTTTTGTGCGATTAATTTGCTTTTGCTGGCTTTTCATTGATCTATTTTTGCCCTTTCTTTTTTGGGCTTTTGTTTTTGGGTGAGAAGCTATGGAAGAGTTTGCTAAAAAATCATAACAAAAATCAACCTTCTAATTGAGAACTGAAGTATCTTCTTATTGGGGGACTCATTTTTCAAGTATTTCTTTTGCCTTCAATTATTTTTGTTTACCTCCAAGAGCATCTGCAATCCTTACTCAAACTTTTCCTCAAATTTGAGTAAAGTCTTCATTTGGTATGACTCAAATGCACAAACTCCAATTTTATGACAAGTCTTAGTAAAAGCTTCATGAATTGCGTAGTTGAATGTTGTGAGGAACTAAACACGTCTTCTCAAAAATTTGATTAAAATCGGAGCCTCCTTTGATTTCGTTAAAATTTTGACTAAAATTCAATCTGGTAAGGGTTTAAGTCAAGGGCGAAAGTGAATTTAGAGGGCTGAGTCAATTGAAAGAGTAGAGGCTGGAGATAAGTTAGTTTTAAGGTTGAGATTCAACCTTGCAATTCGATATCTCTAACCTCTAATAGTTCGCGGTTGAATTGTTGATATTTGCTCTAGATATGGTTCTTTAGGGTGGAGTTTATAACTCTTCCCAGACGTTTATCTCATGGAGCAAGGGATTTGATTAATTCCAAGGATGCTCATGGTTGACCCTACGAAATGGATTACCATTCTTGAAATACATCAGCAATTTTCGTTCAAAACTCGTCTTCCTCACTATCTAGCTGTTGAACCACCAGATCCACTGCAGCTTATAAATAACGCAGGTTTTGTTCCTCTGCATCTATTTTCTTTTTCTTTTTTTCTTTTTTTTGAGAATTGGCTCAGAATTAGAATGTATCGTATATTAGGATGTATATGCTGCCTACTCAAGCTTCCTGTTTTGTTATCATTTTACTGGCAACATGCCGGTGTCTACATGTTAATGTGCGATATAAAAGAAAAATATATATGACATGTTGCAGCAATTCACCATGGGAATGCAGTACTTTTTGCTTTCCATGAACTACATAACTTGCTAATAGATATATATGTTGAAGATAGACTTGAAATAGCATACATCATACCAAAATAATGCAGAGCTGGTTCATTAGACCAGTGGTTGGCCATTTTATGTTCCCTTCGTTTAATAATTTTCTTCGCTTTTATGAGATGTTACGTTTGTGAGTTCATCCACTGGGTGGGAAATTAGATAACCAAAGTCTTCTTAGTGGAACAAGTCTGCATTTTAACTATTTGGTGAATCATGCACTTGACATGGTTCCCTCGAAATGACGGGATTTCAAAACAAAAAGAATAAGTATTGGATTGAAGAGCACTATATTCTTTTCATTCCTACTTTTTCCAGCATTGAGTATTCCTCCCCGTGACTAGAATCGACATTGAGTGTTTCTGTCTTCTTACATTGTGAGTTTGTATAACATTTAGTGCACCATGTCATGACCTTATTCACTCGGATCCTTTCATGCCATGAAGGTGCATACTAAATGTAGTGGGAACATTCTAATTGTTTTAGATTAGTTTCTGCTCATATTTTAATGAACAAGCAAAATCGTTTATGTTCTGATTGTTGAAACTTGAGATCTTGGACACATCCCACATGCATATATCATTCCTAGCACGCATGTTCGCAAAATAGTTTTTGTTCTGATTGTTGAGACTTTTGTGTTACAATTCTTGCTTGGCTATTCCATACCTTGTAGTTGTTAGTGCACTTATAAGATTTCTTACTATTGTTATTCACTTGAATCAAGATTCATGCAAGCTACCAGCACCTATCGGCGAGAACTGGGCTTGGCTTGGTTAGTAGTGCCCGCCCACTCTGTCTCTTCTGCCTGCCCTATCTTATAGTTTTGTTTTCCATGCCAGGTATGTAAATCGTGCATAGTATCTTCCGCATCTGACATGACTTGTGGACCTTCTCGTCCAAGTACTGCTGCCACATACATTAATGTAGCAGTGATGGAAGAAGGTTTCAGAAATGTTCATCTTGCCCTTGGATACCTCCATCAAGCTCTGAAGTATAACAAAAGGAGAATTGGGCAGCCGTCGGTTAGTGGTGGATGATAGGGTTTGTTTTAGGTGTGGGCTTGGCCCATTGGGTGTTGAAAGGGCTTTGCCTCTTAGGTGTTCGGGCTTGGCTCATCGAGTATTTTTTGATGTACCTCCATTAGGTGTTCTTATTTTTTCAATCCTTTTTTGAATCCCTTTCACCTCTCTCCTAACTTGATGTACCATTGTCAATTTTTCTTGAAATAAACATTTTGCCTTGGGGGTGTTGCACTAACCCAGTTTTTTGAAAAAACTGATTTTTCATGATTTTTTATGTGATATGTTGTGAGAGAATGACCTGTCTCGGTGTTTGGAAAAAACAATTTTTTGTTAGTGGAACACCCCCTAGTGTAGTTGTACGTGCAATTACATCTTCAGTAGATTGGGCAAAACAAATGTTGGTCTATTATGAATTTCTATAAACTTGCAGTGATTATGCACGCATTATTGAAAATCAGATATAGCTTCTAAATTTTGGAAGTCAACTTTCTTTGCCCAGATATGTTCGTCGCCGGACAAAACCAAGGTTCCTATTCAAAGCCACGGGCATTCCTTTCGAACTTTAAGCATGACAGACGCTGAATTCATTACTCCAAATATCTTTCATATTCTTATTTGTGCATATGAGGTGATCGAAAATGTGACAGCGATTTTCAATTTGGAGCCACTCTTACTCATTCACAAATTAAAAGCCACATGTACGATACTCGTGCAACGCGCAAGAGAAACCACCAAGTAGAAACATATATAGCTTGGCTGGCCAGCACATCATCAATTTTTCGTCTTAGAACTTGACAATAATATCCATTTTCGATAGGATTAAGTTGGTGTTAATATTCCTACTAAGTGTGTGAGTGATAAAGTACAAAACACAATCACAACTCACAAGCCGCTAGAAGAAAAACCAACTGCCTGCTTTAGATCAGAGGGCTCATCTCAACCTCCCTTGTTTTGCAATAGAATGAGAGTATCTTCAGCAAAGGGAATGAGTGCGAAAAGCAAAGTCCAAAAGGGACTGTGCCTAATCAGTGTCCATTTGCTCCCAAATATGCTCTTCTAACAAGTCTTCTCACTCTATCCATTTCCTCATGCGTATTTATGTATACATATCTCTTTTCGGTAAGGGATCCCTTATTTTCCTACAATGCGGACCTACCATTTTCTGATCATATTTTGATGATCCAAACTATTCAATGTTTTTAAAACATGTTTTGATACCAATTGATTATTCCCACAATATTTATCCGGTGTCTTCATTTTGGGTTAAGAAATGGGAATTGCCTCGCCGCTTCAATTTTATATCTTGAGAAGGAGTACCAAATCGAACAAAGGAAAAGCAAGCAAATAGAAGAGGGAGATGCGTATCTGTGGTTTCGATCCCACTTACAAAACAACAAAACTCAAGAACATAAATTTCGCAACGTTTGTCTGAACTTCCATACAAACACAACAATCTTGATTATTATTCAAGACAATAAACAATTAGATCTCTAGTGGATGCATATGAAAATTTTAAAACAAGACTTTTCCAGTAGAGTCCCGTAGCATGAATTTAAATCATTATGAGACTTAGAAATAGCATTAAAATGTAACATCCACAAGCAGTACAAAGCCATACATATTTCATCCATGTAAAAGGCAGGTAAGCCAAGTTCAGCGAGTTTCTGATACAACACAATCTGCATCATTTTCCATTTCTCGAATTAAAATTTCAGTTGGTTTAAGGCGAAATCTAAGAGTCTCATGGCCAAGTTGCACTCTTTCGTTATCGCCGAAACCAAAGGTTTGTTTGCAATTGGTGACTACCATAGTGTGGTAGTGGCCCGTGCTTACTTGAGAAATGTGGTGAGATTTTAAACTTCTAAGGACTCGAGGCTTTGTGATTTTGTCAGATGCTCCCCTGTCTGTAAACCCTTGGCTGCCGAAAGCCATCCAACCAAAGCCATAAACAGAACCATCGTCCACCAGCACAAAGGTTTTCCTCTTACTTGCACAAACCCGTGAGAATATACAAGCAAGAGGACAGAGATGGTCATGAAAACAAAAACAAAATCCAGGGTTTTTTGGCAAATCTATGGACCATCATCTTGAATAAAGATAGTCTTTTGCTCTGTTTGGTCATAATTTCTAGAAGGGTGATTCTATTTCAACCCAAACAAAATCTCCCTAGCCCCAATTTGTCTTCATACATGGTGAAAATATTTGACGCAATCCCGAATTACCTCATCTCCAATCTAATCAATATGAAAGTTCATGAAAATAACAAAAGCCAGGTAGGAATCAAATGGCCGAAGGGAAAAAAGGAACAGACTGTTTATTAAAAAACAGAATAAATGCAGGGCAATAACATCCATATCTTGTCAAATACTAAAACATCTAACAAGAACATAAAGCATTTGTATCCATATCTTGTCAAATAAATAAATGCAGGGCAATAAAAGTTTCTACACCTTTCCGTAGGTATGCTGTTTGAACCAATATTTTAAAAACCGGACCAGACTAGCCGGTCAACGGTTGGCCCGTCAACCAGGCCTTGGTTCAGTTTGGTTTCACTCAAGAACCGCCTTGTTTCCAAAACTCGCCTAAAACATGAAAACTGTTCAGAATTGACGCTTGAACTGCCAAACCCGTACGAACCGAACGTGGGTTGATCAACCCAAACCGGAAATTTTGAAGTGCCTTTCGGGGGCTTTCAACGGCTAACGCATTCTGTAAGAAAGATGCTTGGGTAGTGGGCCCAATACTAGCTCAATGACATTAAAAAAAAAAAATCAAAGGAAGTACAGAGTACTAAATCCGAATTCGAGAAAATTTTGGCTGCAAAGGGGTACCGCGTGGTAGTCTTGCAAAATATTTGAGCCGTCCAAAAATACAATAAACGGCTCGGATTGAAAGTGTAGGACAGATTTTAAAAAAAAAACAAAGAAAAAAGGAAATATGGGTTTCAATCCAAGCCGCCCGTTACATTTTTGGACGACTCGGATGTTGTGCAAGGGTACCACGAGTACCCTACCTCATTTGCACCCAAAATTCAAAGACCCATATCAAAAAGACATCTCTTTTCGCAAAAATAAATCGGAGGGAAGATTATACCGCTAGGAGAAAGCAAGCATGAGATCTCTGAGCAGCCAAATGGGTCTCCATCACAATAGCCTCCACTATCATCCTCTCTAGAGCAACCACGTCAGCGCTCAACTTACCCACCTCCATTCCACCGAATTCAGCCCAAACACCCTGTAAAACGTATAGACACAGAGACACTAAATATAAGAGATACTGTTGAAAAGAACTTAGGAGAAAGAAAGAGGGAGAGCCACTACAATGAGAGAGAGAGAGAGTGTACAGTAGAGTAGTTTATGGGATAGGGGAAAAGTTTGCGCGACAGTTAGGATTGATTTGATGTCCGGAGAAGCTGTGAAAAGGGCGAATAAAGGGGAAAATTTGGGCTTTGTAGTGTCTGATGAGGTCTAAGGCATCGTTTGATTCGAGGAGTAAAAAGAATGGAATTAAGAATCCCGGCATAAATTGTACCAGACTATTAGTACCGGTATTAATTTAGTCATGTATTTTGCATAATCTCTTGTTTGATTGCCAACGGATTAACATTGGGACAAATTTTTTTTTTTCCAGACACTCTGATGTCTCTCAAAATAACTTTCAATTTAGCATATTCAAAACAACTTTCAGGCTTGGACGAAAACCAAACAAATCGGAATAGGACCATAAAATTGAACCACCTGAGACCCAATTTGGAGGTCAAACTCATGAACCCAGATCATGAAATAAAACAAAAAAAAATCTTCACTCTTATAATATCCTAATTAGAAGTTAAAATTTTGTGGGTATGCAAAGGAAAGTGAAAACGATGGCGGAGAACTCCCCTGGAGCCTGTGCGAAGAGCGGAAGCCACAACAAACTCTTGAGATCTGATACTGGCCATTGACGGAAGAGAGGTTCTGATAGGAAGATGTTGAGGTGATCCAATAAGGCAATAACAGTGATTTAAGGGTTTTGGTGGGGCGTGAAATTGCAATTTTATCTTGTTGTGGGGTTGAGGAGTTAATTCTAGTCCGTACGGTGAACTTGAACTTTTGACTCCACTTTATTTTTTATTTTTTTATACCAGATTTGAGATTACTATGGTGTATCATCAATTGGCTTGGTTTGGAATTTTAGGGGTGTTTCGTTAAGTCAGTTTTAAAAATAAATTAGTTTTTTAATGATTTTTTATGTAATATATTATAAGAGAATAATTTGATTTAATTTTTGAAAAATTATTTTTTGTTAGTAGAACACCTCTTTAAATAGCTACTCAAACTCAGTTTTTGGATAAATAATTGAGTCAGATTATTTTTAATATTATAAAAAAAATTCATTTACCTTAGTTTTGGGTTGAATTTTTGTGGATCATTGATTTCTCTTAATAAAAGGAATATAAAAAGTAAAAAAATTATGATCAAAATCTTTAAAAAGTTCACTAAAGACAAAAATAATTCAAAACAGACCGAATTTTTAGATTATATTTGTCTCCATTCACAAAAAAATTAGTTTGGTTAGTATTTTTTTTTTACCTTTTAGATTCCCTGAGGATGAAATTCCATTAATAATCCAAAAAAAATGATAAACTAGCAAATACGAAAAAAATTGAGTAACGATAGAAAAATAATCTGATATATTTCTGAAAACACCAGGCGTGACTTCCACACAAGTAGATATTTTACGCGGCGCCCATGATTTTATTCATGAATGTGACTGTACAAGTCTACAATGAAGACTTCTTTTTTTTTTTTTTGATGAGCATGATTAATTTTCGAGCCACTTCTATGAGTGTCTTTTCAATTTAGTTTATTTTTTTATATTTTAATGAAATTTTCAATTGTCAGCCATTAGGTTAACAATAAGGCAACAACAAAATTAAAAAAAAAACAAGTTTCAATGTATTTTTCATACATTTTAATACACTTTTTCAGGCTTATTATCAGCCCAATGGGTTGATTTTAGAATTTTCCCATTTTAATACATAATTTTTTAGTTACTCTCGCCAAGTGGAATGGTGAGATATAAAAACTAAATTACAAAAGTTATACTCCCTCCATTGCATATTGCTTACCCTTTTTTGGATTCAAGCGTGCATTTTGTATACAAAAAATGACGCATTGATGAAAATTATTGTAAAAAAATTACATCAATTTTTTGTACTCAATGAGATCTTTAAATTGATGTACTCCCTCTGTCCGGATTTGTTGGTCCATTTAAACTTTTTTTCCATTACATTTTGAGTTTGTTAATTTCTTATTTTATCCTCAATTCCTTCATTTAATACTCTCTCCACTTCAATTTGATAGTCCACTACGAAACTACAAGCAATTTTTAAACTAAAAAATAATGTAGTTGTGAAAATTATTTTTTCATCAATATAGATCTTGTTTGATAGATCTCATTGATAACTTTAATAAGGATGGGAAAAAATTCAAAAATGTAAACACATTATTTTTAAAAAAAAGTTTTTGTGTTGTTATTTTAAGTTTTAGAAAAGGGAAAAAAAATTAATTTTTTTATACTTTATGGTTTGACTTTTGAAAATAGACAAACATTTTAGGATTTAAAAAAGTATGTTTGTGGACTAACAAATTTGGACGGAGGGAGTAAATTTTTTTTAAAAAATTGAATGACAATAAATTAGATTTTGCATGCAAAATGCATGGAAACCCCAAAAGACAATTAATTTAGGACGGATGGAATAAAAAGAACCGTGCAAAAAAAAAAAGGGTTGGGTCTCTTTCACAAGGACTAAAAATGTAAACACAAGTTTTCATTAAAAACAAGGTCGGTAGTTAAGCCGGCCGGTTTTTCCTCCCCTTTATAAAAGTGATAAATTACTAGAGTTTACGAGACACTATATCAATTGCAAGCGTTTACGAGACAACTATGTCTAACAATTTAATCAATATAAAAGATAAACTCGTTACAGGGTAGAAATAAAAAAAAAAAAGAAAAAGCCTCTACACGCAAGCAGAGAGATTTGAACTCCTTCAAATACAAGAGCCATAATCAATTAAGGTAGCCATGTTGGTTTTTGGTCGACTCTATTGGTGGAAAGAGTGTGGAGTCTATTATAAAAAGATTTTATGCTTACTCAAAAGTTATATAATTCCGTAAACTTCATATTTTTTGTCATTAAATTGGGTGAACAAATTTACGCTCGTTGGTCCCTATTTACCTCGGCAAAAACAATCATTAATCTCTTCTAAAGAGCATCTTCTACCCATTTCTATTTTTCTAAAATGGAGAATGGAGGTGACACATTGAGGGGAGATTTTGTAATTAATGTCATCTTTTTATCACTTTTTGTATTTTTTTGGAGAATCTTGGAGGGACCCATCATCTTTTTGTACTTCAACCCATCTCTATTCCTCCAAAATGAGATTTGGTTCTCTATTTTTTGAGGATCAAAATAGTTTTGGATGACCAAATCTCTAAAAAAGATAGTGAGACCCTCTAAGAATCTCTATAAGTGAAGAAAAGAGGACATTAATTATAAAATCTCCCCTCAATGTGTCACCTCTATTCTCCATTTTAAAAAAATAGAGATGGGTTGCTCTAATCTCGATTACACTTCGATCAAAACTTTTACCAGATCAATAGTTAAAAAAATCGCAAGAGTATATTCAGATCTCTCTCTCTCTCAGATAAGCCATGGGCAGGTCTCGTACTCCCTGTGCTCAAAAAAAAAGAGAAGCCTAGTACTCCCTGTCTGACTATTTCCCCAATCAAATTCTAGTCAACACGGATTCTCTCTCTCTCTCTCTCTCTCTCTCTCCAAGAAAAACCCTACCCCTCTAAAATTACGATATACGTGTAGATACACACGCACGTATAGTGCATATACATTGTTGGAATCACATATTTTGTATCGGATTAGATACCATTCAGGCGTGGATAATTAGTTAATTTATTTGAATGGCGTCGGAGATCGAGGTCGTAGAGGAGGTAGAATCGAGAGATCGTGAATCGGCGTCGGCATCGACGGGAGGTGGAGAGGCGGCGGCGATCGGAGATGATGATAGTCTGAGGAACGACGTGTACACGGCGGCGGCGTACGGGGATTTGGAGAAGCTGCAGAGATTGGTGGAGAGCGAGGGTTGTTCTGTATCCGAGCCAGATGGGCTGGGATACTACGCCTTGCAATGGGCCGCTCTCAACAATCGCACTGCCGCTGCTCAGTACATAATCGAGGTCTTTGACTCTTTCCACTTCTTCTTCATTTCTTTTACTTGACTCTATTTGTGTTCACTTTTTTCTTATATCTGACTCTGTGCCCGTGTAATATTTCTACGTTCTATCTTTTAGGTGGATTATTAGGCCTCTGAGATTGCTGTTAAGCTGCATTTGTTTTACTTTGTGTGGCAGATGAAACCATGGCGACCGCCCTACCAAGTTTCAAGTTTTCTTCGTAGATTTATTTTTGTAAGAAGTTCAAAATTGTTGTTAGTATTCTTTTTGAAAAAGTTCAAAATTATGTAGGTTCGCCCACCCAAAGGTTTCTTACTTTCTTTAATCGAACACCAACCCATACAAATTCAATTACGAATGAATTTAACATTATGAACAACGATGAACGCAATTCTGATTTTTACATAGATATTTAACACTAGCTTCTTCTACCTTTCTTTAGAATAGATTTGTATTCACGCCCAATGATGTATCTTTGCAATTTATACTGGCATCATTTTCTTGATAACTCAAGTGTTCAGGCCAGTTTACACTTTCTATTGGCATAATTCTTCCTATAATGAATACTCTGCTGTCTCTCCCAACTTAATTTGCAATTGCGTACCCAATTGGTTGTAAACTACTTGTAAAAATTGTTCTGTGTTTAGTATATTTTATGTTGGAGTGAAGTGGTAGCTAATTTTCCCCACCCTTGTTTTTGATGCCTCTCTTCTTGCCTGGTTTTGATAAGGAAGTAGCTCGGTGTAAGTAGAGGAACATTGGTGTTACTATTATCTGATCGTTGTTGGATTGTACTCATTTGGCAGCATGGTGGGGATGTGAATGCCGCGGATCACACTGGGCAGACAGCACTACACTGGTGTGCAGTACGGGGTGCAGTTAAGGTCGCAGAAATTTTACTGCAAGAGGGTGCTAAGGTGAATGCTGCCGATATGTACGGGTATCAGGTTCGTACTGTTAACTTTGTTTTGATCATCCTTTGGGACTGCTGTTTAGTGAATTTATGAAAAATAGTAGTGGAATGTTACGTCCTTTTTTATGACTTAATGGTGTTGTTTTATATATCTATAGATATAATGGGCGGGGTGTACTCTTTTCGCTGTGTGTGTCATATGTGGAAGGTTGCGAGTTCTGACCATTTATGTTGGTGATTCTTCTCCTAATTAATCATTAATTATGAATAAAGAAGAGAAAATGTACCAAAGAAGTGTTGGCTCATGGTTAGAATTGTGTGCTAGAGGGACAACAAAGAATTTTTGGAGTCGAAAGGGTCAAGTTGTTTGTCATTTTCTCTAAGATATGGATTTTGGTGTTTCTCCCTTCTATGTTAAATGTTCTTTTATTCTGTTCTGGTTAAATCTTTGAAGGCCTTGTATTTGATCCGATTGCAGACAACACATGTGGCAGCACAATATGGTCAGACAGCCTTCCTTTATCACGTCGTCACAAAATGGAATGCTGATTCTGATGTGCCTGATAACGATGGAAGAAGCCCTTTGCACTGGTATTATTGGAAGTAACCTAGCATTTTTAGTAAATTATAGCTGTATCTACTTATTTAAGTGCATTAGTAAATTTATTATCAGTTATTAGTAATATGTATATTGGTATAGATTCTTGCAACACTAGATGGAGAAAGAACCTATCTTAATGTAAGTGTAACTTCAAACTTGCCAGTATCATCTCATAGTAATTTCCTTTTATCAAAATTTAATACTCATGCTTGCGGAACCTAGAGCTAGAGGAGTATGCTTGGTGACTGAAACTTTTGTGAAAAATAGCTTATCTATTTAACTTTCCAGCATGTTGCCTTATCTAGTAGTTGAAGAAGAAGTTGTTTTCCTTTATGATTTGTAGGGCTGCCTATAAGGGTTTTGCCGATTGTATACGTCTTCTTCTATTTCTGGATGCATATAGGGGACGCCAGGACAAAGAGGGTAAATTCTCTTGCTTGGTCTCAGAGTCCATCCAGTTTCGAAATCTATATTATTTCAGTTTTGAAGGAACTCAGTACAGTGATGAATAGTAGCAACATGCATGGTTACACTGGTGGCTCTTACATCTGTTGTCACTTCATGATCCTAGGTTGTACCCCTCTCCATTGGGCTGCTATTAGGGGGAACTTAGAAGCATGCACAGTGTTGGTTCAGGCTGGGAAAAAGGAGGACTTGATGGTGACTGATAACACCGG
Source organism: Vaccinium macrocarpon (assembly GCA_022606695.1). NCBI lineage: Eukaryota > Viridiplantae > Streptophyta > Magnoliopsida > Ericales > Ericaceae > Vaccinium > Vaccinium macrocarpon. Next base: position 2,091,628 of record CM040171.1, on the reverse strand, counting down.
TCTTACACCGGCACAGCTTGCTTCAGATAAAAGTCATAGACAAGTTGCTTTTTTCCTTGTAGGTATTCCTTAAACTGTTATTGAGTATGTTGTTATTGTTGGATAAGAGTACTTTCTCATATGACCCAAGGCTTTCTCCACCATGCAATATTCTTTTCAGTGCTTGGAAATTTTATTGGTATACCATGTTAATTGTTGCTCCTCTTCTTCTTCTACAAATAGAAAAGGAATGGGGGTTGGAAACTAGAACTTTACTAAAGCTTTTATCTGCACGTGTTGCCCAATTTCCTCTCATACTCTTAACTTGATGATTCTTGTCTAGAAACTTCATGGTTTTAAGTATCAAATAGAAGGTTTAGCGGTAGTTACATTCTCTCTTTGATTACCCTGTGAAAGACTTCCTCTTAAGTTAACCATAGCCGTTCCCAATTGCGCACAGTTCGGAAATTGAATTGGTGGCTCAGCAACTCAACCTCTATTTATGGGCAACAAAACCCATCCACTAACCATCTTCACTACTACTAATGACAACACCTTGAGTTGGGCTTGTTTTCATATTTGAAGAACCTTCTGTGTTTAATTTCTGTGGCTGCTTGCTAGTGAGAGTTTGGTTTTAGCTCTTTGAAGATCTATTTTGATTTGAAGGTAGGAATACTAGGAAGTCATGAGCAACTTCATGTTCTAGTAAATTTAGCCCACTTAAATGCATTCTCTCAGAGTTTGGAGGTGAGTAGGCTCACGGAGGGAGCCTTCCATAAGTATGATAGGCAGTGGCTGAGCAGCTGGTGTTTGACTCTTGAAATCCGTTCTCTGTTACGTTAAAAATCCGTTCTCTCTCTGATCTCAGCTCATGTTTATCACAGTTCACCATATATGTTCAGGTTAAATTCTTAGTCTTAGACCTATTTACTTTTATCAGTATTATCACTTATCATGAAATTGGAGGATCTCCAATATTCATCTTTTGTTGGGGTGAAATACCCTAAGAAGTAGTGTGTTTTTAGCAGTGGACTTCAGTGATTATTGGAGATAGAGTATTGACCTAACCATCAGTTTGCGGTTCTTTCTTCTTAAAGAACCTTCTTTGGTGGCTTAGTGTTTGGTACTTGCGTACGTGTGATATTCGACTTTGGTTTGAGATAGCTTTTTGATTAATATGATTCCTGGTCATGCTGTGAACTTCGATTACTCGTCCTTGGTGTCTAATGCACTTCCTGCATTTATTCTGCAGGGAAATGCTAGGAGATTACTTGACAAACGTTGTGATGGCAATAGTCGCCTTAGTCGTTTTTCAAAATTAGGATTGGCGCCACTTCTTTGGTTTACAATCATCCTGCTTCTTCTGACCTATATTAATTCCGTCATCACGGGTATCTACACTGATCTTTGCTTTTTGTCTTGAGCCAGCATACTTTATTTTTGCTTTTATGCTAATGATTTTGTATTTTTCATTTTGCTGCAGCATCCAATTTGCCAAGATTAAATGCTGGTTTTGCTTTTGTTGCATGGTTGGGTGTTTTACTAGCAACTGCTGGACTGGTTATGTTTTACAGATGTAGCAGGTATGCTCCATAAACCTTTTGGCAGCATGAGATATTTTGAAGTGACATTTTGAATGACTAACTCTTTGTTGCTGGAAGAAACTATGTTCTTAGCAAACATTTGCTTTTGTGTCACCTTATGTTTTGTTCTTTCTTACTTGCTTGCTTTTGTTTATTTATTTATTTCCTTTTTTTCTTTTGAACTTTGAACACTTAAATGGGATTTCTGTGTCTGTGTACATAAACTTAGAAATGGTCCTACATGCGCGGCATCATTCTGAATCCTGACCATAAGAAGTCAAGTTTACACAACGTATTGAAAATGTCAAGTCAAGAAGTATAAGACACAACTATAGAATGTTCTCTTTCCAACAGCTCGAAATGTCAGCTGTAGCTATTTGTCCACCTGTTTCTTTGAGCAGCTTATGCAATATATATTCTAGTCAGATCGTAATTTCTAAACCATAGTTATTAAAATAATCGTACTCTGTAAATTGCTTTGCCTGCAATTTGTCGTTGCTTAAAATTGGATGAGGTAGTGCAATAAGAGTTGTAATGTGTCCGAAATGTTTGATTTACCAAATTAGTTCTTTTTGTTTCAACTAGTTAGATTCTCTTCCTTTCCAGGATTCTTTGTCTTCAATCTTCATGATTGCAATGGATGTCACCTGATCAATATGGGATACCTTTCCTTGTTCTCATTGGTTCCTGTTAACTTTTTTCATGCCAAAATAGACCTCTTGCTGTTCTACTTTAGGATTCTTCATATTATCTCTTGGACCTTCTTCAAATGTTTTTCCTATTCAGATTATTGCACTTCAATCTTTTCCACAATAACGGCAACATATTAGAAATTTTCTCTGTTGTGTGTCCGTTGGGCTGTCCCAAACAGTTACCTGTCTTGGTTCTACTCAGCATTCTCTTCTGATGTCATCTTTTCGTATTATTGCTCTTACATTCTTGCAAGCATCTTCCTCCATGCGTGTCCAGTATAATTTGGCTTAGGAAAGAAACCACAGTATTAGCAATTATACCATTACATGGTTGCCACTAATGTTAGCATTTCATGCCTACATGTGTTGCTCAGACTGATAGTGAGGACCATCACACCATTTTAATGTCAGTTTGACAGCTTGTGTCCTATCGACGATGGAAGAAGCACTTTTTGTTTGAATATATCTCTTCATTTTATCTATATACATACTCCCCCCGTCCCATTTTGGGATTCCAACTTTTTAAGGGAGCGTAATGATTGGTCAAAAAAGTATTTCACTTTCCAAATATGCATTTTGATTTGAATTTTGATTGATGGAAATAGTTCTGTTCTATTTAAACACAAGGGCAAGAATGGTATTTTATCAAGTTTCTATTGATATTTTGGGAAGATGATATCCCAAAATGGAATAGGGGACTATCAAAATGGGATGGAGGGAGTATATGTTTTTCCCATTCCTTGATACTCAATCTGTGTTGCTGTTGGTCACAATCTGAGTGTAATGTTTGAGTATGCTTTCTTTATCGTTCTAAAATTGCTTATGGTTGTCTTTTTGTTTGTTTATAGCAAAGATCCGGGATTCATCAGAATGAATGTCCCTGATATGCAGAACATGAAAGATGATGTAAGTTCTTTCCAACTTCAGTTCCATCTGTTTCCTAGATTAGTTTCATTATTCACTCTCAATTTTTCGGCTTCCATGTTATTTTTTGTCTAGCTTAATCAGAAAGTCTTTGATACCCACACCTATACTTTAGAGATGTGTTCAGTTTCTTTATATTTCTATACTCTGTAGGAACCGTTGTTGAAGATTGAGATAGATAATCCTGCTTTGCTGGCTGGGAATTGGTCTCAGCTCTGTGCAACGTGCAAGGTACTGTAAACTTCCTGTGTGTTTTTGTGTTTCTTGTCCCATACACTTATTGTTTGTCATGTTAACTATTTTCTAACGCACTACCATCTTTGCCCTATGACCCTATCAGATAGTCAGGCCTCTTCGTGCGAAGCACTGCTCCACCTGTGATCGTTGTGTAGAACAATTTGACCATCATTGCCCTTGGGTGTCTAACTGCGTTGGAAAGGTTGTAATGTTGTATATTGGATCTACATTTTCTCCCGACTTTGTGTTTGCAGAGGAAATCTTAGATTACTGCATTTTTGGGGGGCATTAAGGATTGTGAGGCTGGACTGAATGATCTGTATCATCATTTCGAAAACTTCACCTGCAGTTTAGCTCTATCAATAGCTACATGAGCGCATGGATACATGCCTAAAAGTGGATACTTTTGTGGCGTTGCCATTTATTAAAATCAAAAACAAATTCTTACTAGGATGTACATCTTCATCCAATGGCTTTGTTTACGAAATCAGGTTTTCTAAGATTGGCCTATAATGTATAATATTTGTTCCTAGGCCAACTGGTTCTACGTCCTTTCATGACATATCTCATGTTAATTTGTTTTTTTCCTTCTATGACTAATTAATTTCTTGTTGTAATGTAAAAAAAATAGTTTCCTTCTAATGTTGGTCCGTATATTAACTTGTGATACAGAAAAACAAATGGGATTTCTTCTTGTTTCTCATCCTAGAAGTTTCTGCAATGCTGATTACTGGTGGAGTCACGCTTACAAGTGAGTTTATTTTTCTTGGTTGGTAACGTTCAGGTCACTTTTTATAGTCTGCTTGTATGATCTTTGATTTTTTCTTTATCAATTGTCTCTCTTTTTAGATTGTTTTACCTGCTTACATGAGTAAGTTTTTCTTTTCTTCTGCTATTTACATTGCAGGAGTTTTGACTGATCCGTTGGCCCCATCTCACTTTGGAGCATGGTTGAACCATGCTGGTAATCAGCATGTTGGTGCTATTTCATTTCTGATTGTGGATTTTTTCCTCTTCTCTGGTGTGGCAGCCTTGACTTGTATGCAAGCTTCCCAGGTACGTCTGCAATTCATTTTATTCAGCATTCAAACAAGGCTTCTTTTTACCGAATGGTTGTTATCAACTTTAGAGATTTCAGAACTAACAGGAAAGGACAAGTTTGATGATGCTGGTTCTCTAGTGGATGGTGTGTATTATTTGTCATCCTTTTGGGAATGGTTTCTTCTCCTTTTAAGGGGATTCCGTTATCTTTCTGAAGGACGACTGGTCCCCCTTTTCTTGTATCTTATTCTTTGTTGCTTCTGAATTTTTCATTCAAGTAGATATGTTCCGCTCACTGCTGCTTTACCTATTTTGGTTAATCAATTGTTTTTTACTTGTGTTGATGACAACAAATACACAGATATCACGCAATATCACAACCAACGAGATGACAAATGTAATGCGCTATAGCTACCTTAAAGGACCTGGTGGTAGGTTCAGAAATCCCTACGATCATGGGTGCAAGAAGAACTGTTCAGATTTCTTGATCAACGGTTTTAACGAAGACATAGAATGTGGTGAAGAGTCGGTTCAATCGGAGGGGATTGGAATGGTACATATGACTAGAAACTCAGCCCCTCAAAACGGGTTTGGTCATTCTCATCATCCAACCAACGGAAATAACAGCCATGTTGTGAATGTGAACAAGAACACGAAAACCCATCAGGGTCACGTTCATTCTTCGCAATGTAACCATGGAAAATCCTCCGAAGCTGTTCCTTTAGGATTGGGGCTTGGCTTGGCACGAAATAGCACTCATTCTGTTGTAGCTTCGTGATGAAACATTATGAACTGCAGTAATTGAGATATTGCATCGTTTTGTAACTGTTCAGTATCATACACACTTGGTTTAGCTTACGTAATTCAATTGATTATTGTTAGTTTTCTCTTTTGTGAGTCTGTAACCGAGTCCGTTTGTCATAATATATATGGAATGAAAAGGAAGTTCGTCCATTTTGTTTATGAATTTGCGATATACTTTCATATAGTTTGTATACTAGTAAGTGCCCATAGCATGACAATCAGGAAATTGTTAACACCGCATCATTAAATGAATTGATTATAACATGTATATAACTTTTCCAATTTGCGCAGCAATTCCACGAATACATTCAGAGGACCAAGAAACCACTCGATCTATAAATAACAGTTACAATGGTAGTATTACTGAAACTTGAATGAACATGATAGCTCACTTTCATATTCGACACGTATTCTTACTGTATTTTTTTACACGAACCAATCTGATTCCTACTTAAATCAATTATGCTTTTGGTTTTTGGCATGTTTTATGATGTTGCATTCAAATGCTGGCTGCGTTTTGTAATCAAATAGTAACATGTTCAATGAGACCAATCAAATAGTCATGCAGGATTTCCAAATTCCTCAAACACAAGAGGATACATCTTCCTTTACAAATGAATCCATATTTATAGAAAGTTACAACAACAGAAAGCTTACATCAAAAATTCAAAATTACAAACCTGAAATGGCAAATAGTAACAAATTAAAATTCTTGAGGTTCCTACCCATAAGGACGAAAATAAAGAAACAAAAGGCAGAAAGAAAAAGGGAGAATTACAACATGAGACTGATATGTATGGGGAGGTGAAGTGGATAGGAGCAGAAACTAAAGAAAAAGAAGAAAAAAAAAACGCGAGGAATTTCCTGCTACTTCATCCAGATATCCAAAAACTGGAATAGAGTAATAGCACAAACTACAAAGCTGGTAAAAGGCCTTTCTTTGTATCTACACGTAATGGCGAAGTTCAAACCTGCATCAAATTTCCAAAAAAAGAAAAAGAAAAATAAGAGCAGTTCTGCTAGTTTATTCATTAAAGCCAAAATGTTCAGAATTCGGTATTTAGAAGATCAGCCAGGCAAAAACCCGAATTTCTACCACAGTTCAAGAGCAAGAACTTAACCAGAGAACAAAGACACTACTTGATAAGTTGATAACCAACACGACCATTTTAAAGGAACCACATCCAGAAACAACATGAAGATCATGGAAAATGGTCTGTTAGAGAGTGAGTGCAACTGAATCTGCCAAAGCAGTGGTGCATATCATTCAGGAATGAAATTTATGAAGCACCGGCTGAAAACTATGGGTTGGAGCCATTAAAGAAGCGGTTTCAATACTGAAAAATCTGGAATTGTAGGAAATTATTATGCAATTATAACAGCATGTCTCACTTACTCACTAGTATGATGGGAGTTCAGATGGGGTGATGCACCAGCAATAGTGTGTCTACTGTTTCTTCAGAAATCAAATCAGCATCAGAGAAAATCACACATGTTCCAGGGCATGATAAAGTTTTGAAACTCGTCTTCGGAGTAATGGTTCTAATCGAAAAGAAGGAACGTCACTCTTCCACCTTTTAGCTTCATACATCTCATTCCACGCCTGTACTATCTCATCAATTTTGAACCCCAAGCCTACAATTACAATAAGAACTATCAGAGTCAGAGATAGCTTGCAGCAAGTAACTAAAGAAAGACGGGAAGATGCAGCTAACTAAGCAATATCATACGTATATGATACTCCCTCCATAAGCTCTCCTTTTGTAGTTCCTATCCGTCTATCTAGGTTTGACCCTCTCCGAGTAGCTATTACTAGTCAATATGACAAAAGTGGAAGGAAGGCCACTTTCTTTGGCCACGACAATCGTGCCTTTTAATGGATCAATAAATAATTTATCTTTGTGAATAGTTTTTTATTTTATTTTATATATAATTTTAAATTGGCGGAATAAAACTCAAAACATGTTCACCCAAGTATGTTATTTCCTATCTGTTGATCCATATAAAGGCAAGACTTTGTAGATGGGCAATCAATATAGGCTGGAGGGAGAATCATATATCAGGGCGTTTAGAAAATGCCACCCAAATAGAAGTTGTATAGATATGTACAATACCTTCAAGTGCAGTATTATTGGAGCAATGGTTCTTCACCATAACAGCTATATCTGTTGGCGAAGCACCGGCAAGTTCAAACTTCTCAACGGCAACCTCCAAACACTCTTGCCAGACCGGAAGCCGTAACTTGAACTCCATAATTGACCGTTCATATAACATGGTACCCCAAAAAACATTTATCTGGGACCTCATGTTTGCAGCCTGTCCCGCAGCTTCTTCTGCCGATATATCTTTATATAATCCCTCCAAACCAAAATCTTGCATCAGGCTTTTAACCTTGTCTGTCTTTGAAAGTTCTTTCAAATGCAACCCCTCGTCTTCCTCCCACATTTGCATTCCCCTCTCCATATTGTCCTCCGCATTGTTATATAGTTGAAGAACCTCTTGTGCACTTGGCCAATTTTCCAAATCAACATTGGTTCCGACTGCATAATACCAAGAAAGCTTTGCCTGTTCAAACTGCTGTTGCCCCAGAGCTAAAACACCTTCGTAAAAATCCGGTTTAATTCTAAGTGCTTCTTCGTACTTCTTTCCAGCTTCCAAGTACTCCTTTTGTGCCCAATCATATGCTGTTTTGACTTGTGCAAGAATAGATTTTCTTGAAGCATCCTCAGAAAAGTACACCCTTTTCCTAGCACTCGACATGTGGACATTTCCACAATTGAACAAGGCCAAAGCCGCCATTTCCTGAAATTTCTCTGCTGCCGTGTGGAAAAGGTCTTGGGCTTCTTCACTTGTAACTGTCTCCTCCATCGCCTCGGAGTACAGCTTCATCCCTAGCTCGTGAAGATCCAAATACGCATCAGAATTGAATCCAACATGGTTTTTGAAAATTTGAGCAAATTGAATAATCCAGTCCTCTATACAAGTCGGCCCCATTTCTGTTCTCTTGCCATTATCCATGATCCCACCGCCATTCAAACTCTTATGCTTTGTACTGACCTTTCCATAGAACGGATCTTGATCTGGATTAACTTCAACTATATAGAGTCTGAGGGAACCGCGTAGTTCAGCAGATGCTTCAGCCCACTTCAATTCTTCATTAGTGGTGATTGTGACCAAATCGCCCTCTGGGTCCCGGTATTTGATAAGAACGGCTTTTAAACTTGGAAAACGATCACATATCACCTCCCTAAGTTGTAAAATGCTGCAACTGAAAGGCAACTGTGCCCATCTTATATCCTCCCCAAACACCAATTTAACGTTCCTTGTAGACTCTTCTCCTATTCCATTACTTATCTTTTCCTCCACCACCAATTTGTCTTCAGCTTTTTTTTCCTCAACATTTTCCTCATCGTTCCCTTCTTGGGTCCTCTCATCTCCATTCTTCTCCTCAACTTTTTCCTCAGCAATTTTTTCATCAGTTCCCTTTTCTACCTCCTTTTCAACTATTTTGCCCTTCTTCTTTCGTGGCTTCTCTTTCATTACTTTTGGCGCTGGTGAAGCACAAGGCAGTTCAACATATTCCACAACCGAATCAATCGGTACATCATTTGTTTTGATTCCTTTCTTCTCGATTACCGTCCTCACCCTTTCTGCAATCTCCGTTGCCATGACATTATTTGGCTCCATTTTCAAAACTGTATTTACATCCCGCACCGCAAAATCAAGCCTATTCAAAGCCTCGTAACATCTAGCTCTCTTCAATAGCGCTTTACTGTACTTGGGTGTAACTTCAAGAGCTAAATTGCACTCATGGATTGCCCTGGGGTACTCACCAAGGCCCATTTGCATATAGCTTTCAGCCATGTTACTCCTAAGATACGATACATCTATGTGGTTCCTCGGCAGCAACTTGATTGCTTTCTCATATTTTAACAGAGCTCCTTCATAGTCCCTTTTCTGAAACAACTTATTCCCCTCATCCTTCAACTCCCTTGACATTGAAATGAATACGGCCGTGTCTTTATCGTACGCTTTTGGGCTATTTTCCCCAACTTTACTTTCCTTCCCACTTGATTCACCTGATTTTGTTCCCAACTGTTTATTCTTCTTCCCAGTCTGCTTCCCCATCATGAACCCAACAATCCAAATCACAAAAGTTCCAAACTTGGATATCCAAAATCTATACTTGTAAACGAAACCCTAACCGGAATCAACAAGCATAAAACCTCCAAATGGATCAGAATCACGACTTCAAACCTCTATTAACCACAAAGTTACAATATATTGCAGATAAAATCCCATCTAAAACCCAGCAATCTAGTCTACATAAACCTCAAATCAAGGTAAAATTTCGGCCCGAAAGAGCTCAAAACATTATCTTCTACACCCAACCTCAAATTGGTTCAGTTCAATTTTACAGAATATGCAAACCCAAAACACAAGAGAATACCAATACCAACAAAGAAACGAATTCTTCGTTACCTCCGAATTAGGACTTGTTGATGTTAACCGAGGACAAAAAACAAATCCCAATTCAGAGAAAGAGAGAAATTGCACCTTATTCAGCTACCAAAAAAAATCCTATTTTTGCACACCCAAATCTTCCTTTCTTATAAAAAGATTAAAAACGGGAAAAATTCAGAGAATTTGGTGAGGGAACTTATCTGGGAAACAGAATATATCCTCTTCAAGAAACCTTGAAACGTCCAAGAAAAACCAAGAGAAACTGTTTGAAAAGCTTTGTTCTTGGAATAAATATTTGTGGCTTTGAGGTTTGCTTGAATGGAAGGAAAACCGACCAAATCTTGTTGGTTGGTCGTTGGTTTTTTTTTTCTTCTTTTGCATTTGTAAGACAAAAAAGCAGACTTTTTCACAGCTTAACGTTGACGCCAACAAAAAAAAAAATTACTCCGTCTTGTTGAGGAGCAATTTTTTAGTACCGAGTACGCATACTACCCTCTCGGCGAGTCGGCAAATCTAGGCTGTTTATTTTGGTTTTGAACGGTTTAGATTTAGAGAAAAAAAAAATAGAGAAAGACGAGAGAGAGTGTTTTAATTTTAGCCGTTCAATATACTTTTAGATAACCCGGATGCAATACTTGGGCACTACGTAGGCTTGGGTACGTGATACCTAATAAGTGCCCAAAAAATTTTCCTTTTTTGAAAGTATCATACTTTAAAATGTGCCATTTTTTAAGTAAAAATAAAATATATTTGAATTTTTTGAGTTTCTTTGAACTAAATTAAAGATTTTGATTAATTTTTTATTTTGATAAAAAATTTTAAAATTTTGAATTAAATTGCTTTATTTTGTTACTATTTGAAAAATACACATCGTATTATAATATTTTTAAATATAAATCCACATAGTGGACAGATCCGCATAGATTATGTTGAGAAAAGTAGAAAAGCATTTACCGAACGTGGTGGGTAGGTCCCGCAATTACGTGAACTCCAACGTTGTTGGGAACGTTTTGGACACGAAAGCTTAACGGCAAACGGTCTTCTTTCCCTAAAAGACTAACAATTATACATATACAACAAAAGTCTTCAATATGTCTCAAACACATTCACATAGTGTGTGTGGGCTATACACACTATGTGAATGTGTTTGAGACATATTGGAGCTGAGTTTTTGTACATTTATCATTTTTGCTAAAATTAGGGTATTGACGAAGCATAATACTCCTTTCGTCCCGATTTTATAGTCAATCTTTCTATTTTAACCGGATAAAAATATGTTATATCTTTCAATTGGTAATACATTTTATATGCAATATAAATCTTAATTTAATCTAATAAACAAAGTGTTCAAAATCACCTAAAACATTGTAGACTATAAAATATAACACTTTTAAAAGTAGCACGAACTCGCAAAAGAGACTGTAAAATTGGAACGGAGGGAGTATATAGTTGGAACACTGAGGGGGTGTCCTACTAATAAAAAAATTATTTTTTTCAAATACTGAAACATGATATTTTTTTACAACACATCACATAAAAAAACCTTGAAAAATTAATTTTTTTCAAAAAACTAGATTAGTGGAACACCGCCTGATTTTTCATAGGGTTCACTCCGGGTTCCACACCATTGATCTAAGTCGTTTGTTTACTTTAAAATAAAATTTTGAATTTTAAATAGTCATCTAAAAAATCAACTTAATTGAAATTATAGATTCTTAATCCAATCATCTAGTTTTTCATTTAGTAATTAAAAGCTAGTTATAATTAGATTAAAAGAGCAATTCGAGTTCAATTGACTGAGCTAAGTTTTGTGAGGTTATTCGAAAATTAATGAACAGTTCGGATTAATTTTTAGGACTTTGTAGTAAGACTGACAAAGCATTTGTACCTTAATATCAGTAAATGCAAAGGCAGACGCAGGATCTAGTATCAGCAGGGTCAAGTATACAGTAGATCCAATATGATACTTAACCAAAAGATATTTAATATATATATATACATACATATATATTAGCGAAAGTGGTATGTCAATCATAACATATCATATCGTTTATAACTCGCCCTAACGGTTTTTCATATTTTGAAACCGATTCATGATAGCTTCATTTGAAATAGTAACAAAAATCTCTCGTTCAATGTACACAACCAAACTATCCTGCATCCATTGGTCACCCATTCTGTTATGAAGTCAGTTATTCACAATTTTCATTGCAGAAAAATGCTCTCTCTCAAAAAAAAAAGATTAGAAGTGATCCGGAAAAATTATTTAGACATAGTTATATTTAATTTTTTGTTACTTCGGGCAAGATTAAAAAATAATCTATACGGTATAACGGCAAAATTACCAAAATACTCAAAATTATGTATACGCAATAGTAGGAAATTTCCCCAATGTGGGGCTGCCCTTGAGTAAATGCTTCATCGGTGTCATTGTCAAATCTCTTAAATCCTTTTCTTTCAGATTTTTTTTTCCCGGCTTGTTTAAGAATAAAGAGGTCAAGGGGTGTGTGACAACTGTTAACAATAAAGTAAAAAAAGGTTGGCGGGTGACAAGCGTGGGACCACAACTGACTCGACAACGTTGCCACATTTACTCCATCCGTCCATGTTTGGTGGTCCATTTTTGGTATTCGTGTCATGTCTTCAATTGTTTATATCTTTCAATTTATAGTGAGTTTTATGATTTTTAAAAACTTGTATAGTAGAACTAGTTGAGAGCTATCAAATAAGATCCATATTACATATTTTTAGAAATTCACAGTGACAAATATGTACAATTTTTTAACGTGCTATGAATAGTGAAAGTGGACTAACAAACATGGACGAAGGGAGTATCTACATTGATTTTTTTTAACAACATAAGTAGGATGTATCCCACGATTCCCACGTCCAAATGAGATAATTCGCGGAGGACTGGACGCCGAGAACTAACAACACTTATAAAAGGATTGAAACACACAAATTTTTGTCTTGAAATAAAGAATATGAAAAAGATGCACAAAACAATAATTCTATTGGTTTTTGTATTTAATACGGTACGAATACAATCTCTAACTAATGTTCTTTTTGCAATAAAAGAACAAAAGATAAATCCTCTTATTCGATCTCGGATACGTTTCAACGGCTTGAGTGCTTATTGTTGAATCACACAAATGATAATTTTCTTTGACTCTTCAAGTTGAACGAACTGAAGAACAAAGTTTGAAGATGACTTTGATTTGTTGAATGATTTGTTGGATGCTGAACCAGTGAAGAAATCAACACGTTTTTTTGGTGCTGGATAGTTTTTTGCAAGTTGTGGTTGCTTGTATTTATTGTGTTTCAAGATGACTTTGATTTGTTGAAGGATTTGATTTGCTGAGTAATGAACTTGTGAAGGAATCGACACGTTATTCTTGGTGTTTGATAATTCTTCGCAAGTTGTTGATGAATTGCTTGAGAGATCTAATTGAATGCCAAGCAAATACTCCCTCCGTCCCTTTTTAAATGTGTTACTTGGGATTCTGTGCCATTTTCAACGGCTTATAACTTTTAATGTGAACCTCAAAACATATGCATTATGGATCTTGTTTGATAGATCTTAATTATTTCTATTATACAAAATTTTCAAAATCATAAAAGCTATTATAAATTAAAAGTTATAAGCCGTTAAAAATGACACAGAATCCCAAGTAACACATTTAAAAAAGGACGGAGGGAGTATTGAAAAGTTCATTTCTTTTTCATATGAGCCTCTATTTATAGGCTCGGGAAGAGGGGGTTTCAATTTGGTATGATTTGTAATTAATTTTATTTAATTACAAATCAAGATAATTGATAATCAATCAATATGATTTGATTATCAATCAGGATAATTTAATCTCAATCAAGATAATTGAATATCAATCAAAAAGATTGATTTAGTCTCATTTCCTAAAAGAAAATTTGATTTCTTTCATTACTTTTAGGAAATTACATTAACTTGAAAAGATAAATAATATATTTATTAACTATTTAACTTTTTTATTGGGTTATCTTGAATGGGCCTGCAAATTTGGGTCAGCCCAATTCTTTGGCTCATTTGGCAAATCAATTTAGCCCAATGTACTCTTGGTCTTCCACAAATTTTCAAAAGGATTAGGCCCAACAATTTGACGGAACCAATATTCATTTGAAAGTGTTGACCAAGGTTTGACTTTTAATTAATCAAGAATATTTATTTATCTCAATTAATTAGACGGTGATTAGGCAGCGCCGAAACTTAGGTGTCTACAAGGATATAAAAACACCTAGAAGGTAGACCACTTGACAAGCCAAAAAGGCTATCCACGTGAACTTGTACTCCTCAACCGATAGTCTTATCCTGAGAATTGAACTCACAGCTTCGGAGTATGAGCAAACCCTCTGGCTAGTGAAGACAACCCTTGTTGGGCTATCGGCATTTATTTAAAAAGAAATATGGTTTTTCAAAGACGGGCGTTAGTATAATTTGACTCTATTAATCCGTAAAAGTTAAAATGACAAAAAAAAAAATCAACGGCATAGATTAACACACAAGCGTAGAAACTGTTACCTCACTCTTTTCGAGATAAAATTTTTCTAACATAGTAAATAATAATATGTTGGCTCATAAACAAAGGATAGCTGAGCTTAAAAAACTCAAATTGAATCAATGGTCAATCAGGCCACCTGATCAACTAGACAAGTTTTTGCTGAAATATCTTAGAATTCCTTTCTATCCATACAAAATAGATAATAGTTGTTAAAAAAAAAAAAATTCATAGCCCTACACCTGAAATCATTTTCAGTCACATTTGGGTAAACTAGTCCATGATTTTGGATAGTTTTGACTGTCCTCCTAAACTAAACAACCTACTCCAAACTCCAAGCCAAACAAATTTTGAAAATGGGCACTCAAAGAACAGATGTTGGTGAGATTCTGTTGCCATAGCACACAAGGAGCAATTGACATCTACAATCATTCCCCAACTGGCAAGACTGTCCTTAGTATTCAGTCTTTGTTGAAAAACTAACCAAAAGATGAAAGCCCATCAAGGTAGATGCCTCTTAAACTAGACAACTGTTATCCACGGTTGCTTAAGAGATTGTTGTCTGATTGCTTCCCATGCAAACCTAGCAAAGTAAGATCCATTAGGGTTGGGCAACCAAACTACAGAGTCTTCAATTTCAATAGCAGGAGTTAGCATCGCGGGAGCTTGGGCAATAATACTTTGCATTACTCTAGTTCAAGCTCTAGGCAATCTCTACATTCCAAATTGAATAATAGAGGACACCTTCACCTTCAAATATTTTCTTACTTTATACGAAATATCAACCCCAAATCACTTACACAATGACCCAAGAGCATGCCAGTTGTCAATCCATAAGAAGGTGAACTGTCCATTGCCAATTTTATAGAGATCATAGACTAACTAATATCACTAAGCTCAAGGACCTTTCCAATAGTTCAAGAAGAATCCTAAGGTACCTTCATCCCCCATAAGCTTTTATCCTTGTTGATATAGTTGTGAACCCATTTTACCCATAGAGAATATGTCTTTTTCCTAAGAGCCCACAAAAATCGTAACATAGTGGCTTGAAAAATAATTATCACACTAGTCATACTTTTTTCTTCCTCCTTACACCCTTCTTCTAAACATTATCATTACATGTAGTCACTCTGAGAAAGAAAGGCTAAAAGTGAAATTTTATTAGTTAATACCCCATTAATTCTCAATTGAACAAAAAATTCAGGACAAGAAAAAATAGTGTTTGAGACCAAAGATTGAGGTCGAGACCGGTTGGCAAACAGGCCGGTAAAAGACACTTCATGGGCTCTACAAAAGCAAAGGTTGGGCTTTATTGCAGTACGCACTAGTCTGTGATCTCAGCCCGAATCTAATTTATCTCCACGTCAATTCATCCAATAAAACACTGCCACGTCTCGTATCCAACACTGCCACGTCAATTCATCCAATAAAGCATGATGCAGCTTTACTCCATTGGCGCAATTTCACAGACGCCAATCATGCCCTCCGCAGTGTACTAAGACTCCCGGAGCCATCACCTTCTTCGTAAAATCAACAGCAGCTTCGAGTCCAAGCTCGTCGGGGAAAACTTCTCTTCGCGTCGGACAACCGGTGGTCTTCTTCTTGTTAACAGAATTTGGGCTCCAATTGAGAAACAGAGATCAAAGATGAGATTGGTGTTGCGTTATGCCCTAATTTTGGCTATCAATTTGTTCAATCACCAAGTCTTGGCTGATCAGATCTTCCCAACTCACGCAGGTAACAATTTCGAATCCTCTGTTTGTTTGCAGAGAGAGAGAGAGAGAGAGAGAGAGAGAGAGAGAGAGAGAGAGAGAGAGAGAGAGAGAGAGAGAGAGAGAGAGAGAGAGAGAGAGAGAGTAACGTTTCAGGCTTTCAGTTTGGGTGTTTAATAAGCTGGGTTTTCTTGGAAATCCTCTTGGCCTTTTTCTGATGTAAAAAAGATTTTTTGTGGTTAGTCTCAATCGGAAGAATCGAGAAAAAAAAAACCCGCTTAACTAATTTGGTTGTATTGTTTTGTTTTGATTATGGAGAGTGTCTTATATATGCAAATAGCTGGAACTTCATTCAAGTGACAGTCACCATGAGGTGGGAGGAGCATGTCTGTCGTTTGGGAGTTCGGGTTATTAGGTGGTGGGTAGAAGGAGGGACCAACAATGACCATGGCCTGTGTTCCAATTGGCCTGCCGTTGACACTTTTATGCAATTATAGACTGTTAGCCTAGTGGTGGGGATCTTATTTTATATCCTTATGAGCATCCCTCTAGTTCAGGAATTAAGTTTCTCTTGTTTTAGTTATCCTCGGATTTAGTTGCTTGCTATTAGAAGCTAAGTGTAAAATCTAGCAGTTGAGATGGGAGTTGTATATGCTACGAAACTTTGGGATTTTGTTAGAATTTGTGTCTCGACTGGTTATTGCCTTCTTAACAGCAGAAAGCTTGTGTTTTCGTATGTGATTTTGGTCGCTGCAATGCTGATGTTTATTTTGCTTTTCTACTTACTGTTGGTATCAGGTGGGACCTTTGGTAGCAGCTCTCGGGAACCGAAATACAAAATTGAATTTCATCCGGAAGATTCACCTTTTCATCCTGTAAGTGCATTTAGTTTCTAATCGTTTGACATTTTGTCTGTGGTTATGCCTTAGGAGTTGAGAACTCTGTTGTTGCACCAACAAGAAGCATTCATTTTGGCTTTTGGATCCTATTTAATAATTTGGTAGTTAATGGTCTTTTAAGCATTTTTGCATTTGTGGTTTATTAGGAAACGTTCTAGTTGACTTTGGAAACATTAACTGTGATGGAAGATGCTAGTGTCACTCCTCCATGTCTGCAGACTTGGGCTGTTAGTGATGCTATTTTTCTATACCCAACTGTGTCATGATGTGTTTTCTTGGTCTATTTTCTGATAACCTAATTTATGTATCTTGAGTTCTCTACCTGTCTTGCATGGCAAATAGTTATAAATTGTGTTCCTTATATTTTCTGATAACCTAATTTATGTATCTTGAAAGTTGTGTTAATACAATTACCTCACAATCAATTTGATACAGTGGCGTGGTTAATCATCTTTGCTTTCTTCTGCATTTTGTGTTCTATGGTTACTCTATTGCTGCAGAAATATTTGATTCCTATGATCTAATGTTTCAGCCAATTTGGGTTTTTGCAGGATGATGACCAAGAGTCTATGATTATGCCAGATAAAAATGGGGACAAGTTTTTATGTTTCTTACCTAAAGTGGAAAAATCCAAGAGTGGAAGGCCAGTTTATCAACAGAACACAAGTAGCTTGATTTTGGAAACTGAGAAACAGATTAAGTTGAAGACTCCGGACGAACTACTTGATGTTCTAAAGGACCGTTGCTTTATCAGAGTAAGTACTTATCAGTTATCACATAAGACTTCCTTTAACTAGTCCAATTTCGAAATTTATTCAGACATTCACCTTACAGATTACTGAAAGTAAATGCAACCATTTTGTTTCATGTAACGTTTGATGCATTTAGTTGTTTTAATCAACCTACAAATTTCTGGATATTGCTTTTGTTTTAATTCATGATGTTTGTGTCTGATTCGTCTGAGTACTTTATGCAGCAAGAGGGTTGGTGGACTTACGAATTGTGCTACCAGAAGAAGTTGCGGCAACTTCATTTGGAGGATGAAAAGGTAACCCCTAAATGATAGTTCCCATTAATGTTTTGTCATTCACCTTTACTTCTTTTGACCCTTCTAAAAAGGGAAGGCTTAAGCATGTTACAATTCAATATTGTAATTTTTGCTTAAAAGTTTTTTAGGGTACCTAACCCCTTTGGACTATACTGCATTGGATATCGATAAGGAATCTTCTGAACTCCTTGTTGTGCAGTTTTTTCTCCCACTATTGACGAATTATGTGAAATTGCCAGTCAGACTAGATGTCAATATCTTAAAGACAAGTGTAAGAGTGGCGAATGATAATGGAGCATAAGAATGTTGTCTGTGATGCTTCTGGAAGGAAGAGCTTTTTATACTATTCCAGTATCACTTTGCTGCTCTCTCTTATTCATACAAACTTAAACTAATATTCAAATTGGGGATTCTGGAAAATATGATGCAATATGTGCACATATATACATTTAACTTCTCAAATCAGATACAGCTAAGTTGTTGAGACCTACAACTCCTGAGTTTTGGTGCCAGATTTCAGTCTTTTTCACGGTACGGACTTCTTTTAACAAGTTATAATGAGTATTGTTCGACTTGCTTAAAAAGTCCGTTTGAATTTGAATTTTCCTGTTATTTTCCTTACTCTTCGGAAATTGAAGAACACATTGGCCAATGCATGCTCAGTGGGAGCTAGACTTCTAAATAGTTGAACTAGGTCAACTTGATTGGATTGCGGCAAAACAATTTATTCCTTTTTTTGTATGTGTTGAGGAGTATGAATATGATATGGATTATAAAATATGGCGTAGGTTGTTCAAGAGTTCATCTTGGGTGCTTATGATGCTGAGGCCACAGCTGATTACAACCAAAATCTTTCCGACGTTTCAATACTGAAAGATCCTCGCTCCAAAGATGCATCACAAAGGTATGCATTCTCACTTAGAATAGATGATGATGTAAATTAAATGGTAAAATGCCCTAGGGGAAAAGTGAGTTGGAAAAATGAAATCTCATTCGTGTATTAAATGCTTCATACAGATATCATGCCCATCAGTATACAAATGGAACCATCTGTGATCTGACAAATCAGCCTCGAGAAACTGAGGTAGGGAGCATTCAGGTTGCATTCCAATTTTTTGTTGCGCATGCCTGCATTTTTTTTTTTATCTTTTTTTTTTCCCAGGTGAGATTTGTCTGCTCAGAACCAAGAGTTATGATTAGTTCTATTACTGAGTTATCCACTTGCAAGTATGCACTTACTGTTCAATGCCCAATGCTTTGCAAGCATCCGTAAGTCTCTCTTTTTCCTCCTACATTTTAACAGAAATCATTAGAAAGTCAGAAGCAGATTATTTAGTTTTCCTTTTATTTTTATTTCTACGAGGACAATAAAACTGCCTGTTTTACATGAACTCTCTTTCAAACATGAACATTTTACATGAAAATCGCGGCATTTCTGTATTTAGCCAGTCGGAAAAGTATGTTTTGTTTCTCCAAAACAGAGAACCGGAAAAATGCACTCTCACAGTTAAATGTTGTTTCAAGTTACGAACTTTATAACATTCTATCTGTGCACCACACCACACTAATCACTCCAATTAAAAGAAAAGGGAAAGTTAAAATCAAGGAAAATAGGATGTGTTTGTTCCTGGCCCCAAATGCCCCAATACTGTGGTCAGCTCTACACACGTGCTGGGAATCTTCTTGTTTTCTGCTCTAACAGATTGATTTGAATTTGCAGATTGTTTCTAGAAGAGAGACCAGTATGGCATACCATTAACTGTAATGCGCTCCCCAAAGACCAAAAAGAATCAAAAGTGGAGGAAGATAGTTTTAAAAAAGAATCAAAAGTGGAGGAAGATAGTTTTAAAAAAGAATCAAAAGTGGAGGAAGATAGTTTTCAAGACATGTCATTTTTATCTTTACAATAATGAAATTTTCTTTTGCCTATTAAAAAAAGAAGAATATAGCTTCGAGGACGAGAAAATTACCATGGTCACAGACATTGAGTATCCATCTTCTTTCGAATCCAAGCAATATGTGACAAAAATAGTTGTTTGACATTTTGTTATTTACACCAAAGGAGATGTAATTAAATTCTCCACTTCTGGAACTCGGATTTTTTTGTAACCTTTTCTGTTTATGTAGAATAATGTGTATCTGGGGGCAAGGCTCTACTTGGGAAATGCCAAACTTTTGATAGTTCATCTTAGCTAGAACTTTTAAATTGGTTGCATGTGCACTCTTTTCAAAGAGTCCTTCTAGTCGAAAACGACTGCATATGATTAAGCTAGCCAAGTAACAACCAAACAAAGGTCTACTGCAGATGCTGTATTGATCCAAAATTTGAGATATCTATAATTTCATTGGCAGTGCAGAGACTATGAAATGGGAACTGTAATAGAAGCTTTCTGGAGAGCTTGATAAAGTGCATGCTTCTGTAACAATTCATTTTCAGATTATACACAGTAGCATGTGGTTGCATAAACTGATGGGAGAAAAACACTTTTGTCGTGATGTTTTTCTCACTTTCGGTGTTTTTATTTGTGATGGCTTCGCCTAGGGATTGGACCATCTAGTGGACTGTCTGGGTCCAATTCCAAGTCCAATCCCTCCTCCAAGTCCAATCCCAAGGAGAGATTGGTCTGTCTAGGTCACTGGAGGGAAGCTGCAATCACTCATCCATGGATCCTTGACCTATTCAATTCTAATTTATGTACTAAATACTGGTTCTGAACAGTGAACACTGCGTAAGATCATCTTCAACCTGCTCAGGGTAGATCGATCTCCACCATTCAGGCTGTGCATTAGCTCGTGCAAGAGCTGCATGAAAGAGCTTTTCCTGATTTCCTTTCATTTTAGCAGTAATTTGAGTTGGATTGGACCGCCTACAGTCTGGTTCACTGGAGAGAAGCTGAGCGCTTCATTTAGCCCATGGCAAAAGTGGCACTACCACAAAAGTTTCAACTGCATTCAGCATTTTCCATTAGGAAGTTGACTGGAAGTAAGTGCGTGGGTGTAATTGAATGCAATGTGTGAAGTTGGGAGGTCTAATTGACATTTCCATAAGTTTAGAGGCCTACGAGGCATTGCAGTGAAAGTTTGGAAGCTTTTTTGAAGTTTTCCCACAAAAGTTTCCGACTTTTTGAATACACAAAAGCTATAACTACAGTACTACAGTAATACATATGCATTATTCTTACAGTTCCTTGAACTAGTTTGCCATGGTTCCAGAAATTCTAACGTTGTAATCCCCAGACTAGTCTCTAATGAAGTGTAAACAATACAAGTATGAAGTGTAAATTCACATGAGTATTTCCCGGAAAAAGTTTTTGAACATGAAAACATATCCAATGGATGAGATCCATCCGGTATACTATTTGCCCAGTGTACTGAATGGATCTCATCCATTGTACGTGTTTTCATGTTTTGTACCAAGGGCCATATTTCCCACTTCAGAAGAGGCAACACTGCATGAACAATGTCTCAGAAAAGGCATGCACATGTAAAACCACAAAACAACAGAACAATAACGGTAATCCTACTAGTACAGAAGATTTTGCACAGAAAATGTACAAATCGGTCTCTGGGACCCACTTTTTGGTCTCACACGAGTGATCTAAACCGCTCATTGTTCTTCAAATATTTTTTCGAGGGGGCTCTCACAAAATCAGCTCAATCGGACAGTTAGAAGTGCTTAAACCAAAATCACACCGTTTGACACTGTTTCAAACGGTGTGATTTTGGATCAAACACATCTAACCGTCCGATTGAACTGGTTTTTTGTAGGCCCCCTTGGAAAAATGTTTTAAGAATAATGAACAGTTCGGATCACTTGTGTGGGACCCAAAAGTGGGTCCCCAAGATCGATTTGTACATTTTCTGTACAAAATCCTCTGTACCAGTAGCAGGATCCGAACAATAACCCAACACAGAAGAGTGAAGAGCCCCTAATCTGATAAGTTAAAACTGCCTTTCAAATTTATCATCAAACCAAAATACAGAGGAAAGTTCTACCATCCCTGATCACTGTGCAGCTGACCATGTTTGAAAAACATGGCAGAAAACAGTTATGTAATTTCTCGTCATACTAATGTGACCAGAGGTCCAGAACTAACACACATTATGGTCAGAATCAGTACCATCCATCACCTTAACCGATATCCATATCCACAAAAGGAACTGTACAATTCATATTCAGTACTGCGTTCATCTCAATGGGTGGCCAAAACAACTTTCTCACCGTTTTCCGCAGAAGCCAGTAGAGCCAAGTACTCATTTATAGCTTCCCCTTCCCTCGTTACTTCAATGTCGTAATCTGATAAAGCATCTGCTTTGTTTAGTTCCTCTGTAAGTTCATCTTCCATCTCCAAATCCCGCTCTTCGGTTTGTTTACTAGGGCCTGCTTTAACATCATCATTGGTGGTAGGGGCTTCAGTGATTCCCGAAGAACCTTCAACACCACCTTCAGGACTCAAAATATCAGCACCAATGATGTCAAGTATTGAAGCAGACGAATTAACACTCCCGTCAGGGTTATTTTGGTCAGTGTGGCCGAGTAGTTGACTTAGTGCTTGATCTTTACTGCCAAAGGCCCTGATAGCTGCAACCACTACAAACCAAAAAATATAGAAATGTAAATATATAATATAAGCGAAATGTATGTACTCACTCACTTGTTTTGCTAATAGCAATTTCTGCTATATTAGAAACACATAAGTTGGGAATAAACAAATTTAACTACTTTTTGTTTTACTCTTTCCCAGTCCTTTATTTTTTCATCTTATATATTTGAATGCCCAAGGATAACTACAATGAAAGGCCACAGCCTGTTGCTAAGGTGAGGAAAATGCCAAAATATAGTCCCAACTCCTATGTCATTTTACCCATATTTGAAAGCACTTTCACGTAATTCAAAGCACATTCATGCATTTCTAAGCACTTTTCTGGCACCCATCAAGGCTAACGACAACCACTTGAGTTGTCATTAGCATGTCTGGACAGAAAAATGCAAATGCTATGGAATGATAGCATTTTTTTCCAAATACGTGATACCTCTTGCACTGCATGAAACCCAAAGATCTCATAGCATTTTTTTCCAAATACGTGATACTTTTTGCACTGCATGAAACCCAAAAATCTCATATACGGCAAAAAAGTGTAACACCGGCTGAGTCAAGCTCTTGATAACATATGTGTTTTTACGGTCAGTTAAGGTAGCTTTGATCCCAATTAGGGGAAAAGGGGAAGCTTTTGTGATTTTTCTCGTAAGAATAACAAGTCACTATTCTTTCACAGCAAGGGTGAAATCGACAGAACCAGAGTCAAATACCGGTCAACAAACCTAGGGCTAATGAAATCCAACGAAAGAAAAAGTAACAGTAGTATTTCTAGAACAATTTTGCGACTACTAGGAACCTCTTGCTCTTGGAAAACCCATGGATGTAAGCTCTTCAATAGCAGCATCAGCTGCTTGACGCTGTCTTTTCCTTTTCTTCGTTTCAATTTCAACCTGAAATCCAAAAACCAAGTGATTAGAGTCAGTCATAATTGGAGTCCGAGATGATGGGCGCCTAAGTAATGGTTACTTACTTGTATGGCAGAATTAGACTCTGGATTTGTCAAGTCATCCAAAGCCTTCTGTGTGTCATTCTCATTTCTTCTTAGTGCTTCTGCAGCAAGAGCTTTCTCAAACCTGCCAAATTAAATCTCGTTTATATGTGACAAGCAAGGCATGCCCATACCAGATTGCTAAAAAAGGTGTAACCTTGATACACAACTATATGAGATCAAATCAACAAAAATGATAATTTAAGCCCCTTTGTTGGAACTTTTAAGTCTTCCAAAAGAAAAGCCCCCAACCTTTCCATCTAACTAGAAAAAGACAGAACATTGTGAGACACCAGCAATATGACTATAAGCTCTGGTACTTTGGTTCCACTTACCCAATGGAGACCAATTCTTTCAATCTCTGGAGATCCACAGGTTTCCTGAGGGGTGTCATTCCATAACGCCTCTGCTCCCTGCCATTTTGGCACATAATGATGCAAGTACTTATCAGTGTAATAAAGAGGTACACACTGATTACAGTGTACTGAAGAGTATGAAGTTGATTCTACAATACATCAGAATGAGACTCACATAATCTCATTCCTTCGTCGAAAGTCCTCTTCCTCTTTCTGCGCCCTTTTTTCCTTCTCCTCAACTAGAAACCCAACAGCACTCTCAACATCCTGATTGCTCATTCGCAGAGCCCTCTTTGCGTCCCGTTCTTTATAGCCCATACTCATAAGCAGAGAAAGAATTTCATCAGGCACCTGAAGCTGAATCCAGAAGCAGACAATTTTACTTGAAATGGAACTAATAAATTACTTAGTTTGAGTATCAGAAGACTCCCGAAAAAATCATGGTGTAGTCCATGAATCAGGTAAAAACAAACAAAATATGGTAAGACAAGCAAATAATACAACAATAAATAAATAACAAGATTCTTGAAAAAAAAACAATAGCCATTTGGTACAAACTTGGTTTGAATGGAACGGGATGAAAGCAAAATTCTCCTTCACTACAAAAGAAAAGCACAAGGAGACCACCGAAGGCATTTTCGAAGAGGATTAGCCACCTAAACTTAACACATAAGAAGGCAGGCTGAATTTTCCAATTCCAGAGTATCATATGTGGTGCCAGAAACATATAGAAATTCTGACCTGGAAGTATCTAGTCTGTGCATCTGTCAAGGCCTGCCTAGATTTTTCAAACTGGCCACTGTGGTACGCAACCACTCCTTCCAGCAGTTCCATCCTCAGGTGTCTAGAGAAAAGAAATAGAACTAAACAACACGTTGCAGGACCGAATTTCTAGGTAGTCATTAAAGAAGGGTAATACTCACAGTGCAATCTCTGGAAAACGCCCTCCTTGAAGGATTCTAAGACGACTAGCATCCTTCCCATGAGCTCGCTCAATTCCTTCCCTAGCTTTCGAAAGACGTATTCCAGCCATTGAGAGCCAACTGATGTCTCGAAGCATGAAGTAGCACCACACCATATCTATTTGTAGTATTGGAACATTGTCGATCAGCTGGAAGCCAAAAAGACCGAGAAACCATTTAGAGTTACACATACAGAACATGAGTCTGTTTGTTTGACCAGATATGTGCATCGGATCTGGCTATAAAATCAGAGAACTACATATCTGGCATTTGGTTAAAATTTTTATTAGCCGGAGTAAACATACACCGAAAATATAGTTTTCAAAGTGTGGGATGTATAATACCATGGGAGTGAGGTATTATTAATCCCATCACTAAGAGTCCCATGATTCCACATATCCTATGGTAAAATATACCCCTTAACCGTTACTCTTGCCCTGAAGTTTATGGTCAGCGTACTCACGGTGCAAAGCAAATTTAGTCATCCTCAAGGTTCCACAGAAGAATAAGTTCTTAAGTTGAATGATATTTTGCAAAGTCTAGGAGTTCGCTAACTCAACGACAAACGTTAATACAGAAGAACCATAATGATGCCTGAGATAACTTCAATGGCTTTACTTGATAAATCAACTATTACCAAAATGAATTCTCTCGCTATGTCGAGAGTTTCTCTCTCTTCTTAGAGAGTTTTCCTAGGGTTGCTCCTAGACAGCTGTCTTTCTTCCCCGTTCATCCTTCCCCTCACCCGGATCTTAACCTCCGCATATCCATAACCTTTTCTCTCTCCTCTCCACAGATCGACTCCCATTGGGGGGGGTGGGGTTCGCCTCTTGGCTCCACCTCCCCCGCACCACCCTCCCACCGCCCTGCCCTCACCATTGTGCCACACCGCCTTCTACAACAATTTGGTTTTTCCCTCACTCGCCTCCAACTTTCATTCCCCTTGCCCATCCTCCACCTCTCCCCAGCTGTTACAGTCCTCCACCTTCTCGTTCTTAATCGTCTTCCCCTGATTTGTTTGGGGCGGTGTTGACCCAGCAGTGATGTTACGGCGGCTCAAGCCCCTCCAACGAATAATGGCTCTGGTGGCCGGAGGCAGAGGCCCCAAATCTGGATCTTTAGCTGGAAAAGCAACGGGTTGTGTATCTCGGAGTATCTCAGTAGCTTGCGAGGCAACTCAGTGTGGTGACTCAGTGGGGCGACTCGGTTCTTCTAGATGTAGTCCAGTTGGTTTTTTTCCTGTGCTCAGTTTTTTTCAGCTGTTTTAGTTCTTGTTTTAGATTCCAAGAAGGATGGATTTCTTTTGGGCTTCATTGCTTTGGAGAGAACCTTTGGTTACTGTTTTGTCTTGGATAGGACCCTATGCATCGATCCCCTTATGGATCTGCGTCTGCTTTGCAATATGAGTCCTAGAGCTCCATGCCTGTCGTGGTTATTGTGGTGTGCTCATATCCGAGGCTTAGTAGTATTGGTTCCTTCCTGTTTATGTATTGAAATCTTGTATGTGCCGTTGGGCTTAGCTTTCGGGCTTTATTAATGAATTGACAGAACGGACTTCGGATAAAAAAAAAAACTATTACCAAGTTGGCAACTCAGTCTACAGTATTCATGGGAGGTCATCTAAACAACGTAACACAAGCTTTAAGGTAAACTCTATTTCAGCAATGGAAAAAATAGCACTATGCATCATTTGATGGATCTATATAATAACTTCACAGAGAACCATAAGCCTCGTAAAATACTCCAGAGCACTCACCTCAATGACTTTGGAGTTGCAAAGAGAAAAAGCCTCCTACAAGAGAAGAATACAGGACACAGTTATTTCCCTGTGGCTGTTTAATGCCAAAAATGAGATGATGTATGATCCCATGCAAAGAATGTTTAAAAAAGGTTTAGCTGTATTAACATCCACCAGACAATAAACTGAAATACAGAACTGCACAAGTCCTTATCACACAGACTTATGCGGTAAACAGTTTTAAACCCGGCAGATGAGAAAAAAATGTGCTCAAGCAAAGGTTAGGCCGTTCATAACATTGGAGCTATTACCATCTTATTTCAGGAGAATTAAGGATAAAGCTTCTCAGGCTACCACCAAAGCAATCCTTTATGCTCCAGGCCTAACTAGGACTAGTTTTCAAAATTCCAACTCAAAGCCCAAACTGAAAATCTCAAAAGTAAATCCATATAGACTAGATACGTGTTCATCATATGCCAACAGTAACAAGAACCATCCATACAGTAACTTCAGGAACCCTGAAAGGCTTTTTTTTTTTTTTGGCACCAAGTGCATTGATTACTGACCTCTCCCATTGCAAGCACTTCTAATGCATCTTTATACTTTTCCCTTCTAATTAGCTGTTTAGCATTTGCATGAAGCATTAGACCCATCATCACGGCCCTGTCAAATAAATCAGCCCAACTGGTTTAGTAGCAATCAATAATGGAGATTAAAGTTTTAAGAAAGAGGTTTGGTCACCAGGGGTGGCTGCACTATTGACTATTGTTTTAGAGGGTTCAGGCGAACCATGTGAGTTCAAAAACTGCTCATAGATTTCAAAAAATATACTGAAGAATTTTCTACATATAATTTCGTTTTTTGGTAGTATTATGATATTTATCAAAATTGGCCCATTTGGCACTTGTACATAAACAAAGTCAAATTGTGAGAAACTAGACAGTATATAGCCCAGATTTGGGGTCTCTGTAGTGCCCCCTTGATCTCCATAGTCGACGGTTCAAATTCACATAAGCACTCTTACCAATAAGAGTTAAAAAAACGTATTTGAACCATTGATTGCCAAAATAGATGGCTCGGTGCACCACAGGGACCCCGTATGTAGCCCACAAAAAAAAAAATTAACCAAGCCCAATAAATTTTGCACTTTTTTTTTTCTCCCTTTCAATTTTTTTACTAGAGTTTTGAGTAAAAATGGATAATGTGTATTGTCAAGCTAGAGTTTTTTTTTTCCATAGAGTTTTGACCCTTTTGAGTCATTGAAAATCTGTATAATTTTATTAGAGTTCGTTTTCCCCTTAAGAGTTTTGTGTTATTAAAGATATCTATGTTTTTGTCACAGAAATAAAATCTTGGAGCAGCCTCTGTTTGTCACACGGCTGCCAAAAAAAAGTACAATACAACTGTACAAGATCCGTTTAAATGTTGTACCTTTGATCAGTTTCAGAACCCAATTGTACTGCCTCTCCACTTTGATTTTCCAGTTCTATATTGAAGTCTTCGAGTGGTAATGAACCATCTGCATGCCTCTTAGCCAGTGAAGTCACAGTAGCCCTGTCAGTTTCATGGGGTTACTACCAAGCTTGAAGTAAAAATCAAAAGCATTGAGTTTGTTTGAACAAGCTGCACAAATCACCACATGAAGGCTTGTAATCTAGGGAACCTAAATATGGATTGCCAACCAATAGACATGTCAAGCTAATACACTCGTCAATATCATATGAAGAAAATAAGTGAAACATTAATGATTAGGAGGGAAGGATACAGGATTTTAAAGTTGGATGGGTGAATATTAAGAAAATTTCTAAGTTGTAACATACGAAATGGCATATAATTTTAGTTATGCTAATCATAAAAATGCCATTAAAAAGATTATCATATTCAATCCACGTATTCGACCACTAAATAGATAATCTAATTATAACTATATACAATCTTGTGCATCCCTATCTATTTTGAAGAGTAAAATAACATTACGAAAAATATCTGTATTGCTAAACTTTTTTTTTTTTTTTTGCCAGAATTCTTGGTTGGGTTGGGCGTGTGTTCGACTGTTGGAAACCGACGTTGGGCGGTCGAACTTACTGTATATCACATACTTTTGGAGAAAAAACGACTCGTAACTCACAAAACTTGAAAGTAGATAGCGCGTTTTCCCTGACGGGCTAATCTTATCCATCCCTACGGACCTGATGGTCAGCGCATAGAGAAACCAAAAAACCAGAAAACCCAACAAGTATTCCTTGCTTTAATAACATTGAAATCACATAAACTCCAATCAAACACCTGCAGTAGATAAAGAGAGAAAGAAGGGGATGGGGTCTAGAGAGAGAAAGTGACTAACTTAAGTCGTGAAAGCCTAGTAGAACGTTCATCCTCGGCCATCAATTCGTCCTTCAAGGCCTTACCTTGATCAGCAGAAACCCGACTGGCCAAGACCTTGGCATTGTTCTTGACACCCAATTGAGTAAGATTTTGGGTCCCATCGCCGTCCTTCAACACTTTCCCAGCGCAAATCAGGTTGATCGACTCTGGCCCACACTGCGATCGCTTCGCAAGCTCTTGTCTCAACATGGGTACCGTCCACACCTCCAATTCCACCTCCAAAACCCCCGACCATGCTCCCCCAATCTTCAGTTTCGCCATGTGTTACACGGAGAGATAGAGAGAGTAGATGACGGGTCTTTAGCGGGAAACCGTTGCGGAAGGAATTGGGAACAGGGAGGGGGGGACTTTTGGGGAGACGATGAAGGGAAACAGACGGGTCAATTTGGGTAGTATTTTATAGTAGCGGAGTTTACTTGGAGAGTAAGGTTGTCAGGGCCGAACATCGGCTCGATTGGATGCATATGATTTTTTCCGGCTCGACTGGATGCGGATGTTTTTTTTTTATTTTTAAGGTGAACAAGAAAACCGCTGTAGCCGCTAAAGCCTAAACTGATCCGATTCGGACCGAAATGCTCTATTTGGTTAGGTTTTACGGTTTATTGATCTCATTATAATTCTAACAAACTAAAAACCGGTCATTATAATTCTAACAAACTAAAAACCGGTAATTATGGTTCGGATGTTAATTCTCAATTTAAGAACTACGGTTAAAACCGAACCGGACTGTATAATATTAATATATTTATACATGTACAAAATTATGTGTTTTGATTTGGTTACTCCCTCCGTCCCAATTTCTTGGCCTCTTTTGGGGAAGCGGGTTTTTAAGGAGTGTGAAAACTTTGTATTGATTTTTCTATTTTGCCCCTAAATCCAGTCAATATTACTGTGACCAAATTTGTAAGGCTAATTTATTATATGAAAATCAAAACATATTCAATATGGATCTTATTTGATAGATATCAATTAGTTTTATTATACAAAATTTTCAAAATCATAAAAACCGATATAAAATAAAATATAATAGGCTAGCTAATTAAGATGGGAAAAGTACTTTTTAAGGGTAAAATTGGAAAGTGACCCAATTTTGATGGATGTTTTTAGAAGTAGGATAAATATTTTGGGACATCCAAAAATGGAAATAAGGACCAAGAAATTGGGACGGAGGGAGTAGTTAATATTTTTTTTTCTAGTAATGTATTATTTTATGTCTATTTAGAGAAATTCTACCTTGTTAATAAGTTTTTAATATATTACTATAATCTACTAATGTCAAATTACCTATATCAATTTTTTTCCCCACCTTAATTTCACAATTGCTACTCAAAGGAGAACCCAATTCTCTTATTCTATAATCTCGATCTGCTTCCTAATTGTTTCTTCATTTCCTTTTTTTTTTACAATATCACTTGATCTCTTCCAACCTTATGAGCTGTTTTTTGGTGTTAGAGATGTTGATTTACACTTCAAAGACATGTCGCTTAATTTATTTTCTTCGTTTTTAGACTATTCTATTATTTATTTAAGCTACTGTTTTTTTTTCTTCATCATTTTCTGGAATTGTTGTATTGTTGGTACATATTGTCAAGTACTTTATAGAATCTTACAAAATCCTATAATTAATTATTTATTTTATGAGTTGTTTTGGTGCTCTAGATTCTAAATAATCTTTTGAATTAATGTGTTGTGATAAAGTGTTCCTTAATTGGATAGAACCAGAACCGAACCAAAACCGTTCCGGGCTTGCGGTTTGGACAAATTCTGCACGTGTATTGGTTAAGTTTTGGAATTTCTAGAGGACCAGTCCAATCCGAACCATGTGCACCCCTAATTTTTTTGATAAAATATTATCAGATCATTTTGATGAAGGATGAAGATGGGCATTATTTTTTGGCCCAGACAAATTCATTATGAATTCCGGGCTCACTCCTCATTATTGGTTTGGGTACATTCGGAAAGAACGGATGAGTTATCTCCATATTTAATCACCCTCCCACCTCTCTATGCCCTCGCTAGTTAGTATCACCCCAAGGGCAATTACTCAATTAGTATCCCTGATGAGTCCTCTCTAATTGCTCTCAACCTACAACATACTCTCTTATTTATCGTTATCCTCCCATTTCAACTATAAATAAATCAAATACTATTTTATCCCCTTTTTATTACAAAATCTTTCAAACCAACTATTATTTTATCCACCCTTCATAAAATGTCACGTTAATGTGAGTCCACCCTCTATAAACAATATCCATACTACCTTACCCTCTTACTATTTTTTCCACTCAAAACTCGTCACGCATCCGATTGAGTCCTAATAGATAAGATAGTAGGGGTATTATTGATTGGGGGTGGATCCATATTGATGTGACATTAATGAAGGGTGAATAAACTAGTATTTGGTTTGAAAGGTTTTGATAATATGGGGATAAAATATTATTGCCAGTTGGCTTATTTTGTCGTTGAAATGGGGGGATAAATGTAATTAGAGGATTTGAGGTGGATTGGGATACTGAAAGGAGTACTATTTATGAATAAGGTTTGAGTGTCCATATTAGCATCCCCTAGGGTGATTTAATAACGGGCCATAAATAATTACCCCTATGCAAAATTGTCCCCAATAATAGATGAAGTGTTGGTCCAGGATTAGTCATCTGAACCCATCAATAATATCCCTTTTAATACTCCGTCCAAATAGGCGATAGTGTACTATCAATCCTTTTGTTTCAACATAAGAGTCCCTTTTGGGATTGCGTGTCATTTTCAACTATTTATAGTATCTTTTAATGTGAACTTCACAAAATATGCATTATGGACCTCGTTTTGATAGATTTTAATTAATTCTATTATACAAAATTTTTAAAAGAATTCAAGAAAGTCTCTGACGAATCTAACCACAAAATTACAGGTACATAAAAAAAATTCTTGTAAATCGGCGAGAACCATTTGAATCAAGTATTGGAGTGATTCACATGGTTATCAGAAAAGACCAAAACATATCTGGTTTAAATATTTTCTTCCTTAACTTAAGAGAAGAAAAAAAGACTTCTTTTTTTGATTGTACAACAAACAATTTACAAAAATCATAGGATTCATTTTTATTTATTCATGAAAGAAAATATGCATTATGTACCTTGTTTTGATAGATTTTAATTAATTATATTATACAAAATTTTTAAAATTCTAAAAATTATTATAAATTAAAAGATATAAGCTGTGAAATGACACATAGTCTCCGAAGGGACATTTATTTTGAAACGGAAGGAGTATATCACATCTCATGCGGCTGCGATTTCCCTCTCTTGCACTCTTCTTCTTCTTTCTTTTTTTTTTTTTTAAATAAAAAATTCATAGACTAAATAACAAACGATAGATTTTTGCATCAGAAAGTATTACACGAAACGGACCAAGAGCCAATAGGCTACACAAAAAAAGGTTAGTCTTAGGATCTACCTAGTATTTAAGCTACCCGTAATTATGAATTCCCTTATGGAGAGAGGGGGGTCACAAACAGGGCCGGCCCTGAGTTTTGAGGGGCCTAAGACGAAATTTGAAAATAAAGACCTTTAAAAATGCTAGCGAAACTAAATATAAAGTCGATAAACGCCGTTTCAAAACTATATGCATATATTTAACACGGAAAAAACCAAAAATGGGCCTACATACCTAGTGGTAAAAAATATTTGGAGGTTTTTTTTAAATTTTTCGTGGAGCTTAAAGCGCCGGCCTACTAAGCCTTAGCTCAGGGCCGGCCTTGGTCACAAAAACAATCAAATCATGATCTTGCTCCGCTTCCAACCGAGCAAGACGGTCAGCACATTCATTTGATCCTAAAGAGCTTTAGCTTCTTTAATTATAGCCCTACGAGGGTTATTTTTTTGAAGGCTCTTCCATGATCATCTTCACTACAATAGAGAGTTTAATTCTATCATAACGTTCTTCATGCCTTTTTCCAATGTGATTGTCAAGTATCTGTATATGCCTCAAGTCTCTGCTTCCTAGCTAGAGTCTCGTAAAATCTTATGTCATGAATATATATATATATATATTTTAAGGAAATAGAGAAATGCATTAAAATAAATAAGGCAGTATACTTCGAGACAAAAACAAACATATCAATGTACAAAAAAACACCACCAGATATAAAACATTAGTTTAAAGTAGGTATCCTTTTCGGCCCTGTATCTAGATGATGCATGAAGAAAGAGAAAGCTCTTTTGTCTAGCATATGTGCCCTCACAACTTTCGTACGCTTAACCTTTGAGATTTTGTAAAAATTAAACTTGGCTAGCTCCATACAAAAGTTGCAAAGCAAAAACGCATCATGGTGGCCTTTTACACAAAGAGTAATCTTACATATGTACACCCCTTCATATATGAGATTACAAGACCAAATAATAAATTTTGTGAATTTCCAAATATGATATAGCAAGACATATCTTGCACCGATAATTTAAATATGAGATTTTGTGGCTCCAAATATGAGATTATGGCACCAAATATGAGATTTTGTGGCTCCAAAATATGAGATTTTGTGGCACCAAATATGAGATTTTGTAGCTAAAAATATGAGTTTTTGTGGCACCAAATATGACAATTTCTAGAAATATATGAGATTTTGTACTTCCAAATATGTAGATTGTGGATTTGTAGTATTCAGAAGTAATCAAGATTAGTCCAAATATGAGATTATTGTGAGGCCCAAATACAAGATTTTTGAAAATATATATGAGATTTTGTGATTATTCATATGAAGTTGCATACCATATGCACTTCATATCTCATTATCTCACAAAAATCTCATATTTAGAAATACAAAATTTCATATTCGAAATACAAAATCTCATATCGGTAAGAAAGACATCAGAAGATTACTCTTTTACACAATTTTTTCTCCAACGTGGTTATCCCACTGGCCTAAAAGCCCAAAATTCGTCACTGATCACTCCAAACTGTTCAACCATGGTTTTCACCGGAGGAACGAGAAACACCACGGCCAAATCCACCGCCAAGAAACGCCGAAACAAAAAACCCAAAAATCCCCTCCACCACTACGACCCCCAAACCCTCACTCACCTCCTCTCCCTCGTCGCCTCCGCTACTTCCTCCGCCCACTCCTTCCTCTCCCACCACGACCTCAGCCTCCTCCCCTCCCAAACCCTACTCCTCGAATCCCACCTCTCCTCCGCCTCCACCTCTCTCTCCTCCCTCCTCTCCCTCCTCCCCCAAATCCCCTTCCCCCTCCCTCTCTCTCCTCCCCCCTCTCTGTCCTCCCCACCCTCCTCTTGCTGGTTCCACCGCTTCCTCTCCACCGCCGATAACTACGACCCCAGGTGGGTCGAATCCTTCCGCATGTCCAAACCCTCCTTCTCTCTCCTCCTCCGCCTCCTAACCCCTTCTCTCTCCTCTCTCTCTCCTCCCACCCCACCTAACTACGCCCTCGCCGCCGCCCTCTTCCGCCTTTCCCACGCCGCCTCCTACAAATCCCTCGCCCGCCGCTTCAATCTCGACGACTCTGCCGCCGCTTGTCGTGCTTTTTACACGGTATGCAAAGCTATTATTGATAGGTTAGGTCACTTGTTCGAGTTTAAGTCAGATATCAATAGAATTGTGGTGGGTTTTGGTTGGATCTCACTTCCGAATTGTTGCGGAGTTTTAGGGTTTGATCAATTCCAGATTGATGGTGATGAGCTGTTGGGTGAAGATGGGTCTTTGATGGTTCAGGCATTGGTGGATTCAGAAGGGAGGTTTCTTGATGTTTCAGCCGGGTGGCCTAGTAAGATGAGTCCCGAAACAATGTTACGACAATCGAGGTTGTTTTCAGGTGTGGAAGAGTCTAGGGAGTTGTTGGATGGGCCATGTTTTGAGCTAAGTGATGGCAATTCAATACCTCAGTACATAATGGGCGACTATTGTTTCCCACTCTTGCCATGGCTACTCACACCTTTTGTTAAGTCAGAGTGTAGTAATGGATTGAATTCATCTGAGAGGGCATTTAATTTGGTTCATAGGGAAGCAATGGAATTGGTTGGGACGGCGTTTGGGAGAGTTCGGGCGAGGTGGAAACTTGTATCGCAAAGGTGGAAGGAGGAATGCATTGAGTCTTTCCCTTTCATTATTGTTACTTGTTGTTTGCTGCACAATTTCCTTATCAAGTGTAGTGAGGCATTGCCTGATGTAAATGTGGGGGATTCAGAGGACCAAGAGGTGATGAATGCCCTTGAAGGAGAGGTGGATGACGATGGAGTAAGGATTAGGGATGCCCTTGCCTTGCACTTGTATCGGGTGAGTCAGAGGAGATAAATGATGTAATTATGCTTGTAGTTGCTTTTCCTCTATAGTTTTGTAGACATAATGGTGGAAACTAGAATGTTGTTCTGAGTAAAGTTGGAGGAGTCTGAGGTCGTTGCTAGTTTGTTTTAGTGCTTTAATTATGAAACGTGTTCCAAATATCTGATTTGGTCTACTGCTGTATGATTTACTTGAGAGTTCTGTTTATTTGGTTAGAAATGGAAGAGTAAGTAAATTGCCCTACCAGTCACCAGTCACATGCCGATTCATCTGTTAGAAAATGGGGATTTCGATAGTCTTAAAAGTCTAGGGAAGTAAATCAATACTGAAGTGTAAAGATTGTGGTGGGCTATGTAGCACGGATACCAACATGGATGCGGGGTTCCTAAAAAAATGGGGACATGGACGCAGCAGGGGACACGGCAAAAATACATAAATAAATAGTAGCATTTATTTTATACCAATGGAAATATAGTATACATATAAGCATGAAGCGTCAATATAGTTGTTGAAGTTTGAAGTTGGAGGAGACTTATGTTTCTCTTCCTGGCTTCACTACGCTTCTCTTTCATCAGCTTTTGATTCTTTACCATTCAATTTCGTATATTGGTGGTTGCTGAGGTAGATTAGGGGGGTCACAGATCATTCTTCCTGTTTTCCTTTCCCTTCTCCTCACCAGCTTCTGATTCTTTACCATTCGTTTTCATATATTGGTGGTGGCTTAGCTAGTAGATCAGGAGAGTAGCAGCACCCTCTCTTTTATCTTTATTAGGGTTAAGTAACAATATGTCGAAGTTCATCAGGACGTCTATTTTATTTTATTAGCCCCTGCAATATTCTTGGAGGTGTTTTTTTGTGTCAAGTTCTCAAATTTTTTCATAACAAATGGTCTGGGTAGAAGTTCATCCTGACCGATGGTGTGCTTTTATCATTTTTTAAAGTAAGTTAAACTTGTAGAGATTCCCAAAGCCTTTTTGCTTCACCCATTACAGTTTATGCAAAAGTTTCTTGGTGTTTCATGGAGATCTCCATTTATGTTTGAGTAGTCACTTAGACTTGCTTCTCTACTATTTGTTCTATAAGTATGTGCTTTTTTCTGTTGAGGGGATCCTTCTAGTTATCATACTCGAGTTGAACTTGTGTCAATTTCTCAAATAATATCTGCAACATGGATTGTGGTTACAATAAGACTTCACACTGTGACATTTGACTATGTTCTTATGGAAAAAAGATGCCTCTAAACTCGGTGGACTCCTTAAATAGATTTATTAATTCGGAGACAAAATTGAAGGCAATGAAATTATTTATGGAGAAGGTTACATATTTCTACATTGAAATGTGTTATTTAGAGAGAGAGATAAAGAAGTGTTGAGGGTGTTAAATTAATCCTAACACGAGAGAACTTTATTATATTGTCACGAGACATGTTACGTAACATAACTAAGCAATGCGGGACAAAACATATAAACTATTCTAACACTCCCCCTCAAGCTGGAGAGTAAATATCAATAAGACCCAGCTTGTCACAAAGCAACTCCAATCATGGTTTGAACAATGGCTTAGTGAATATATCAGCTAACTGGGCACTAGTGGACACAAATGGAGTAGCAATCACTCCACCAATCAACTTTTCTCGTACAAGATGACAATCTACTTCAATGTGTTTAATCCTCTCATGAAACATCAGATTGGATGCTATATGGATTGCAGCTTGATTATCACAATACAAATTCATAGGCACCTACACAGGAAATCCTATCTCTTCAAGAAACGAATGTATCCACACAACCTCACATGTCGTATGAGCCATTGCCCTATACTCCGCCTCGGCACTAGGCCGCGCAACTACTGTATGCTTCTTACTTTTCCAATTAATAAGGTTTCCATCAAGAAAGATACAATATCCTGTAGTGGATCTCTTGTCAGATGGGTCTCCTGCCCAATCAGAGTCAGTGAAGGGCTCAACCCGCAAGTGTCCACTAGCTCTATAAAACAAACCACGTCCTAGGTGAGTTTTAAGATACCTCACAATTCTTAGAACAACCTCGCAGTGTGGAAGGCGAGGAACCGACGTAAATTGGCTAACCAAACTAACTGCAAACGAGATATCTGGACAAGTAACGGTAAGATAATTCAACTTCCCAACCAAGCGACGATATTGATCAGGACTAGAAAGCAACCACCCTTGATCAACACACAGTTTAACATTAGGGTCCATAGGAGTCTCAACAGGCTTTGACCCCAGTAAACCCGTCTCATCTAAAATATCCAACACATATTTCCTCTATGATAGATTAACATCATGCTTAGACCGCGCTACCTTGATACCCAAGAAATATCTCAATTTGCCTAATTCTTTGGTATGGAACTGATGTTGTAGGAAAAGCTTCAACTCATTAATACCTGAATGATCATCACCAGTAATAATGATATCATCTACATAAACAATCAATAATATTTTCCCTCGGTCAGATGTGAGAGAAAAAACAGAATGATCAGAATGACAACACTTCATGCCAAATCGCAAGACAGCATCACTAAACTTCCCAAACCAAACTCTCAGAGATTGTTTAAGCCCATAAAGAGCTTTTTGAAGATGACATACCTGAGAAGACTCCCCCTGAGCAACAAACCCCGGTGGTTGCTCCATATAAACCTCCTCAACAAGATCCCCATGCAAGAAAGCATTCTTGATATCCAACTGAAACAAGGTCCAGCCAAGATTGGCAACAAGAGAGATAAGAAGACGAACAGAGCCAAGCTTGGCAACGGGGGAAAACGTCTCTGCATAATCGACACCATAAGTCTAGGTGTAGCCCTTTGCTACAAGACGAGCTTTGTAACTCTCAACAGTCCCATCAGGATAATATGTCACAGTGAACACCCAGCGACACCGAACAATAGTGTTTCCAGGAGGAAGAGGGACCAACGTCCAAGTATTATTGCTATGAAAAGCAGACATCTCTTCCTCCATAGCTGTCCGCCACTCAGAAATAGACAAGGCTTCTGGAACAGTGTTAGGAACAAAAACAGAAGACACAGAAGTAGCAAAAGCACGAAGGGATGGAAAAAGATGTTTATAAGAAACAAACTGAGCAATAAGATGATAAGTAGCACAAATACGTTTACCTTTGCAGAGGACAATGGGTAAAGAATTCGGGAAAGAAACCGGATCAACAGACGAAGAAATAGGAGACGGATCCGGATCTTGCAACGGAAGAGAAGGAGTGGTGAGCGGAAGTGGAGCCGGTGCATCTCGAGGACGGCGAACATATACCTACAATGGTGGTGGAGGGGGTGGGATTTGTCCTTGAACCGACAAGTAGGCTGAGAGGTCCTCAGAGGAAAAAGTAAGGGGGGTGGGGGGAGATGGTGTAGTCGGACTAGCAAAATACGGTACAGACTCATGAAAAGTAACATCATCAGACACAAACTGACGACGAAGGATTGGAGAATAACACTTATATCCCTTTTGAGTACGAGAATAACCTAGAAACACACTTAATGGACCGGGGATCAAGTTTATCCCGGTCACGGTCCAGTTCATGAACATAACACGTGCACCCGAAAACTTTAGGAGGAACATAATACAATGGGCGATCAGGACACAATAAAGTATATGGTATTTGATCCCCTAAACAGTAGATAACATCCTATTAATAAGGTAATCAGCAACAAGAACCGCATCACTCCAATAAGATTTTGGCACATTCATTTGAAATAAGAGAGCAAGGGTGACTGTCAAAATATGTCCCAATTTGCGCTCAACCACTCTATTTTGTTGTGGAGTGCGAGTACAAGAGGACTGATGCAAAATCCCATGTTCATCCAAAAATTTTGACAAAGCATTACGAAAATATTCACGAGCATTATCAGAACGAAAAATGCGAATATCCACACCAAATTGTGTTTTTATTTCCTCATAAAAAGATTTAAAAATGGAATATAACTTCGGATCGTTTTGCATAAGATAAATATAAGTAGCCTGAGAGTAATCATCCACAAAGACCACAAAATACTGAAAGTAAGACTGTGATGGAACACGCATAGGACCCCAAACATCTAAATGTACTAAATGAAAAGGACTCGACACATGACGTTCTTCCCTAATGGAAAAAGACACACGACGATGTTTACTAAATTCACACACTTCACATGAAAAGTGACTCAACACGATGACACGACAGGACAATCCGTTTAAGGTTCTAAAGAGACGGATGACCGAAACGACAATGATACTTGAAGGGTGAAACTGTGGATTGGAATGCAATAGAGGTAGTCTGCTCACCATTTAGAAAGTAATATAGGCCACCACGTTCAACTCCACCTCCAATCTTCCTCCCCGTTTTAAGATCCTGAAAGACACAAGAATCAAGAAAGAAGGTCACTGAACAGTTTAAAGCGTTGGTAATCTTACTAACGGACAGAAGACTAAAAGGAAAATGAGAAACATGTAGAACAATATCTAAAGAAAGAGATGGATTTAAAGTAACAGAACCCAAACCAACAATTTGTGTGGTAGAACCATCAACCAATGTAACACGAGAAGGAGTCCCAGAGGGACGACAATCAGATAAGACAGTAGATACACCGGTCATATGACCAGAAACACCAGAATCAATGACCCAAGGAATATGAGAAGCAAGGTAAGCAGAAGGGGGACCTTTCTGAGCGAGCGTAGCAATGGAGGCAGAAGTCTGAGTAGAACGGTAATACTGAAACTGTTGATACTCATCCTCTGGAATGGTAACTACACGAGGGGCGCTGCTAGAAGAAGTCTGTGAACCATCATCCTCGAAAACTGTGACTTGGTGGGCGGAAGGGCGACCATGAAGATCCCAGCAATAGTCAATAGTATGATTATTAGCATTGCACCAAGTGCAGTGCCGAGGCACTTTCCCACGGCCTTGACCACCACCTCCTTGTGCACGACCTCCACGGCCAGAATCACGACTAGAACCTCGGCTAAAATCCCGACTAGAACCACCACCACGACCAAAACTACCACGACCTGTATCACGACTAGAACCACTATGACCAGCTCCCCCTGATGTTGGGCCACTACGAGAATAACCACCACGAGAAACAGTAGTAGCTAATGTTGAACGATCAGAAGGTAACTGAGAAACAGTCATAAAACCAATATCAGAAATAGTAGCTTGATGAATACGACTGAAAATCTCACCAAGAGATGGTAATGTCCGTTCGCTCAAAATCTGTGAACAAATTGAATCATAGGCAGGGGAAGGCAAACTAAATAGAAATCGAGCAACAAATAGAGACTGTCGCTGGCGCTCCATAACTTGAATATCCGCAGAAATAGGCTGAGAAATCTTGATCTCCTCACAAAGACCACAAAACTTAGCATAATGGGTTTCTAAAGATTGCTCACCCATAGACACAGAGAAAAATTCTTGATGAAGATCGTATGTCTAACGAAGGTTGTTAACCCCTGAAAACATATCTTGTGCTTGTCTCCAGACAAGCTTAGTTGTGGGTAAGAACATCAAAGGACCACTAATCTGAGGCTCCATAACATTCCATAAGTCAGAACGAATGCGAGCATCCTCAGATTTCCATGCAACATATGTTGAACCAGTTGTGGCAGGAGGATCATCAGTAAGCAACTGTGAGGTTGACTCACCCTCAAAATAGACTTCAACAGCCTTCGCCCAAATAACATAATTCTTATCATTTAAAATAATGAAAGTAATAGGCCTCTTGTCACGGTATCAAGAAGAACTGGAGACGCTACCAATAACAGTAGAATTAAAGGCAACATTAGAAGCAGACTTGTCATCTTTAGACATATTACCAAACAACAGAGAGGGAAATAATCACCAAAAAACTGCAAACATCTACTAATCTCTTGAACCAAGATAAACAACTATCCAAATTGAACAAGCCACTGAACCTGCCACAGAGCACCCCAATGAAACACTTACAGAACATATAACCATACTAGAGATAACAGTTGAACTGTGGCAACCAAAAAAAATCTAGCAGCAACCAGAGAACATCAATTGACACTCAATCGACAAAAGAACATCCAGTAGCAACCAGAGAACACTAGTTGACACTCAATCGACAACAAAGACGTGATTTAGATGATTTCAAGCACCTCTCAAGAACAAAAAGGCATTTTTTAGTAGCAACAAGTATTTTCGAGCAGTAACAAGTTACTTTCGAAGCTGGTTGAACTCGAAATCAACTGGGTGAGGGTCGTTTCTGGTCGAAATCAACTAAGGTATGGTCTGTTTAGGGTTTTCAAACTTGATTAAGGTCGAAAAGATACTGGGTTAGTGTTTTTGGAACTCGATTACGGCCGAAAAGGTACTGGGTAAGATTTTCGAGGGTTCGATTGGAATGATAGGGGTCGATTTTGGAGTATTTAGGGTTTGATTGGGATGATAGGGGTCGATTTTGGAGTATTTAGGGTTTAGGTGTTGTTGATTGGGGAAGATGATGAGTTCGGCTAGGGTTGATTGGGGAAGATGATGAGTACGGCTAGGGTTTGGTGACATTAATCAACAAGATTAGGTTAGGGTTTGGTTTAAGGGAGGCTCTGATACCATGTTATTTAGAGAGAGAGAGAGATAAAGAAGTGTTGGGTGTTAAAAATTAACCCTAACACGAGAGAACTTTATTTTTATTGTCATGAGACATGTTACATAACATAACTAAGCAATGTGGGACAAAACATATAAACTATTCTAACATTGTAGGAATTTGTCTACAGGAAAACAGTAGCTCGAGATTATGAACTTTTCGATAAAACTACAGTATCATGTGTAAAAAACCTCCTTTGATTGACATGTTGCAGTTTCTATTGAGGGCAGCACAAACTGAAAGGTGGCTGTTCATCTGGCTCTTGCATTATTACTGTGTATTCAAAGTTACCTTATGAAGGTGCTTCGTTGATTTAGCAGCTCAGATATCCGAATTTCTTACTCCATTGAACCTGATAATCTTTTTTTAATTCTAGGGTAAAGTGAGGCGCATTGCAAAGTATATGCCCTCAAATTTGTCATCTTTGTATAGTTTTGGGTTGTTTATTTGTACAAGCATTGTCATATGCTTTTCACTAGCTTGCTAGTTGCTACTATGAGCAATTTGGAAGATCGGAAAGAACTATATCCTCAAATCTCTATGTGAACAAGCTTGAAGCAAGCTGGTAAGTGGAAGCATTCTCTGTGTATTGTTTTGGGTTTGGTACATGTTTCTAGGTATGTCATGCCCAAGGAAGGCAGTTATGAACCTTTATTGTGTTTCTTTTACAATACAATGGAATTCTACCACCTGTTCGACGGCTCGAGCCTACCGATGATCTGTCTACCAGACAAGTTTGAAAGGTATATAAAACTGATCCCGAAAACTCTTTCGATCGACGCATGATATGAAAACTTCCATGGAAGTTGTAACCTATCCTCAAATGGGTTCATTGTTTTGAGCTCTGCAGCTATGGTTTTATGTTAACCACTGTTAAGATTACCGGTTAGATGGGTTTGGGTCCAACTGGGTAACTTCCAGGTAGATTGAGTACTCTGGGGAATTGAAGCTGTTGTGAAGCACCAAGCAGACAAGGGACCAGAGAAAGCTGGAGTTGATTCGACACATTTTGACTACTAGATAA
This sequence comes from Vaccinium macrocarpon, assembly GCA_022606695.1. Lineage (NCBI taxonomy): Eukaryota > Viridiplantae > Streptophyta > Magnoliopsida > Ericales > Ericaceae > Vaccinium > Vaccinium macrocarpon. The sequence continues at coordinate 2,048,762 of CM040171.1, read as the reverse complement.
CTTTGCTTGGTTTGGCTCGTTAACAACTTTAATTTAAAACTATACAAAATATTTGAAGTTTGATTCAATTCATTTTGGTTAGAGAACTTTGCTTGACTCTGTTTACATATAAAATTAACCAATCCAATGATTAATTGACACGTAATCAAAAGTGCCAAACGTTGGCAATTACGCGTCAATAAAGATACACTGGATTAATAAGATATAACGCACCAAATAGGATGTTGTATTGCTTCTCAATTTAGAAAGCTAGTTATTGGCAGTTACAAGCCACTACTAAAATAGAGATTGGTCTCGAAGCCATGATATCAACTGCTGAACGCACAAGCTCCATGTGTAAACTTAAGAAACAAGGCGATTGACAGTTAGAACACGTGGAATACTTCTGGGAAACAGTTATTTCCTTGAACGCGTAATCATTTGAGTTTGCTTAAACAACTGTACAGATTCAAAATCAAAGTTTTTGGAGGAAGAATTAGAAGAATTCAAATTCAGACGTGAAGGTAGGAGTAACTGCCAACTCGAGGAGTGGAAGTTAGAGTTCGAAGCAAGCTAATGTTCAAATTCATTGAGCGGGAAGTTTGAACTACAAGCAACATCTATAAATAGAAGAAATTGAAGAGTTAAAAGCCCCCGGACAAATCTTCAACAAACAGCTATCAAAAAACTGATGCTTGGTTTGTTCATTGACAAAGTAGTTTAGGCTTTCGAACTCAGTTCGAAGTAGATTAGGATTTAGACTAGGATTTATCTCGATTGTTCCTATAACAATCACCCCTATCCCGATTGTTCTTGCAACAATCACCTGTTCGAAGTTCTGTTACTCTGTACTTGAAGTTGGAGACAATTTCGAAGTAAGTTTATCTTTGATTTATTAATCGAAGTGTCTTGTTTCTTTGTTGTTCTTTGATTTCCTAAGTTTATTGGTTTGCATTTCTTCACTTATTAAGAAAAATCCTCTTAATTGAGGTAATTGAACCAACAAAACACAATCACCTGATTAGGTTTGGTTTTCCAAAGTTAATCTGAGGGAGGAGATTGAAACTCTCTCTGGCACGCTCGCACACAATTATTTTCCATTGCAAAGAAGTAAAAAGAATCAAACAGACTCGGCTCATCTCTTCTCACTAACAATTTTAATTTGAAATCATAAAGAAGATTCAAAGGGTGTGTGAAGTTGTGAAGGAAGTACAATATGCGCCTATGAATTACTCAAGAATTGATTAATTTCCTCTCCGGTCCATTCAAAAGCAAATCACCCGTGTTAAAACTCAATAATCAAACCTAATCAATTGTGTCGGTTCAGTGAAATAGCAAATCACCCGTGCCGAAACTCAAGAATCAAACGTAATTAATTGCGTGGGAAGCAAACACTAAATTAATTGTGTAAGAAGCAAACCGAATTGGATCTCTCGAGGCTAACCAGAATTTATTTCCTGTCCCAATGAAAGGCACATGTCGGTATCCTAGACGGTGGGACTACGTAAAAACGTTGCCCCAACCCACAAATTACAATTCCCCCACACATTCTTCTCCTAATTACAAAGGCACCCCTCTCTTGTCTGCATCAATTTTTTGACCTAGAATATGTCTGCTTCAATGGCGGTTTACCTCCAAAACTCTGCTATATAAATACCCGACCCCTTTTACCCCCATTCTCTCCATTCTCTCTCTCTCTCTCTCTCTCTCTCCATAAACCCTTCTGCAGAAATCACCTCGATTTCTTAAAATTCTCTCTCTCTCTCTCTCTCTAGAAATGGTTACAACCGCCATTCTCCGGTCACAAGATTGCCTCCTCCGCTCCAACAACAGCTTCCACTACGAAGCCCTTCCCTTTTTCCCCCACCCTAAACCGAACCCAAAACGGCAATCGAGGGTCTCCCGTCACCGAAAGCGATGCCCAGATCAAACGACGTCGGTCTCTAAATCGCCGGCCAAAAACCTCGTCATGGGGCAGGTTAAGATCCTGAAGCGCGGCGAGGTATTGAGGCCGCCCACGGATTTTATTGTGAGCTCCACGGACCGTTTAGGGCCGGAGCCGGAAACGGTTCAGAAGCAGATTAGGGTTTCTGATTTGGAAAAACTCTATGCCGGCTCGGCGGTTCTTTTGGCTTCGCCGCCGCCGAGTTCGCTTCCGTTACCGGCTTTCTTCTCGAAGAATAACCGGGATACCGCGTCGAGTGATCTGCGCCGATTACTCAGACTTGATCTGAACTGATTTTATGAGCTGTTTGTTTCAGTTATTGGGATTGTTTGCTTTCTGTCAAAGTCTCTTCCTTTATTTTTTCAAGAGGAAGGGCTGACTTGGAAGCAAAGTGAAGCCTTGGAAATGAAGTTATTAATGGTTGGTATCTTTTCTGTAGCAACAAAAGATTTATGTAATTTGTTGCTTTTTTAATTGAGAAAGTTTTAGCTTTGGAAGAAGAAGACTAGGGAGGGTTCTGATAAGTCTAGTATCATCGATGTATACTCGTGAAATCTGGTAGTCTCGATATGATCAACTGTGATTGAGCAGAAATTTGGGCTATGTTCGAGTATAGGTTAGGTATTTTCATACTTGATGTACCTTCTGAGTTGATATTTCGAATAAATGTTTCAGCTAAAATAGCGAGAAAGAGCTCTCCTTTCTTTTATCACGTCATTTCTCACAATCCTAAGGGGAGTTTTGTGTGGGTTGCCAATTAGGTATGGGCGTAAAATTTTGAGCTTCTATGATGAGCATTTTTTTCCTCCTCTCTATTTGTTGGTGATCAGAGATGGAGGCTACCACTTGGTTCCCCGGTTGATTTACTCTTGGTTACAACTCTGATATGGTAAAGTGGTAGAAACCACAGTAGTTTTGTGGTATCATCTAAACAAACCCAGAAGCAATCCAAGTGGTAAGAAAGTAGTATCATCGAAACAAACCCAGAAGCAATTCAAGTGGTAAGACAATTCGTTTCCGTTTTGTGTAATTTTCCTTCCTTTCCATATTGAACTACTGCTCATTCTGTGGCCACGTATGTTGCAAATAGCTTTGCCAGTTCTCTCCAACCCTCGTTTTGGCTGCCGTAAGTGGCCATTTTCGAATTAAATTAAATTGGAATTCATCTTTATTGTGTTGATCAATTGAAACCCTTAGTTTTACCAAAAGAAAGTGGAACCCTTGAAAGGGAGACGTAGGGCTGAAAGCGGGACGGCACACAAGCAGATGATTTCGGCAACTATAGTCTTGGAGCTCGGTTCTGGCATCTCTGTTACAGAAACTGAATATTCCTCAAGGGAACCTAGCATTTGGTAGCATTAGCAAACCTTGTTAGGCGAACTGTTGTATGAAAAATTGATTGTGGGAAAGTTTTCCCACAGCACCATTGTTCTTTAGGGAACACTTGTATGCTGTTTTCTGAGAGCTCTCAGATTATTCCTCGTAGTATTATTATGGGAGATGAGAAAAAAGGAGAGCTACAGGTTTGCAATCTCAAAACTTCTTTGGTTATTGAAATCTGAAAAAGAAATGGATAAAAACACTTCTGGAAAACTTGTTTGGTGAACTGTTCGCTACCTTGCATGGCACAGTCTAGAAATTGATTTTCGACAGAAAACTCTTGAATTTTTTTCTTAGTAGAGTACCTACTAACACACACTCTGCTTGTGGGCATCCGTCTACACATATAATCCTTACAAACAACAGGTTTATTTATCATTAATAGAGTACAAAAGAGTCATCTATGATGTACTCCTCCACAGCATTCTTTACGTTTTGAGGTAACACCTTACTCCATTGAATCACTTGGTGTCACAGTACTCTCTTCTGCATCTGGATACTTGGGAACAATTTTCTTCCAGAACCAATGCTTTTTCCAGATGAATATCATCTCTTCGATAGGGACTCCCTTGGTTTCAGGTAGGAAGATGTAGACAAATATCGTCATGATTGTAATCCAGCCAGCAAAGAAGAGAAAAATCCCAAACTTGAAAGCACAGAGAAGGGAAAGGAAAGACTGGCCTATAACGAAAGTGAAGAAGAGGTTTACAGTTACTGTGATACTCTGTCCAGCTGATCTGGTTTCTAATGGGAATATCTCACTTGGCACTGTCCAGCCCAGCGGGCCCCATGACCATCCGAAAGCTGCAACAAAGAGGCAGATTACCACCACCACTAGTGCTGAGAAGCTTTTTGAGAGCTCCTTATCACTGCTGAACTTGAGCCCCAAGATTATGGCGACTATCACCTGTTTTGGATGGAAAGAGAAATCTGACAAGGTCCTATCTTCTTAAACATTTATATGCTTGACGAAACAGTATATTTCTTGGCACGAACCATTGCAATGACTCTCTTTTCTTATCAACTACTCCCCTCTGTCCCACATTGCTCGCCCCCTATGAAAAGTCGTGCAATTTTGAAATAAAAAAATAAAATACTTCTGTTTTCACATTTCTTTGCACCATATTAAAAAACATATTAAGTACTTGAATTGATGAAAAAAATTTCAAAAAATGATGCACATTGAGTACTTTTTTTTTTGTCCGAAAATTGCACGTCTTTTCAAAGCGGGCAGGCAATTTGGGACGGAGGGAGAGTGTTGTTATGCCTTGGTACTTCTGTGGTGATATGGTGGGTTCTGTAAAGAGTCTAAATTGTTCATGACTTCGTATACCGCATGGTGACACTGAAAATTTTACCGAGAATCTTGTGTCCGTATTTTTGTTGCTAGTTGAGAGCAGTTTTAGAGTTACTTTTTTTAAAAACTGGTTTTGGAGTTACTTGAGGCTTTTAAATCTTTACCTGGCATATAATCATCTGTATTCCCCCGCCAATTAGTAACGCTCTCCGACCCCACCTGTCGACTGTTGCAATAGAGACTAGCGTAGATGAAGCAAGTACAGCTCCAGTCAAGGCGGAAGCGTAGAGTGAAGCATTTCCCCCAAACCCCATACTCTGAAATAAAACCGGGGCATAGAAGAGGATCGAGTTGATGCCTGTGAGGATCTGGAACGTTGGCATGAAGATTGCCATGACTAGTTGTGGTCTGTTCCTTCTTTTGAGGATGTTTCTAAAGGGATGCTCAATCGAGTTTGCTAACTCACTCGCGTCAATTATGTCTTGTAACTCTGCATGGACGTTATCGGTCCCCCTTATCTTTTCTAGAATTTTTCTTCCCTGATCTTTTGATCCTCGTTCGATCAAGCTGTTAGGTGTTTCTGGAACAAATATTCCTCCCAATGTCATTAAAAGTGCTGGTGCTGCAGCCAGGCCTAGTGAGAGCCTCCATCCCCATGGTTCGAGCTTTGAAGTTCCATAGTTGATCATGTTTGCTGAGAAAATACCCAAGGTGGTTGCCAACTGAAACAGCATGTTCAGGCCTCCTCTGAGACGGAATGGCGCCATCTCTGACAAATACAGGGGAACCGCCTTCAAAAAATAACTGGAAAGATTAGGCATTTAGTTTGTAGTTAGAGGAATCAACATTATTTCATCACATACATCTAAATTCTAATTTAGATGTGCACGTCTGTTTTGGAATTCTACGAAAGCAAGACATTAAAACCTCGTTTCCAACCGAAAAGAAGAGCAAGAAAAAGGCCATTGCTGTCAACTTTCTTTTGATGCATATAATGTACTTGTTAACTGGAGATGATTTGAGGGAGAATGTAGCCTTAAAGAAAAAGGTCATAGCTGATTGACTGATTCAGACAACTGGATGCAATTAAGGAAATAAAAGAGGACTTATGCGGCCTATGTTCACCTGGTTTCCAAATCCTATGCCGATCCCAAGCATGATCCTGCCCAATATAAGCATTGCGAGGTTTGCAGCTGCAGCATTTAAAGTTGCTCCGACTATAAAGCTCATTCCACCACATAATATGCTTCCACGACGCCCGTATTTTCGGGTGATGGGGGATGCCACTAGAGATGTGACGAGACCAGCAAGATAGAGAGATGATGTGAATGCTGCTAGGCCTTGGTTGTTGTACTTGCAGTAGTTGTTTTCATGAGCATGCGTTTTGTTCTCGTAGACAGTTGGGAAGAACTTTTTAAGAAATCCATCCATTGATGTCACCCCTCCTGGTAACAAAAGTTACGAAAAGCAGCATGTTTTGTGAGAAGCCTTGATATTTGTGTGTTTTTTCTTTATAACTGGATGTCGGGGCTGTAAAAATGTGATCCATATGTTCTGCATCTGATGCACACACCCAAATTTGTTCATCTTGCATTATTGACAGATGCAATGCAATGGTCATCTCCCTATCGATGATGGTAGACGGGGAGATGAAGAACTTAACGGGAGTAGGTCCTCTCTCTGCCAATAAAAGAATGTGTTCGGTATTTTTCTCCTATCACTTCAAGCAATGTACAATGAACATATTGTATGGAGGGAAAGAGAGAAAATTACATGCTATTGCTTCTAAAGTTTGAGGCTTTCTTTGGGTAATGCTTGAATCTAGCAAAGCTCCACTCTAGTGGATCAAGGTATGTAAATAAGTTCCGTTATGTTATTCCGCATTATACGTTAGTCAAAAACATGATGACTTAAAAAGTAGGCTGTTAATTGTTTAACACTGTAAGTTTTAGACGGTTATTGAGAGGTAAAAGTCTAGGGTTCTGTTCTCATTACGTAATACTTATACAAGAGTAAAAAGAATAAATTACACTTTGAACCTAAACTACTAGCTTAATTGCAAGAGTGGACATATACAATCTAATTACACAATTACACCCACAACTTAACACTCCCCTCAAGTTGGTGCGAAGATATCAACCAAGCCCAACTTGAACACAATGGGGTGGAAACTCTTGCTGGCAAGCCCTTTTGTGAAAATATCAGTTATTTGATTTTCAGATCGTACAAAAGGCATACATATCAACCCATTGTTCAACTTTTCCTTGATGAAGTGTCTGTCAACCTCTATGTGCTTTGTTCTGTCATGTTGAACAGGATTGTGAGCAATGTTAATGGCAGCTTTGTTGTCACAATAGAGTTTCATAGGACCATTATCAAAGATTCTCAAATCATGTAATAGAGTTTGGAGCCACAATAGTTCACAAACACCGTGAGCCATAGCTCATACTACCTTCAAGGCGACACGGCAACTACCGATTGCTTTTACTCCATAAGTAACCAAATTTCCCCAAGAAAAGTGCAAATAGAAGTAGGCGTCTATCATCCTGAGAACCGGCCCGATCAACATCGATGCGCCTCCAATCGCGGTGACCATGATTAGAGAATAGGATTCCTTTTCACGGGTGATTTGAGATACCTCAAAATCGATAAAGCGCATCCGGTGTGAAGTACGAGGATCATGCATAAACTGACTAACAACGCCCACTGCATAAGTGACATCCGGTCTCGTGTGAGCCAAGTATATCAGTCGACCAACCAATCGCTGATATCTCTCCTTATCTGTGCACTCCCCCGAGTCTCCACTAAGCTGATGATTTGCCTCAATAAGAGAATCTGCAGGTCTACAACCCAACATACATGTTTCTTCCAATAAATCAAGTATATACTTCCGTTGGGAGATAAAATCCCTCTATCAGACCTTGCCACCTCCATTCCAAGAAAATATCGCAGTAATCCTAAATCCTTAATCTCAAACTCTCGAGCCAGACTAGACTTGAGATTAAGGATCTCATCCACATCATTGCCTGTCATTATTATATCATCAACATAAACAATAAGGACAACAATCTTACCAATACTTTTCTTGATGAACATAGTATGATCTGCATGACTCTGTTTGTATCCAAATCTCAACATAGCCTCTGAAAATCTGCCAAACCAGGCTCTAGGTGAATGCTTCAGCCCATAAAGAGCCTTTTTCAGTCTACACACCTTTCCCTCAGTCTGAGATGAAGAAAAACCAGGTGGGATAGCCATATACACCTCCTCCTCTAGCTCACCATGGAGGAATGCATTCTTCACATCAAACTGTTGGAGAGGCCAATTCAAATTTGCAGCACACGAGAGTAGAGCTCGCACAGAGTTCATCTTTGCTACCGGTGCAAATGTCTCCTCGTAGTCAATACCATATGTTTGAGTGAAACCCTTGGCAACAAGTCTCGCCTTGTATCGCTCAACAGTACCATCAGCATTTTGCTTAACAGTGAAAATCCATTTACATCCCACTGGTTTCTTTCCTTCCGGAAGTGATACTAGATCCCAAGTGTCATTCTTTTCCAAAGCTGTCATCTTTTCTACCATAGCTCCTTTCCACTTAGGTATCATGGATGCATCCTGCCAATTCTGTGGAATAGATATAGAAGAAAGAGACGAAACAAAGGCATGGTATGAAGGAGATAAACAATCATAAGAGACAAACTGGGAGATGGGATGTTGAGTACATGATCTAACACCTTTCCGAAGAGCAATAGGAAGATCATCAGAATTATCAAGAGGAGGTTCAATGAGAGAAGAGTCATTACCAGATGAGTCAGCTGAGGAATCTGAAACTGGAGCAGGAGACTGTGGTTGACAAGGTGGTATCACACAAGAGGACTTCCCATGTTTTCTGCTGTAGGTCTTGAGGTTAGACCTTTGCAACCGGTGTATATATTCCTCATCATCACCACCTATGTCATGAGTTGCTCTTTCAGCAGATATTTGTCCCTCTCCAGACTTTTCTTTCTCCCCCTCCCCATGATTATATAGTAGTTGCTCCCTCGCACCATAAAACATCTCTTTCTCCTATTGAGGCTCCCCCTGAAGAGATGGAGTGGGGGGAGAAAAAAAAGACGCTGTTTCCCAAAAAGTGACATCCATAGACACAAAAAATTTCCTAGAAAGAGGATCATAACACTTGTAGCCCTTCTGAGTAGGAGAGTATCCAATGAAAACACATTTATGGGCTTTAGGACCTAGCTTGCCACCTGAGGGATGAGGAGCATGGACAAAACACACACAAGTGGAGTTTTAAAGTGAAGGACATTGGATGGCATGCGATTAATAAGATATGTTGCAGTCAAAATGGCTTCTCCCCACAAATATTTGGGAACATTCATGGTGAATAATAGAGAGCAAGCTACCTCAGCTAGATGACGATTTTTGCATTCAGCAACTCCATTTTGTTGTGGAGTGTCAACACAAGTCGTCTGAAAAAGAATGCCATTTTCATCTAAAAAAGCCCGAAAACTCGTATCAATATACTCAGCGCCATTATCACTCCTAAGAATTTTAATACTCATATCAAATTGAGTGCAAACCAGTGAATGAAAAGATTTAAAACAAGAAAACACTTCACTCTTCGACTTAAGTAAATACACCCAAGTAGCACGAGAATAACAGTCAATGAAAGTAACAAACCTCCGAAAACCTTTAAGAGACGGAACAGGGGAAAGACCCCAAACATCAGAATGAACAACCATAAACGGAGAATCACTCCTTTTATTAATAGGGGAATAAAAAGAACGTTTATGTTTACCAAGCTCACAGGCTTCACAAAAAAACTGACTCCTAGGACAATGTTTAACTAAACTAGGAAAAAAGTTTCTCTAAAATCCCAAAGGAGTGATGACCCAATCTACGATGCCACTGATGTAACAAAAGAAGGGCTGAACTCGTATCTGCTTGCAGAGCTAGACCACATGACAAAGATGGTGGAGGTGCAGATTCCAAGAAATAGAGGCCACCATGTGCTCTACCACTGCCAATCACTTTCCCCGTGCCCAGTTCCTGAAAAACACAATGAGTAGGGAAAAATGTCACGGAACAGTTTGCAGAACGAGTGAGACTACTAACAGACAAAAGATTAGTGACAAAATTTGGAATATGTAGAACTGAAGAAAGCGAAATAGAGGGAGAATAGTGAATGGAACCTTTCCCTGCGATAGCAAAAGACCGACCGTCTGCTATTTTGACCTTATCTTTACCCGAACAAGTAGAATAAGAATCAAATACAGAGGAACAACCTGTCATATGATCTGAAGCACCAGAATTGATAATGCAAGGGATAGCAGAAGAGGCAGTGAACGCATTTGATGAGATACATGTGTGAGCAAAATATGACGAAGTAGGAGCTGTTGTGGAAGAGGAAGCTGTGGTAGATGAAGAATCAGCCCGAGCCATAAGGCGCCTGAGAGCTTGCATCTCCCCCGAGAGAAAACCACCAAGATGATCAAGTCACCCGAGCCCCAATACTAAATCAGTGGGATGAGGTAGCAACCATGCATTTAAAACATGAGCTCAAGGCCAAGACCGTATTGTACCACGCCCCACCACTCAGGGCCCACCCCTGTCACCCACGAGGGGGCCGGCCATGTAACTTCCAGCAAAAATCTCTAGTATGACCGGTGTTATGGCAATAATCACACTGAAGTGACTCACGATCAGTAGACCCACTGCTAGCACCAGACTGTGATTTACCACCCTGTGTAGTAGGAGTAAACCCTCTGCTAGAACCAAACTGACCCTGGAGACTAGCAGCTAAGGCAGAACGATCAGAAATAGGAGCATGCACCATAGCTCCTCTCCTACTCTCCTCCTGCTGAACAATAGCATAAGTTTCACCCAAAGACGGCAACGGAACACGACCCAGCACCTGCACTCTAATTGGATCATACTCCATGTCAAGGCCAGCAAGAAAATCATAAATACGCTCTTTCTCTAACCTCTTCAACCAAGCAGTGGCATCCTCGTTAAAAGCGACTGAAATCCACGATAAAAATCGAATTCACGCCACGGTCCCTTTCAACTCCACTTAAAATACCATTTCTCTGACCCGATGGTGTTGATCTAAATTACGAAGGCGCTTTCTCAACTCAAAACACTATGCATCATTACCTTGTCGAGAATAGTGTAGACACCCCGATTTTGAACTCGGGATGCGCTCGAGCACGCCCAATGATGAAATGGACCAATCATGGCTACCCGAAACTTGTGAAAATGACTTGAATCTGATCAAAATCAACCAAACATCACCAAATAACCTAAACCAACCCAAGCATTGTTGAACCAAGTTAAACCAACAGTCTGCCATCAAAAAGCCTTGGAAGGCCAAGTTTCGACCTTGGCGCTCAATCATGAAAGCACCTTGGCCTTTCAAGCCCACGGCTTTGGCCAACTCTAAACCGGTCCGGGGAATATGCAGAGTATCTCATCATGAGATTTCATGCAGAGTGAAGCATCTAACCACTTCTATACGTATTTTACACGTATAATACACCCTACATTGTCCTAAAACTACACCTAAACTACACCTAGTATACAACCCACTTCCTCTCTCTCCTCCCTTCCCTCCACTCCTTTGCCTATATAAACCATCCACTACCCCCTTATTCGGGGGTTCACCAGTCCAATTACTCAGGTTGATATTCTATCCAGCAATCGTGCCTTCTCTCTCTCTCTCTACAAAACCACTCTTCCTCCATCAAAACCACAGATGAAAATCATCTGCCTAGTTCAAAGTTAAGCCTTTGAATCACCAATTAACCAGATACTTTTCACCATCCATCCAGATATTAACCAGAACAACCACAATCATCCATCCCTAAGCCAAAAATCAGGTTCAAGTCTTCAAATCAAGTGGAAAGGTAGTTAGACAAGTAATTGGTACTGTTTTTGGTTCATCTGAGGGTGGTCAGTGTGTTCAATCAAGTTCTTTATACTTGAATTGAACTCACAAAGGTCCAAAAAGTTGTTTAAAACACTGTCAAAATTTGTAGTTGTAGCAGGGGTTGAGCGCTCAAGGCCTGAGACTTGAGCGCTCAAGTCCAATTCTGGGCAGTTTCTGTTTTGCTGAACTTTAAGCTTTATTTGGGATCTTGATCATCATTTAATAGTTAAATTATGCTCATATAATCTTTAAAATAGCTTGTTTTTACTTTAAAACCTTTTGCATGAGTATATATTAACTATTTTATGATGATCAAGCTTCAATACCTTCGAAAATCTAATGTTCGAGAGCAAATCAGTGATTTTTCAGTTTCATAAACCTTCATCTCATGTATTATGGTCCTGAAAATTATCCAGAATCTGTTTTCTTAACAAAAATCAGAAAGTCATGTAATGGCTTGAACGCTCAATGCTATCCACTTGAGCGCTCAAGCTGTTTTTGAACAGATTGTTGATTTTTGGATGTTTTGATGATGGATCATGGTTTACTAGAACTCAACCGTGAGTGGGATTTTGTTGCTATGCATATGATCTGGATTCACTTCTTTCTTTCATTCCCAAGCATTTCTTTTGTTAAAACTTGATGATTTTCTTCTTTTCATCATTATTTATGAGATCAATCCGTCTATTTTTCATTTGATTCCTCATTAAGAACATTTTATTGATGTTAGATCTTGTAAATAAAGAGTAAAGAAGGGATGAAAGTGCAGAAAATCACAGAAGCCAGAAACTGGCTTGAGCGCTCAATCCATAAGGTTTGAGCGCTCAAACTAGTTTGAAGGGTTTGAGTGCTCAAGTCCTCATCTTTGAGCGCTCAACTCCTATTTTAAAATCCAGATTGTAGGTCAGATTAAGTCTCATGTTCATGATTTCTGGAATTGCGGTATAGTTTCTGTTGTGGTTAATTTCTGTAAATATTTGTTGTAATTTTTCTTTATTGTTAATCTCCCATTTTCATGTAAATCATCACGCACAAGGATCCACGTTAAAATTGCATTTTTTTTTCATTACGTTTTTGTTGTTTACATGGTTCCCATCCCCAATTCCCCATTTTCATGATTAAATTGAATTTCAAACATTTTCAGAATCCCACGAAATATTGAGTAGAGACTGGTTCACGGACCGAGCGAGGGGGGTGCCGTAAAACCCTTCCCCTCTCGTAACCAAACCCCCGAATCTGAGAAATTTCTGGTTTCGCTGTGATCAGTAAAATCTTTTTCAATGGGCATATGAGTCATATTTTTATCGGTTGCTCGGATTCGGACCTCAAATCTAGGTGGCGACTCTAATAAAACACAATCTTTCATTGTGCGACGCTGCACCATCTCCGTGGGCCGTCCACAAATAGGTTTGAGCTGCAGTAGTCCAAATCTTGTATGGAGTATCAAGGAGCAGAAAATTATGACGAATTTCAGCTTTCATAGAGTTAAACAACTAGGTCATAACCAAAGATCTTTGAGACTTAAATTTCTTAAGGGCAACAACCTCTGTAGGTTGAGTGACAGGACCTTCTATAAATTCTGACATCTCTTTGGCTTCAATGGCCAAAGTGAACCTGCGAGACCAGAGCAAATAATTTGTACCATCCAGCTTAATGTGACAAATATCCAAAGGAACGTTATCCAGCTTCCTTTCAAATTGGCCATACTTAGCACCAGAGGCCTCAGCCTCAATTTTTTCAGAATCAGAATCGGAAGACATAGTAAAATAACCCAAATATCAGTGTACCTTGCCGGAGAAACTCAAACAGCAACAAATAATTAATTCTGGACACAACCAAAAAGTGACCCAGAAAATATCAGAAATTTCCCAATTAACGTGAAAGTTAAAAGGTTGTCCAAGAGCTTAAGCAAGTCTAGACTATACCAAGAGGATCCGAGAAGTTCCAGTAGGTTTTGATCATGAACAGTGGTCGTTGGACGTCGGCGAGCGTCGTACGGTGGTCGCCAATTACAGACGAGAGCAACCCAAGGAGAATCGACCTTCAACAGCTTAATTGATGGCTCAAAAGATCAAACCCAGTAAATTTCAGGGACAAATAATGGTAACCTAGTGGATTTCAAGCATCATCAGGGGTCATCGCGGTCGGAAAAGGGCTTGCTAGAGGTCATACAGAGTCGTCGGAGAGAGTACTGTACTCGTCGGAGGTCACTCTATATCGTCGGACGTCGGCGACGACTGTACGGTGGTCGACGAGCCTCGTCGGAGGATGTATAGTGGTTGTCGGAAAGGTTGTCGAGATCTGATGTTGTAACGATGAAGACCCAGTGTTGATAGCAACCAGCGTGATGGGTTTAGGCTCAAAAACTTTGTGCGATCGACAAGGAGAGTCTGAGAAATTGATCTCCGTACATGATCAACTTTGGTTATGGTGAGGAGGGAAAAACTCGACTCACAATATGGTGGAGAACACTCACACGAACAGAGTAGTGACTGGATCTACCGCTCTGATACCATGTAAGTTTTAGACGGCTTATTGAGAGGTAAAAGTCTAGGGTTCTGTTCTCATTATGTAATACTTATACAAGAGTAAAAAGAATAAATTACACTTTGAACCTAAACTACTAGCTTAATTGCAAGAGTGGACATATACAATCTAATTACACAATTACACCCACAACTGAACAAACACCATTATGAAAACTTACACATGCAAGCTAACTTGCACGTATCTTGATTAATTTTTGGGCTTTGAAGTCAATGATGGGGCAAACCTTGTAGTGGCCCAAAGGTTTAGAATGTTTGGCCTTTATAGAGATTCAAACATGTGATTTCATGGATGACAAACACTTGCTGCTTTCTTATGCTTACTTGGCCAAATCCCTTGGGGTTCCTTAATATTTATGTTAATGGAGTTAAACTTCTAGTAACCACAAATTCAATGGTCTCTCCCTGATGCAGCGCAGCCTATGGAAACAAAACTGATCGTGCAAAAGGAACACGAACAATAAGATCGACTCGGAGGTACTCCCTCTTTAAACGACCAAGATATGAGTATAAACTCGTTTTTCTTTAATTCAATAACAACCAAATTCTGCCATTAGGCTTACAAACATATAAATAAGGTGAAAGAAACCCTAATTAACTTAGGAAACCTTTAAGGTCGCTAATCAACCCTAAATCGGAATAAATACGAAAATTACCAAAAAAGGAAAATTCTGATTTGAATAATAAATCAGAAACTGGAAAGAATTATAAGGTTGCCAAAACAAACGACAAATAAAACAGAGTTTCCTATCAAAAGTTATTAGCGATCTAAATATTACTATAAACGGCAAAATTGGCCTTTTCGGGGCCTAAACAGCGACGAATGCTTGAAATCCATCGTGCATCATCTTGCTACGCAAGATGAATACTGATCCTTGGGCCGATTCCAATGGACCGTGCGAAATTCAGCCCATTCTGACAATTTCGATTCTTAGGCCTATGTGGACGCAATCGGTCCATCCACGTTGATGCAACCCGGTCTGCATCACTTCCTCTCTCATACGTAGATACATACATGTAGGGGTGTAAACGAGTTGAGACGAGCCACAAATTGAGTTCGAGCCTGGCTCGTTCATAAACGAGTCAAACCCTTAATGAACAAAGCCAAGGTAATTTACTTAACGAGTCTTCTTAAATGAGCTGAGCTTATATAAATGAGCCGAATCAAGCTCTAACTAATAAACGCAAAACTAACAAATGCAATTTTTTTTTTTTGAAAAAAAAAAAAACATTTTAATTTATCTTGCCAAAACGCCTCTAAATTTCTACAAGGCTATGGATGCAACTTCATCAACTTCAACTTGAACCCATGACGTACTAGTGCGTGACCAATTGAGCTTCAAGCTATTGTCTTAGTTGCCTAAGAATTGTTCCAGAACCTAACTTATTTACAAACGGACTTAAAAACTGTCTTATTATGTTTACAAGATAACTATTTTTTTCACAATATATCAACTTAAAAAAGCCAACTTAGGCTTTGTTTGGAAGTTGCGGAAAGAAGAGAAAAAGAAGAGAGAACAAAAAACGAGAAATAGGGAAGAAATGGGAAAGAAAACTATTTTTTTCTTTTGCTTGGTTTGTGAAAGATTAGAGGAAAATTGGAACTCATGAAAGAGAGAAGAAGAGAAAAAAAGATAGTTAATTTTATCTTCTTTTCCCTTTCTCTTCCCATTCCTTTCTCCTTTCTATTTAGAAACCAAACAAAAGAATGAATTTTTTTTTAATTTTCTCTTCTTTTCCTCTTGTTTCCCCAACTTCTAAACACAGCCTTAAATTAGTAAATTAGGCCTCTTTACTGCCTCCTGTATCAGCTATGAACCATTATGGAAATGGAACTCATTACTAGTATTTGCCGAAAGCAGAAAAGAGAGCATATCTGTATTTGACTAGCAAGGGGAATGATAACAAACCTGAAATTCCGATGTCATAGCCGAAGATGGATCCACCAATGGCAGCAACAATGCAAGAAATGATCACATAAGAGGTAACTTTCCCTTCGTATTGCTCAGCTCTCTCCTTAGACACACCTGTTGGAGCTAAAGATCCTCCGGCCATCTTCTACCTCGCTTCCTTCCTCCCAGATTTTGCCTACAAGAGAGAGAGAGAGAGAGAGAGAGAGAGAGAGAGAGAGAGAGAGAGAGTTCTGTTACTCTGTAGACTAATCTTCTTTCCTCTATCTGGCTGTGTACCTAAAGGTTAATCGACTTAAAAAGCAGCCACCACCCACGAATTTTTTTTGAAATTACATGAACTGAAGTGATTATCTTGGGAAATTTTTAACTATAATTAAATTTTTTGTAGGGTTTCGGGTAGCCCTGCTGTCTCTCTGGAGCCTGAAGTTTTCGCGGGTCAACTTGACTTATTTCTTGTTCTTTACTGATGGTGGGTTTGATTTTTGTAAGTGCACTTGGGCAATTATAGTTCTTTATTAGTGCTGGTGGGTTTAATTTGGTTAAGTGCACATGGGCAATTCTAGTTCTTTACTAATTGTGGGTTTGATTTGTTTTAGTGCACTTGGCCAACTTGTTCTAGGGAAGGGGGTGTTTAGCATTGCTTTGCTATTGGCTTTTCTTCTAAACTATATAAGTTATAACTTGTAAGATATCATAACTAGTCGACATGACAGAGTTTTCAATGATCGTTAACTGGTCAATATGACAGAGTTTTCAATGATCATCACGCTGTCATTTTTGTTGGTTCTTTTCCCCCACTTGTATTTCCCGGCTGTGTTTTCGATGGCTTGATGCATTTGTTTGTACCAAATGCACAAGTCTCTAACTTACTGTATGGTCTGAGAGAGATAATAAACAGCCACAATTTTGAATCTTTGATGTAAGGTTCTGAATTTAAGATTGGTAGCTTTTTTTGTCATCAAATACGCTCATTCTGTGGCCATGTATGTTGCAAATTTTTTTTGCCAGTTCTCTCCATCCCTTTATTTTGGCTGCAGTAGTAAGAGGGCATTTTGTGTTAAAGTGGAATTGATCTTTATTGTGTAGATTAGTTCAATAGAAATCTCGAGTTTTGCCAAAGAAAGTGAAACCCTTGATAGACGTTGGCCTGAAAGCACGATGGCTTAACCAGAGAATTTCGGAAACTGTAGTCTTGGAGCTCGGCTTTGGCAAACTGTTACATGAAGCATTGATTGTGAGAAAGTTTTCCGCAACACCCATGTTTTTGCAGGAAACAATTTGTGGGAAAGGTCAATATATTTGTAGTTGACAAACTCAAAACTTTGACTTGACAAACTCAAAACTTTGACCACCCTATCAGAAGAAGACAAGCGGCATCTAGACATTAGCGCGAGTCTGAATAAGGTGAGTAGCATGAGAGAGCAACTCAGATGAGAGTTAGCGTGAGTCCGAACATGACAGATAGCACGAGTCCGAACAGGATAGATAACGCAAAAGATCAACCCAGACATCTATGTCTGCCCAAGTTGAGAGGCAGGACTTGAGGGGCCCTCAAGGACTCGGTTCGTGGTATTGGCATGGCTAACAAGCTATGACCTTGCCCACACGGGAATGGAGGGGGATTTAGTGGCTCGGTGGATTGAGGAGAAAGGATCGTTGCAGGAGGGGGTCACGAGAACATCGCGAGACCACACTCCCCCGGTCATATAGTACGGAAGGGACACACGTCAAGTATTTACTAGGCCACTTGGCACCTGAGTACTAGCCCAAGATGTCTATAAATACAAGGCACCCCTCTCACAATATTCAGAGCTTGAGAGACAGATTTCTAGAGAGAGAGAGTCCATCTCCTCTAGAGAGAGAAAGTCTCAAAGTGAGGGTATCGCACAAGAGATAACCTAGAGAGATTCTGCCTAAGTCTCTTCCCTACTGTTTGCCTTCTCCTTCAACCCACCAAATCAATCCTCCATCCTCTCATTCTAAATACTAACCATCCTCACCTCTCCAGCTCACTCTATTCTCTTTGAATATTGACTCAACAACGAACTTCACTTACAAACTTGAAATCTGTTTTCTGACTAATCAAAGATTAAATTGTCGTAGAATAATAGGCGATCAATGAAAATGTTGAAAAGGGGGAGATACTGGTTTGCAGTCTCAAAACTTTAACTTCATTGATTATTGAAATTTGAAAAAGAAATGGACAGAAACATTTATGGGAAACTTGTCTGCAAACTGTTGCTGCCTTGCATGGCGCATAAATAACTCCTAATGAATGACATTCTTATTTTTCCATAATAAGTACAGTAGAGTCATCTATAATGTAGTCCACAACTTTCTTTACGTTTTGAGGCTATCACCTCTTGCCTGGTAGCTCCGACGATGACCATGTCATTAACTTAAACTGTTTTACCTTACTCCATTGAATCATTTTTTGTAACAGTAGTCTCATCTGCATCTGGATAATTAGGAACAATTTTCTTCCAGAACCAATGCTTTCTCCAAACGAATATCATCTCTTCAATAGGAACTCCCTTTGTTTCAGGTAGTAAGACGTAGACAAATATCGTCATGACAGTAATCCAGCCAGCAAAGAAGAGGAAAATCCCAAACTTGAAAGCACAGAGGAGGGAAAGGAAAGACTGGCCTATAACGAAGGTGAAGAAGAGGTTTACAGCTACTGTGATACTCTGTCCAGCTGATCTGGTTTCTAATGGGAATATCTCACTTGGCACTGTCCAGCCAAGTGGGCCCCATGACCATCCGAAACCTGCAACAAAGAGGCAGATTACCAGCACCACTATTGCCGAAAAGCTTTTCGAGAGCTCGCTTTCACTGCTGAACTTGACCCCCAAGATTATGGCAACTGTCACCTGTTTCACATCCAAAGAGTAATCTCATAAGGTTAGGCTATCTTCTGTAAACATTTATATATACTTGACAAAACAATATGTTTCTTGGTATGAACCATTGCAACAACTGTCATCAGCTTTTCTTATCAGCTAAGTGTTATTATGTCTTTGTTGGTACTTACTGTGGTGATACAGGTTCTGTAAAGAGTCACAACTTCATATAATGCCTGGTGACTCTCAAAATGTTCCCGAGAATCTTGTGTCCATGTTTTTGTTAGTAGTTGAGAGCAGTTTTAGCATTACTCAAGGCTGTTAAATCTTTACCTGGCATACAATCATTTGTATTCCCCCGCCAATTAGTAACGCTCTCCGACCCCACCTGTCAACCGTTACAATAGACACTACCGTAGATGAAGCAAGAACGGCTCCGGTCAAGGCGGAAGAGTAGAGTGAAGCATTTCGCCCAAACCCCATACTCTGAAATAAAACCGGGGCATAGAAGAGGATTGAATTGATGCCTGTGAGGATCTGGAATGTCGGCATGAAGATTGCCATGACTAGTTGTGGCCTGTTCCTTTTTTCAAGGATGTTTCTAAAGGGATGCTCGATCGAGTTTGCTAACTCGCTCGCATCAATTATGTCCTGTAACTCTGCATGGACGTTATCGGTTCCTCTTATCTTTTCTAGAACTTTTCTTCCCTTTTCCTTTGATCCTCGTTCAATTAAGCTGTTAGGTGTCTCAGGAACAAATATTCCTCCCACTGTCATTAAAAGAGCTGGTGCTGCAGCCAGGCCTAGGGAGAGTCTCCATCCCCACGGTTCAAGCTTTGAAGTTCCGTAGTTAATCATGTTTGCTGAGAAGATACCCAGGGTTGTTGCCAACTGAAACATCATGTTCAGGCCTCCTCTGAGACGGAATGGCGCCATCTCTGACAAATATAAGGGAACCGCCTTCAAAAAGTAGTTGTAAAGATTAAGCACTGAGTTTGTAATTTGAGAAATCAAAATTGTTTCATCACATACATCTAGTTTATCGGCAATCATCAGGTCTTGGATTCATACAAAAGGAAGACATTATAAGCATGCTCTTCTTTTGAGCATGGCTTCAGTAAGTTGTTAGGGATATCATACAAGAAAAGCCCAACGGAAAAGATAGATCAACTTAAATCTGGAATAATTATTAGTTGTTTGGTTTGCGAGAAAGTTCGTAGAAGTTAAGTTGTCAACTTTCTTGTCATGTATAATTGTGCAATTGTTTACAGGAAATAATTTGAGGGAGAATGTTTCCTTCAAGAAAACAGTCACAGTTGAACCCTTCAGGAAAACAAAGAGCATTTATGCACTTATACGGGGGAAATTAGAGTTTAGTAATTCCACATGTTGCCAATGTTCACCTGGTTTCCAAATCCTATGCCGAACCCAAGCATGATCCTACCCACTATAAGCATTGCGAGGTTTGCAGCTGAAGCATTTAAAGTTGCTCCTATTATAAAACTCATTCCACCACATATTATGCTTATACGACGCCCGTATTTTCGGGTAACGGGGGATGCCACTAGAGATGCGACAAGCCCGGCAAGATAGAGAGAAGATGTGAATGCTGCTAGGCCTTGGTTGTTGTACTTGCAGTAGTTGTTTTCATGAGCAAGGTTTTGATTCTTTAAGACGGTTGGGAAGAACTTTTGAAGAAATCCATCCATTGATGTCACCCCTCCTGTTGATAAAAATTACAGGAAGCAGTATTTTTGGTCAGATCTCAAGAAAAGAAAGTATGTTTGGTGATAGCATGATAGGTCTTAGTATTTGGGTTAAATGTTGACAGAGTTGAGTTTCTAGTTACCACAAATTCTATGGTTGGTGTCTGCTCTCTCTCTCTCTCTCTCTCTCTCACACACACACACACGCGCGCGCGCACGCACACACATGTGACTGCATACATGCTCAGTATGGTCGTTCGATTAAGTTGATCATACTTGATGAAGTATTTTCGTGGACTCTTGGTAGAGTAATATGAGTTGTGCAGAATTAGATGAGTCTGTGTAGATTTCCACTGGTATTGTGATATCTGATACCTAAATGTTTCTCTAGATCTAAGTTCTACGCTTTTCTATTTTTTCTGCTTAGCCCAGTCTCTTTTGCAGGTAACTTTTGGGTTTTGCAGGTTTGAACAATTTCTTCTCGTGTTCATCTTTGGCGAAGTTTGCAGCTTATTCCAGAATTCACTCAAAATCGAATACATGGAGCTATTCATGACGAGCTGTTTGAGTTTTATTGGTGCAACTGTTGTGCAGTTCAAATTCAAGAAGTCCAAGAGTTTCAACTGGTATCTATTGTTGAATCTCTTTTTCATGTTTAGCTTGTTTTTGTGTTTACTATCCTAGTACTTTCTTTTGTTGGTAATTAAGTTGGAGATTTATTAAACCAAACAGGGAATACAAATATCATGAGAGATTTGTTCTATGATGTTTCTCCTCATCTTCTGCTTTTGTCCTTCCTAGTTCAGAACAAAAATATGGAATATATTGTTGGGATTCCACCCCGTGTGGGCCGTATATAACTTCTTTACTAATGGTGGGTTTGATTTGTTTAAGTTCACACGGTCAACTTGTTACAGAAACGCGTTATTTGGCATTTCTTTACTAATTGGCTTTGTACTTTAAAACTACTAAGATATTGCAACTAGTAGACCCTTCATTTGACACACAGATTTCCATGATTGTCATGCTGTCCTTTTTCTTGTTTCAAGTTTCAACCCACTTGGTATTCCTTGGCTGTGTTTTATATGGCTTTATGCGTATACATACCAAATGCACAATCTCCAACATACTGCATGGCCTAAGAGAGATAATAGACAGACTATTTTGATGTAAGGTTCTGGATTTAAGATTGGTTGATTATTTTGTCAGAAAAAGAAAAAACGACCAATGGTAGTTATTCTAGATAAACTTTAGAATGTTATTGAGATTGGTACCTGGTTGGTTTTTCGGTTAGGTTGTATTCTTGATTGTGTGGCTGTCTTGGCCCCTCATCTTCTCAACTTAGTGGGCTACTATGTGCTTGTTTAAAGAAATTAAGAGCAGAAGCGAGCTCTGAAGATAGGGCCCTTATCTGGAGGAGTTCTTATTACATCCTGGGTCGTGAAGTTGTATTGTTGGACAGCCTAATATAAGAAGACTAATTCAATATAAGAGGACTAATCAAGTTTGGGCGGCCTAATTTTTGGCTTGAGTGGGGGGCCCAGAAGCTGCCGCTTCCCTGGTTTTTATCTCCTAATCAAGCCGGTACTGCATATTCTAGGATTCACTCAGAAGAGACATGGAACTATTCATCTGGAGCTGCTAGAGTTTTATTGTTGCAGCTGTTGTGCATTTCAAATTCAAGCAGTCAAAGAGTTTCACCAGGTATCTATTGTTGAATCTCTTTTCTCACGTTTAGCTTTTTTTTGGGTTTGCTATCTCAATACTTTATTTTGTTTGTAGTACGGAGATTCATTAAACCAAAGAGGGAATATAAACTTGCTCAATATTCTCTGTTTCACCAGGTATATGTTGTTGAATCTCCTTTTCACCTTTAGCTTGTCTTGGGGTTTATTATCTGAGTTCTTTCTTTCGTTGGTAAGTGAGATTTATTAAACCAAAAAGAGAACACAAGTATCGTGGAAACAGAACTACTTATTTGTAAACTACGGAGATTCATTAAACCAAAGAGGGAATATAAACTTGCTCAATATTCTCTGTTTCACCAGGTATATGTTGTTGAATCTCCTTTTCACCTTTAGCTTGTTTTGGGGTTTATTATCTGAATTCTTTCTTTCGTTGGTAAGTGAGATTTATTAAACCAAAAAGAGAACACAAGTATCGTGGAAACAGAACTACTTATTTGTAAACTACCTTGGCCGGTTAAGGGGGCCGAGCTTGAGCTTTGAGTTTTAGGCTTGTTTCATTAAACAAGTGGAACTCGAACACTATAAAGCTCAACATAGCTCTGCTCGTTTGCACCCTTATTTGTATTCTCAGTGTATTGTAATGAATATTGCCCAAAGGAGAAAAGAGAACATTTCTGTATTTAACGAGGAAGTTGAAATGAAAACAACCTGAAATTCCGATGTCGTAGCCGAAGATGGATCCACCAATGGCAGCAACTATGCAAGAAATGATCACATAAGAGGTAACTCTCCCATGGTATTGCCCTGCTCTCTCCTTAGACACACCTGTTGGAGCTAAAGATCCTCCTGCCATCTTCTCCCTCCCTTCCTCACAAACTTTGCCACAGAGAGAGAGAGAGAGAGAGAGAGAGAGAGAGAGAGAGAGAGAGAGTTCTCTTGAACTGGAAATGAATCTTCCCTCTATCTAGCTACCTGTACGTCCGAAAGGGAAGTAAGTTGACTTAAATGCTTAGAATGATCTGAACTGAAGTGATTATCTTGGGGAGTATGCCTGCTCTCCCTCAAGTAATTATTCCGTGATGGCGGTGCCTTGACTTTTTTTTACCACACATTTTTGTGGAGTCCATACATTTGATACTATACCCCCCAAAAATGCGTAATCTAAAATAAAGGTGTGGGGGCGTCACGTACTCCAAGTGGGCCGGTGAACATAATAGGCAAGTTGTTTTAGGAAGGGGTGTTTGGCACTTCTTACTATTGGTAGGGCTGCAACGAACAGATCGAGCAGCTTGTTAGGACTTGATTCGGCTCGTTTAGTAATTAAGCGGAGCTCGAGTTCAAGTTTTAGGCTTGTTTGAAAGACGAGCCGAGCTCAACACTCTAATGCTCAGCTCAGCTCAGCTCAAACATGCAAGTCTTAGCTTGTTTACGACCGAGCTGAGTTCGAGTTCCGAGTTTTTTGCTCGTCTAATAGATTAGCCAAGCTCAGTTTTGCTCGGATCATTTACAACCGAGCCGAGCTCGAGTTTGGGGTTTTTGCTTGACCGAGCCGATCTGGAACACGGCAAAGCTTGCGTCATTTGCACTCCTAACTATTGGCTTTGTATTGTAAACTAATGGAGTGGTAAGATAAAGATTATCGCAAATAGTCTTCCCGTCATTTAAAGGCGGAGAATTTTCAATGATTGTGACGCTCTCCTTTTTGTTGTTTGTTTTCCCCCACTTGTATTTTCATGGCTCGATGCGTTTGTCTGTACCAAATGTTCAAGTCTTTGAAGACTTATTGTATGGTCACTAAAATATGGTCCCAAAGTATTAGGGTCATTTTAAGAGCTCATTTTCAACTCTTTGTCGTAAAGATGCCAGCTAACAAATTTAACCGCTTTTACCAAAATCTATGATATAAAATGAGATTTAGTGTGCTTCTGGTGAGATCTAATGTAGATTCAACTTTCAATTCACTAGTGGAAAATTTCATTGAGAGGAATCAGTAAAGTAAAGAAAAACGCGTCAACAAACACTGTTTGTGTTTCACGTGTTGGTTGCTCTCTTCTACCCTTCCCACTCGAACAAAAATGAATCTTTTTATCCAAGATATGGTCTTAATATATATTTTATATATAAATTATTATAGTGTCGTTGTCTCGAGTCACAACAAGAAGCTTTAATATTGTACCAAAAAAACAAGAATGTTTAATATTAGTTCGTCTGTCATCATCATTTAAGTAAATTTGTTTCTTGTTTTTCCTGTTTTGACTAGCAACCGCAAAATTTGGATATACGTGTACAATACATATGTCGTTCTTGTTTGAATAAATCAAGATTTCGTTATCTTTATAAAAGGGTGTTCCCATAAGATTTCACATCAACTTTCTGGAAACAATTTCTAAGAATTTTTCAGTCTGCCTTTAAAAAGGGTCTTTGCTTAGTGGATGGTGAGATTAATCTCTTAGGATTAGTCGAGATGCGCTAGTTGAGATGCACATAAGTTGGCATGAACACCTAGTTGCTAAAAAAAAGAATTTTTTTTGGTTAGAGAAGTTTTCCGTTTGAAATCAACTTTATCCTGCACTCACTAATAACAGTTTTTCTATTATTTGCCCAATGGGTGGACGATAAAACTCTTCTTTTACTGGTGAAAGGGCTTACACTCTAACCGGTACTTTTATCGTCTGCCTATTGGGTGGACTGTAGAATTTTCCATCCAATAAAACAACTCAGTTTCCCATTATTACGACTGTTTTCAATTACAAAGCTCTCTCTCTCTCTCTCTCTCTCTCTGAGTGTGTTTTATATTCCAATTTTGAAATCAAAATAACGATGCGCAAGAACATAAATGTATATACAAGAAAAGTAACATATGAAATAATGACTAAAACCCCATTATCGTAACCACTACTCCACAATGCACAACAATACTAAGATGCACACACATCTAAGTTGTTCTTAATATGTTATACGAATCAGTACTCCAAAGTTGTCACAACTATAAACCCAACAATATTATGGAGTATCTGTTTTTGTTTTCTTTCTTCCTCTTTTTGTGTTTTGATAAAGAAGTGTAAAGTTTGAGTTTACACAACGTAAACTCAAAGTTTGAGGAGTATTTTAATTTGGTGCAAAAAAAAAATCGAAAAACGATACACGGAATCACTTCATTTTTTGATTTGAAATATGGTGATTTTAGCAACTGGGTACTAAAATCTTTTGGAAAAGTAGGTCGTTGTTCATTTTCTCAATAAAAAAAGGTAACCAGAAATTAATATAAAAAGTGCTTTACGGTTGTGGAAATTTTATATCAAACTCAAAATTAATTGGCAATGAGTGGAGCTGCATTTGAGATCTGTCACGTGCGGCCACTTTTTGGGTCTTATCATCGTGCAGTCTTTTTGCTAGTCTGTCATCGTGGGGTGTGGATTGTGAGAGTGGAATGGGTTCCGCTCTGATACCATGTGAAAACTTTATATCCAACTTAAAATTAATTGACAATGAGTGGAGATATCCCAACATATATTAAGTGATCACTCATTCCACTCATAAGCAATGTGAGACACTTGTTCTTAACAACTGTTTTCCACAAATTATTTTCAATATGAAATCAACTTTATTACGCACGCAATTTACACACACAAATATGAAAAGATACTGATATCTTTTATGGGTCTCATTCATATGCCAAAGATATAATGATCTATGTCGTGTGTACACTGAAGTGTGAACACCGAATATTCCTTTATGGATTTCGATTACCCTTTTCTTGGATGGCTCGAATTTTTTTCTTAAATATGAAGCACATAATTGATCATTAGGACTTAAAATGCACCATTGATTGAAACTTAAAGCAGGGTTTGATTGGGCAATCAAATACGCAATTTTTTTTTTTTTTTTGATCCATCATCAAATACGCAATTTACTTAATTAAGAATGCAAGAGAAGGGGGGTACCTGAGCTGAGATCCCAACGTCGTTGCCAAAAAGAGATCCACAAATAGCGCCAAAAACACAGGTATTCAACAAGAAAGGGGTGATTATCCATTAACGGTACTGTGTTCAGCTCTCTCCTTAGCCATGCCGGCTGAAGCAAATTACCCACCTGACATTTTCACTCGATCTCTATGTCTCTCTCTCCTCCTTCCTCTTTCTTGAGGTAGAAGAGAGAGAACCTTACAAGCCTTTAGACATATCGATACTTCTCGCCCGGGTCCCTTTAATCTTTGTGTTTTTCATTCAAAGATTAATTGCTAAAAATAAAGCTTTTTTGAGTGTCAAATATGCCCCAAATCTTGAAGTTACGTGCCACGTGGTGCCCACCGCATTGTATCGCCCTAAATTCATGTGGGGTGTATATATTCAGTCATGATCCCTACGTAAATATATGGTGTGAAAAGATTGGAGGACCATGTGGGAGATGCATGCAAACAACCTTCAGAAATAAAAGACCAGTCTAGTCGTGAATATATCAATACTTCTCGCCCGGGTCCCTTTAATCTCACATGAATATATAATAGTAAAAAAAAGTTGAGAGATTCTTGAGAAGGACATAGTATAGGAGTTATTCATACAATAAGGACATCAATTTTTTCTATAATACCAACAGGACATTTGGGTATAGGTGGCAAAAATACCCTGGGAAGGGCCTTGTTTGGCCAACCAAAAAATTGAAAATTTTCAATTTTTTTTTTCCATATTTGATTGCTCAGATAATATAATCTATTGGTCTTCCGGAAGGGCCTTGTTTGGCTAACACAAAAATGATTTTTTTAATTTTTTTTCAGATTTGGTTCCGTAGATAACGTTATTTGTTAACAATCAACACTCTTATCTATTGATTTTTTTTCTAATAGACAAAGAATTAATGGCACAGACACCCTTATCTGTTGATTTTTAATGGAATATATAGAGAATTGATTAGCGTAAATTGTAATATCCCGAATTTTCAAAAAAATAAAAAATAATAAAATAAAATAATAATAATAATAATAATAATAAAAAAATTTGTGATATTTGTAAATATTAATTTTCCTAATTTAATTTTACCCAATTTTGACTTTAGTTGACCATTAGCGGGTCTCTTATTTATTTATTTATTTAGTTATTTATTTATTTATTTTTCCCTTTAGACGAGTTAGTGCTTTCGATTTTTCTTAAGTGAAACGATTTCAACCGGCTTGTCACTGAGTAATTAGGAAGAACGCCCGTAATAATGTGGTAATGCGGAGGATGATTTTATTACATGGATGACACTCAAGCTGCACTACTCTGATTTGTGGGATCCGGAAGTCAACCGGATACGGTCATTCGCAGCCTAACGATCGTAATGCGTGTTCTACTTTTCAAGATTTTTCCAAACGATTACGAGCATCACGGTGGCGTTGCCCATGATTTTCCAAGTTCGCATGAATTTTTAGTAATTTTCGAGACTCAAGACCCTGGACAGGTCGAAGCACCGCCGGAGTAAATTATGACCGCGATTGTGCAGACGTATGCACCGCTGGGGCCCCAAATTACTTCCACACTCCACCCATCACCTCCACTCACCAACTCACCTTTCACACTCCATCTCTTACCACACATCACTCCACCTCTCTCATCACACCAAACCCACCAACCCCATTTTCCCCTACATAAACCCACCAACCCCTTTCCCCTTATAACTTTCGGCAGAGAAGAGAGAAAGATTGAGAGAAATGCTGGAAAAAAAGAGGAAGAAAGGAGGAGGAGAAGAGAAAAAGAAGGAAGAAGACACCCATACATTTTCGTCCATATCACGTACACGTTTTTACAGCCACTTTGCTCATAGTTACAGTCGTTTTTAGGATTAGGTTTCTTCATAGAAGTTGTACAGGGCGTCGAGAACTTCGATTTCAACACAAGAATCATCCAAATCGGTTGAGTTTTGAGTGAGTTATAGCCATCCAAAGTTCAGTAAAAATCTCGGGTACCATTTTCCAGACAGCTTTCTGTTCTTCGGTAAATCTCCATTTTTCTTCTCGTTAAAGTGGATTTCGGGTTTAGGTTCCTTCACGAAGATTGTAGATCACTTCAAGCTCTTCGTTTTAGGTTCAAGAATCACTCAAAACCGTTGAGAAATGACCACGTTATTGCGGCCCAAAGTTTCTGGTCTAACCAAACCGAGTAGCTCACTGAACCTTTACAAATCTTCGTTTTTCTCATTGTTAGAGTACGTTTTAGGCTTAGACTTCTTCATCAACGTTGTAGAGCACTTCGAGAGCTTCGTTTTAGACACAAGAATCGCTGGAAACGGATGAGGATTGAGCCCGATATCGCAGCCCAAAGATTCTGTTTTCCACTTGAAATACCGCCGGACTTTACCGTCGAGCTTTTCGTCTGAACCAAAGGTAGAAACTTGTACCCACCCTACTCCAAGCTTTTAAATGTGCTATAATAATCTAGTAGTAATTTAGAGTTGATGGGTTAAAACCCAAAGTCAAGGGTTTCACGAAACCCGAGCCAAAACGTGATATACCATTTTGACCCGAAACTTTATTTTCGTGCTTAGTAACCTCTAGATCCATCGTGGTTCATGTTGTTAATTATTCCAAGCATGTTTAATACTTTAATAACTGTTTATATGAGTTTCTCCATAAAATTACTGTGCTTAACCTTGTTCTTGATTGTTGTGTTAAAGTTAGATGTTTAAAGTGTAATTTTGTGAAATTTGGCGTGCGTACTTGTGTGTCAATTACGAAACCTATTTTTATAACCTAAATGTCACTACTGGAATTTTAGGAGTTTAACGAAATGACCAGAATGCCCTTCGGGTGTAAAATGACTATTTTGCCCTTGTGTGTGTAAATTACATAATGTGTAGTTTTGTACTTAGTAAGAAAATCAAGGAATTGTGTTTTGTGACAAGTTAGGACTTTATTATCCAAAATAAAGTATTTTTACGTATTTACCCTTGTTTGTGGCAAAATTACAATTTTGCCCTTGTACTATGTTATTTTACAAAAAGGCCCCCAGAGTTTGTAAAAATTACACTAAGGACCCTAGAGTTGTGAAATTATGTTGGGCACCCTTGTACTTACTTAAAATGACGTTGGTGACCGTTACTTCCTTTAAATTACATTTTGACCCCAATAGTTTAGCAAATTACATTTTGACCCCTGTAGATTGAATTGATTACATTTAGACCCTTGGTATTCGATTACTTGAATTTCGTGAACTTGTGAATTGAAATATTCGGTTGTGACCCTTGAGATGTTGTTATCACTTTGATTTTGCTGTTAAGTGCACTTTTCATAAATGTGTTGAATGTTAGAATGGACAACTAGGTTCCCGGGTTGGGTGATCGTACGCGAATATCACATAGACGATAAGGTTAATGGAAAAGTGAATTGGAATCAATTATTGGGGAGTCACCCCGAGATTTGTTGAATGGCAGTCAGCCAATTGATGAATTGATGATGGGGAGTCACCCCGAGATTTGTTGAATGGCAGTCAGCTAAGTGATTTGTTTTGGAGGATTGTTTGGCAGTCTGCTATGATTTCGAAATCCTAGGATATGACAATCTGTGATTACTTCATTTGAATTCTGAGGCGTTAAAAGGGTGGATGTATTATTATAGAAGTCCGCGTGTTTATATACCTCTGAGGGGCGAGCGGTTGTCACTTTCGTAGCCGATTGGTACAGTCAATCCACAGGAAATTCATCCTTGTGGAGGTGGCCGGTTGGATTAAGTAAGTAACTTATACCTTACAGCCGGGGCTCCCGGTCGTCGGGGCAAGCAAGGGGGAGTATATCGCGGTTTGGTCATATTCAGTAAGTAGTTATCGGGAGGAAAGTTCTCTAGGTGAGAACTTAGATGAACATATAAGTTAATGGCTAGTAATGAAATCAGCTATGTGTTTAATTTTTGTTCTACGATTTCTTTCTTGTTTAATTCCTTTAATTACTGCTTTTCAATCATATATGTTGTACGTGTATGTTAAGCAAGGGTTGGGTGGGTTAGAGTAGCTATTGAGTGATTTATAAGCTCGCGATTATTTAACCGTGTGACCTGGTATATCTTATGATGTTTTTCTGCGGCTCGGACATATTATGCTAGACTTTGGAGATGAACAGGAGAAGCACTACAATTTGGAGGTCTACGGAGCTAAGGGGGACACCGCCAGAGTTGATGATCATGCCACAGAGTAGAGATAACCCTAGCATACCTAGTAGGGAATAATTGTACTTGGCAAGAAGATTAATGTGTTTTTACATGGTGGAATATTGTTGTAAAACTTTATTATTTCTTTTTAATAAATTTAACGTACCCAAAAATCGGGGTCATTACATAAATGCCCTTATTAGTCTGTTGTAATCTGACATCTGTTTCATGCCAATAGCAGCAAAAGATTACCAAATATGTGTAGATCTGTACAAATCTAACATATAAGGTAGTCTAATTGCAATCTGGCCTTTATTTCATGCTAATAACAGCAGTAGATTATCCAATATGTGAAGATTTGTACTCTGTATCATGCCAGCAAAGCATACATATATGATAATCTGTTGGAATCTGACCTTTTTTTCATGCCAATAACAACATATTACCATATATTGCTATTATATAGCAAAGAAATACAAAACACAAAAATAATCTATTTTTTTGTGGATTATTGAATTAATTATTCACAAAAAAATCGACACATAACTAACAAATGCACTTAGGATAGTAAAAAATAAGGACAAGAAGTGCTTGTACATTTAACTAAGGAGTTGTGATTTTTTTGAACTATAAGGAGTTATGAATTTTTTTTTTTTTTTTGAACTTTTACAAGGAGTTATGGGTTTTTTTTTTTTGTGTATTGGTGTCTCTATTAATTAAATTTCTTTTGCATTTGTTGGTTTCAGTCAATTTTTGTCCACATTGATCAAAGTGTCTTATTTTTGTTTTTATTAAACAAAAGGATTTAGATCATAATTTTTTCCTTTTCAATTGTTTTCGTCAAGATAAACCGATAATCGACAAAAGTTGATGCAAAACAAATGAATGAGAACAAATTACCAAATATGTATACATCTATACTCTATATCATGCCAGTAAAGCAGACATATATGGTAGTCTGTTGCAATCTGGCCTATGTTTCATGTACAAATCAAGCAAAATTTAATGGTTTAGTTCCTCAAGCTGGGTGCTTTTGGCTAAAAATGCACAAATCAAACAAATTTAGTGGGTATAGTTCTGCAAGTAGGGAAAATACCTCCGAGAAAGGAACAAGAGGTGCCAAATGCCGACGCATAAAGCAAACATATATGGTGGTCTATAGCAATTTGGCCTCTATTTCATGTCAATAACAACAACAAATTATGTACTCTATATCATGCCATCAAAACAGACATATATGGTAGTATATTGCAATCTGACCTCTGTTTCTGTTATTAGCAGAAACAGATTACCAAATATGTCTACATAACGAGCCGAGCCGAGCGGTCCCCATAATGAACCGAGCCTCGAGCTACTCGCAAGCAACTTCGTTGGTTAGTAGTTCTAGATTACGTAAAACAAACCAAGCTTCAAAACGTGGGAATGCTAGAAACAAATTTTACCGGTAACCAAATTACACAATCTATCCCGCTAGAATTTTAATTAACCTTCGAGACATTTTAAGAACGTTCATTAGATAGCAATTGCCAGTGACCTAATACTAGCACAAGATCAAAATCCAGCAAATGAAAAAAAAAAAAAAAAACAAGAACTCTGAAGGAAAGATATCCCTTCTTGTAGCGCTCAATAGGCTGTCTAGACCTAGGACTTATTGAAGGACAAAAGAAACATAGGTGATCAATTCAACACAAAAACCTTTGAAAACACCCGTTTACATTGAGAAATTCTTTATACTAACACCATAAATGAGGTATTTGCATGTCCTAAGATTATATGAGTACTTTTTACTTCATTGCCATCAAAGTAAAAAGAGAAAATGACACTGCAATTGCAGCCACTAGAACTAGCAAATAAAAAATGCAAGAACAGAGTGCGTACAAATTGGACAGTCAACTAGCGGGTTGAATCATGATGCAGATTTCTATCTAAAGCGCCATTTTTTTCGCTCTTGACATCTAAGTTTGTTTTATTGGTGGGTTGAATCATGATGCAGATTTCCAAAACCCCGCATTTGCAAAAGAAGTCAACTAGTGAATTCACAACAGAGAGGAAATCTTAAAACAATCCACTTGAGTCTGTATAACAATGGATCAACTTCCCAACGTCATCTTTTTCGCCAACCGAGATCACTCTGCATCCTAAACAAGAGATCATCAAATTCCAAGAGACAACACTCTGCTTGCTCATTTGCTTAAATTGACACAACACTTTGCTTTAGTTTTGCAACACCACTAGTTTTGCAAAACCCACCAATCATAAAGTTCAAAACAATTACGTCCCTGTGAGGCATTTCCTCGAACACCTTTTTTAGCTTCCACCATCTCCCTCAACTTGCACACAAATCAACTATCCCAAATCCCAATCCTTATGGATTTAAACCTCTCCAACCCAAGACAAACAACCTCTGAATGAACTCCCTGACCCATTCTCAAATCACCAAGATTTGACGAAAATTTAAGCAACGGCATGAAAGTGAACTCGTTGGGCTAAATGCCGAACCATTTCATGAGGCTTTGACAATGGACTTGGAGAGAAAGATGTTTAGGTTCTGGGCTTGGTTGAAGATTACGTGAAGCATTGCATTTAATTATGACCGGCATTGAGCTCGATCATCGCTAGCTAGTAATGTTTTGATGGGAGAGTTGTACAAGATTCGCTGAGATAAAATAAATATACTACAAAATAAAAGAAAGATAATAAACCAATAAATTACATTAGTTTTTTTTAGTGTCCATCTCATTTTCTACTTTCTCCTAGTAAACTCCTCTAAGAATTTTTAATGCAAACGCCCGAGGAGTGGCAGCCTAGTGGCTTGCAGGGTTTTGGTGGTCAGGAGATCAAGGATTCAAGTCGTGCATGCTCATCACGATGCCTTCTCGAACTTGGTCATCATGCGAGGCCCAACTGTGTTTCACTAGTCGTTAGTGCATGGGGCTATAGTTGTTGTTGTTTTTATAACTAGGTGTCCGGGTTAGAATTCTCGCATCTCAACTAATGCTGGGAGACCAATCCACCGTCCATTAGCAAAGGCTCCATTTAAAGCCAGAGCAATAGTGGGGCGATAGTTGGTATGGCTCTTTGGTCATTCTGAGGAACGTCGTGAGCCTAGAGTAGCTATGGTCACACTAATGGGAGGGTTGCTATTCCCGGTCAGCCCCTCCACTGCCCTTTTTGAAAAGAAAAAAAAAAAAGCAAAAAAAAAAAAGAGAGACCCAAGAGGAGAACAATAACCGATCGAGTCCAACTGATCTCCATGTTCCATCCGCCATAATATTTTTTGTGGTCCAGAACAGACTCACATTTATAATCCAAACCGTTAATATCAAACATCTCACTAAAAAGAACATTAATCAAAAATCAACTTAAGTGCATATCTCTAATATTTTGAATAAATTGTACGAAATAGACAGTAAATACAGTTTTAATTTACTTTAAACTTTTCAAAAAAATCGATGAAACTTGGTTAAATTAAACGGAACTCGGCTCGATTATACAAAAAAAATTGTGAAAACTTGGAGATGTCTTGCGCACGGATGGATGGGATTAGGCGGCACGTGCGATTAAAAAAGCGGGGCCGAGACGGCGGTTGGTAGCGGAATTAAATCGGTGAATTCCGTCGTAGATACAATTTCAATTTCGTTTTGACACCTCTAAGTTTGTGTGTTGTCATTCACTTTGTTCTACTCCTTAGGCCAGAAAACATTTTGTGACAGGTTATTTTCATATTGGCCTTCGCCCGTCACTGCCGGTTCTTCTATGTTGCGGCGATAGCGTAGTTGTACTGTCCATTATTAATGAATTTTCTCTCTATTCCGCCAAAAAAAAGTCATGACAAAAGTCTCAGATGATGACAACGCAATAGAACAGGATCTAGCTAGTTTACTATTCCAACTAATCACAAGGAGGTTGGTGAAATCCACATACCTTTAAACTATTGCTGAACGAACATTTCCACAACTAGTAGATCAAAATGAGAGAGAAAAAGAGAGGGGCAAGAATAGTCGATGATAACAGCAGAGGTGTTAAATGGAACGAAATTTTAGAGGGGAGCTGGCGGTGCGTTTAAAGAAGCCTTGATATATGATGCGGCGTATTTAACCTAACAGCGATGCCTTATAGGTGGACCAGAGTTGGGGCAATGTTTTTTTGACATGTGTGGCGGGCACAAAAAGCGCATAAGCGCGGAAAGCGGCGTGAGTAAAATGAGGAATGGTTCATTTGTAGTAGTAATAAAAATCATACATTTTAGTTTTAGTTTATTTGTTTTCTTTGATTACATTTTTCACAACTGCTAATTAATTCTAACACCTCACGAGTCTCCTAATATCAAACTTTATTTCATCATAACTGATTTCAATGTTTTATTATGATTTTTTTCTGCATTTCCATGAAGAATGCATTAATTTTGTTGTTTTATTTTATTACTATATCTATTTGGATAAAAATTGGATAATTTTAGTTCTTATTGCTATTTTTTGTAGTGGTTTGATAATTCTGAAACTGGTTCAAAAACTGGATACTTACCAATCAAAATTAGTTATATCGATTACTTGTAAGCTACCTCCATTGACAGTAACAAATGAACTAAGACTCCAAACTTTTTAGGATGAGAGTGTTACCATGGGGTCATTTATAGATTAAGGAAAAAAATGATACATTAATAGTAAATTTTTTTATATTTTCTATTGGGTTGCCTGACCCCACAATTTTGCATGTGGCGTCGCCACTTGGGTGAATATGGTAAGCATATTTATAGGTGTTATTTTTTTCACGGCAAATTTTTTTATTAATCATTGAAGAAAATACAATGATTAACAAGAGCAAGGAGACAATAGCAAATACAAAAAATTCAATGCCAAATCCGAGACCCAATCCTCGATTGGCAAGGAAACAACCAAAAAAACCCCAAGGAGCCAAAACCCACACCTAACAGTCCACACCCAAGGGCCTAACATTGTCCCGAATTTTACATTAAAAGCACAAAAGCAAAGCCATACGCCGCCGCCGCCACCAGGAACCAGTAAGAGACGAGTGGAACCAAACCAACGCTGGAAGCCGGGGAATATGCCCCTGTTGCTGTCCCAAGAGTCAGCACAACCGCCCTCCATCGACGCCACCGCACATCACACGTCATCACCATCAACCACAAGGCCACGAACCCCAAGATCATAGAGAATGCACGGCTGGTCCAATACCAACAACCCACACCGTAGCTCCGCCGCCCCCGCCCCCCGGCAGCATCACCAAAAGCACACATCCGCCATCAATCGCCCTCCATCTACAAGCCCATAGCGTCCCCAGCCACAACACGAGCCCTTACCGTTAAGCATGAAACCAGAGTAGCCCAACAGCCAAACACCGGTGGTAGAGTGAAGAAAGGCAAACTCCCCACACTGCCCATACTCAACCACCACGAAGAACCCAAGGCCCGAACCACCCAACTCCAGGCGTTGCAAACACAAGCCATTAGGCCGAAACCTAAAGCAAAGATCCAACGTGTTATGACTATTGTACGTGGTAAAATATTATTGTACGTCTTTTTTTAGTGAAATGTTACGCCTCTTTATGGTAAAATGTTATGGGCCTCTTTTTGGTTAAAATGTTATACCCCTTTTGGTTAAAATGTTACGTTATTTTTGTGGTGAATGTTACACGTGTTTTTAGTAATGTTTACGGCGTGCATATAGTATATCCAAAAGAAGACGCGCATTATAGCTCGACCCCTTTGTGTTTTTGTTAAATAAAGAACAAAATTACATATGACATGGGAGTCTCTCATGAATGGAGTTCATACTTTGCACATATAAACAAATTCGTATGAGATGAGGACCACATATTGGTGGTGTGTATGGGCTCCTCCATTTCTTTGTTTGATAACTTACCTGTCGAAATCAGCTTATGCACATCTTAACTAATTTTAGAGACCAATTCTATGTCGACTAATGGTAGGCCTAATTAAATTCAAATTAAAACTCCGTATGCATCAGTTGTAAAAAAAATTGATAGCACATGAGAGGTTTCGAATCTAAAACCTTAAGAGAAAGCAAAACCCTAAGTTTCAAATCTTAACCACTAGGCCAATAGTTTGGGGTTAGGCTTAAATTTTGAGTGTGCGTACGCAAAATGCGAGTTAAGTTAATTTTTTCCCACCACGAATCTGCCATGTTCGTATCCCTTGAAAGTTGTGGCCGTGTAAAGCTAAATATATTTGGAGTAACGAGAAGGTGAAGTTTTTTATTTTTTCGATAACTTAGGTATCCGAGTCAGTTTTCGCACATTTCGACTCAGCTCTTGACTATTAGGCTAACCTCTCCGGGTACGAGAAGGTGAAGTTGACGTGCACAATATCTCTTTCCACAAACTCATAACCAAAATTGGGAATTGCTGAAAAGCATATAAAGCCAAATAGTGTGTGTGTGTGGGTGGTTTACAATCACATAAAGGGTGAGAGCAACTCACGTATTTGAGTAAATTACATTCCATGGCTGGAAAATAACGTACAGGTTGGTGGCCTCTTTAGGCTGTATTTGAGACAGCAAATCGTGAAGGAGCTCATCAAAAATAAGGGAAAATTGATGAAAATATCTATTTAATGAAATACATTTTGGCTTGTCATTTCGTTTTCGTTTTTTTTTTTTCATACAAAAAATAAAAATGCTGACCGATAAGCTACTTTAAACATTCCTTATAGAGTAATCATCTGCAAGAGACCAAAAACAGCCACCACTAGTGAAATACAACGGTGCAAAAAGGTATAGTTCCATCGACCGCTTCTAATATAAAGTTGGCATATTTTTGCATAATCTAAAAATACAAAGCTGACATGTTATTAGACCTCTTTTTAAGGACCGGAGAGAACCCAATTCCACATGAAAGAGATCATTTTTGGATAGCAAATAGATTTTCAATCCTCTTTTTTTTTTTTGTGTGTGTGTGCGCGTGCGCGAAAATGCACTCCCTTTTTTGTCTTCTGGCAATGTGATTTCAAAATATTACCATCCAAGTGTAAAAGGGAATAGAAAAAAGGGTATAGAAAAAAGGGTTAATCTTATAAATTAACATATAAAAGGGGAAAAAAGAAAAAGAAAAAGAAAAAAAGGGAGTATGACTATAAATTTCACTACCCGTCTACTCGTCTGGATATCCATTATTCTTATTCATTCTGACTATGCAAAAAGAAAAGATTAATTGGTTCTTTGCTTGCATGTTTCAACAACTCATACATCTTGAAGAATATGAATGACATTCTCCTAAAATGTTTTCCTTTTTTGCCCCAGCGAAATTAATATTTAGTTTTAGTTAGTGAAGTTTGAATTCCAGTAAAATAAATGAGAGTATATAGTATCTGTTATTTATTTGGCGACCACTCCACTTTTTATTGAATCAAGTGTCCAATGGGTTCGCTTAAACCCATAAATTGGTGTGCTGGGCAAACATTACTCAAACTGTCATTTTAGTTTTAATGAAATTGACCTTACTTCAAATTCTTCTCAACTCTCACGGTTCTTTAAATTCACTGGTAAATTTTTTAGAATTAATGAAATGTTCTTAACGAGCAAAAGTTGAAAGAAAGAAAAAATTATGAAAAAAGGAAAAGAAAAATCACAAAAGACTTCGAACAAAATTGTTCTACTGATCTTTTTTTTTTTTTTGGAGAAAGAGAGAAAATTTCCAATAACCACCAAACAAAACCTAGTTACAACCTACTCCAAAACGAAAAAAATAAAAGGAAAATACAGAAAATAAACAAATGTACCGAAAAAACAAGAAGAAAGATCACCGGAGCCGGAGTTGTGACACCGTCGTCGCTGTTGCCGCCGCCGATGTCAAGAGTTCGGACCTGGAAACCCCAAATCCAGTTCCCCCTTGTCCAATTTATACCCAACTCATTGTCAATTGGTTTTGAGTTGGGTATAAAGTCTCTCCATGGTATCAAAGTATAGCCCATTCCACCCCGCATTTAATAAATAAATAAATTCACAATTCACGTCCCACGATGACAGACCAGCAAAAAAAATATGCTGAGACATCTCCACTTATTGTCAATTGGTTTTGAGTTGGATATAAAGTCTCCAAATACTCGAAACCCATCCTTAGTATTGCTTTCAAAGGGTTACATTATTGTTCCTCCAAGTTCTAAGTGGTTAGCAGATAACTATTTTCTTCCCTTTTCTTACTTGTGAAAAAGAAAAAATATCCTCTTCCATTTACACAGGTCATGTAAGATATTGTTTTTCTTTCTGAAACAAAATGTTCCCATTGTCACAGGAAGGTGTTACAATCTCCTCATTGCCTTTCCTTCCATACAATGACTAGCATTCTTATGAACATATATATTGGATTTCTAATGTGCAGCGGGAAAAAATTCGGTGAAAATATTCACGTAAATTTGAACAAGTACCTTTATGTTGAAAATACGCCGCTCAAGAATCCCCTAGAAGAAATCAAGCACATCAATCAACAATGGATGATATGTAACTAAAACCAATGCAGTGAGGTTAGAGGAATTCTTACCAAAATCCAGAGGCCTTTTTATCTTGATTTCTGCAAGTGTTGATACAAAAGAAATGGTCTAATTAGGACCGTGGCTTGGCTTGAGAATTGAAATAAGAGAGCGATAGTAATCTACCATTTCTAAGAACTGATAAAGTTGTTACCTTGGCTTTCCTTCGAAAGCGTCGTTGATTTCGTCAACATCAGGCCGTTTAGGAAATGTGGTCAACATGTTGTACTTCTCCTTCCCGAACGACGGGTCATCCACCCTCTTGTACAATTCATACCCGTACGGATATGACATCCTGAAATCACTAAAATAGTTAACCTTGTCCAGGGGAATATTTAGCATTTTTTTTGTTTTGCTGAAGAGTAAGGGAGTTAACACCCAACACCGATTCATCAGCCAAGAAAATCACAGGAAACCCAGGGTATTTTCCCCCTCAACCTGGTGAATTATGGTTTCTTTTTCACAAAACAGAACATTTAGACAGTTTTACAGTACATGGATTATGGTATCTCAGGGAAAAATACACAAAAATTTTGAGCTCGCTTTGGATTGATTTTGAGTTTTTCAACGAAAGTATACCGTGTTATGAGATGTGCATTCCAAAACACTAGGCCAGCACTGATTCAAACTGTGCATGCAGAAGGGAAAGAGATATAGAGAGAATATACCCTCGTTTCCACTAAATATTACTGAGAAATTTGTATGTGAAAAAGTAACAAGATGGGTGAATTATTCACCTGAGGGCACCCATAATTGGATACTGGGTTCCTGCATAATAGAGAAGCCGGAAGTGATAGCAATTCTCGAATGATGCTGCATACTCCAATCTCTTTTCCCGACCCATTGTCTGGAGGACAAATAGTTCAATCAGTACCACATGAATCATGATCAATGCGTGAAACTATGGGCTTTACTGCTTTCATACTTACTTGCATGATACCACTGGAAGCGGGTAAATCCTGATAGCCAGAAAATCCACAACAGCATTAGTAAAAGAAGTAGACACGAATATGCATGATATCTTGGATAGATGTGTTTGTAGCAAAACCAGGATTTCACGTGGCAAAAGGACTAACAGTACCAATCCGTTCCTTTGATCGTTATGATTAATAAAATTTTCTTCACCTTTGAAAAAGAAAAAAGAAAAAAGAAAACCGATACCTATCCATTTAACTTCTATATAGGCTAACAATTGTTGTGAAGTTGGACTAATTGAATTGGCATGTGTTATTTTAGATGACCAAATAAACATGCCCATTAAGTCCTTAATACCATTTAAGATGAGTCATATGGATGCTTGTTCTTTCAGAAACTACAGAAAATAGCTGAATATCTTCTCATGTTATTTCTTTAAGGGAGAGTGAAGACAGCTCCTTGAAAGATAGATGACCATTCGCCAAGATATATGAAGTTGTCCCAGTTTAACAATGAGAAATTCTTCTTAATTGAAAAAAGCTGGGGCTGTAAAAGTAGAATAGAGACCGAAACAACAATGCTATTTACATTCATGGAAATCCCATACAGACAATATGGATAAAGCAAAACCTTGAGCCTAGGATTGATAAGAATTACTGGACGGCTACCAGCAGCATCAGTCATAGCTCTTAGATCCTATGTTATTCAACAACAGCTTGTAAGGATAAGATAAATTGAAACATGTGAAGTAGAGGTGTCTTAAGAAGCAAAGGGAGAAATTTTCACAAGTCCTTACATCGACAATACAATTTCCCACGGCATTTTGTGGGGCTACTAAAATAAACATGTCATCTTCTTCGCTGACCTCTTTTCCACCTGTCGAATAAAACATGACATGGTGATATGGGCATCAGGAAAATGAGCACCAAACCAAGTTAAGCAAAAAAAGTAAGTTGGAGTCTAAATTCTACTTATTTTCAGGACATAGGGCATCAAGGTTTTTAACGAATAGTCACAACATCAGCGTTGTTATGTTAAGTAAACAACTATATATATCCCCGCAAAGCTTTTGAACCTGTACTAAGCAAACTCTACAAAGCTGTATTTAAACAATTTCAAACCCAACACAACAACCACATGTTTCCATATTGAATTAGCAGAATTTAGGTAATCAGAAGGTTCAGGAATCCAAACAATTCACCATGAAAATGTTATGAAGATTTTTTTTCAGAAGGTCAAATAACTGCTGCAATGATTTTTTTGGAAAGATGAATTGAACAGTAATTCACCCCAAGAAACTGAAAACTGTGCTTCATACTTATGCTTTAAGATAGAAATAATAAAATGACGCAAGTCATACAACTGCGCAAGGTTATATCAAGTTCAATACCTATGGAACCTATTTTGATAAAGGTTCCCATAGCCCCATAATCACCCCAGTCCATGTACTCCAATATCTTTCTGCTTCCAGCAAGCTGTAATGGCATCCCTGCAAGTGCTCCCTCTCCCATAGACCCTTGCACACATACCTGTAAAAGCATGTCTGAGAACTCAGCATATCTTTTTCTTCGAACTAAATTTATAATTGTACAATAGTAAAATGAGTAAAAACCAGAACTGAAGTAATCTAGACAAATTCACCTTAATGCGCTTTCCATCATCAGCAAAATTTAAAGCTAGAACTCGAACAAGTTCCATTAAAGTACCTATCCGATAAACATCCTGTGCATTCATAAAATATGGTTAAGTCTAAACAACTATGGGGAAGCTAGCAGAAAAAAAAAATCTCTCTCACCATTTCTGGATTTAGCTCAGGGATACTTATCTCCACCTGGCAATTATGAAAAGCAATATTATCAATTAAAACATAATATATTCATTATATAGTGTTATCCAATTACAGTAAAAAAGAAAAACTACCTTCTCCACTTTTATGCTATTTCTAGCACTAGTCGAAAAGAAAAAACTCCTTGATTTACCATGAAAAAAAGAAGTTATAAATAGTTGTTAACTGTCCTTTTTTTTGTTCAGCAAATAGTTGTTAACAGTTGAAATCAAAAAATATATTGGTTGTGTGAAAGACCATACTAGGTTAATGTCTCAGTCAGCTAACTGGATCTCCAATAAGAAGGTGGTCTAACTACTACTTACCTTTAATCGAGTTTTTCCATCCTTTATGGCTCTTTGTGTAGCTTGGAGCACATCAACATAGAAATATTCCCTGATGTCTCTGGAATGAGGAATATTATTCAATCTAGTAGGAATCCCTCTCCAAGTTTCCTGAAGAAGGCTAAAGCAAAATAAGAGGAGAGACTTGGCAAAACAACTAACCTGATAATAATTGCTGTCTCTTACGCTAATACAATGGCAATAAACCAAACCAAACCAAACCAAGCCTTATGTCACAATCAATTGGAGTCGGCTACATGAATTTTTTTACTCCATTGAGCTCTGTCAAATGCTACTTCATCGCTTAAACCCAGTATACTTAGATCTTTGCGTACTACCGCATCTAAAGTCAATTTGGGTCTTCCCCTCCCTTGTGCGTTTCTACCCAAAGCTATCCTATCCACTCTCTTAATTACTGCATCCGCTGGCCTATGATAGACATGCCCAAACCACCTTAACCTATTTTCCCTTAACTTCTACTCTATAGGTGCTACACCCACCATCTCGCGAATTGTTTCATTTCTAATCCTATCACGTCTAGTCTTACCACACATCCACCTCAACATTCTCATTTCCGCTACACTTATCTTATTCACTTGTTGCTTCTTAATAGGCCAACATTCTGTCCCGTAAAGTATCGCTGGTCTTATGGCAGTTCTATAAAATTTTCCTTTCAATTTTGTTAGTACCCTCTTGTCACACAATACACCAGTAGCGCTTCTCCACTTAAGCCACCCCACTTGGATCCTACGCGTCACATCATCTGCAATCTCTCCATCTTGGCTAATAATAGAGCCTAAATACCTAAAATGGTCTCTCTTTGGTATCTCCTGATCTTGGATCATCACTCTTTCCTCATACTCACTTTTGGAATCACTAAACTTGCAGACCATATACTCAGTTTTACTCCTACTTATCCGAAAGCCTTTAGACTCTAATGCTTCCCGCCAAATTTCTAATTTAGTATTAACACCACTAGCCATTTCATCTACAAGGACAATATCATCTGCAAACAACATACACCATGGGATATCCTCCTGAATATGCCTAGTCAATTCATCCATAACTAATGCGAAAGATGCGGGCTCGAAAGGTGACCCCTTGGTGCAATCCCCTTTGTGATGGGAAATTCACTCGTTTCTCCGCTAGTGCTTTCAATGGCGTGGATCGCACCTTCATACATGTCTCTGACCACGTCAATATAGCCTCTGGTCACTCCCTTCCTCTCCAGAACCCACCATATAATTTCTCCAGGCACCCTATCATAAGCCTTTTCCAGGTCTATAAAAATCATATGGAGATCTTTCTTCGTTGATCTGTGTCTTTCTACCAATCTCCTTAGTAGGTAAATAGCTTCCATAGTTGATCTCCCAGGCATGAACCCAAACTGTTTCTCCGACACCATAGTCACCATCCTCAATCGATGCTCAATAACTCTTTCCCACAACTTCATCGTATGACTCATCAACTTAATACCTCTATAGTTGTTGCAACTTTGAATATTCCCTTTATTCTGGTAGATAGGTACTAAGGTGCTCCTCCTCCATTTGTCAAGCATCCTCCTAGATAAAATAATCTTGTTGAACAATTTTGTCAACCAAGTCACCCCTAAGTCACCTAGGCTTCTCCATACTTCAATGGGGATGCCATCAGGTCCTAAGGCCTTACCCGGTTTCATCCTCTTCAAAGCCTTGGCCACTTCGAACTTTTGTATCCTTCGATAGAACTTGTATTCTATTTTCTCGCTAGGGACAACAACTTCCTCCTCACCAAAGGTTCCTTCATGTTTCTCATTTAACAACTTCTCGAAATACATCTTCCATCTATCCTTGATCTCCTCATCTTTCACCAACACCTCCGAATCACTACCTTTTATACACTTAACTTGAGAGAAGTCTCTAGCTTTCCTTTCTCTTAGTTTGGCGAGTTTATATATATTCTTTTCTCCATCCTTACTATCAAGTCTAGCATAAAAATCATCGTAGGCTCTCAACTTAGCCTCACTAACGGCCTTCTTAGCTTCCCTGTTAGCCTGTTTGTACCTCTGAAAATTGTCCACATTCTGGTCCTTTTGCCACTTTTTAAAAGCAATCCTTCTTGGCTTTTACCATGGTTTGAACCTCGTCATTCCACCACCATGTCTCTTTAGAGCTTGGACCTTTCCCCTTCGACTCCCCAAGAACTTCTTTTGATATTCTTCT
The DNA here is from genome assembly GCA_022606695.1 of Vaccinium macrocarpon. NCBI lineage: Eukaryota > Viridiplantae > Streptophyta > Magnoliopsida > Ericales > Ericaceae > Vaccinium > Vaccinium macrocarpon. The sequence continues at coordinate 2,004,636 of CM040171.1, read as the reverse complement.
AATCCCGTCAGCCATTGTATTCCACATACTATCACTATCACCTTCTCCTCCCCACTCCATCTCTTGGCCCATACGCTCCTTGAACACCTCTAGTTTCTCTCCCGCTAATACAATGGCAATACAAAAAGAAATATTTTAGAGAAATTAACAAATTACTAGTATAGAGTTTTACCCGACTTGAAGATTCCTGGCTCTCACTTTGACTTGTTGATTTTGCTGGTAAAGAGAAGAAGCTGATGAATTTTAGCTAATCACGGAAGTCGAATTACTCATGATCGGATAATGGAAACGCTATGTTTTTAGTCATTCAAAAATTCTTCAATTTGTAAGGATATTAACCGCCGTCACATGGTGTATGGCATGGACTAAAGACCATGTACTCATTCCTCTCCATTCATAGATAAATGTTGCAGACAATATTTAAACATCTGAACAAAGAAAGCTGCAGTATAATTGTGCATAACACATTTCAATTTCTAAACCAACATACCTACTTTTGTTGTTTTAACTTTTTCCTTCTGCACTTGAGACAACAAAGAGTCTACATCTTTGAAAATTAATTCTTTTGAACGATTTCCATCAACCTGTGCATTAGAAAATAATGAAAAACCTAAATATTAGTTACACACATCACTTTATGATGAAAATGAAAAGGAAAATGCTGATATTGACACGACTAGATTATGGAAACACCTTATTCAATATATCCTTATAGGTTGATAAGATTGCTTCAGCATTTTGCTTATATATTTGCAGCCGTGATTTGACCTGTAAACAACAATAGACATATTTTAGAAGCCAAAAGGAGTCAGAGTATAGATTTGTAAACAAAAATAGATTTCAAATTCAAATTTATCATTCTGGATTCAAGAGAAAATATATCTGCTGGTAACCAGGGGGGATGTACATTATGTAATGCAAAGCCATATGGGTTGCACAGAATGTTTCCCAGACTAAATTTAAGAAATGACAAATTTGAAGACCATTATTTTACATTTGTTGCAAAGCCCCCCTATTAAGTATAATCTCTCTTTTTTTTATATTGAAAAGCAGCTAAGAGGCAACTAATATTCACGTATATTCAACATTGCACAAGTTTCATAAACAAAAATCTTGACTTAGCAGGGAAGTTCAAGAAGGGGAAGGGTAAACAACCAACCAATGAAGACCATGCATTTCATGACACTCTTTCCCACTTGATTTATATCACCTCTTTATCCCCTTCAGGCCTTGGTTTTGAATCTTCTTGTTATGTACTTCTGTGCACGCTGTGACCACTTGTGTACATGGCCTGATGGCCTAACCATCTCAGATGACATATCTTTATCTTGTCTTAAACTAGTTACAGTTGCCCTTGCATAAAGCATTCATTTCAAGTCCTTCAAACTGTTCAACTCTTGAAAACTATGACTACTCACAGCAAGAATTCAGAGCAAAAGGGCTGATTTTAAAGGGATGGACTTTATCTAAAGTTCTGCAGATATTTACTACTTCTGCTCTGTAGATTATTCAGTGAGAAGTATTCTTCAAACCTTTTTATTCCAAATTATTGAAGCAAAAATCCGGTAATTTCCAATAATACCTTAATTTCATAAAAGTTCCATAACATGCATATCTCATAGTGAAAGTTAGAAAGTACCACGTGGATGCTCCTACCTGTTTGCCATTTCGGTGACAAACCTCTCACCTTTTGATAGATATTTTATCCCTCAAAAAGAAAATGTCAAAATGGCTTTTGTTTGCAGCAGAGATTAGGTTTCTAAATACTAAAACACCACGTCAGCGTTGCCAGTGACATCAATGGCATATCTAAGTGAACCAATGAACAGTGTGTGACATAATTGGAACCAAATATTGGGATCATCAATGTTGGTAAACAAACCTTTTGCTCAGTGTCATCAGGACGAGTTATAAGCCTTGCTTTTATCTCATCGGTCTCTGGAGGGAAATTTTTTATATGGTAAATTTTCCCTGTTACAGGATCCAGCCTTCTACCAACACATCTATCGATTAGAATTTCATCAGGAACCTTCACACAAAGAGATAAGATTCCTGTAAAAGCTCCATTTACTATGGTGATCAATATGACTAAAAATCTTATGGTAAACTGTATCATAGATTTTGCAAGTTTTAATTAATTTTCAAAGGTTTAAAGGAAGGCAGTAGCAAATATGAGTGAATAGCTTATGACCTACATCTAGTACAATGTAAATATCAGGTCTGATATTCAGTTTCTCCAGACTCTGTGCTTGGGAAAAGCTTCGTGGGTACCCATCTAGAAGCCACCCTTTCTCTTTTGCATCTTCTTGTGATAATCGTGCTGTCACCATCTATAAAACAAAGCGTTATGTCCTGTACCACATAAGAAGTAATTTTAGGAGGAAAACATGATGATCATGTCATACAGCTGTCACAACTTCATCTGGAACCAAGCGACCTGCGTTCATGTACTCTTTTGCTTTATTTCCAATATCTGTTCCAGCTGATACTTCAGCCCTTAGAATATCTCCAGTTGAGATATGCACTAAACCAAACTGAAGAACCAGGAGAAGAGAGTCAATATGGAAGATACAGAAAGTAGAAACAGTTTTGCCTCTCTACCACAAATTGCATAATCTCAATTCAAGAGAAACCAGCTCTAGAAAAATTTGCAAGTCAATCTTACTTTCCTTGAACCATCACAATTCAGTGATCCGTTGTTTGCATGTAAGGTCCACATGGCCATTTTATTGAACAGTGAGAATACATACACCAAAGATAAAGTTAAAACTTCTTAAACGGTGAATCATTCATGTCCCACCCAAGTTTGCCCACATAATTCTGTTAGCCACTCAGTCCATTTATCTTGGGTTTGAGGACACATTTGAAAAACACAAAAACACACACAAGTAAAGTATGAAATGAGTTTTGCTTTTATGGCTCCAACACATGGAAACTAAATATTTCACTCGTCTATCACATGGAAACTAAATATTTCTCTCGTCTATGAATCTTTGGCCATTATGCCTATCCAGCAGTTCGAATCAAGTAATCTAATCCCATGCCTTCACAATTCTGCATACTAATAGGTCTTTAATCCTAAGCAGGAGCAGCTCCATTGGGGGTTGAGCGGGTTCAACCGAACCTCCTGGGTTCACACAATGTACCAATTTTTATTTTATTTTTTTTGTCTTCTTGGCATATAAACTGATAGTTCATTAATATTGTATGCACTGAATCATTCGTATAAGTGCAGAGTAAATGAAAATACACTTAAATTTTAAGTAAATCGATCATACAGTTCAATGAAACAAAATAAAAATAAGACCCGAAAGGTTATCGATCAAAATATAATCATTTGTTTTACATAGAATATCTGTTAATAAAATATTTTTATACATTTTTGTCACCGTTGAGCTAAAATCCTTCAACCACCCCTAATCATTAAATTCGTATAACAATAATAATAATTTTTACCTTTTGAACAATCATCTCGCATTGAGTCCCTTTCCCTGATGCCGGAGCCCCCGAGATCATCACCTTCATCGGCTCAATTTTCGAACAAATCACCTTCATTCCCTGCTAAAAAATACAGAAAGATGCAAGAATCAACACCGTCCCAGCCAAGTTTATTACTATGATTGCATTACGCATCAAAATAGACAAGCGAATAGGATTGCAATGCAATTGATTCATAGAGTACTATCATCAATCTAATTTTACAATATCTCTACACTTGATATGATATGCAAATTCTTACCTTAGGGTTATGGTTTGTCTTGGAGTAGGAGTGTCTGGAATTGGAAACATGAAATGATGAGGCGAGATGATGATGATGCTGGGGAAGGGGAGATGAGATGAAGGAGAGGGAAGAAGATGACGAGAGAGAGGAGTAGAGAGAGGAAGTAGAAAGGTGAGGTGCGGAGGGGACATTCTTGTACTGAACAGAAGTGGTCGAGTACAGCATCATTGTTGTAGCAGAAGCAGCGAGCTCTTCTCAGGGAGAGAGAGGAGTGGAAGCTGAAGGCCGATATTAACGGACAAACGGTCACCACAGATCCTCCATAAGATCTTATAAGTTATAATAGTAGTCCAATCCTAGTTCAAAAATGACTATAGGCATTTCTATAAAGGTTTTGTTAAAATGTGCTCCGACGCGTTCGTTAAATAAATCTAATTAGATTCACTTTTTTAGAAAGCAGTAAAAATAATTGATATATTTAAATTTACCATGCAAAAAGTAGTAAAAGAGTTTGTCTATTATTTATAATTTGGATTTCTCGTGCAAACAAACGTTTAATTATACTCATTTAATGGACTAATGGAGTAATAATCAACTTTGCAAAAGAACCAAAGTGCAATTTTTTGCACTTAAATAATAATTGAGTAAGGTAGTAAGAATCAACTTTGAGGAGGGACCAAAGTGCAATTTACTTTACTCCCTTCTCTCTCTCTCTCCCTCCCTTCTCTCTTTGTGAAAATTCAAAGCAAACTCGTCGATCGAATGCCTCTCTCTCTCTCTCTCTCTCTCTCAATCCCACAATCAAGGGGTTCCACCGCATTCACATATTTCAGTGATATTTTTCAAATTCTGGTGACATTTCTAGTTTCTGGCTATATATCTGGCCATTTCAGTTGACTCCGCTCTCTCTTGTAGATGGCAATTGGGATTGGTAAGGTATTTCATTTTAGAACCAAGTTTGGCATCCCATGGGAGCATGATTTTTGGATTTGGTTCTATATTATGAGTATAGAGCTAGCTATGGAACCAGCATTGGACTTGCTCTAGTGAGAGGGCTTGTACTTTGGTGTTTTGATTTGGGGGCGTGGTCACAAGCCCCTAAGGTTGCTCCGTCTTTGCATACAAGGTGGTGTATATTCAGTGTTCATCAAATGATATACCCATAGTTTTATTTTTAAAATATGAAAAAAAATTCCTAGAGATCTATCAATGGAACGTGGGGGTGTTGTGCATAAAAATGCAATCTACCGTGTGTAATGCGCATTACCAGGCGTCATGCGCCGCCATGGCATTTTTTGACGATCGGAGACGTTCACCGTGTAAACCTTGTCGAACACTACAAGTGTGCCAAAAATTAACTTGATCGGATATCTATTAGTGCCTCATCGGAACACAAATAACATGAAAAAAGTGGTTTTTATCCAGTGTTTGTGTACATTTGTGTTCCATTTTTTTTCAAAGTATTTGTGTTCCAATAACATGCTTAAAGATATCTGACCAAGTTAATTTTTTGCATACTTGTAGTACTCGAAGAGGTTTACGCGGTGAACGTCTTCGATCGTAAAAATCTTGCGTGTAAGGCCTTGCCGCACAAGCACCCCCAATACTTTATCTATAGTCAAAATAGACATCCATTATTGAATGAGGGAGTTTTTGTTTGTGACATGGTAAAAAAAGATGGAATGCAAAAAGCTATTGTCACGCCTAGGGGTGTCAATGGTGCAGATTAAGATTTGAATCCAGAAGAGAAGCAGCGTCAGCGATTAAGGAAAAAAGACAATCCGTGTCAGGGCCAAAGTCTATGGTCCGGTTCCGAAATAATTAAATAAATCACGATTTGGTTTACAGTTTATCCATGAATTATTACATTCCGTAAATTTAAGAAATAAATTCTAGATTTTTATTCCAAATTCAAAGCCAACAAAAGTTTAGACTTTAAAGCATGTTGTAGCCTGTAAGGATATTACAATCCCAATATTTAAGTATCATTACAAAACCTATAATATGTTTCGGTTCGATTCGATTCGATTCGGATTCACATTTTGTTTAAGATGAGTTTCTGAATGGATTTTATCAAAATCTGATAAAATCAAGCCTTTGATTTTCATTCGGAAACTGAGTTGATAAAATCTTAAATTTTTTACATTAAAAAATCTAAGATTTTATCAACTCAATTTTCGAATGAATAAAATTAATACTTAATTTTATCAAATCTTAATAAAATCTAGATAAAATCCATTCGAAAACTCACCTTTAGCCACGCCACTCCAACTGTCCAACACCGCCTAGTTGCAAAAAGGTGTGACCCGTCGCAAATCTCTATTTTATCCGCAAGTCACGAGTAGGCCCCACCTCCTCACTTGAGTGGCACCTAATAAACCACCACAGTCACGTGACTCACCTCCTCTCATCTCTCCCCCTCCCTCTCTCTCTCCACCACTATGCACCGTCATGTCCTCCTCCACCACCCTCCCCCCACTCCCCCCCTCCCCCCCCCACCACCACCAGTCTAACCCAAACCTCCACTTCACCCGCCGCTCCCCCTCTCTCTCTCTCCACCACCCTCTCTCTCTCCTCCCCTCTCTCCTCCTCCGCCACCACCCCACCACAACCACCCCCAGACACCACCATCACTGACCGCATCTTCATGGACTTCAGCATCTGCCCAAACTACTTCCTCAACCGCAACCTCGGCGACGAACTTGCCCTCTGCGCCGACTCCGAACCCCTTGGTCGACTCGTCCTCGGCCTATACGGAAACCTAGTCCCCCTCACCGTCTCCAATTTCAAGTCCATGTGCACTGCCCCCACCAACTACTCTTACAAAGGTACGGATGTAGATGGGGATTTTACAATTGTTTTAAGCATAGAAATAGTACATTTAATTCTTCACAATAACTATTTTGTCTGAATCATGCAATTATAATACAGAGTTTTAGTTTCCATGGTTGATTTGATTTTTTCGTCTTTCCATGGTCAACAAGAATTAGTAATTTCTAGAATTATATAGTTTCAGTTTTTTGTCTTTTTTGGGTAATTAGTTTCATTTTTTGTTGTTATTTCCTAGTACGTTTAGATTGAGCTATAAGCATTAGGACAATTTGGTTGAGTTTGATTACGAGAAAACAAAGAGCTCTCTCTAATATGTAGATTTATAGTTTGTGAGTTGTTCTTGTGTAATTCTTATTTTTCAATATGCTTTCCTGCATCAGGTACTTTGGTCCAGAAGATATTCCCTGGCCAATTCTTCCTCGCTGGGCGCCAAGGCCGCCGTGACAAGGGGGAGGTGAGGCCGCCCATGGACCTAGTTCGGAATACTGAGGCTGTCGATTCTAAGGCTTTTTTGCTTGGGCATTCAAGACCTGGGGTTGTTTCGCTATGTTTGTCGGAGAATGATGATGATGATGAGATTAAGTTGAATCCAAATTACCGGAATGTTGAGTTCTTGATCACTACTGGGCCTGGTCCCTCCCCGCAGCTTGATAGCGGGAATATTGTTTTTGGAACAGTGCTTGAAGGTATGATCATGTTGTGTAATTCAAGCTTGTTAGCATTGTTTCCGTGAATATGTATGCTCATGTGTACATACATGATATACTCGAGGATGCGGTAACAAAAAATATACGGGATGAAGGAAGGATAAAAAGAGTGAAACCAAGCAGTTAAGTTGGAGGTGAAAATTTACCAATGTGAATGTGTGATGGTTAATTTTAATTTTTCTTTTGTCTTTTGCTTTGAGTGGTTACACATATTTTGGTAATACCTCTCTTAGTAAAAGCAAATGGTTAATGGTGGACTGTTAATACACAAGAGCATGAAAATTTTTATTACCATTTGTATGGTTCTTGATCAACAGAGTAACAACCACATTCAAAGTGAAAAGTGTACTTTGGTTGCTATAGAACCTTCGAATACTTAAAATTGGTAAATATTGTCATTGCGGTATTTCGAGCACTTATGAGGTAAGGAATTGCTTCTTCTTCTTTTTCCCAAGAAGCTTTATTTCCCAGATAATTGATAGTAAAGACTAACGACTGCTCAAACAGCATACTCTAGACTTGTGGGTATGCTTTCAGATCAAGGGTTGGCTAGGTGGATGAGGTGGTATCTTACTGGACGTGGGATGCACTGATTTAGGTCATGCTACTGTTTTTTTTTTTTTTCTTTTTCTTTTAAGTGCGAAAGCTTTGTTTTGGAGTCAGCCTGTTGTCATGCCAGGATATACTAGGACACGCTCAAACTTTACTAAAGACCCCAACCAATGCAACTACTGAAATTATGGAGAGACTTATAAATCATGTTGCTGTTTTCTGTTTTCAAATAATAAGCCTTTGATCAGGAGAAGGGATTTTCTCATTTAGACTCCTGTAGTTGCTTCTAACTCACTTGTTGTAGTAAGTGCTTCTTTTGTACTTGGATAACCTTTTTTTGTTGATCTACTTCCCTTCTTAGTTCTTAGTTATATCGTACGTCACTGCAGGGTGCTTCTTTTGGCAACTGGTTTAGCAGGGTTCATACGGGTTCATTAATTTCGATTTGACCCTGAGTTGCTGGATTCAGTGACCGAACAATCATATTTGAATGAGCTTATGATCCGTTCCATAGGCATTCTGTTCCTCAAAACACATACATCCTGTTGTCATAGCTGACCATCCCTTCCTCCCTAATGCTGCTGCTGCTGATGATGATGATTATGAGACTATTGTTCAACTGAATTGTATTCCTGGTTTATGTTTAAGTGGCCAAATTATGGAGGTCCCATCGTTGACATTCGGAGTGAGAGAAGGATTCTTTAGTTACCCTAGCCTAGCATACTGCGTGCCGATAGATAGATTTAAATATAATATGACAAGGGTGAGGTTATGAGACATGCATCTGACAACCAAATGGAAAAAAGTGCTATCCTGTATTTTATGTTAAGAGCTCAATTTGTATGAATAGAACACTTCTAGTCTCTTGCTCTCTTACATGGATTGAGTTAGAAATTTCCCTTCTTCCGAAATTCCATTTGATTTCAAGTACATTATTAGATAGTAACAAAGCTGTGGAGAAGTATTATATAGAGTATGTACTGAAATTTTCGTGGTGTATCCACATACCCATACCTAAACTTGGATACATACTCCCATATCCTACAATTACGAGTTATATGTGAAGTATAATTTAGGAAAATATTATTTTAGGAAGTTTAATTTTAGGAATTATAATTTAGGGTTTCCAATTGTTAGATTTTAATTAATTTCCTTTTATGTTATTAGGGTTTGCTAGGGTTTTACGCTTAGCCTATATAACCTCTTGATTAGTTTTGTAATCTCTAAGTCTTTGCAATGCAATAAGAAAGTACGTTTGTTGGTTTGGTAGTACAACGCTTGTTTTCTTCTCTTTCCTTAGAAATCTCACATTATCCACTAGATGGCAATCCCAAAGTTGATACTCATATCAGAATTCATTTTACGTAATCCTCATAATGATCTTCTTCGAGGTAGCATTGTATGGTAAACATTGTTACAAAACCATAACCATACATTTCTTCAGTCATCATCAGAGGCATCCACTGATTGTCATCCTGCCTGTTAAAAAAAAAAATTGCTCAACCCAGTTGTACTAGCATTTATGAGTTCGACAGTTGTTCTTAATATGAACTGGGAATGTGCTTCAAGGTATCCTCCGGAGTCTGGAGTGACACCTTTCCCGGGCATATCTTCTGTTTTAATGCACGTTGCATTTTCTTAAAAGTTTAGATGATAAGAAACCTGGTCCTATGCAAAAATGCAGTACAGAGATTGATGATAAAATTTCTCTCCAAAGTTTTTAAAGATCTGGCACACTTCCTCCAGGTCACTTCAACTCTTCAATGATGGGTGTTGGAACCATATGAAAATGCTACTCTTCCACAAAATTTGCACCTCTTCTTCAATCAATATGGTTTGGCAATGGTATTTTGGATTAGAAAGTATCTTGATGTCTTATTGGATGTAGAGTGCTAGGCCATCAATGTTGTCACATGATTCTGTGTACATGTCTGGAGTATATTTTCCATTTTTATAGCGTGTTCATTCTCTTCAATACAACAATTAGTGTCTTCTTTTCTTCTCTCCTGATAATTCAAGTCTATTAATCAATTTTCTTTCCTTTTTGGATGAGATTTCAGGTATGGATGTTGTGACAGCAATAGCTTCCATTCCCACTTATAAACCCGGCGAAAGAATCCAGCAATATAACGATTTTGCTCAGTTTCTTGGAGATGAAAGAGCCAAAAATGCTCGGGCAATCTGGAACAAGCCCCTCAAGACTGTTTATATCAATGACTGTGGAGAGCTCAAAGTGACAAAACCTGCCTTTTCTCCTAGTCTACCTTAACACTGGTATTTCTGTATATAAACAAAACTCACATTTCACTATAATTTTTGTCGGAAACAAAAAAATTCCCTTAAACTTTATGTATCAGAAAGGCAGAGAGGATTCATAGTTCAATTCTTCTATTCATGAATTCACATGGCTGAGAAATCAAAAAGTTTGTGTGCGTTATTTTTTAACAAATTGGAGGGGAAAGGCTCCAAATGGTGCAGATAAAGTCACCCAAACTGATCTATATTCTTTGCAAATGAGGTCTAGCATGTAGATTGGAGTTGATTGTCTGCAAAGATGAAACTGCTATTGGATTTCTTCTCTCGTCATGTCATGAATATCTGTTGGACAAAGGGACAAACAGATCCAACAGAAGTAAATGGAATAAAACAATAGGAAAAAGGAAAAAAAGAAACAAGAAAAAGAACAAAATGATATCGATTACCATCAACATCATTGAGAAACAACCAATTAATGTGCACCGTTGCCCTAAACCTCTCTACAATATTATCCCCCATTCTTATCTGAGCATGAATTGTCTGAATGGAAATTAGGTTAGAGAGTCAGCATACACGAATCTCAGTTGTAGAATTAGCAAACCGTTTCTCCCGGTAGTAGAAATCCAGTTAGAATTCTCGCCCGCCATAAGTCTTTCATCATTTTGGAGGCAATTGAACCATAACCTTGAGGTGACTTTCACACCATATTTTTGCCTAAAGTTTTTTAGCTTGCCGCAATTAAGTCATATCAAGGTAAACCAGTTTGATTGCGACGTTGCAAGTAAGTTGACCTTCTACATCTATTGGTATTTTGAATCTTGAGTGTGCAGTTCTTCTGTTTGGCAGCATCAACGCTGCTACTCCTGAACTTGCTATTGCCAAGGCAATTAGATTCTGTGATCTAATGGTAGCTAAAATAGCTCGATATAAATATGTTTTGTCTATTCCTCCTGGTCCGTCATTGAAAAAGAACATTGTTAGATTCTGTGATCATCAGAATCCATGTTGCATAGCCCACATAATGATCTCTCTTTCGAGATAGCATATTGTGGCAAAGATTGGTAGTGAATCATAACCATGAGCTTCTCCAACCTTCATGAGAGGCACCCCCACTGATTTTCACGATCCGGTTATGGTAATTAGGAATTTAACAGTTCTCAAGGATGAACCGGTGGTTCAAGCTACCCTCAGGAATCTGGAGTGTTACCCTTGTTGGGTATCTCTTCTGCTGTGTTGCACGTAGCATATGATTACGGTTTATATGATAAGATTTGCTGACCAACTTGGTCCTACGCAATATTTATCGTGTGGTAAGCTGTTTTTTTTTTTTTTTGGGTAAAATGGTAAGCTGTTTTTACCAAAGCATAACCATGCACTTCTCCAATCATCAGCGGAGCCACTCCACCGATTGCCCTCCCCCAAGTTCTCTATATTTCACTTATCGTGCTGGTGTGTTTATGTTGGGTTTCTCCCATGTGAGGGAGAGGAGTGCAAAGTGTGGGATAATTCCCCGGCACTCCCAGGACGTGGTTCACACTGAATCATTACCTTTGCATCTTGTATATGTACTGTGTAGGGAGTAGTGTAGTGTGTCGTGCCATGATGTGAGAGATAGTGGCTGAGAGTGAGGGGGAGCCGGTTGTGGCTTCCGGAGAGGTTTTTCATTTTGTATAAGGTAGTTTTTCTCGGATTTCTTGTGCATTTATGTGTGCGTGTGTGACCCGAAAGAACAACAAATTGGAATTAGAGCCAGGTACATAGTATGTGAATTTCACAGTTCTTCAGATGAGTTGGGTTCAAGTTATCCTCTGGAGTCCTTGGGGATGTCTTCCGTTGTTAGGCACATTGTATGTACTTACCATAAGATTAGCTGACCAAACCTGGCCGTACTTTCATGGCATTTTGTTTTGATTGTGGAGCAAGTGTAGGGGTCCACTGATCCTCACTGGGCTTGCTGGAAAAAGAGATAAGGTCTCATCCTGTACGAAAGGGGACCATGGACTACTTGCCAAAGAAGTCCCTCTTGCTAAGGCCTTGAAAGGTTCAGTTGATTTTTTTTCCCCATGCAATAAGATGTAGGAGTGAGTAAATCAGATAGCTGTTCCATGAGCTCCAATCCACAATCTCTCTATGAACCAAAACCCCGATAAAACGGGTTAGGTATTTGGTTACACAGAAAAACGAACAATCCATTGATGACCTTTGTAAAGAACCGACCACCATCCGGTAGCCTATTTTGTCACCGAATTCAATTGTAAATACAAACGTCCCGTATCTTTTCACTGTCAATAGTGAAAATGGAAATCAATAGTGAAGTTTCAAGAGAATCCAGAAGGGACCTGCCTAACATTTCCCTAGCTCTGAAAGGTTTTGGAGTTTGGACACAACAGCTATCAGCTATGCTTGTAAACACCAAAGGGATCCAAATCAAGTTATCACAGGAGAGGCTCAGGAATACTAATCATGTACAATTGTAAAATGGGACCACTGACATATAGCCCAAACAGGTGCTTGTGAAACATTGCTCCAGAGGGGTGGGGTTTTGGGTAAGGAACACCAAGGATGGAAGAGTGAGTGATAAAGCCCTTGAATACCTGCAGTTGGACCACTAAATTTTTGTTGGTTCGTTTTCTACAACAAGAGAGAACCATGCATTTAGAGAAACGGGGACCTGTAGGCCGACATCTGAGTAGTTGGATGTGTTTTCAACGGTCCTAATTTTATATTGACATTTTGCAGATCCGAACCGCTAAGATGAAATCTCAACCGTTGATTGCCGAGATCAATGATTTGGATGCCGCCCTTCTGGGTAGCCCTCGAAGACTCCCCGGTCCGGCATTTAGACCCCTTTTTTTTTTTTTTATCTTGTTGCGCTTGTTTGGTTTCTGAGAAGGATAAAAGTAACCAAGGACATGAAACAGTCACCATATCACTGATGTGTAGACTTCTTTGTAGCACTCATTATCAAAAGAGATTAAATTATGTCCACCACTGTCAATTGTGAGGCTTACCATGCGTTTCTCGTCGTGATATGAATCGTTCATCTTGTAAGACCCGCAGAATAGTATAGTCGTGCAAAAAAATCAGTTTGATCAGATATCGATATGTGTACAAATATTGAATTCGGTTCACAAAATGTACGGTCTGATTCTATCTATGGTTTTAAAGTTAAACTCTCTATAACCGTTTATTTACAAACCAAAATTTATTTTTTGATATATCTTTTGATGTCCGCTCAAATTAATTTTTCGAGTAGATATATTATTTTGCGAGTCCTATAAGATAAACGATTCAAATTACTACAATGAACGCGTGATGGAGCATAATGGATGACAAAAATCGTGGAATTTCCAGGTGAAGTGGAAATAATATAATCTCTTATCAAACTCATCATGAATCCATGGATCAAAAAAAAAAAAAAAACTCATCATGAATCCTGGTTTTGTCACCACATACCCGGCGTGACAGGTTTGCTTTCTGATTTCATGCCTACATGGCTAGTTTATAGAAGATCAAATGGCAATATTAAATATAGAAACATGTAATATGGTATGATCTTTTCCGATCCAAAAGAAAAAAGTGGATGATCTTTGTAACCCACAATTATTAGAGAATAAGTTATTTCTGTCAGCGGTAGAAATAAATGTTTCCTTCAAATCAATCATAGCAGTTTCCGTGATTGTATACTATTACAACAGACCGCTGTAATTAATTTGGAGGAAACATTTATTTCCGCCGGCAGTGGAAGAATGTTTTCTCCAATTATTAACTCCTCAATTTTTTAAGGAATCCAATCTATGTAATAAGACAAAGACACCCTCCAAAATCTAACTCCCCTTTCTAATGGAAGTTGACCCACGTCCTATGATCCTATCATAGATTCATTGCACCATATATATGTTGTAATTGATGGGGTGTTCTAACTTTCCTTTTCCCCTCGTCAGCGGGGCTACTCCAGATTCGTCTGGTCGTTACTACTAAGGCGCAAACTTATCTAGACATTCGATTAAAAAAAAAAAACTTTATTTTCCCCCATTTTTTTGCTAACAAGAACGGAAATAGGACTGGAATGGGGTTGAGTTTTCTGTTTTTTCTAAAAGTTCTAGAAGTAATTGATGTACTTTGAGAAGATGACGTGTGTCAAAATTCGTGTTTAGTCATTTTTTAGCCAATTGAATTGTTCCGAAAAACTAGGCTCAAGTGGTTATTAGGAATTTGTTGGAGGAAAAGAAAATCAAAGAGAGAGAAATATTGATAACGGGTAAGTAGAAACGATATCAAGAAATAGTTAAACTTCAGTCTGTCGACAGTGGAAATTATGAGATTTTACCACCTTCATTGTAGGCCCCACGTAGGTTTGTTGTTGTAAATTGAATTGTTCATTTTGTAATGTTTGCAAAGTTGTATATTTGTGGAGCCCTCTTTCTCTGGTGGTTATTCCTGACGATGATCAGTGACGGAGATGGTGTATTCTCTCTCAAGTCGTTCCTACACTCAACACACCTAGCTAAGATAGACGGAATGGGCCCATGAGAGTCAGGAATAATCTTCGGCGATCAAGTTAGTAAAGGAATAAGAAGATGAAGTGTAGATTTTGGGTTTTTAGAGAAGAGTTGTGCGTACATTTTCTAGGTGATGAAGTTTACCTTTTATAGGTAAGTCTTGGCAGCCTCCAACCTTGCGGTTGTCTTCGTCATGTGAAAACTTGGATTGGTGACGTCAGCGATGAAAAATGGCCGAAGGAATATAATAGCGAAAGCGAGCCTCGATAAAATCTTGATGCGTGTTATAACATTTCGGATAGCGTCATTTTGTCATGTCGCGGTTTATTCTGGCATCACATGCAGCATTAAAATGCTCTGCTGACTTAGCACTGGTCTTTCGAAAATGCTTCCACACAACAAAGTCGATTTAGGTCACCCCTCGGGTGCGCCTCGAGGTCTATTGACATTAACTCCGAAAACTTGCTATTGAATCAAGTAAGGGGCAGATCTCGGTGAATGTCTGAAGAGTCCCTCAAAGACAGTTTCTTGGAAACGATCAATGAAGTGTCTCATTATGTAAACCAGGTGCTTGGGATATCCGGACACCTACAATATTCATGCAAGAAATCAGTTTAATTAGACATCGGTAGGTATATCAAAAGTTGAACTTTTGTTTATGAAATGGGAGATCATTATTGAAGATCGTTCATTTTTTGTAATCCAACATTTAATTTTTTATATGCGTATTAGTGTACAATCAAACTGGTGTTTGTCATATGAAGTACCAGTATATACTACTCTCCGAGCCTTTACAATAAAAAATTCATATTACAACAATAATGCACACGATAGAACCTACGATGACATCAGCAAAACCCCTATGTTATCTATTGCCAGCTGGAAAGAATTTAAATGTTGTGTTTGGTTTGGTTTTGAGTTTTGATTTTTGTAATGATTAGAGGGAGAAATATGAATAATAATTAAAAAATAGGTATTAATGATTAGAGAGAGATAGAGAGAAAAATAAGAATAATATTTAAAAATAGGAGTAATAATTGAATAATAATTTAAAGAACCGGTTCTTAAGAACCCAAACCAAACAACTCTATTACTACAAAACAACCATTGATTTTTGGACTCGGTACAACATTTTGCTCCTTAATTAATTGGAGGAGATTAAGACCTTGTTTTCTAAACGATGAAATTGGAATAAAATCAAGTTCAAAGTGAGGAAAAAGTTTAACAAAAGTTAATATTTTTAAAATTAAGTGTTAATTTTAGCAAATCGTTTTTTTTTTTTATCGTTTGAGAAACAAGGGAAAATTACTACTGTAAAAATCTCTACCAAAAAAATCCAATGTGGCATGTTGATGATGATGATGAGTCGATAGCCGTCGAGGGACGGCAGGAAACAGGACGTTGGTATGGCGGTTGGGTCCACGGGGTTGACAGCACAGAGAGATGGGGGCCCACTCCATGGCTTCTGCCTTTAGGTAGGGGACCACACAAGCAGGAGAGTGGCTGAGTGGGACACAACCGTCAACCGCGCGACTTTACAGTATAATGTAGACGTACTGCTAGAAAATGATTGTGTGGTCTTTGATTGGCGCGTGCTTCTATGTGGTCCCCAGTTGTGGTCCATGCAACCTCCGCTTGACGCGTGCCAATTGGACGAGATATGGGTCAGATTAGGCATGGTGCCGTGCAGTGCATTTTGATAACAAAAATGATTATGACACAAACTTTATGCCACAACCCCACTCATATGGAGTGCGACCCCACATGAGACCCAAGTGCGAGCCCCACACCCCATGTGAGTGGTTGTAGTACAAAATTTGTGTCACCATCATTATTCTTTTGATAATCAACAACTTGGATTTAGACAAAAAATCGATTTTTATTTTTTAATATCCATACTGAAAGATATAAATAATTAAAAAATGACACAAAATTTCAAAAAAAAACTAACAAATACAGACAAAATGAGTAGTTTATCTTTCTTAGAAGATGGTGCCCATAAGGTTAAAAGACAAAATGTAACCAAATTAATTTGGACAATCTAAGTGGTGGCTAACTCATGCTGTAGAACTATTGAATGTTCTATATGTATTATGGGATCGAGTCTAATTCTTACCTCTCCAGTGTAATAGATTAGGAATGACGAAAAATAATAAATAAATAAATAAATAATTTGGACAATAGATTGTGTCGGAGGAGAAAAAACTTGGGCAGCGCTGTAGCAGTACACTATCAGCCTATGAGGCCCGCGCTGCAAAGAGCTCCGCCCATTGGATTCCGGCCGCATCCAATGGGGCTATTTTGATCTTGATTGTTCTCACGTGGTTCTCTCTCTCCCTCTCTCTATCATTACGTGCCCCCTCCCATAGGATCATCCCCGTGGCATCCAATCTAGCCGTTCAATTCACTCCCCTCCTCGATCACCGCGTCAAACCTTCAAAAACGAAAAGTCTCCCTCCCAAAAAGACATTTCTCGCATTTTTTCTCTTCTCTCCCCAACTTGCCCCTGTGCTGCAAAGAAGTCGAATTGAGCTGACTTTGGTCATTGTTTGAGCTTGACTTATTTTATAAATGAATTAAAAACTCAAATTTAAGCTCAAACTCGGCCTGAAACAAGCATTTGACGAGTTAATTCAGGATAGTTAACTTAACCATCCTTTTTAAATGAGCCGAATTTATACAAACGAGCCTCAAATTTTTACAAGCCTAGCCGAATTTTAGAAGCTCATTTATCAAACGAGTCTACTCGAGTTCAAACTATACTTGATTATTAAACGAGCCAAACTCGATCATACCATGAGGTGCTAGCAAGCAACCAGTAGGTTCTTTTGTTTGGAGCCCGGTCTCCATGTATACATAGAAATATTTTTTTTTTGATCTGCCATGTATGCATAGATGATCTGTAATTTTGTCTCTGTCTTCACATAATACACATATGCAATCTCCTTCAGCTCTGCTTCTCTCTCTAGAATGCTCTGCTTCTCTCTCTAGAATGATACTCAAGCCGTGAGAATCAGTAGGATCAATGTCGTTCCACGACCATCTCGCTCAACAAGTGGCGCTCCAACACTTCAGAGACCAACACGCGGCGCTCATACATGGAATACTGCCGGAGCAACACAACCAGTCCACGCCGGATGCCGCCGCCGGTAAACAGCCGTTGATGTCGGCCTCAGCTCCAACGTGGCTGAACAACGCGATTCTCCGACAACAGGGCCAACACCTCCAGTACGGTGGCGACGGCAGCGGCAGATTCCTCCACCAGTGGCAGTCGCCGGCGTCGATTGAAGGTGACGCGAGTAGGAGGAGGAGCGAAAGCGATGTCGGCGGCGAAGAGAGAGAGTATCGTTGCAAGGCGGATGTATTGGCACATCCTTTGTACGAGCAATTGCTATCGGCGCACGTGCAGTGTCTTCGAATCGCGACGCCGGTCGATCAGCTGCCGAGGATCGACGCGCAGCTGGCGCAGTCGGAGCATGTGGCGGAAAAGTATGCGGTTATTGGACGTGGTAATAATCAGCCTCTTGATGACAAGGACCTTGACCAATTCATGGTAAGTCTGTCGTTTGGTCTTACGTGTTCGTGTATTGATTACTTTTGTTCCTGCGTTAAGAGGTATTAGCCAAATTTAAAGAAAACCATGATGTTTTGTTTTACCAAATCCTAGAATTAATGGATTCTGTCATAATTCGAATTCTTGTAGTGCTACAAGGTTCTATTGGATAGACGTGGATAAAGGGATTTAAACCAAACCAAATTAATTCCAGCCTCATGTTTCAACCAAATGGCGCCGGCTACTTGAAATTTGGTTTGAATCGGATTCTTGTTATTAGGATCTAATAGGGTGTTTTATGCGAAAACTATCAACTAACTAATGCAAAACATGCCTCATGTATTCGGCTTGGGGCGGACTGTGTAGAAGATAAGATTCTAAGCATGACACAAGTGGACTCTGATGAAGGGATTTGAATGCTCTATTTTGACAAGAATATTACTGTAATAGCTGTAGAATAGACGGTGAAATGGCACAAATTTGGTTATGGTCTGTGTAAGAGCATATTTTGCCATGTTTTTTTTATTTTGTTCTTTGGAAGATATTCAGTTGCACTGGACTTACTTTTTAATGGAGTCTAGCATTTTGATTGGAATCGGAGTGTCCAGTTGATGCAATCATGCAACATATAAGGAATCATTTTATGTTGCTCCGATGCTCCGCTAATAATTGATTTGGGAATCTCATTGTTGATGTGGGACTAATCATGGCTTGATGTTTTTTGTGTTTGGAATTTGTTTTGGTTTCACAAGTGAGTCAACTTGACACTTTTACCCTCTGGGAAGGTTTCCATTACTTTGGATCAGATATGAATGAGCATCAAAGCAGGGTATTAACTTTTTTTGGGTAAGACATCCTAAGTTAAGTTGGAGTGAATGATTAGTGGAACACGAGGTTTTATGTTTGATGGAATGTTTTAAGTTAGTTGAAAATTAATGCCCTTGCTAATAGTGTGATTACTTCCTTCAATAATAATTACTTGGAAACAAATGTTGATTTTCCGAGTTGCGAAATGTCCTATTTGAGAGTTGAGATCTAACATGCATTTCCCCCGTAATAATAGCAAATGTGTTTGATGGTCTGAGAATGAGGAGTTATCTATCCTGTGGAAAAGTCCATGCAAACCATATTGGTGAAGAAGAAAATGTCTTGATTTCCTCCAATAGTTTTTGGCGTTCCTTTGAAGTTTTCTGGATAATTGTTGTAGGTTAATAAAACCATAGCCGTGTACCTGCTAGGCCATATAAGTTATAAAGAAGCAATTTGATAGATTTCTTTTGAAAAGCATTTAGTCCCATGCCACTATGTTTTGTTCAAAAGCATATTAATGTATTGCTATGAATGTCCAAGTAACATGAATGATCCAATTTTTTATGATGCGATCGATTTGTTATTTTTCATCTGAATCCTTCTTTTCATTTCTTCCTAATGATGTAGACGCAATATGTTATACTGCTGTCTTCCTTTAAAGAGCAATTGCAACAACATGTCCGGGTTCATGCCATGGAAGCAGTCATGGCTTGTTGGGAACTTGAGCAGTCTCTACAAAGCTTAACAGGTGATCTCTTGTGTCTTCTGATTTAGCTTTGTTTTTGTCCCGTCGGTCTGATCCACTTGTATTAGTTTCATATGCATATAACTACCCGTACAATCACAGTAATAGATAAAAGAGTTTCCAACACTTGTACTGTGCGGTCATTTTGGATCACCACTTCAGTGTTTTTATGATTCCTTAAGTCATTCTGCTATCCCTTGACGTCAGTACAGAAGTACTGTGATGGTAAACCAAATCGATCCTTACTTCACAATATGTAACTGCGCTTGATGTATAAAGGGGCAGAGGATCATCCATTGCATTTGCGGGTCTCAAAAGGGTCTGAGCATCCTTACAGCCTTGTGCTGAGAGGCTGTTTTCGTTTTTTGGACCCATGGTGCGAAAGCTGCAATGCATCAACCATGTGATTACTTAACCGTTGTTGTTCAAATATGTTTCGGATATGTTTTCAGAATAAATAGGTGTAGTTGGTTTTGAAGTTCGTATGGTTTGTCATGCAGATCACATCAAGTCACATCCACTTTTAATTTCAAAAGCTTTCAATTTTACCTTTTCTATATCTCTCTCTTCTTCTCTGTGTGCATGTGTGATTGTGGAAGTGGTTTTTACCAAAATGTACGAACATACAAATTATTAACCCACATTACCATCATCAGTCATCACTCATGGGTTCTTGTGTTTTTTAGTTGCTAGAGAATCATCTACGTTGCCTTTGTAGCTTGTCATTTTTGCTGGGAAAAGACCATGTGCTCTCTTTGAAAACACTTTCAGTCAATCACATAAACAGGTGTAGCACCCACTGAAGGCACTGGTTCAACAATGTCAGATGATGACAACGATGAGCACGAAAATGGTGAAACCAACTTGTTTGAAGGAAATCTGGATGGGCCAGACAGCATGGGATTCGGCCCTCTTGTCCCCACTGAAATGGAGAGGTCCTTAATGGAACGCGTTAGGCAAGAGCTAAAGCACGAGCTCAAACAGGTAAAGATGTCGCTCTATCAGTAGATGTTCTCTTTAGCCTTTTTGTGTTGCCATAGCTAATCAGCTTTCCGCTTCTTAGGGTTACAAGGAGAAGATTGTGGACATCAGAGAGGAAATTCTGCGTAAAAGAAGAGCAGGAAAGCTGCCTGGTGACACCACATCCTCGTTGAAAGCTTGGTGGCAATCCCATTCCAAATGGCCTTATCCAACTGTAAGTGTTAAGTAAACGATCCTCCTATCTGTTTAATCCAAAGTTCCCGAGCGTAGTCTGCATTTAGATGAGTGGATGGCTGTTGGAGGTAGATTGATAGTTCTAAAGTGCATGGTTTATTGACAGATGGTAAAGATTTGTTTGGGTGAAGATCATGCTTAAGAATAATCAGTTGTTGCAATACTCAAAATAACTGCAGTAACGATGCTGCATCAAATAAAGGTTATCCTCACTTCAAAAAAGTCTGACCACGTTCTTATTTTTTGTGAAACATTGTTTCAGGAGGAAGATAAAGCGAGATTGGTGCAGGAAACTGGTTTGGAATTGAAGCAGATTAATAATTGGTTCATCAACCAGAGGAAAAGGAACTGGCACAGTAACCCTTCAGCTGTTGCAGCTCCCAAGGGCAAACGCAAGAAGTAGGTTTGTCGAATAAAGTGTCTATTTCTGATTGAGTCAAAAATCTTTTTATGTCAAAAATTGAATTGGAAGGAAGAAACAAGGGTGAGCGTTTCACCTAAATGGAGACATTTTAAACTCAAAACCCGGTTCCATTTCTTACTTGGCTAGGGTAATGCTATAAACACAGAATTCGTGTACAAAATTCTCATGTATATAATTATGGTCCTTTCGTGAACCTTCCATGTGTAACCAAAACACCCACTCCTCTACGTGTAGGCACTGCCACATCAATCTAGCTGGTTCTCAGTTGAACATTCTGTTTTGGAAATCATATCCCTTTTGGCTAAAATTGGTGGGAAGTTCATGTATAAGTAGTAGGGAAGTCTGGCGAGTCTGATTAGAGTCAATCTGCAACAAAAACAATTTATGCCGGTTGTTTTCATTTTGTACCATCTGCTGGTGGATTTGTATACCTTGCCCTTTACAGGAATATGCTAGTTGTGTTGTTTTTAGAAAACTCAGATTTCTCATTCTCCGTAAACCCTTTTGAAGTGATCTAGACCACTTCTTATTGGATCGTGCTTGCTACGGATATATCTGTGGATTTTCGTGTTTTGGATGTGATGAACACGAGCTGTTCTTGCCGCGTATGAGTCGGAATTGGAAATAGGAAGTAATATTCATTCAAAATCACATTACATTGAGCTTGTTATTATTGAAACCTTAGTTGTGCTTGAACCATGAGTTTATGCAGAGATATATGAGAAGAAAAAAAAAAATCATAGTTTCTTATAATTTGGATTATCCTTGACGGCCCAATTAGATGCCAGATTAATTTTTAGGGTATTATATATGGAGGGGTATAAGATAGTAGGAGGTAATAAATATGGAGGGTGGTCCCACAGTGATGTGACATTTATGGAGGGGAGATTAAGTAACACTTGGTTTGGATGATTTTGGAAATGGGTATTACGTATCTAGTCAGGAGGGAGAAGGGTATTATTTTGGGCATTTTGGTAAATTGACAGGGGTATTAGAGGGTGTTAAATATGGACACCCCTGGGCTGTCCATAAATAACAGCTCAGCAGGGGTGATATTTAGTCCGAGTGATAAATAACACTCCTGCACTTTTTGTTGGCAAACCATTCTATATGAATGAGTCTGAACATAAATAACACCTTTTATATTTATGCCCTCTAATGTCCCATCCAAACGAGCTGTGAATTGATTGCCAAGTTTGTTTGTTTAAGAGAAACTGGGGCCGGCTTCTAGAGACCATAGACCAAGTCTTAGATGGTGGGCAAGTTGGCTGCTTCTTAGAATTTAGAATCTTTACTTAGGCACATCTGAAATACTCCACGGACCAATACTTTCTGGGCATTTGGGAGGGCCCGAAGTGACGACCTACTCCAGCATACAAACAGTGGAGGTTCATCCGAAGCGGGAGGGAGCTACACATCTCTAGCGGCCCGTTTGGATGCCGGAGATGATTTTGGGTAGATTTGTAATGAGGGTAAATTTGAAGGTGGATTTGTAATGATGGTGATCCCGCCTCATAAGAAGGGTAATTTGTTAATGAAGTATTTGGATGGTATTTTGAGAATAAGAATTTGAAAGGTGGATTTGATAGGATAAGAGGACAAATTACCTATTTGCCCCTAATTTGTTATTTTAATAAACTAAATGGATTAATTTCATTGTAATAACAAAAAATACATAAATGATAGGATAAGAGGGCAAATTTTAGGGCATACCAAACTGTCATGATGTCAACAGTGAACTCCCAAATTTCAACCTCAGTTGAATGACAAACCGAAATCAACAAAAAATGAGTTCATGGAAGCATGGAGACCCAACCATTAGGGCAAAATCAGAAACCAAAAATTAGGGCAAACTCAAATCGTGATAAATTGAAACATTAGGGAAAAAATCTTAGTAATTAGGGCACCCTTGAACACATAGCAGTCCCATTTCTTAATCCTAGAAATATAGCAAACTGGAAATCATAGTAGTCCCATATGTTAATCTCGAAAACGAGTTTGAAATAAGCAAAAAATTGATTTTCGAAACCACAAATTCATCATATCGGGAACAACAATGACCAACAATGGTATACCTAACAGAAATAGCTTCAACCGAGGTCGAGATGAAGAAACACTAGTCGCAATAGTGACGAAAAGGCGGAGTCCCCTCTTCTCTTCTCTTTTTTTCCTCTCTTCGAAAACAAACCCTACTGACCAGATTTGGGATTGTACGCATACAATACCCTGATTTGGAAGGGTAAAATTGTACCAAAAAACACCAAAACCACCCGGAGTTGCCAACGATAGGGTATACCCCAGCGTTCGCAAATCACGCCCGGGGAGGATTTGCACTCCAAACAGTAAATTAGTTGGGGAGAAGAAAGGGGCAACCAAACGGTGGATATAAGGTGGGACCAGGAGTACAACTCCATCCGCTTGTTATATCTGGGTGCAAATCATGCATCGAAACAGGCCATAGAAATCTTAATTGGGAGGGCCTGAGGTTATAACTTAGCTTTGTTTGGTTAGTAGTTTTGAATAGATGCACGCAATATATATATCCGAAAATTAAAAAATAAATAGAAAATTTGATGTAAATTTATTAAAGACAAAATACAGATGACGAACAAGAAAACTTTTACAAATATATACTTTTTAAATTACAACACAAGAAAGTTTTTTTTTTTTTTTCCACCTGAGTCGATATTGATGGCAATAAATAATGTAGAAGTCATAAGTTTAAGATCGCCGGCAAGTTTAATCTCCAAATTGAATAATTACATTAGTACTATATAATAAACACAATGACATATGTATATAGGGCAGTTTGGGCGACACAACATTTGACACACCAAATGGAAATCACCTACTTTTTGGAGTCTTGGAAATGATCGGACCAAGTCAATTTGTTTAAAATATATTTTTAAGAGTACATGTAAAAAATCAGCTCATTCGGAAATCTGTAAGGCTTTGATCGGGATTTTTCTCTAAATTTGACATGATAAAATTGAATAAATCGATCAAGCCTTTACCAATATCTTAATAATTTTGATTTTTTTTAGATACTCTTGTAAACATGTTTCATGTTTTAAACATATTGAACAACTCCAATTATTAGTTATATAAATGTATAAACCAACATATGACCAAATGTGACCATAGCATTACTCTTCTGCATAATAATCCAAATAAAGAAAGAATGAAACAATCATGATCACATGAATGAATGAATACGATAACTGCACCACACCAATTTGAAGATCGATCAAATTAAACCGGAATCATAACGCCGACGGCCGCCGTTCTCGATCAGCAGCCGCGAATCTTGACGTATACCCACTGTGCAGATTCTCATCATCATCTTCTCCGTCATCGAAATTGAGTGCATAGCTATAGGAATCATATTGAAAATGAGTCCTCTTCTCCTTCTTGTTAAACAACTTCCCCAGTTTTCTAATGAAGTTCTTCCACTTTGGCCCCGCCACCACCTCCGTAAACTCCTTCACTCTTTTCAGATTGTTTTCCAGCCATGCACTAGTTTCCTTGTTCTGATGATAATCATGATCATCTCCTCTTTGGTTCTTCAATAAACGCCAGCTGTCTTCCCCGCCACCGCTGCGATTGAAGCGGAAGAACCGGAAACAACCGCATAAGGTGGCTGAGGAGGTCTCGGCGTGGTCGTTGTTGTCGATGCCTTCTTGCTCGTGTTCAATTATGGGCGTGGTTGTGCTTGGGAAGAATGCTTGTTTTTCTTGGGGTTTGGCCATGCCAATGGGTTTTTGTATTTCTTGTGAGAGAGAGAGAGAAAGAAAGAGATGGTGTGGCAAATAGGTTAAGATGGGTCCTTTTATATGGAGAAGGTAATGGCTTTTGAAGTTGGCGAGGTGATGGGAAAAAAAGGTGGAGAGAAGGAAGGAACACAGAAATGGAGACTGCGGATAACTCGGTTTGGTCAAAGTTTTTGTCAAATTTTGTTTCATTATTCATTCAATTTTTGACCAGAGAAATAAAAGATCTATAATACTAATTATTAGGAGTATATAAAAAAATTGGAAAAAATATAAAGAAAAAATATGCAAGCAACAGCTATGTACAGGTAGATGCTTAGGCTTAATTTTTTCGCAAGCTGCTTAATTTATTTAAGTTGAATTTTCTTTTTGCATGTGACGGAGATACCTATACTTGAACTCGTGCAAAAAAAAAATCCTTAAACTAATCGGGAAAAACAAGTTTCGGTACATTTCCCAACTCTACGTGGGTGTGCGCAAGAGAATTCAGAATGAAGATGCTTCCAGTATAGAGTACAAGGTATAATTAGCATGCACTTCTCTTATCAACTTTTCGAAAACCATTTCTTGGTTGTTGAACCATTGTCTTCCAAAATTTATCTTTGTTCTTTAAAAATTCATATTCGATGGGATTTTTTTTTTAATTTTTAGTGTTTTTAAATTTTTAACTTTTTGTCATTGGTAGTTTTTTTTTTTTTTTTTTTAACTTTTCAAATAAGTGGATTTTTTTTTTGTTGAGAAATGGTACCTTGCTTTGGTTTTCAAGATGATATAAACTTAGAATTATTAGTATTCAGATCAAACAAAACTTCTCTTGACATGGCAATATTTTTTTGAAATGTAACAATTTTATTGAAAAACTTGACAATGGGTACATCAAACTAATGCAAAGAAACTGACCAAAGGAAAACAGTTTACAGGCTTAATTCTCCATACGTACGGAAATTGTCCATAATGTTATGGTGATGGCATTTGCAAGGAAAACACATCAGAAAAACCATATCTTTGCACTGAAATTTGATTCAGAATCATGTGAATTTCGTATTTTTTTCCCTATCAAATCAAAACACTTTCCGTAGATGAAATAACATCATAATAAAGGTAGACTTTGTTTTGACGGATTAAGTCATGACCTATGTCAATTATCCCGGATATGGCCAGTTGTTTATATGCCGTCTCAAGCATCAATAAAGATTAGACAACACATACGCCGTCCCAAGCATCAATAAAGATAGGACAACACGTAACAATATTCTATGAGCATTCAATAATTTTTTAGCACATAAAAAAAATTATTCTAAACAGCTTATTAATTACTATTATTGATAGGTTTATTTGGTGAAAATATAATATAGTGTAATTCTTAGATATGAGAGGGATTTCGTAGATTTTTCTAATACCAAAGGTTTATCTTGGACTTTCAACAGTACTGATCTGCCAGCTAATTTCCGTCCGCGGTTTCTTTTTCCAATTGAACAACTTTTGCTGCGCCCACCGCAACGAGAGATTATTAAGTATTTGCTCCTAGAACGCCCCAACGTGGTGTTTCACACCACATATTTATGTACAGTCCTTTGTTAAGTGTATAGACTCCACCTTATACGATAATGTGTAGTGTTGAGCAATGTCAGAATATCATGTGGCATCATGACGGTGTCCCGAAACCACTAAATAATCTAACCACCACAAGTCTACAACGGATAGAATTTGTCTTTCCTTTTACTATTCTTTCTTTATGGCATTGAAGGTATTTGTCAATACACTTTAAGTGTTATTTACCAAGACACCCCTTATAAGTTCACATTTTTTACTGGACATCCCATACAAGAATCTAACCTACCACGAACCTCATCTGTCTTCCAAAACTTTATTCCAAGACCTTTTTTGTCACCCTTCCGTCTAAAATTGTCTAGAATCGTCATTTTTTTATGATCCAAATTGTTTAGCTTGTTTGAAACATGTTTTTAAGAGTATGAGCGAGATATCGGTTCAAAATATGATCGGAAAGTGCTTGATCTAATAATTTTTCATTATTTTTAGCTGATTTCTTGTAAGTAGCCTTAAAAACATGTTTTAAACAACTTGAATGTGTTGAATCATCAAAACATGACGCGAAACTTTGAGATTCGAGATAGAAGG
Organism: Vaccinium macrocarpon; assembly: GCA_022606695.1. Classification (NCBI taxonomy): domain Eukaryota; kingdom Viridiplantae; phylum Streptophyta; class Magnoliopsida; order Ericales; family Ericaceae; genus Vaccinium; species Vaccinium macrocarpon. The sequence continues at coordinate 1,977,410 of CM040171.1, read as the reverse complement.
GTGACAAAAGGGGTCTTGGAGTAAAGTTTTGGAGGATAGAAGGGGTTCGTGATAGGTTAAATTTTTGTAGGGGGTATGGTGAAAAACATAAACTTACAATGGGTGTCCCGGTAAATAACTCTACACTTAATGTTATTTCTTCAATTTATTTTCTTCATAGCTTCATTTTTACTTTTTAAAGATAGAATAGTTAGGGGGAAAAAAAACTTCATGAGAGCGTCTCCAGTGGAATGCTATATGTGTTGCTATAGCTAGTATGAAGTTCCAAATTTCCTTCTTCAATAGTGAGGTAAAACACATCAATATATTTACCTGTAAGTACATGTTGTGCCATACATAACACAATGTACAGCTATTGCTATAGTTTTATATGTCACTTTATGTCTCCTTCTCTTATCGTGAGACCTACAAATGGCAATCCAAATTGCTATTTTGTGAAAAAACCAAGAAATATCATTTGCATCGTTGGTCAAATTGACACTAATCTTTGCAATAACTATGGTGATGCTCTAACAAAGTCATTATATGCATTTTGATTGTATAAATACCAAAATCAATAGCCATCATAAAAACTACCACCTAAAAACTACTATTTTCACATTTTTAGGGTTGGTTTGGGTGAATTCAAAAAACTAGTTTTTTGGTTTTGTCCTTATTCAAATTTTTTTTGCATTTGTTGGTTTTCGGTCGATTTTTTGTGATTTCTTGGCTGTTTTTGGATTATTTTTCGTCTTTATTCACAAAATTTTTAGTTTGACTAATAATTTTATACTTTTTAGATTCCTCTCGTCGAGACAAGCCAAGAAACCACAAAAAATCGACCAAAAACCAACAAATGCAATTTTTTTTTGAATAAGAACAAAACCAAAAAACCAAAAAACTAGTTTTTTGAATTCACCCAAACCAACCCTTAGCCACAAATATAACTATGCATAATCAAGTTTTCCACAGTCTTTTGACTCTTCTCGGTACACACGACAGTCACTTCATTCAACTTTCAAATTTAACTGCTAAAATATTTTGAATTGACTGTAACAAGAATAATTAACAATATTATGTAGGTAACCCCATGCATTTAAAAAACAATTATCCTTTGCCTTCAAGTAAGTGTGCACATCAATAGGCCTTCTTAGTTTTTTTGGGGTGAAACTTCTCTCAATACTTTTAATTAAGAATACATATCCAATCAATATTAGGAAGTAAAAAAAATCTCCCAAACTTGCACATTGAGTTTTAACTTCTTTTTTTTTGGTTACATATTTCTTGGGATTGTGTATGTATTTTAAATTTATGAATAGATTAGTGGAAGAAACAGAAAGGGAAAAAACAATAAAAAAAAAATGTGACTTGTGAAGATTACACATAATCCGTAAATTAAACGTGGCAAATCCGTACTATGCACATACTCATGTAAAAATGCTATGTAAAAGAGACATAAAAATTAAGAAACATAATTACGAACTGAAAACTATCATACATATATATGCATATATGTATATACATATAGAATTGATGTTGGGTGACGCAAATTTTTTTCCATTACTATCATAACATGTACACGTGCTGAGTATATAAAGTTAATTAATACACTAAGGTAGTTAATTCCTTGTGCTCTCGTAACAATTTCGCGGTAAATGTTTTCTGCTCATCCAAACGAGGCCTCAGCATATTAACGTCGTCACCAAAAGATTATGATAATATATTTGCTTATGGAAATCATTTAGTACTTTCAAATCTTTCCAAATCCCACATCACCTAATTTTCAACTAAATGAACTGATAACATAAAGAATAATGCTAGGGACATAACCATCGATCACTAGTCCGATTCATGGATCCACTCATATGTAACGTGTAAACGAATTGAATTGCTCACGAGCAGCTCATGGCTTGACTGTCATTACTTAAGCACCTTTCTGGTCTTGCTCGCCTAGCGTCTATTGATGTGGCGATATATAATGAGCGTCTTTTGATAACACTCTACTTAGGGGGTGTTCCGCTAAGGGTGTAATTTATGAGAGAAAATGTAATGTATTATGAGAGAAAAAAATAATTTTTGTAAATGTAATTTGACTAGTGTCTACAGTTTATCCATATAGTACAAGTGTACAACCTACCACCAGAAGCGGATCTGTTGTCCCAAGCCCCTTGTTCCATTCATCTAAGTTGTCCATCAGTGCAATCAACGGCTTGGATTCTATTTCACCAAAAACAAATTTGAGCGAAACATGTTCATCTATGAATATGAGTCGATTGCTTGGATGAACGGAACACACTGTTGAAACAAGTTTTCAAGACAGTAGATCCGCAACCCCTACCTAGCGTATTTTGATATATAGAGGCGTGACTGTATCTGTTCAACGCGCCTTGAGGACGGCTGATTAACTAATTTAAGTTTTTTTTTAAAAAAAAACTCTATTAATTAAAACGCGCATTTTTAGACTTTATTCCCAAAATACGTGAAAACATTATTAGAAAATACGTTTTCTAAAAATCGTGTTTATGGAACGCGCTTTCTACGTGTTTCCATTTTCACCGCTTGTCTCAACAACTCCGGCCCTTCGTTGCCGGTGGCCGACCTGTGTCCTCTCTTGTAGTTTATTCTCGCAATTTGCAGATCTTTCCCTCTTTGACTTCGTCTCTCTCTCATCCCTTTGAACATCGCCTTTGTCTCCGTTAGAGACCCAGGTGATTGAACATTGGTGTGTGCCTTTGTCTAGGCTATGTGATGGAAAGAATATGTGCAGTGTTCGGTTAAGAGTTTTGACCTTGTTTTGGTTTTACTTATATCATCATTTTCCTCATTTCTCTATATATCTCTCCACTTATTACATCTACATACATCATCGAAACTAAACCAAACCAAACCAAACTAAACTAAACCTAATTAAACTAAACCTACTAACTAAACAAGGTCGTGATGTGTTGCCACCAGAGTCGAGGACGAAGCTCCATGTCAATGTTCCACCGAACATAACATTGAAAACACGTTTTTAGAAAGTGTGTTTTGTAAACGCGTTTTAAGAAACGTGTTTACTGAAGACGTTTGCTCTTCCTTTCCCTAATCGGATTAGGCTAATCCAAACAGAGCCTTAGCGCCTTGAGGACTGCCTGCGTGGAAAAAACCACAGCGCACTCTCTCTCTCTCTCTCTCTCTCTCGCCGATCCAAATCTCAGTGAATCAATCGGTTCCTTGCGCTCACATACTTTCTCTCTCTTCATTCGTACCACTGTTAAACATTGGGCCTATTTGTGATCGATCGAGTTCCATTGCCTCTTCGCGTCTGGACTGATCGAGCTCTGAAAAACGTTCGAAAACAATCACGAATCCCTTCTCATCGGTAGGGGTATAAGGTGAGTATCAAAACCTCTGATCCTTGCTCCTCATTACATCTATTTGAGATTAAGGTCCTACTCTTGCATAATTAGGTCAAATTTTGACTAGCATTTGTGCAATCGAATTGTTGGAAATTGAAATGAGATATCTATCTGAGATCAAGGTGCCACTTTATTGCATACTTAGGTCAAATGTGAAAAATTAACTCAAACTAATCCACTTCTCAGGAATTGTAAACACTAAACAGTAGAAAGAATTTTGAAAGTTGTTTTGATGGGAGAAAAATCGAAGTATTTCAAAGCTCTGTAATTGGTTTTGTTTTGAAAATGTAGCAGATGAAAATGAGAAGTTAAAACATAGAATACGAAAATATGCCATACATGCACAACTGCTTGAACAATGCCAGAGTATTTTCAGTTGGCTTTGATGTAGGTTACATGCACAGCAGAAAACATGGTTGTATGTGTACGGACAGGAGCAAAAGATCGGCAGCTAATTGGAGTGAAACTGAAAGAAAGAAGGGCTGACCGACTGACCCAGAGGCTGAGCAGATTGGGTGGAGATCGGAAATAAAGGAGGTCGGCTGTAGTTATTCTAAACTGGGGGGGCTAGCAACGACGGCGGCGGCGCCCCCCGATCTGAAAACCGAAGTGTTGGCTGTTTCGCAGAGAGAGGGTTGTTACAGATTCCTTCACTTTGAATTTTGGATTGTATATGTTTTTTCCCCATCTCTTCTTCCCAAAGAATTTTAGGAGAGAGGCGGCGGAGGATGGAGGGAGAACGAGGAAGAAGGGTTGGGTGTTACGGTTTAATTCACAGAGGGTATTTCAGGGGAAGTTATTTGGGGTACCCTTATATGGAATTATTATTTTCCTTGTCATGCATCCAGTCATTTCCCATAACCTTCCCATGACATTGGCATTTTTAGTTTTAAAAACCACTGATTGGTCACCGATTTTTTTCCAGAATGCATGCCTCCCACAATTGTCCTTTCATTTTCTGGTACCTTATGACCTCATGATGTTTGCATATGTTATTGCCTTTTTTTGATAGGTTTCCATGTACATGCTTCCATAGGCAAGCCCAGTGAGTGTTGGATTGGCTGAACACGATGGTGGAGGTCGCCACAAACAAACAGGTAGTGTTTCATGTTTCAAGTGCATCCTTTGCTTGGTATGTTTACAGACTCAATACTGGCAGCGAATGCAAATTCTAAATATGTAATTTTCCCTTAGCCTGTTGTTTATGCTTGCTTACTTTCTTTTTTTATTTCTTTCGGTTTACTTATACAGGTCTACTTACAAATTTGTATTGTATTTATAGGGTGAATCATTTGGTGAGACCAATGATGCCCATGCAGCTGTGTTGGAGTTGGGAGCCTTTGTTGGGGATTTAGCTGTTGAGGATGACACAAATATGTAAGCATCGCTCCTACATCAGGGAATGCACATAATTTACGGTTCCTTGATCTCTGAATGAATAATCAGATATCAGAAGTAATTGCATGTACCTACATCAGTGAATGGCAGCTGGCCAGAATGTTGGTAGTTCATGAAACGAGTGTGTAAATTGCAAGTGACCTATTCGGTGTTGCAATATAACGAATTGTGGTATAGAATTTTACTATTCACCACCTTACAAGTTTGTGCTTTGGTATCATTGTTAGAGTATCATCTTTTTAGACATTTGTAAAACTACTTCAGTATGATTACTAAGTCTTTAGCTTCACCTAAAAGTTGATTAGATATAAAATTGACGGGAATAACTGTAATTTCATTTCTACATGAGACATCCTGCAAGGGAATGACAACTTTTCTGCAGTGTTTAAAAAGGTAAAAGTCGTGGAAAAAATTACAAAACTTGGCGAAGTGCTCAAACCCATTCTGTTGTGTTACCTTTGATATACCGGTAGAGAATCATTTTTTTTAGCTTTATTTGCTCATCTCATTAACATATGCTGCTTATTTTATATGAGACACATCTACACATCCTTGTATTGAAATAAATAGTTGCTTCAGTTTGTAGTTACTATTTGACCGACATTTGTTGGTCAAGACTTTGATTTTGAAGCTCCACAATATCATCCTGAATTAACGTTTGGTTGTTTTGTTGTAGTGATGATATATCACTTGAAGGACTAGAACAAGAGCTAGAAGAATGTAAGACTGACGATGTAAGTGAGTTATTTTCTTTTCCGCTCACTGTTGCACAGTTATGTTCTAGATGTTACTTGGGGTTGTGCTTACTTTTTACACTATCCCCATTCGTTTTGTTTCCCCCCATTCAGAATCCTACCAACTTTTTTTGTCCCTGTGAAATAATACGAAGCTCCTGGGATTAAACGTGAGAATTGAGCTCGTTTTAACACAAAAATTGCAAGTTCTTTTATCTTGTTCCTTTTACTACCAGTGAGGCTGACCAACCAAATATCTGGAGTTACTTTCCTTAAAGGGCAGAGCTACAACAGGGGACAGGGTGGCACGTGTCACCCCCAGTTTCAAAAGTAAAATAAAATAAAATAATAAACTTTTACCCATATTTCTAGGGGAGCCTAGTGTGATTTTTGAACTTCAACCCTACTTTAGATCATATGATCTAATTAGTGAAGAGGGTCTAGTGGGGGTTTTGCTTTGGGTCGTTGAAAATAGTACACACCATTCTTTGTTTACTATTTTCCTGTGTAATCTCTCCCTCCCTCTGTCCCACTTTTCTTCTCTCTCTAAATACCAAATACAAATCCGCCTTGTTTTCAGAATCCAAAAGAACGTTGATTTCCATTTTTGCAGATTGTTAAACTGTTTTTGTTCTACGTTTATGGCTGTGTGTCGTGTGACCTTAAAAATATCTACTTTTCTTTGGGTATTTAAATACAAGGACTTTAGTGGTTGATTTCTTCTAATTTTGCCAGCCCCCAATTTTGATTCTTGCTCCGCCCCTGCTTTTCTTATTCCAAAACACTCTGTTGAGTGCTTCATGACATCAGTATGGATGGGAAACGTGAGACTGCCCTAAATGAACCGGAAGAAAGAAAGAACATTAAAAAGAAGGTAGGAGGAAGAAAAGTACCTATGTTTTGCTTGTCATCAGTATAATCGTTTAGTAATGGTGAAAGTCAAAGTGTAACGGGAATCCGTTTGCTCTTTTGGTTTGGGTAGTGTGAAAGAAAACTTGATTATGATGATTTGCATACTGTCTTTTGAACTAATTGATTTGTGCACAAACAAAAATAACCAAGGCATTGAAGCATGCAACTTATTAGGGGTAAAACGAGAATGGTAGCACTAATTTATCTGAAGTTAAGGCCCTTGATGGTGCTGCATAACAGAATAGAATTCATGTAACTACCCTTAATTGTGGGGATATGACCTTGAATGACCATTTGTTTGGAGTTCATTCCAATTATTTGTCTTGCAGGTTGTTACAAACATACTGTCTAAAGGAACAACATTACGGGAGTACACAAAGGGTGTTGAAAACAATTTACGCCAAGTTGAATTGGATTCCATTCAGGTTGGTGATTAGATTATCAAATTTATCTTTCAACCAGTGGTCCTGTTGCCTGCCTTCTCTTGTCATCTTTTATGCAAAGTTTCATCAAAGGGAAAACCGCAAATTACATCCTTTTTTTTCTATGTTATTACTGGACCATTTTTTTATTTTTATTTTTTGCAAAATAGTGGTTGTTTGTTAACTTCTCTAATCCTAATGCTGAGTGGCTACCTGTCTCAAACTTTTCTTGTACTTGTTAAAAAAAGTCCCTAACAACCAATATCACACACGGGAATATAACCCTTTTTTGACTTTTCAAGATTTCCTATTTTGTAGTAGAAATGTTGACTCACTTTGTGAATGAATTGTGATAAAATTCGTGTGGCTTGGTTCATTTTTTGTAGCATTCTAAAAGAGAAGCACAACATTTCGGTTATATTGGTAAATATGTTGTGACTTGGTTCATTTGCAGTAGTAGTCTAATAGGGAAGCACAACATTTTGGTTCCATAATTCATTCCAAGACAGTAATTCAATTAATTTGTTGGAAAAGTGATGCTGTTTTATTTGTATCTTGTCAATACTTTCTTCGTCCTACTTTTTTGGAGATTATTTTCCTTTACCGTACCCTTCTCTTGCCATTGCAGGATTACATAAATGAAAGTGATAACCTGGTCTCGCTTCATGATCAGATTCGTGATTGTGACATTATTCTGTCACAAATGGAAACTCTACTTGGTGGATTTCAGGTACTCTCAACACATCTTATCTTCACATGCATAGAGACTGATTCTTTATTATACCTATTGATGATGGGCATGGAGTTTAATTTGTTGGACTGGATAAAGTTCAAATTGGAAATTTTGAAATGCAATTGCTGTAAAATGTATTGAACTGGAAGCAGTTACAATCTATCTCTGGGCGTGGTTGCAGTGAATTTTACCAGAGGTTGCTAGATTAAGCTTTTAGGAAATGGGTCCAACAATGTATATCAACCTATTATTCAGCGATAAGTAGTAATTTGAAGAAATCCAGTGGGGGTGGCTTATGTTAAATCTGCCACTGTTTTTGGGGTCCTCTTGTTCTAAATCCTTTTACCAGTTACAAACACTTGTTTGCGTGCTCTTGTAGTTTTTCCCTTACTTTTTAGGAGTATTAATCTGCTTGCTTGTCCTCTTGTCCTTCTCCCCCCCTTTTTTTTGGGGTTATCTGATGCCTTTCTACATTTTTCTCTTGGTTTTTTTTTATAAGGAATATGAATGCTTCCCCCTCTCTTTCTTTCACTCTATCTTAAAATCTCGAATCATTAAAAATTTTAATACTCGCCAATGATCATGCTAGGTCGAGATTGGCTCTATAAGTTCAGATATAAAAATTCTTCAGGAGAAGTCAATGGATATGGGACTGAAGCTGAAGAATCGCAAGGTACTTTTTCTTGGTAAGCTTTATATTTACTTTGAAGAGATTGTAATTGCTATCAATGAAAACTTAAAAAGTCACATCAAATTGGCTCTGTATTGATTCGCTCTTTTTTGTTTATTTGGTTTTGTATATTGCTGAAGTTGCTTGTCATCTTGTAATATGCTTACTCAATGAACTGGCACCAATTGAAGTTGTATAATGCTGATTTCATGGAGCAGCTCTTATCGAAAGGCATTATTTTTTTCTTTCCTTTGTTTTACCCTTTGCGGAATAGATATGCGTGCTTTGAAGACCATAAGTGCATGTTTGCTTTATTAAAGAAGATGCCAATAATATGTTTATCTCTAGTGCCATCTAAGAATGGTTGGTCTCATTGTAGTGCATGCGTGCCTTTTTATTTATTTATTAAATTGACATTTCCCTGTCAAGAGAGAAGTAGCGGCATTCGCTGGTTCTGGTTCTGCAGCATATGATTCCCAAGAATATTGATACAATGTAGTATACTCCCCATAGCACCAATTCCAATTTTTAGCCCCTTTCCTATTTGATCATGAAGGCAACATTTGAATAATGATACAGACATACAGTGCCGAAAGAGTGAAGATAGAGTGGGTAGATTTATTAGGAGAATATTCTCTATAACCCTTAACAAAGAAATGATCTGGCGTCTACAATCTTAGCTTGATAATATGATTGGACGGTTTTAGATGTTACTTTGTTTATATACCTAGATATTTTTGTGCTAAACTGCTCTGTTTTATAAATATGGATGGAAGCCGTAATAGCACATGCAAGGGAAATGGCGTTTGTTGTGAGAGATGAAAGTACAGAGATTTACTTCTTTTTTTTTGATAGTTAAGATATTTACACTGTTATGTACTGATATACACGAGTACATTCTCACATATTTACATACACGCATATATACATACACACATAAAAACATGTAATATATATACATACAACAACAGAGATATAAACATTGAATATGGACCAGTACATACATACACACATTTATCTACATGTATATACAGCGAGAGAGAGGGAGGGGAGAGAGAGATCGTGAGATTTAGAGTGTATATGTGGGACACGTGTGTTCAGGCCGTGTCCTCTAAGTGCCCCCTCCAAAAATAATTTAATTTAAGGGACACAACATGTAGCGTGTCCAATACATGTCCTAGAGTGTCCCCGTGTCTGATATGGGGACACGCCGACACGGTGATCTCTAGCAGTGGCAGTGCTTCATAGGTGGAGAGCCTCTACCAGCTGTGCTGAAACTTAATTTCAAACTCTTGGTTGACGTAGTTTATATATATATTTTGGCTTGAATTTTTTTTTGGTTGCCCATGATGGGGGCTTGTTTGGGCTTACCCCCTGGCCGGCCGTGATAATAAATTTTAAGAATTGATTTTTGTTGTTTGACAGGTGGCAGAATCAAAACTGGCAAAATTTGTGGAAGATATTATCATCCCACCGAGGATGATTGACATCATTGTTGATGGAGAGGTATTTTTTCTTTCGGTGATTGTAGATTTCCTAAGTGTACTGGATATAATGTGTTTGTTAGTTGTTTCAACAGCTACTAATGCAGATGTTGTGGATTTCTTCTTTAGGTTAGTGAAGAATACACGAGGACTCTTGAGACTCTGAGTAAGAAGCTGAAGTTCGTTGAAGTGGACCCAATGGTTAAAACTTCAAAAGCTCTGAAAGATGTACAACCTGAGCTAGAAAGACTTCGGCAGAAAGCAGTCTCAAAGGTTATTGAGTAGACTAAGTAAACATGTCCATTGATTGCTTTAGATTATTGAGAAACTTGGTGCCTATTTATGTATGATCTCCACATTATCAGCTGTCATATTTTGTATCAAGTTGATAGCTCTCCCGTTTGTATGATTATTGTTTGAGATAACTTATTTTTTTCCTAGCATCTTTGCATGCCCAAAAGTTCCTCGAAGGGTAGATGCAGGAAATGAAGCTAAAGCTAGTGCTTGGTGTAGGAAGCTTGATACACATACAAATATGCATATACATCATGCATCAGTATAAATATGTATGTATATGTAAGGATCAGCCACAAACAGGATAAGTTCTGGTATAATTGTAAGCTTGTAATTCTACGCCACTTCGTCAACGCTTTAACCAACAGGATAATGTTTCTAAAATTTTTACTTGAAATCAAATGAAAAGGTGCTTCAGATTGGTGTTTTGCCAATGGTGCCTTGACTTGTTGACTAAGTTATGCCTCTCTTGGGATGAATGAAGTAGTAAAGGTTTGTGGATGTTGAAATAGATTTGGGGGAACCATAGTGAATTAGGTGGGAGCTACTAGGGAATCTTAAAGAATGTTTTACTACCCATGGCGGAGATTCCTAAGCATCGAATGGTGTCTCTGATGGAGTCTTCTTGGTAGGTTCTTTTTACAGGAGGTCAGTCAATGCTAACTGCCTATTAAAAAGTTTATGGTGCTCTAAGGCCATTCAGAGTGTGGCATTTTTTGCTTGGACTGCTACTTAAGAGACTATTCTTATCATGATGACATAAGAAAGCAAGGAAAGGATTTGTTGGGCTGGTGCTGTATGTGTTAAGGCATTAAGAAATGAGGAAGTGGGTGAATCATCTTGTATCGAAATCGAATTATCCGGTGACCTCATAGATGAGGAGTTTCTCCCCATTATTTTTTGGTGTAGCCTGGTTCATGCCTTGTTCATGAACGCTCTTATTAATTATAACCTACAAAGCTAGTATATGAGTCTGGGCGGCCTCTCCACTCATTGCCAATTGTTTTTGAATTGGATGCTTTAACATGGTATCAAAGCTAGGCTTTCGGAGGATTTTGGACAAGACTCTCCTCGTTATTGCCCTGTTGTTTGTGCCATGAGTTCACCTTGTTAACCTACAAATCTAAGCTAGTATATGAGCTTGGCCGGCCTCTCTACTCATGCCAATTGGTTTTGAGTTGGATGCTTTAACTGTTCTCATCGATTGTTGGCATTGGGGGGCGAGTTTTATATCTTTTCGAGGGAAAGAGTGCTATGTTTATGCCTTAATCTACCAAGAATTTTAAACACATACACAGAATACATGTATGTATCAATATCTTATAAGAAACAGTATACGGTAAACTCCTGGTGGAAATAGGTAACGTGTAAGTTGAACATATTGGGCTGAGGATCATCCTAGGATTTAACAGCAGCAACGATCGTTTTATCATTCTATGGTATCATAGTGCCACATGATAAGTACATCCGATCAACCACTATATGGTCGAGACATGCACATGTCTAGGACTTAAATATACGATCATAAAACAACATGTCAACAACTTATCCTCTCCACTACCCCCAATTACATATTAATTCGTCGCCCTACTCTTATTCTCATTGTGGTTTCTTCTGGCTTTTCCTTGTCGTCCTCTCCAGCTCTCATGTCATATTCTTTCAAATCCTCCCAATATTTCTAGCTACAAGTATGATACGATAATAATTCAATTGAATTAACTGCAAGGTTATCCTAATTGACTGGCCCTTAGAACAGTTGTGCTGGGATTTTTTTTTAGGATAATCACATTTGTTGTACGAATTACTCCTATAGTTTTATGATGACAGTTCTTTTAAATTTCTATACATTTATGAAGTTTTCATGAGCAGAGATTTAATTTTCTTATTTGAGAATTGACATAGAATTTAGATCTTTTTCTGACAATCATTTTCATGTTAGTCTTGCATGGGGTGCTGGATAATCTTTTATTCACCGAATCAAAATTTATGCCTGTCCATTGTGGCATAATAGGAAAGTGTTATCATGTTTTTCAGATGCCTTCTTTTGTTTAACCTTGTCCTTGTTTACCAGGTGTTCGAATTCATTGTTCAAAAGCTTTATGCATTGAGAAAACCGAAAACTAATATCCAGATCCTTCAACAGAGTGTTCTTCTAAAATACAAGTAAGATATATCTTTTCCTTCCCAGCGGTGCTCATCTTATTTAGGACTGTGGCATATGTATCGGTAATTTCTCTCATCAAAGTGGCCATTAGTGGGCTCTCTTGGCATTGCGCATGTTTGTCATTGGAAAAGAGTTTTTTTTTTTTGGGTAAATAAAAAAAAGAAAAGAAAAGAGTTTTCTATGTGAATCTAATAGTTTTTGTGTTGTGCTTATGGTTATTTTCTGCATTTCTCCAATTTGTAGATAAATCTAACTACTAATCCCTCCACTGCTGACATAATTGTCCAACATTATCAGTAACGATTCATGGCAAGTGAAGCAATTTTTCTTATTGAGGTCGTTATTTATATCTTCACAGAATGTACACGTTCTGTTTCTTGTACTAGAAAAGGGCTGTTTGAAGTGAGAATAGATCATTTCCAAAAAAAGAAAAGAAAAAAAAGGTGAGAATAGATGGATAATGCTTAAGCCAAAATGGTCTTATGAATTTCCAATATTTCTTTACATAGTTGGACAACTGAAAAAGGGTTAGTGCCAACATGTATTGATGGATTACTGAATCAGAGATGACCAACTTCTAGAGACAAACCTGTAAAACGATTAACACGTGTGTCTAACTACATCCCAGAAAAGGAGCTAATGATTCCATATGACTTCTCTGCTTTCCTACACGTGCAACACCAGTTAGGAAGAAGGGAATTTGCCTAACATGAGAAAGCTTAAGATTGGAGTGGACAGTTACCGTCCAAACATGAATCATCAATTTATGAACCTTGATTTTCTAAGTGAGCCTTCATGGTAAGGAACTCGTGCAGCTCTTAGTTGTGAGTAGAGAATGAAAATTCTCAGAACATTTCAGTAAACATTCCTCCATTTCATCATGTCCTTCCCTTGCTTATTGCCCTCTTACAATATATCCTCTAAATATGCTGTTACTAACTTCAACTCCAAATGTTGGACAAATTAACTAACTTGGGCTCCGACTCTCTCCAAATTACCTAAGTATTGTAGGATCCAATCCTTAATAAAACATTCTTGAATCTGTTTTTTTCCTGAATGGAAAATTATGATTACATAATAGGATTAATGCTTCCCTATGGACCAAAAAGTTTTGATTGAGGGAGTGCTCATATCATATATCTATAGCCAATGTAGAATTCATTGTATTTGACTTTAGCTTAGTTTCTCTGTCACTATGCTCATGAGCCAGTTTGTGCCAAGACTAAGGCAGGAGCAGAGTTGACAAACCATCAAATATTTCTATGATTGGAGCTATAATTCAGTTAGGACGCACCACTATTTGATAGAGTGTAAATTTCACATTTAGGCTATCATTGGGTGCAAGTGTAAAAGCTCTTAAACGATGTGAAGGCAGGGCCTATTGGTTTGCTATTTGAGCAATTTTATCTTTGTTAGTTGACGGCATAATTTAGAAATTGCTTCTTTAATATTCTTTTGAAGAAATTGGTGCTCATTTATTGAAAATGTAGGTATATTATCTGCTTTCTCAAGGAGCATGGCAAGGAGGTATATACTGAAGTCCGCGCTGCATATGTGGATACGATGAACAAGGTAAACATGGAACCATTTTAAAACTTCTACCACTTTGGTTCACGGACTTGCATTTTGAACTACATTAGTTGATGTTCTTCCGCAGCTGGGAGTGTCCTGAACTACTTTGTTTCATACTTTGAATTTCATTTTGAGCAGTGTAATATATTGCCTGTTTTCAATGTTAATTGGAGCACCCTACTCTGAAACTGTTAAAGGTGTATTCTCTGCTGGTTGATGATATTAGCAGAGCCTTATTTCAGTTTCATGCAGCAAACTTGATCTGATGATTAGAGTATGGTGTCATTGGAATACGCATTTCAGTTTCATGCTGTATGTTCTTTATAGTAGATAGTAAATGATAACTACGTGCTTTGTTTTTTCTTGTTAATTTGGTAATGGATAGTAAATGCCTTGGGTTGGAAGATGCATACCAGACCAGATGATGGTCCAATGGAATACAGTTCTAAAACTTTATACAATCTATGTACAGACTCTTCATGGCCACACTCTTTACTGTTAGATGATTGGACTTCTGTTATAACATTGAAATTCATAGGTATAGTCTTCTTGCCCCTTGTCACAGTTCCACTTAACAAAAGAGTTATTCTTTTTTCTACCATCGGGTCTTCTTAGGAGCAGATCCATTGTACGCGGAATCCTTAACTGTGATTTCCCTCCAAAGATGCAAAGCCATTTTGTTTAGTAACTAGAAACCTGAAGAAAGCAGCAGGGAGCTATCATGACTGTTTGCAATATTCTCAAGTCCTAAACATGAATATCAACTAAAAGTTCCGTTCATTCCTTCACGGATAGCCAGGTTGTTCAACATTGTGATGTACAGTGGGTCATTAAGAATAAAATTATCTATTATTGTTTTGCACTTTTTAGAGGTTCTAATTGTTGTTATCCAAGACAATTTGAGTGTAAGGATACTATACTTTCGTATGTTTCAATTTGCTATCCATCTGTTTTAATTTGCTAGTTGTTATGCATGCAGGTTTTAAGTGCACACTTTCGTGCTTATATTCAAGCACTGGAGAAATTGCAGTTGGATATAGCAACATCTAGTGATTTGATAGGTGTTGAAACGGGAAGTACTGGTCTTTTTTCAAGAGGGAGAGAACCTTTGAAGAACCGATCTGCTGTTTTTGCTTTAGGAGACAGAATAAGCATTCTGAAGGTTTTATGCTGCTATTAGGAATACGTAATTTTGCTATTTTCTCGAAAGAATTTGACAATGTTAATTCATATTTACATGATTTATCCACTATAAATTGTCATTCCTTTTGCATAAAATTGTCATGCCTTTCCATTTCTCTCAAGCTTTTGTCAGTATCTTCCATTCATAAGCAGAGTGGTATATGTGTACACACGATCATATGTGTAGATGAAAGTAGCATTGCTTTTGTTTGTGGCTGATGATCATCATGCCATAATCATTCTTTCCAATAAACATGTGGCAGTTAAATATAATTGCAGTAAAAGTGTGTTTATATCCATTTGAATACACATTAGTAACCATCATTATTTTAATTTGGAGGAACTGCACACCGAGCTTTCTTAACTTGAAATCATATCAAATCTGAGGTTACACATGATCCATGTAGGATCATATTGTGTGTTCCAGCAAATCCAGCCTTGCCAACTTCCTCTCTGCTTTCTTCTTGGTTTTCTTGGAGTGGTCTTAATGGCTAATAGGATTAGCAGATGCACAGTGAGACAAAAAAAATATAACTTTTTTGTGTGTGTGTGTCTGGCATACACGTGTTGAGGAACCCAGTCATTCAGACGGACTAGAACTACTGGCTTTCTATTTTTTCCTACTTCCTCCAACTGAACTATTGACAATCTGACATTCAATTTGGTAACAATGAAAGAGCACAGATCACTCATAACCATGGTTTGAAACATTGGACTACAGAAGAGAATCGGTCTAATCTCAATTAAACCACAGACAGAATCATAGATAAATACACAGAGGTTCTTGTCTTATTATTTTGTCTCCTTCTCATTACCTTTTGCTCCCCTTAGCCTCAAAGTTCTTGTGTACGAGTAGGATTTGCAATTTGGGACAGTTGCTTGTTGTACTAGCAGAATTCAGGTATTTGCTTGTATTTTTGGAGAATTGGCTTGAGAGTTGAATATATTTACTCTTGCAGGAAATTGATGAACCTGCATTGATTCCGCATATAGCTGAAGCCAGCTCCCGCAAGTATCCTTATGAAGTCCTATTTCGGAGCTTGCACAAGCTGCTTATGGATTCTGCTTGTTCTGAGTATATATCCGGTTTCTTTGTCTTGGATATCACATTGAAATGCTAGTCAATGAGTTCACGTTGCTACAGTGATTTAGTGCACCAGGGGTGCATATTGACCTTTTTCCTCCATTATACAGGTATCTCTTCTGTGACGACTTCTTTGGCGAAGAATCTGTATTTTATGAAATTTTTACAGGTATAAGTTCTTATTTATTTGCACTGATTGTTGATAAAAATGGAAATGATCCATAGGACCAATTAAATGCTGGCATTTGATGTCATTGTCACAATCTCTACACAAAATCTTCCTATATCTATTATACATGGATGAGAACTGATGCCCTACAAAATGTTTGTATCATCCTAAATGGGCTTAAAGTTTGGAGCTGTTTTGCAATTACATAGCAAGCTTTCATTGCCTGGTTTAATTTCTTGGATTTAAATTGGTTTTCTTAACAAAGAACAATACTTTGGACCTGTCATATAGTTATGCATCGTATTTGGAATTATGATGATTTCTTGACATATGCTTTGACTTTATGGTATCAGGTCCATTTGCTGTAGTTGATGAACACTTCAATTCAATCATTCCATATAGTTTTGATGCAATTGGCCTTATGCTTATGATCCGCATTATACACCAGCATCAGGTAACGTTGGACACTTGAGTAATCCTCGTTTAAGTTACACAAATAGCATATGTACTTGGCCAAAATCCAATTTGGTAATATTCCTCACAAGCATATGCTTGAAGCTTCTCTCTAAAGGCTATAGCTATTGCAAAGCAAGAACTAATGGATGGTTAAAAAATTGTCCTTAATTCTTGATCCAAAACTCCTGAACTCTGAGTTGGCCAGAAGCTTATTTATTAGTTGATTTGACGAGGGTCAATGTATAATTAGTATTTGAACATGATCAAAGTAGCAATGTTGTTTTCACTCATATCTTTTCCTTCCCAGCTAATGATGTCTCGAAGGAGGATTCCGTGCCTGGATTCATATTTGGATAAGGTATGCATCTTTCTAGTTTGTCTGGATGGTGAAGAACCTCTGTGTGTGTGTGTGTGTGTGTGTGTGTGGTGCTTAACCTGTTGTTTTTGCAACTGGCCTTTGCTTCTCTCGTAAGTTTGATGCTGAGAGTGGAAAAAAAGAAGCATCCATATTGTAGCTTGTTGATTTAGTTGTATTTTCAACAGCCATATATTGGTATCTGCAGTGGCTAGGGCACTTAAATAAGTAGTGAAATGCCTTGAGTGGTGCCCTCCTTTGGTCACAATAAAGCCTTTGAATGGACTATTAATGGCATTTGAACAGGTCCAAAGTCAGGAAGTTCCCTGAAATATTGAATTAGGAGTTGCTTTCAGCGAACTAATGATTTGTTGCGAACCTGATATTTGTGTAAAGTCACATACTCCCATTGTCCCATTTTATTTGTTTATTTTCATTAGTCGTGCCTTTAATCGGATCAGCAATAATGCATTTTCGAGAATTGAACCTTTTTTTTGAAAGTTTTCCCACCAATCAGAAGTAGTTGTGGTACTTGCGTCTTCAATAAAATACAAAATACTCTATTTTCCTAACTATTTTTATTTTGAATTTTTTTTCCACAATCAAAAGAAAACAAAAATGAACAAATAAAATGGGATGGAGGGAATAGTTATTTCCTTAGAGATTCTGTTTGCCTCGATTATTGAACAAACTTAATATAGACCGATACAAATTCTCTGTAATGAATTTGAGCAGGTCAACATTGCTTTATGGCCTCGTTTCAAGATTGTATTTGACATGCACCTCAGCAGCTTGCGGAATGCAAATGTGAAGACATTGTGGGAAGACGATGTTCATCCTCATTATGTGATGCGACGCTATGCTGAGTTTACTGCTTCACTTATTCATCTTAATTTTGAATATGGAGACGGCCAGGTAAGACATACTTCAAGTTCAACGATACTTTCTACTGTGCAGTTATGATTAGATAGAATGATCTAAGAAGTATAGACACATCTACCGGCCTCATGTATACGTATAAGATGATGCGACATGCTCCGGACAAGTGTCAGTCACGTCTAGATATGTTTTGGATTTGATTTCTTTATATATATTGCCTTAGTTAGAAACCTTGGGGACATCTTAGGAGGTTAGAATTCAATTTTAAAAAGTTGGTAGGTTAAAATAATCTAGATGCTTAGTTCATGTAATATTTATTTACTGTCTGTTCTTTTAATATCTTCATAGTTTGATTTTTATTCGTGTTTTATTTTAATTTTAGGGGAAACAATTTTTAATTGCTATATGAATTTATAGTAATCAGTAAGATTTTAGGGAATTGTGAATCGGACGATTCAGTGGGTAATCGATGTGATCATGTTTCATGAATCGGCAAAAAATGGGTGAATTGGTGAATCCATGAATCCAATAGTCTGATTCACTGGCGATTCCCCAAATTTGGTTTTTGGCTCCTTTTTTGCTTTATAAAGAAATTTTTATCTTTGAGATCAAATAACGAGAGGCAGAGATAAAATGTGACGTCTAATAACCCGAAGACCTTTAAAAGGGTCGTTTGCATCTCTTGCAAATTGCAATAGTCTACTGTCTTACCTCTGGACCACGTGATTATCAATTAATCCTTAAGAAAGTTTTTATTCAATTTAGGCATATAATTTTCCTTCACACATCCCTTTCTTTATCTTGAAATGCATAGATATGTTTCTCCATCTCAAAATTCATGACCATATCAGAGCAATTCACAATCCGATTCGTGTAATGATTCAGACAATGTCCATGTCCATTCTCAATTCGGTTCATGATTTGCCTACCATGTGGGATGCTATCAGTGTCTGTGCTTCTTAGAGAATGATTGCTGAAATATGCTGTCTTCTTATAATTCCAGCTTGAACTGAACCTGGAAAGACTGAGAATGGCTGTTGATGACTTGCTTGTCAAGCTTGCGAAAATGTTTCCGAAGCCAAAGCTGCAGACTGTTTTTCTTATAAACAACTATGACATGACGATTTCTATACTCAAGGTAATTTCTTATATTCTTTACGTTTTAAACTGAGGTTGCCATCTGTTGAGGCCAATGTCCATGCCGATATCATGCAATGTTTGTCTAATTAATTAAAATAGTTAAAAGATTAATCAAAGTTGCCAATTTCTGTGGAGTGGATTAGAAATTTATCATTTGGTTCCTAGGAAGCTGGTCCAGGAGGTGGGAAGATTCAACTGCACTTTGAGGAACTTCTGAAGAACAACACAGCAATTTTTGTGGTAACTGCTAACCCCTGGCTTTAAAGGCTTGTGTTCATGCAAATACGGATTTCCTGCTCTAAGTTGTAAAACAAAATTCTTTAATAACAGTCATTTCAACGACAATTGTTTGTATTTGAATTTTGAACATCCCGTTAGACCTGACGATGTCTCATACTGGTGGCAACAAATGGGTTTCTGACTGAAATTGAATTCCGTATGAATCCAAGGCACGTATCAGGTGCCTCACACAATCTTCTAAGTTGGCCAAGTCACATTTCGAGACTAAGATGATCACCAGGTTTAAGTCTCACGATTGTTCAATGAAGTGGGTTGAGATGGTCCTCACTTCGGATATTTTGCCAAATTCCTTTTTACGTAATGTTAGATACTTGTCGTATCGGTCATTTGGTTCCCCTTGCTTATACTTTTGGAATATTGTCGTTTTTATTGTACATTTTTTGTATTCTGGTCATTTTCATTAAATTTCTGGTAGGCCTTGACCACAGGAATCAGGAAGTGAAGAATTAGGCCCTATTTGGAAAAGGACCAGTCAGCCAATATAAGGAAAATTGTCTATGGACATCATTTATTTGTTTTCCTATCACTGTTTTTTTATGTTTCTTTTTAGTTTTTCAGTTCCTCTCGTCAAAATGAATTGGAGAAGTAATTTTTATTTTAGCAAAAGTATGAACAAAGTCCGCTAGAACAAAATGATCCAGAAAACCGGCAAATAAGCTGGGGGAACCAAATGGGCGAGTCATTAGGCCTTTAATATCATAGGTTATTAGGTTTTGGAAATTTTCAAATCTTCTCCACAGCTTTCAATTAGTTCACTAAGTTTCGTTCCTTGTTCATTGCAGGAAGAATTACTTCTGGAACATTTCGGTGCACTTATCAAGTTTGTAAAGACCAGACCATGTAAGTATTATTTGGGGGAAAAAAAGAAGAAAAATTGCATTAATGTGATCTTAGTCTTCTGATTGTCGAGATGGGACTTATTGTCTACGTTATTTTGTCAGCCGAGGACCCAACTTCTGGTTCCGAGAGACCAATAACTGTGTCTGAAGTTGAGCCACTTGTAAAGGACTTCTCCAGCAGATGGAAAGCAGCAATAGAGCTGATGCACAATGATGTTATCACTTCTTTCAGCAACTTCTTGTGTGGCATGGAGATCTTAAGAGCTTCATTGACTCAGCTGCTGCTATACTATACAAGGCTCTCAGATTGCATAAAGAGGGTCGTCGGCGGGTCTTCCCTGAATAAAGATCTTGTTTCCATATCTTCAATAATGTACGAAATCAAGAAATACTCGAGGACATTCTAGATCCTTCGCTTTTCTGATGTTAACGATAATCATTAAAGATTTTAATTTCCTGTAATTTGTTTGTGGGAAAAGGGTAGGTAGAAGTTCTCGCCTTGTGGGTTACGAAGATATTGTATGAGACAATTTTCTTTGCAACGATTATCAAGAGATGAATAATTGCGGCAAATATTGACAGATTTATCTCGGAGTTTTCACTTTCAACGATGTGGAATACGCACACACTTAATTGTATACGTAGTACAACGAGGTGGTCTTTGGTTAAATTTTAAATTTGGACTACTGTATTTCCATGTAGTTTTAATCTGATCTATCTAAAGGGTTAAATTTTAAATTTGGATCGAGAAATGGGCTTGGATCTGATGTAGGGGGAGTTTTCCAAATGATAAAATCAACATTTGCTATAATCAATCCATTGATTGCAATTTTTTTTTTATAGCAAATTTTGATTTTATCTGTTTTTATCATTTTGAAAAGTCCCTCGTGGTAGAGTAGATTACTGTGAGCTAGTAGATTATTATGAGCTGATTGTTTGAATCTATTTCCATGTTTTATTTTTTATTTTTATAACTTCAATTTCAAAAATATAAGTTCATGAAGCGTTTTAAAATCTGACTATTTTTTCGAAGTTGTGTCCAGTTTTGAACTTAAAAAAAGTCCATAATTTAACTTTTTGGATTGCACAATACGATGAAGGATGAAATTTTGATAAATTTCGTGCACATACTTTGTTTAGTATTACTTTTAAGCTGAATAATTGGGGAGAGAACACCCTATGAAATTTTGAAAACACCTTGGGATTGCCCAGTAGTTAGGATGAGAGGATGAGTGTCAAGCTTTGTGGATAGTTCTCAAGGTTTAAGGTTCGATTTCCCATCGAGTGATTGCCCTTGCACCAAGTCGCAGGCCAGGACTCGTGTGGCTGTTTCCCCCAGAGTTTTGGGCACGTCAGGGCGTCTCTAACCTTATAGAGCCTACAACAAACATTTCGAATAGCCCCTAAAGTATCATTATACGGGTACATGTAGTTACGAAAAAGACCTTTCATATAACAAAGTCGTTGCAAGCATTTTGAGTGTATAAAAATACCAAAATCAATAGCCATCATAATATTTCAAAAAGTACTATTTAAATACTACTCTCCTCACATTTTTAGCTCCAAATGTATTAATTAAACGTACATAATCAAGTTTTTCAACACATTCTTTTTTATTGAAAGCAGTTAATTCATTCAATTTTCAAATTTAACTACAAAAATGTTCCTTTCCCCTGAGTCAACTGTAACCAGAATAGTCAACCGTCTTTTATAGGAAACCCCATGAATTTGAAAAACAATTATCATTTGCCTTCAAATGAGTGAGCATATCAATGAGCCTTTTTAGTTTCTTCTTCTTTTTTTTTTTTTTTTTTGGGGGGTGAAACTTCTCTCAATACTTTCGATTTGGAATAAATCCCTAGCATCAATACTAGAAAGCTCATCTTTTTAAAAAAATCTTCCAAACTTGCACATTAAGGGTTGGTTTGGGTGAATTGAAAAAACTAGTTTTTTGGTTTTTTAGTTTTGTCCTTATTCAAAAAAAAATTGTATTTGTTAGTTTTCGGTCAATTTTTTGTGGTTTCTTGGCTTGCCTCGACGAGAGGGATCTAAAAATTATAAAATTATTAGTCAAATTTAAAGTTTTGTGAATAAAGACGAAAAATAATTTAAAAAACCGGTTTTTTGGATTATTTTTCGTCTTTATTCACAAAATTTTAAGTTTGTCTAATAATTTTATATTTTTTAGATTTCTCTTGTCGAGACAAGCCAAGAAACCACAAAAAATTTACCGAAAACCAACAAATGCAAATTTTTTTTGAATAGTGACAAAACCAAAAAAACCAAAAAACTAATTTTTTCAATTCACCCAAACCACCCCTAAGACACAGACTTGTCCCATATTTCATATTTGTACCTTTTCACTTGGGCTTTACTTTGAATTGGGCCTTAAAATTTTTAACCAAGTTAACTTAATCTTTATGTAAGCCTCATTTTTATATGGGTCTATACAAATGGGGAACCCCCAAAATTTTAATTTTGGGAACTTACCACGATTTCTTTATGGGCTAAAGTCCAAAGCCAACTCTGGAGTTTAAATCAAGAGCCTTAGTACACATTGGTTTGGTTTCACCAACCTCTTACTCGCAAGGAAGAATTAAGATGATGAAAAAGTATAGCATGTTTTTAGAATCAAAATAACGTATTGAGTTTTAATTGTTTTTATTGTTACATATCTCTTGAGATTGTGTTTGTATCATAAATTTATGAAAAGATTGGTGAAAGAAAACAGAAAAGGAAAAAACAATAAAAGCACGAATTGGTGAAAAAACAATTAAAACACGCATGGTTCGTAAATTATAAGTGACAAACCCGTGCTATGTGCATACTCATGTGGAAATATGTAAAAGACATAAAAATTAAGAAACATGAATACAAACGAAACAGGTATCTCACACACACACACACAGATATTCATGTAATTTTAAGTCTTACTCGAGAAATGATTTTGAGAGTTGAACTTGAGTGATGTGTTTTGAGGATTGAATTATTAAATCAAATGATGAAAGATAATAATCATGTAATATGGAATTGATGTTGGGTGGGTGATGCAAATTATTTTCCATTACTATCATACTACGTACCCTACACATGCTTAGTATATAAAGTTAATTAGTAATACATTAAGATAGTTAATTCCTCGTGCTCTCGTAACAATTCGCGATAATGTTTCCTGCTCATTGGCTGGATTACTGATTTTGATATTAATATCGCGACCAAAAGATTATGATAATATATTTGCTCATGCAAATTATTTAGTACTATCAAATCTTCTAAAATCCCACATCACCTAATTTTCAACTAGATAAACTAAAAACATGAACTAATAATGCTAGGGATTAAGGCCCCGTAGTTAGGTCAATCCGGCTATCCATCTCGACACTGACGGCTCTGATTTAATTCAAATTCTAAATGATCTGAGTCGTTTATTATTTGGATTAAAATTCGAGCGTTCATTGACGAGATGGACGACCAGATAATTTTGCTACAACGTTGTAGTGGACTCCGGACCCCACCAACGTCCAATCCGATCCATGGCATTCTAGTCATACATGAGAGCGTGAGTGTTGTGGTTTGGTGTTATGGCGGATTTTTATGTCCATGTTATTGAAAGTTGAAACATATCTAAAAAGAAGTGTCCTCCCCCGTGACTGGGGAAAATATTCGGCAAGAGCTTTCAAAACCAAATCCCAAGTCCTTGTCATCTTCTTCTTCTTCCACGTCCAAAACCCACTCAACGCTGCATGAATCCCTCCACGTGCCCTCTCTTTCTCTCTCTCTTCCCTGTCTCTCTCTAGAAATTCCTTCAATCCTAAGAAAGCGAAGTCACAGCTACCCATTCCGTAACACGGCGCCACTCGCAATCTTCCTCAGCCGACTTTTTCCCGATACTAAATAACACGGAAAATTAATTAGGAAATACAGATATACAGACAGAAGAGAAGGAAAGTTTGAAGAGAGAGAGAGAGAGAGAGAGAGAGAGAGAGAGAGAGAGAGCATCGCGAAGGCTGTCGAATTGAACCGACTCTCAATTCACTGATTCTGTCTTCAACTTCTTCATCTTCTCTCTCTCTCTCTCTCACGGTCACACGCAAAGAGTCGGCTCGAATCTGGTATGTATCTATCTATTACTATTTCCATTTCTATTTTACTGCTTATTACTGGATTTTATTGGGAAACTGCTAGGTTTTTGCGTATACCTTTCAGTTCAATTCAAAACTAGGGTTTTTAATAAAGGTTCAATACTGGAACTACTGAGTTGAATGTAGGAAAACCGATGAAACCCCTTTGCTTTCTCTGTTTCACTAAATTTGGTATCTGTATTAGATATGGCAATGTAGAAATACTGATAAAACCCTAGCTTTCTCTGTTTCACTATTTTTCACTAATTGTGTATCTTTATTAGATATGGCTTTTGATCACAGCTCAGTACCAAGAGATCTACGCCCTCTGAATACAGCTCGAACAATGCCTGATGAGACTCGCATTGCACCGGCTACGACATCTGGTAGGAACATTGAGGGGTTTGTAGGGAATCCAGTTCGTGATGCTGGTAGTCCTGGGTCAATCCCGGTTTATTACCCGGCAACGGTGTCTGATGCAGGGTTTGTAGGTTTAGGGTACAGTAATGCCACTTCCGGGGTGGCTTCTTTGTGCCCTCGGATGCCCGTAGGTGTTGTTGCTCCCCCTGGTGGTAATATGATGACGGGGTATTATCATGCCCCAAGTTTTGGGGCACGGGTTGGTGGCAATGCCTCTGATCAGGCTAGTGATGAGGGCAGAGAGGACTCAGTTTCGGGGAAAAAGGTTAAGTTTCTGTGTAGTTTTGGGGGAAAGATTCTTCCGAGGCCAAGCGATGGGATGCTCAGATATGTTGGAGGGCAGACTAGGATTATTAGCGCGAGGAGAGATGTTAGCTTTGACGAATTGGTTCAGAAGATGGCTGATACTTACGGGCAAAATGTTGTTATCAAGTACCAATTACCTGATGAAGATCTTGACGCCCTTGTATCTGTTTCATGCCCTGATGATCTTGACAATATGATGGATGAGTATGAGAAATTCGTAGAGAGGTCTTCAGATGGGTCATTTAAGTTGAGGGTGTTTCTATTTTCATCTTCAGAGCTTGACTCTTCTGGGGTGATGCAATATGGAGAAGTGCAAGATAGTGGGCAGCGATACTTTGAGGCGGTGAATGGGATTATGGGTGGAGTCGGTGGGAGTATTGTGAGGAAGGAGAGCATGGCAAGTGCGACCTCCACGCAGAATTCGGATGTGAGTGGGACTGAGGCTATCGATGGGTCAGGCCATTGTCAAGGGGATGTTCCCGGGCCCCTATCCACTGGGGTGTTTTCTCCTAACGCCAATCCTGCCACTACTCAAGAACCTAACCCAGGACTGGGGTGTGTGGATCCTACCCCTTCATTTAATGCTGAAGTGTCTACCGGTCCACTGGGTATTCAGATGATGATGTCGACTACCCCTCAAACTATGTCGTCTCTACCTGAGTATGAATTTGAGAGATCTGTGCCTGTTACTGTACAACAGCAGCAAATTGGGGCTGACTTGCAACAAGCTGGAGCTAATTTTCAGCCCCCTGCACCTTATTTGCAGGCTTATATTGATCCTCCTCCCAAAGAAACATTTCCTACTCAGATGGGTTACCCAAATCAGATATTAGGGAATGTTGGGCCTATGTCCGCACATCCACAGTTCCATGATAATGCTTCTGGTATTTTCTCTCATCAGTTTATCCCTGCAGTGCACATGACAATGGCCCCTTCAACTCATGTCAGTATGAAACCTAACATGGTGCTGCCAACGGTGCACTATCCCAATGAAAGAACATTTGGGGCAAGGGTTGTCCAGCTTCCCAGTGACCAAAGCTACAATGCCTATCAAGCCCAGGTCCCTCCTTCAGTGGTGGGAGGAGGTTACGGATGGAATCAAGTTTCACAACCAGAGCAAGTGGTTATTTCTGAGGGTTGGGTACCTAATCAGCAGGTAACTTTTCCAGAGAAAATCACAACATTCAAGGACTGTTCTATGTGTGAGAAAGCATTGCCTCATGCACATTCAGATACAGTGGTTCAGGACCAAAGAGAGAGCCCTGCAATCACTGAATCTGATTTACCTATATATCATAGTCTCCGATTGGAGGATAAAATGAGAGCCCTGCCAATGAACATGGTTGTGGTAAGTGGAGCCCCAGGAGAACGAATTATTGAGCAAGGTGCGCGACCAAAGGTTTTGAGTAATTTAGATCAGGAAGTTGGGAAAACTCAATTGGAGGCAGTCATGGCCGCACAGAATGTTGTGTGGCAGCATGAAAATGAGAGAGTAATTTTACAGAGTGCAGAGAATCCTGATCACATCAAAGTATCAGCTGTTGCCCGTGGTGTCGTAGGATTCGCCACTGGTTTGCAGTCTCCCGCTATAGCCACGAATACCCTTCCTCAGACATCCCAAAAGAATGTTGCCCTACCTCTTGCAGTGCCACCCCAATACCAGGTTAAACAGGAGATCTTAATGAACAAACAAGTAGTTAGCAGTGATAGCAATCCTGGTGGAGGTATTCCTTTCCAAATGTCAGATCATCTGGTACGTGAATCTCCAAAGGACTATTATAGTAAACTTCCTGGCGTTGGCCCTAAAGAAGATACTGTAGAGCCGTACGACCGTCTCAAACATATAGGAGTCGGGATACAAAATCTCCAGATAAGTCCTCAAGAGGTTTTTGTTGGTAAAGAGCAGACTAAGTCACCCAGTGAGAATCCTATGAAGGAAGATGTTGTAAGGGAGCAGCATGTAAAAATTGCTGTGAGCACTCAGAGAATGGTGTTGGATACTAATCACATCAAACCGAATGAGCTGCTGCCTTCCTTAAACTTGGTTTCTCGCTTGCATAATTTTCAACCACCGGAGTCCTTTGAAGTGGCACAATCACCTCTTTTGGTTATTCCTACATCACACCAACCGTCAAACCTTGGCATTAATTATACGGCTCCTGATGAATCTTCTTATGGTAATCTTGCCTTTTCTGATGCTAGTGTAGCGCAGAGAACTGAAAGAATTCCACCTATTGGTGGTGAATGGAAAGAGAATCCTTCACTGTTCCATAATATGTTGCTTCCTGATAATATTGGAAATGTAGCCTCCAATGGGAGTGTATCAATTTCTGTTTCTCCTTCCTATAGGGTTGGGGATGCACAAGATTCCTCAACCTCACTTTTCAGTGAACAAGATCCTTGGAATTTGCGGTATGATACTCATTTCCCTCCACCGAGGCCTACCAAAATCGCGTTAAGAAAGGAAGGTTTGGGTACGTGGGATACTTTTGTGGAAAATCATATGGAAAGCAGTGGAGAATTACCAATAGGCAATAGAATGGAAGTATCTGCCATAGCGCAGTTGGATGATGGAGTTTACCAGCCCAGTGGCAATTTGACTAGGACCACTCAAGGTGATATGTGGTCTTTTTTTTTTTTGGGGGGGGGGTGCATATCCTGTTTTCCTCTTATTTTTTTCTGGAATGTCTATTCATTACTTTCTTATTCACTGTCGAAGGTTCAGCAGATGAACTTATCAAGCAAGAACTTCAGGCTGTTGCCGAGGGTGTAGCTGCTTCTGTTCTGCAGTCATCTATGCCTTCTAATCCGGACATAACCACCATGCATGACAGGAGTGAAACTCTTTCTGAAGTCAATCAAGACAGTGAAGTTCAAAATACTGATGTTGAATTGAATAAAGCAGGCTTTGAGGTCCTTAAACTGCTTTAACTTCCTTGGCACTTGTATCTGTTTTTTTATGTAGCTTTTACTCTTCCATCTGTAGAATGCATTTTCTGGTTGCATTTACCTGTCAATGTTGTTCAAATTCAGGACATCAAAGCCAAACTTCCAGAAAAGACAAATGTCGGGTTTCCTGTATCGGATGGTCTTGGTCACTTACAGGTTGAAGATTAGTTTATTTCTTCTTCAGTGTCTAGCTGATTGGCATAACAAAATCTTTCTTTTTTGATTTGGCAGATTATAAAGAACATTGACCTTGAGGAACTTCGGGAATTGGGTTCTGGCACCTTTGGTACTGTTTATCATGGAAAATGGAGGGGTACTGATGTTGCAATCAAACGGATCAATGATAGGTGTTTTGCAGGGAAACCTTCAGAACAAGAACGCATGGTTTGTTGGTCCTTCCATTGCGATCAATAAGCTTCTCCTCCATTGATTTTATTTATTTATTGGTAACAATATTGTTCTGTTGATTTTATTAGAGAGATGACTTCTGGAATGAGGCAATCAAGCTCGCTGACTTGCACCATCCGAATGTGGTAGCCTTTTATGGTGTTGTGCTTGATGGTCCTGGTGGTTCAGTGGCAACAGTGACAGAATATATGGTTAATGGTTCTCTAAGAACTGCTTTGCAGAAGAGTGAGAGGTAAAATGTGCTCCTTTTGGTTCTTGAATCCTTATACCTTTCCTTGTTTAGTTTGACCCGATATGCATTTGAGAAGTCCGAAGGAATTGATGCTTTACTAATTGTTGTTAGGAATCTTGATAAACGAAAGCGTCTAGTGATTGCTATGGATGTTGCCTTTGGAATGGAGTACTTGCATGGAAAGAATATTGTACACTTCGATTTGAAAAGTGACAACTTGCTTGTCAATCTTCGTGATCCTCACAGACCGATATGCAAGGTTAGCTGAGCAGGCCTCCTGTTACTTTAGTATTCTGAAAGGGGTATTGTTTTTCCTCCTAGTCATGCTCTGTAATCTGTATATTTATGCCGGAAAGAAACACTGGGAGGAAGTCGGGGACTGTTATTACTGTTTTAGTTCCCATACTTACTAGTTGCTATCTTTTTCAGTAGGGCACATAATCCATATCACATGCACTCGGGTTTAACTTGTAAGTGGATACAGATGTGGGGGTCATTTGGTAATTACATATAGATATATTTTATATGCTTTTGAGTTTGTTATGCATTTATGTTCTGGTACATATTTCTACATGGACACGAGTTTATAATTTGGCCTAATATTGCTTTTGTTCGAAACTTCTATGGAAAATACAGAATAACCAAACAGGGCCTGAACTTAATAGGTAAGTACATTGGCTGAGGAGCTCAAACCCAATTGTTTGGATAGGAAAAGAGGTGGCATGTGTAAGCCCAATAAGTGTTGTTGGACCTTAGGTGTGCTGAGGTTCTTTGAGAGTAAAACGAGCAGCACTACAGTCAGCCTTGTGTTAACAATAGAAAATTAAAAATCATATCGTTCCGTGATTAAGTACATATCAAATTAGAAATTCAATTATCTTCCCTTAGTTTAAGATAGTTCATGTTTTTATTTTGTCTTTGTTGTGTGCAATAAGCTGACTGGCGATGGATTTTGTGTCAGGTTGGTGATTTGGGGTTATCCAAGGTGAAATGTCAGACACTTATCTCAGGTGGTGTTCGGGGAACTCTTCCTTGGATGGCACCAGAGCTTCTGAATGGAAGCAGTAGCCTCGTTTCTGAAAAGGTCAATGGTTTCAACCTATCATCTTTTCACAGGACCACCTATAATCCTTCCCCCCTTCCTCTTCTCTCTCACTAACGTGGGATTTGTGTATTTCGTTTTGTTGGTTTTCAGGTAGATGTATTCTCATTCGGGATTGTGATGTGGGAACTTCTTACCGGAGATGAACCATATGCTGACTTGCATTATGGGGCTATTATTGGTAACATTCCCCATTATTGTTTTTTTATGCACTTCGTTCTTAACAAGTTCAAGCAGCTGATAGTATATATTTTCAGGAGGTATTGTGAGCAATACATTGCGGCCGCTGGTGCCAGAATCATGCGACCCAGAGTGGAGATCACTAATGGAGAGATGTTGGTCATCAGAAACGTTAGAAAGGCCAAGTTTCACCGAGATTGTGAATGAGTTACGCTCGATGGCGGCTAAGGTTCCCCCAAAAGCAGTAACCCAACAGCCAATTCCCTCTACACAGCCTTAAGGTAAAAGTTGAAATTCCAGGCAGTTTTCCAACCCCCTGCAGTGTCTGTTTTGTCTTGGGCACGTGGTTACAAATTTAGCATGCAGTAATAAATCTTTTACGTTTTTCTTTTTGTCAAATGTAGAAGGGAAGAAACATTATAGTGTTTGGAATAGAAATCTTTGGTTTTTTCCCTGAATAAAGTTGTCGGTTCATTAAACCATTTCCCTTCCCTGTTGGGATATTAATTTTTTCCCTTGTGGGATGAGGGAGATTTCGCAGTGTTCGGTAAATCATTTTCCAAATCAGGATAAAAGCATAGATACCACTGATACATATTGCGTTAGGATCCTCCTCACATTTATATGTGATAGAAAACAACGCTCAAAAAAGGCCTTCACACTTTATCACGAGTCTCATACATATGTGATAGAAAGAACAAATGACACCGTGACAGTGTCCCAGAGACACTAAGACTTCTGTTTGCGTTTATTTTCCAGGATCACTCCCTCTCTCTCAGTATGGTGTGCAATAAGTTTTTTCTCAATTTGGCATTTAAGTTTTTTCTCCAATTATTACTCATTTCGCTCACTCTCTCACAAAATCTCTTCTCCATGACGTTGCTCTTATTAAAGCATTAAATAAGTTACCTGCTCTGGAGACTCTCCCTGTAACAGGTAAATGCCATACATGTGTCGGGAGAACTCTTGTAGAACCGATCATATCTACTGAATTACAGATGCCATTACTCTTACCAAAATGCTAATGCGAAGGCAAGGGAATCAAGCACTGTGTACTCTCCCCCAGATTCGTCTCCTCTTTTCCGTTACTGATCCTATCATGCTTTAACTTTTTGTCAGTAGACGAGAGTTTAGTTCATTCAGGGCTAAGGGTGTGTGTGTCGTGCGTAACCTATTCGGAGAGTTTTTTTTTTTTTAATGATTAGTTTCCGTTCGGAGAGCTTGTTTGGTTTCTTTTGAGATAAATTTAAGCCCTTGTCATGTTTATCTCTATACTTCTCTACGTAAGTATAAAAGGGTAAACTGTAATTTTTTTCGTTATATTTTCTTTATTTATTTGTAGAAGGCAATAAAGAGTCGTTGAATTTTCATAGTAACATCAAGGGAAAGAAATTTTTTCTGTCATGAAAATTCATTTAAGTTTTCTTTTCAATGACACATTGCTCTCAATTTGGTTTAATCTATTTGTGGGAGTGCAATACAAGTCTCGTGTGCTACGAGGCGAAGCAATGAAATGTTGTACCTTAGACAGCAAAATCCCAGTAGCAGAAAGGTTCAGAAATGAAACACATATTTGTTGTTCGGAATCCAAAATGACTCTTCAAAATTTCTCCCAAATAAGTATAAGCTTGCTGAGTGTTGTCTCGTTTCCTTATTGTGCAACCCTTTATTATCAGTTATGGAAAGAAATCATTCGCAGTTCATTCAGCAACCAAAAATGATAGGTACACACTCTCTCAACCACTTCTTTAAAGATATCTTTTGAAATGCATAAATAGAGGATAACTATGGACATAATGAATTTGATAGGGATTAGTTGCGCATTTTCAGAAATTGTGTAGAAAGACGTGTACCATCTTTGGAAATTATAAATAAGAATATATGACCGGTTTCTTGGAGACATGGGTAAAATACATTAAATACCCTTAAACTATGACCGGTTCCTGAGTTGACCCCAATTGTTTAAACTCGTACACTTAACTCCCCTTCAACTATGGAAAAAATTATCGGTCAAACTTAAAATTTTGTAAATAAAGACAAAAAAAATGCCAAAAAACCAGTTTTTTAGATTATTCTTCGTCTTTATTCACAAAACTTTAAGTTTGACCGATAATTTTATAGTTTTTAGATTCCTCTCGTCGAGACAAGCCAAGAAATCACAAAAAATCAACCGAAAAGTAACAAATGCAAAAAAAAATTGAATAATGGCAAAACGAAAAAAACCAAAAAATTATTTTTTGGATTTAGCCAAACCAAGCCGAAGGTGTTGTCGAGTGTTCATTGGTTGGGGAAAATTGGTAGGCCAGGGAAGCAAGGGGAAAAGTTTTTAACCCATTCCTTTGGCTAGGCGTAGTGTGGTTTTACATAGACAAAATAAAATAAAATTTCAACGTACTTTTCCTAATTATCTATACATTCTTTTATATAAATTTTCACACATTTTCCTGCAGTATTTAAACCTCAACGATATCTAAGTCGGCTGATTTTTAGAATTTTCCTCGGATAGTCCACACATCTCCCTGCACTTTTTAAACCTCAACGTTAGATAAGGGGGTGTTTGGGAGTCCCTTTTCAACTTCTCATTTTCACATTTTTGGGTTTTGGATGTTCGGGAGTCTTGAGCCAAAATGATTTCTAGCAAAATGAGTTTTCCATTTTTTACTTTAGAGAGGAGAAGTGAAAAAGAGGTGGAGAGGAGCTTTTTGATTTCTCATTTTCCACTTTTCTCATTTTCATTAACAAAAAGCCCTACAAAATGGATTCTATACATATCTCTCAAACACTACTCATGTTATAAAATGCATTATGCACATTTCTCTCAAACACTCCTACCAAATTCAAAATACATTCTGATCATAATCCAAAAAGTTGAAAAGCCAAAAACTTAAAAACGAAAAGCTGAAAATAAGGTTCCCAAACACCCCCTAAGTAGAATGATTGTAGAATTGTCCACACAATTCTGGCACATAGTTGTATCTTCCACAACCTTCCAGATTATTCTGGAATTCCATGAAACTCTCTAGGTTCCTCAACTCATATAACCTTTCAGAAATATCTAGAACATTGTAAATCATTCTAGATTTATGTAGATTATTCTTCAACCTTTAAGAGAGTTCTCCACTAGTCTAAATTCTCTAAAACTTTTTGAGCCTTCTAGACTGCTCTAGAATTTTCTAGTCTATTATGAAATATTCTAGATCCATAGAGAGTCAAGTGTTGACTCTCAGCCATAGCCATGGTTGAGCCAATATCTCATCATTAACCATAAAACCAAACAGAGCGTCAACCAGGATATAGTAACACAACTAGACACAGAGAAAACAAAACAAAACAAGTGCAACATCAAGCAAACAATAAGAAACTCTAAGGCCATGTTTGATAAGCCTCTTGCCTCTTGAAGGGTGGGATTGGACTAATAAGGAGGTGGGACCTCTAATACTATGTTTGGTTTGAGAAATAAGGCAAGGACTAATAGTCCCATGGGCATGCCAATCCCCCAAATTGGCCGGATTTGTAATACCTAGGGGTACTTGGTATTGTTAACAACGGGATTGGGATTGAAGGATTTCTCTCTTGTGCAAACCACCAAACCCCATGATCTAATCCTATCCTAGACAAAACAAACATGTTATTAACAATCCCATGATCTAATCCTGTGTAAAAACAAACATCAAAAAGTATTTGTCTTCTCATTAATAATCTCACCTTATAACCAATCTCAATCCTAATCTCATATCATTACCAATCCCCTCAAAACGAAACCTCGTATCAAACGGGGCCTAAGTGACTGAGGGAACCCAAGGATTGTCATCTCTCATGTGTCAGAATGACGCGCAAAAGAGGAGATAGCTTTAAGGTGAGAAGGGTATTTAAAAACATAGCAACCAAGGTGGTTGGTAGAGGAGAGAGGAGAGACAAGGGCGGCTATACACAAGCGGGGAGTTGAACAGCAGGATAGCTACCAGCTTTTTCAAATATCCCCCCAACACTTTCGAGTTAGTAGAAATTTTGAACACTATTCTGAAAATTCTTGGAACCGCTACTGAGGAGAGAGGAGGGACTAAAATGAATTTGTCCCTCCAAATTAATTTATATCCTCCTTTATATTAATACAGAAGGTGTTCCGAGAAAGCTGCAAAGTCGACACATCGAGTTGCTTGTTCAGACATCGACACATCTAGTTGCTTCAATATCTCGCGTAAGAAAGGGTTCAAGGGAAATCGAACTCCCCCTTCAACAAATAATGCCTTAAAATGAAAATTGGTACTCCAAAACTAAACCCAAAAAGTTCTTTAATGAACAATTCTCTCCATCTATCTTGGAAAATCAACTGTGTTTTCCCAATTACTCTAAAAGTGTCCTTTAATCTATTTGAGTACGAGTTAATCTCAAATAGCTTGATTTTTCAATACATAACAACAATTTTTTAAAAGTGTTCAGACTTTATTTGTTTATGTAACAAACTAATATTGAACATTTTTTTTAATTAATGAACACGAGAAACAATTTTTAAGCTAGGAACTTTAATTAGTTTTTCAGTAGAAAATATAACTATAATATTGAACTTAATTTTTCGGTTCAAATAGTATCTTGTCAAGTTAACATCAACAATCAATATTTCAAATGGGTTAAATGTCTTTTTTCCCGTCATTTCATAATTGGGGGCCACTTGGGCCTCGGAGGCCGTTGAATATTGTTTGAGAAAACGGCCTTGTGGTGGCCTTGCTATTGACTCATCGGACCAGCCCATTCCCGTCGATCATCTTCTGTAGTTGCTGCCCTCTCAACCACTCTCCACCACACCCTCTCTCACATGTGTGGTGGGATCCATTGAGACCCACCGGGTGAGCCCACCGCACATGTGAGAGAGGGTGTGTACCTATCATTTTTTATCTTTAAAATCCTAAAAAGGAAATCGGAGCAAACATTAAAAATCCAAGTGTGCATGGGGTACGCACAGTTTTGTTGCTTTTGCATGTTTCTATATTTTCTTTGCCCATATATATTAGAGGTAATTGAATATGTATCCATTTTTTGGACACTATGAAGATTTTCATCTTCCTTATTTGAAGGAAAGATATTTTCATCCCCTTTAATGTGATTTACCATTATTATCTTTCCTCAATATAAAAATTCCTAGGGACTAAGAAATTTTTGAAATGAATGTCAGTTACTTTCCTTTTAGGGACTGCAGAAATTTTGCTTGATCCTCTTGCCTAAAATTAAGGAATTTTAGAAAATGGTGAATGATTCTCTTTCCTAAAATCAAGAAATTTTTGAAATCGTGGAGATTCAAAATTATGGGATGATATATTGAAATTTAGGAATTTTTTTTGGGCAAATGTTAATGCTAAAACTGTTTTTGGTTGTGTCAAAACTCCAACGCATAAAATGTTTGTACTTATGTGCAATGTACATGTCTTTTATGCATTGGAGTTTTGGTATAATAAAAAATAGTTTTGACATTATCACTGCCCTTTTTTATTTTGGGAAAGAGAATCATTTAGGGATTTTTTCATTCAACAAATATGGTAAATTGAAAAAAAAGGGGTCGATTTAGACATGGTGAATATGTATATGTTGTTCAACTAAAGATACGTTTACCCAAGGTTTCGACACTTCTAGGAACATTTCGGGATTGTGGATTGTTGACGGCGATGTAGGACGGCAAGGAGTGAGTTCTGGGACGGCAATTTGGGAGGACGAGTGTTTATTTTGAGGAGTGAGATTTCTGGCGTTTCTTTGTGAAAGTGTCATTTTGAAGGAAACTGGTACAACGTAATATCAAGGATTGAGTTTTATTCCAAAATTCCTAATTGCTGGCTAGGGCTTTCAAATATTGAAATTAGTAAGTTAACAATCAAATGAGTTTGACGTCTCTCTATAGATTCGAATTTCAATCCTATCACTTACTAAAAAGTAGTGGAAATAATTAACTAAGGCTAAATGCCCCATCTACGTGTTTTTAATGTAGCCAATACATGTATAGTTGAAACCTCCGTTATACCCTTGAGTCTTTCCCCCTTTTTTTTTATTAGCCAAAAAAATAAATAAATAAAACATGTAAAAGTAACACCACGCCCTAGATGTGATGGCGTTGCAAGTCTCCATGCATTCTGATCGGTTAAATCATTTAAGGCCTATTGTATTGGCGTTGCTTAGTGATTAATAATTTTTTTCTCCATTCTCAAAAAAAAAAATAATAATAATAAAGAAAAAAACACCACGCCGGTCCTAAGGAATAGGTTTGGCCGATTTTTAACACGTTTCTTTGTAAAGGAAAAGACAACCAGTTAGGAAACATAAGTAAAAATCGCGTTTTGACTCATTAAAATTAACTTGGTTGGAAAAAGGAATCTAATTTTGTTTGCTAAGATATAGGTGGAGTATTAATCTTCCTTCCATAATGATAATGATATCACGTTACGGTTGGTGATTCAATGTAGTTTCCTCTCATTAACTACCAATCATACAGTGCCACAGAGGCAAAAGTGATTTTAGGTGTGGTGGAGAAGTAGAGTTAAAAAAGAAAACGGGGGGCGTGCTGTTCCATCTGAGGTGTCCGTGTTCGGCATTCAATGGTGTAGATTTGCTCGAACCCAAACAGATCTGAGCCATCCATTACCAAACTAATCTGCACCGTTGATTTGCTAGCACGGAGGGCTCGGTAGCACGCATGTCAGCTAGCTAGGGATTCTTCAATATAGAACTTCCTTATAAAGTAGGGTACTAGGGAGGGAGTAATTCCATTCCGTTCCATTCGTCTTTGTTTTGATAAAGAGTAAAAATTCAGAACTGGTGTTTCTTTGATTGAAAAGAAAGGAGAAATTTCAGAGGAAGAAGCTATGGGGATCGCGTTGAAGTACATTCCGGAGCAACCTAAACGTCAAATATTTTTTCAGAGGAAGAAGCTATGGAGGCAGTGGCGAGAGGCGAATTCATGCCGTTGTTGTTACGAATCCCTCTAAGAGAAGATGAAAGGATAGATTGGGTATACTTTTACTTCCTTTTGCATGTGATGTTTTTCTCGTTGATGATGGTAGAAATTTTATCCAACATGGCCGAGCTGCGCATGCAAGGATTCATACGGCGGCGACTTGGTTCATTGCTGCTTGGTTTTCAGTGCTTTTTTCTTATGACTCATCTCATAGCCAAAGGGGATGAGGATCGGGTTATGGCCATCTCAGGCGCATCAACAATGGCAATCTCTGCGGTTAAGTTAGTTGCAACGCCTCAAGACTCTTCTGCCGTTGCTTTATTATTCCTAGTTAATTCTACTATCGCTTCTTCCATCCTTATTCTTTCCAGCCCCGGCCACCTCTGTTACGTTGCCCTCAAAGCTTTGATTCCTGCCCCAAGAAAGATCCACAATATGCCTAAACCAAAAAGGTGGATAACCAAAAGTTCCACATGTTTTTGTTATCCATTTAGATTCTTAAAGTTAAGAATGTCAAGTCCCACATTGGTGTTTTTTGTCCATAACCAAAAATAATGGACACCCTCCATCACTTATTCAAATGATAAACAAAACTTGCCACATTACTTTTTCAAACTACGAAAAATAGTTTTGAAATTTTTTTAAAAAAATATTTTGAATTTTCTTTAAGTACAAAACGGTTTAAAAAAACAGTTTTTAAAAATAAATTTTGAAAAAAAACATTTTTTTAAAATAAACTTCTGAAAAAAACAGTTTTTAAAATGAACTTTTGAAAAAAAAAAAACAGTTTTTTTTAAAAGAACTTTTGAAAAAAACAGTTTTTACTAGGAATTTTTGAAAAAAAAAACAGTTTTTTAAAATGAACTTTTGAAAAAAACAGTTTTTTAAAATAAACTTTTGAAAAAAACCAGTTTTTTAAAATTAAACTTTTGAAAAAAAAAAAAAATTTAAATTAAACTTTTGAAAACATTGTTAAGAGATGAGAGAGAAGGTTTTTGTCATTTTGTATAATGGTGGGTGTACTTGATTGGGTAGATGTGGGGTCCATTAAATTTGGTTATTGGCAAAAGGTTGCTAGTTTTGGTTATCTAAGTGACAAAATTTGGTTAGTTGCTAAGAGGTTGCTAAGTTTGGTTATTCCAATGTGAGCACTTTTTTAAACAAACATTGCTAACTTTAGCAACTTTTTGGTTTTGGTTATGCCATTGTGGATGCTCTAACAGCAATTCCTGCTCTGGTGAGAGAATATCCATATTATTCATTAAAAATTTGTCATTATCCATAAAAATTTAAGTTCAAATTATAATTTTTATTTTTTCAATTCTTCTTGTCGACGGGAAAAACAATAATCTATAAAAATTTATTTACCCAAGTTGCTTATAAAGTGAATTATTTTACTACTCCAGAAAACAATAAATTCATCACTAATGAAAAGAATAATTTATAAAACAATAGTAGAAGTTAAGATAGCCGAGATATTTGAACAGAATCAAATTTGATTTTCTTTGGCGCATTTTTCTCTTACTTTTCCCTAATATTTCGGAATTTGATTTCAGTTCATTGATAAAGTGTACATGGCGATAACTGGGCATGCCAAGAAAGAGTAACAGTTCGATCTCAGGTGAGGTTTTATTCTCCATCTTTCTCTTTTTTGTCTGCCTTCAAGTTCTCAACTGATCGGATTTCGTTTGTAATGTATTCCCTTAATTTCTATTTAGTCTTTAAATGCATGCTAATAAGTCCACGAGTTAAATTCACAGAGTGCTATATTTGTTCAATAAGTCCATGAGCTACAACATAAGATCAGGCTCGGCTTTAATGTTTGCGTTGTCGAAGCCCAACTCTTAACTTAGTTGTCCAATAAGTCATAAAAAATAAAAACATATACAAGTAAAAAAAATAATCAAGGATAAATTGTTCTCTTAGCTTGAATTATCTTTAAAAAAAAATCACAATTTTTAATTGCATTATTGTGATCAAACTTATCGAAAAACTCATTTTTAAGTGAGATTATAATCCATTTACTCTCTCTTGTGACAAGTTAGGGTAAGTTTTTATCAACTTCAATTAACAAAACTCTATTCCGCCAGTTTGTGAGGTCTCACACGTATTCTGTGTTTAAAGCTAAGTTTTCACTATGGTATTTTTATTAATTTTAGTATTTTTCACAAGTCAATTCTCCTCTCATATGCATTAATTAATTTGACAATTTATAGATTGAAATACAAAAATATTGAAAATACCGTAATAAAAACTCATCTAGGGGGAGTTTTTGAATGAATTTTATGAGATAACACAAGAAAGTTGATTTTAGTTGGTATTTTATGGATATGTGATAAAATTACCTTCTTTTTTTTTTTTTTTTGATAAGTAGTGATAAAAAAAAATCTAGTGTGATAAAATGTTGTGGACCACTAGTGTGATAAAATCAACCATCATTTTATTTATTCGTAAAAAATGATGATAAAATCAAATAACCCATTCAAGAACTCACTCCTAATGTGGTAAAAGACCATCATAAAACCATCATCTGCCCCTGGACATTACCTTCATGTCCCAGATTCCCTTCGCGTTGAATTATATTGTGAGGTCAACCAGCATTATCGAGGAGACTCTTGTGATCACGACGACTTTATTTAGGTAATTGGATTATTTTATTTTATTTTATCTTATTGTCCTTTTAATCTTTTGCATCTGTGTTCACAAAAACAAAATAGCCATTTTTTTCCACATATAGTGTCAATTAAAAAGTCCAAAAAAGTCAATTGAGGTAAACAACTTATTTGTCTTTGTCTTTAAGACAAGAGGTCTGAGGACAGACACTTATCGGTTGACTACTGGATCGGTTGACTCGTGACCTTTTCCTACGAGGTCACCGATTCGATCGTCCAAATCAAACAATATTCAATAATGAAATCAGTTTTGATATAGTAATGTTTTTTTTTAAGTCCAATTCGTTTCGGAGCTTGGACTTGTTGACGGTCCAACCGGTTGGATTAATCGGTCTGGTCTAGTTTGAATTTTTGGTGTAGCTTAGTTTTATCTACAATGTAAATGCGTGTATGGTAACCTAGTTTTATAACATGTTCAACAATTTGTTATTCATGTAATGGTTTTTTTATTTTTTTTGCAGAACGTTGGATAATCTCTGGCGCACATAATACTATGCTCAATGACATCGGCCATCCAGATTATTCAAAGAGAATGGCTTCTAAATTTTTTGAATCCTAAGATATTTTTGTCTAGTTTAGTTTTGAATCCAGATTAACTAGTTCTTTTTTTTTTTTGGATAGCAAATTATCTTTAGTTTTGGTTTCTATTTCCTTCAATTAATTACATTTTGACAGAAATGGAAGTACGCTATTCCAATTCAAAACCTTTTTTCAGGCCCATTGATCTCAGGTGATTCATAACCTTCGTAGGTAATTTACACTTTATTACTCCGTCCATTCCAACTTGTTTGTTCGGTCCGCAAAACGAGAAATTCCAATTTTCCCAGCTATTCCTTTTATGGGACTTCTCAAAATTGTCTATATTTCATAATCTATAATATGATTTAATCTGGGAACTAAAGATTTTAAATTCGGAGGTGGTACCCAAAATCAATATTCTCCCTCTTCTGACCCAAAAGACTAATCTATTATCAAACGACGTGATTTTTTTGGATAAAAATCCCAGTTAGTTTTCTTAATTTGATGTCAAGAACTATAAGAAATTAAGCACATAAGTGCTTTATTTTTTAATAGAAAATTAGACTTTTTTTAATTAGTGTGTCTTTGGGTGGAGACTAGTGCAAGTTTTCTAATGCTAACAATTTTTTATGTGTTAATCATCCACGAGATGTCTTTATGGGTGGAGAGAGTAATTATCCAAAAATTACACATTTTTATCAATTAATCACTTATCAACATGTTTAATACCAAAAAATTATATATCGTTTTACAAAACAACACTATTTTTCAATACAAAAATATTTTTTTTTGACCCAGGGTTGGCACGTGCCACCCCATCCCTCTATTGAGGTCCATCCCTGATATGATCAGATTCTTATAACACAAATAGTTCCGATCAAGCCATTTTCTGCAACTTATTTTCCTAGGATCGATAAATTAAAACAACTCAAACCAAAGCAAAATTGAACTTTGAGTTGTATCCAGTTAGGGCCAGCTACATGAATTTGTTTTCTCCAGGATTGATGTGGGTTAACTATTAGGCTCGTTTGTTTGAGATTGACTATGGAAAATAAGCGATAATTTTCCAATTGTCGACTGTGGGGCTTGGAACTTGAAACTTGAAATTAAGCCCGCAAACCAACTTAGGCTTTAGTAGGCTCAAAGCCTTTACTAATGAGTGTACAAGCCTGGTCCAAATCAGTCCCAGCCCATTATATACCCATACTGAAACTATAGAATACAATGATACATACACAAACTTTCAGCCACAACCCACCACAACCCCTCTCACATGTGGGGTGGGGCCTGCTCAGGATGGATCCCCCACATGTGAGAGGGGTTGTGGCTGAGAGTTTGTGTTTATATCATTTTTGTATAGAATTTTGATAGGTCTTCCTTCGACAAAGACATGGTATAAGAGTTAATCATGGAAATATGACACAAACTAATTTCTTAATGCCAAGAGGACAAAGCACCAACACATTTCAAAAGTGCCCCCATTAGCCCATGAAAGTGCCGAAACCCCCAAACCTAATGAAAGTGCTTAAACCCCTAATCCTAATAAAAGTGCCTAAACCCCTAATCCTAATAAAAGTGCCTAAACCTAAACCGTAGGGTACCCTATGAAAATTCCTAAAATCCTAGGGTACCCTATGAAAATGTCTAAACCACTAAAACCCTATAATTGAAAAGTGCACCCTAAGTGCCTAAACCAAAAATGTCTAAACCCACTATATAACCTACTCCAAAGAGTGTAACTCCCCTAAAATTGAACTCAATCCCAAAATTTAAGAGAGAGAATTAATTTTGTCCCACCTACAACCCAGGCATGAGAGAGAGAGGGAGAGTGAGCGTTTGGTCAGTAGGAAAAAGGAAAAGTGAAGCCCTGATCACTTATCACTTTTGCTGGACAACTGCTAGTCGGCCAATGGCAGAGGTAAAAAAAGAAGCTATACCAAGTTTTTTGATTGGTAATTTTTTATTATTATCATTAACGGTATTTTTGTCTAGTATTGTCCTTGAAGCCTCAAAAAATTCACATCAATGTATTGGAAGCTTTAAAATAAATTATAGGTTGAACTAAATACCTTTTAAAGCCCCAAACTTGTCATTTTCACCAATTGTTTGTAAAATCCTAACTTTTGACATATAGGAATGTGGGTCGAACGTACTCGAGCTATTAATTGAGTCCTAAATAGATTTGAATAGGCGCTTGGGTGCGAGTCCTAGATAATTTTTATAACCGTTATGGGACGACTTGGTAATACTAGCTACCCGGTATGATTTTCTTAGAATTGAGATTTTTCCTCGAAGTACGGACCACGCCGTGGTGACCCCGTATCTAAATTAGTCTATATTAAATTTTTGAGATTTTTCGGAGACTAGAATTAGAACACGTCCGGACAGGAGTCGCGACAATTCGGCGCGAAGCGCCGCGTGTCATGACATGGCACAAGGAGAATGACACGTACCATTCTCGCCTGATTCATCTTTTACTCCACCGTTATATCTATAGTGTTAATTTAACTTTAGTTTCATGTTAAGCTATAACAAAAGAAAAAGAAGATAGTGCTACTGTTAGACCACCACATCACGCACGCACCGTTTGCCGGAAAAGCTCACTGCCGAACTTTTCTTCTTTTCCTATTTTGGTAATCTTTCTTTCTTCACTTTCTAATTTATACCCAGTGAGTGTTTTATACAATATTTTGTCAATTGTGGATTGATTAGCTTATATAAAATCACATGGATGGTAAATCACACACACAAAGCTCGGACAACACACCCCGCGTACAGATTATTATTCTGGGAGTTAATGTCCCTAGTCCTGATTGACTCCGCGACTTCTATACATCGCTTATTTTAAATCCAATACTAGTTTCAATAAATCTTAGGATATTATTCTTAGTTAACATCGGTATAATTTTGTGCATAGGTGTGAATACTGCGGAGTAGATAGCTGTGTGCCAAGCTAGACGCTACTTTTGGGTGAGTACACAATACCCTGGTTACTTGCATTTGTTTAAATGATTTGAATCAAAATGCTACTTGCTTTCAAATGTGAATTATATGCTTTTGATGAAAAGTGCTATTTTTTTGATAAACCGTGTGGATTATCGGAAAGTGGCTTATCCACGTGTATTTCATTTAGGTTGAACTAGGACCGTGGAATATGACTTGAAAATATGACTTCTGTGATTTGCTGAAATATGTTTTCCTATGTTATGTTTGACGGTGTCCCGGGTTCTAGGGGACGGTAAAAGAAGCTAGAAAATGAGGTCAAATAAGGGGGTGCAGCCAGGCACCATAAATGATATCGATATCATCGGTCGCTCTATCTGACCAGGGGTCGCTCCCCATTACTATGGCTGGCAAAACCGTCGAACGATAGTAAAAATGTTTTGATGTTTCTCTATGAAAAATAAAAATGAGTCCTTCTACTTCGACTGCTATGAGAACTTGGGAAGCAACTGTTACAGATTTTTGCTGTCACAGATGTATCCTTTTTTTTTTTTTTATCTCTCGAAATTGATGAATCATATGATTTGGAAAATGTTTCCATGGTCAAACCTGCAACCTTGGTATTTCGTACCGCACGAGCATTCTCTTATGAAATATTTTTCCTCCCCCAGGTTGATGTGAATTAGCAGGGTTTGAGGGCACGTGTAAAATGACTGCAGTGTAGCTTTTTGTGTTGCTGTTGGCTGTACTTGTATTATATGGATAGATT
This sequence comes from Vaccinium macrocarpon, assembly GCA_022606695.1. NCBI lineage: Eukaryota > Viridiplantae > Streptophyta > Magnoliopsida > Ericales > Ericaceae > Vaccinium > Vaccinium macrocarpon. The sequence goes on along the minus strand of CM040171.1, from coordinate 1,933,688 downwards.
TTTCTTCACTTTTCTGAGTTAATGTATGTTGTAAATTATGAGATATGTTCATAGCTTGTAACACTTAGCAGACTCTGGAGAATGTATGTTTATAATGCTTCTGCATCTTCTTTTAATTTATTGTAATGAGCTTGCTCTGAGCATGGTATGGAATTTGAGGCCTTGGTGATTTTGTCACCGACCAGTCACGTGCCGCACTAGACTTGGGTCGTGACATTGTCTGAATTTTGAAATAAGTCTCGACTGTACATGGCGGTCACATATTCCTGTGAAACTTCAATTTGCAATCAATTGAGTTATGTATATAGTTATCAATTGCCGTCACAGCATTTTTAGTGAGCCCTAAATAGTTGCTTGGAATGAAATACCCTTCTGGTTATGTCATCCAAAGCGTAAATGATTTCTATCTAGCTGCAACCTTCCGCTAAACTCGGGGGCTTTATTGTCCTTGAGGGACGGTATGCTCTATCAACCCATCCTAGCTAATCATCTTCGTAATCGATGATTCAACTCTTACTGGTCAAAATTCATCTGCTAATCATAAGTATTGATTGTTGAAATGGACAGCTCAGATTGAGCGTTGGCATACAGATGGCAATGGGGCGAGTTTCCATGACCATGACACTGACTCTAAAATTCTTGGAAGACCCCTAACGCGATCAGGTAACGTATGGGTACCACCGCATCCGCCCCTATTGGGTATCAGGTTTACCCGCCGTGTCCCTATTTTTTTTTTTTATGTCTTATGAAAATATATTTTAGACTCCAAAATTAGTGAGTACAATTAATAAAAACAAGTTATAATGATAAAATCTACTATTTAGAAGAAAAATGAAAAATAATTACAATATGATGTGGTATTTTAGTTGTGCTGATAAAAATATATGAACAACAATAAAATTTTATGCATTGAAGAGAGAAAATGGAGTTTCATAATCATATACGTATTGGGGCGTGACCATTCCTTTGTCCTTACCCTAATCTTGACAGGTTTTTAAAAACACCCACCATCTTTACCCGTTACCCAAATATCCCTATTTTATCAAGGCAAGGCAAGGCAAGGCGGGCTTGTTTGCCAAGTCTAGGTTGACAGCCCTTGTCGTCCCTCACAGAAAGCAGAGCCTCCAATAAAATAATTTGTAAGAGTTGTTAGGAATGGCTAAAATAATGAGGAACGGCCCAGTTGATTGGAATCAATTCGATGATCCGGGAATTCGGTTCGTGTTAAAAGAGGAGCTGGTTTAGTGGCCGGATTCTCTAATCCAGATAAATAGTTGGGCCTCCATCCACTAGTGAACTAGGATTTAATAAGGATTTACGGCCCAAAGTCCTTTCTTTGTTGCCCCAAAAATATAAAAACGAATACACGGCGTCGTTTGTAGGCAATGTTAATAACCTCAACGGCTAGTTTCAAGTGACCGTTTGGAGAATCTAATTATTTGAAACCGTGAATAAGACCTTTCCACCAAAGACATGAAAAACAATACCCATTTAACTCAGTCGAAAAATCTCCAAAATCAATTTATGCTTTTGAGTGTGTTTTGCAATTAGGTTCTGATACACATTTCTATATATGGACACGACTTTATAATTTGGCCCAATATTGCTTTTATTTGAAACTTCTATGGAAAATACAGAATATATAACCCAAACAGGGCTTGAACTTAATAGTTAAGTACATTGGGTAAGGAGCTCAAACCCAATTGTTTGGATAGGAAAAGAGGTGGCATTTGTAAGCCCAATAAGTGTTGTTGGACCTTAGGTGTGCTGAGGTTCTTTGAGAGTAAAAAAGAGCAGCACTACAGTCAGCCTTGTGTTAACAATAGAAAGTTAAAAACCATATCGTTCCGTGATTAAGTACATATCAAATTAGAAATTCAATTATCTTCACTTAGTTTAAGATAGTTCATGTTTTTATTTTGTCTTTGTTGTGTGCAATAAGCTGGCTGGCGATGGATTTTGTAAAACGTTTTTTATAAAAACATTTTTCGGTGTAAAACATTTTACGTCGAAACAAATAGAGCTTTAATGTGATTGTTAGTGTATGTAAATTGGTGAACCGTTACATGGGGAATTAGTGTTGAACAAACAACTAAGCTCGTGACAAAAGTTTTCCTGAATCTAGTGATCATAAACTGTTGAACACAGTCACGTGCTTTCTAACCAACTCGTTCTATAAGAGCATCCTTAGGGCATCCTCATTAGGTTTCCTATTTTAGCTTTCTAGCTAATATAGGAGCCAACCCCCAAACCCCCACCCAAAAAAAAAATAAAAATAAAAATAAATAAATAAAAAAAATCAGCCTCTCTATTTTCCCTCCCCAAATTATTTTTGCTACAAATTTGAGTAGGCACTGTTCACTTATTTCTTTTTTTTTATTATTCTTTTTGCCGGTGGGGTTTGATGGGAATAGGGGACAAGAGAGAGAGAGAGAGAGAGAGAGAGAGAGAGAGAGAGAGAATAGAATGGTTACACGTGTACTTCATCATGACTTTTGAATGGTAAATGGAAAAGAACCGTGCTACTTGTACAACGAAAATGTCTCCAACCGGTTCCAACTGCTGACATGGCGAGTGATGCGTCATCACTGGGCCCACAGTTTAAGCCTAGCAAAAAAAAAAACGAAATAATTCAAACCCAAAATCGGGTTGTTCACGCACAATACAAAGAGAGAGAGAGAGAGAGAGAGGGAGGCGATCAGATGAAGAAGACGAGAGGCAGCGACCACCATCCTCGACCACCACCACCGGCGAGAGTGGACCAAATGGGCGGCGATCTTTGAATTGCTCCTAGTACCTTGCGTCACCGAGCGCTCTCAGTCTCCCGGCAATCATTCCACCATAACCGACGTGAAGGTATCTCTCTCTCCCCTTGTTTCAATTACTAGATATTTGGGATTTTTGCAGAGAATTAGGGCTTCAATTTGAGAAACCCTAATATGGGTTGTGTGGCCGGGTTAATTTGAAAAAAAAAACCCCTAAATTGCAGTGAATTTGTAAAACCCCCAAATTAAACCCTAGTGTTGTATGAGAAGGATGTCAATAATCTCCATTCCTGAAATTACTACGATGCTAATTCCAAGTTCACCAACCATTGGTCTCATAAAAGTAGAGTGGACGGCAAAAAAATAGTTTTGACTTTTGAAGCTTAGAAATAAAATTGGCTCAAATGAACATGAGGCAACTAGTTGTTCTTATAATTGCTTTGAGTTTGTTCTTATGATTGTGTCCTTAAAGTTACCTCAACCAATTGCTAGGGTACTGATTCTTGCTTTTGTTTGTGTTTTCCCTTACATGCTGCTTATTATGAGAAAAGCTCTTGAAGTGCTGAAATGTGGCAGTACTTTGTTGAAAATGTGCTCTATAACAGGATCCTAAAAGCCCGGCCATGGACACATGAGGGGTGATTAAGCTGTACACTAAGTTAGAGAGGCTAGAAGCAGATTTGGTAAAAGTCTGGTCTTCTCAAAACAACATGACCTCTATCCATCAAGATTGAAGCAAATGAAGATTAACGCAATCAAGATTGATTTGTTTTTTGGTTAAAATTGTACTTGTACTCTTCAATGGAAAGCGCAAAAAATTTAGCTCTTCCTTATTAATGATGTAATGCAATTTCAATGGAAATGTAATGCACTGTTGTGATGAACCAATGTTATGGAAATTTTGTACCAGTTCAGTCTATTTTCAATGTGATTCTATATGAATTGTGTTTGTGGTTGTTTTTGTTCTTGTTGACTGTCTGATGAGACGCTGAGACGTTAGGCTAGGCAATAAAATAGGGGAGATGCTGTCAAATTGTTTGCAGAACTACCTACTTTTTGAACATGCATAATAGATGGTAATGATACGAACACCACATGATGGACTATAATGCAAAATCAGTGCCTGTTGCTAGCTTTACCAAAAAATGTGAAAGCAGAAGCTTAGATACATACCTTAACTCCATAAGTCCACCATATCATTTCAAATAAAATCACAGGTACAAGAGAGCTCCCCGGTTAGCACTTGAATACAATTTCAGCATCTAAAAACCAGTTTTTTGCACGCCTACAGTAATTTTCAGCAACCATGGCCTTGACTTTTTAGCACTTTTACACTAATTTTTAGCACTTTACGAACACAGGATACTCTACAAACACAATTAGTTACGAACACAAATGCTACATGCACAGGTTCCTAATGCTATAGTTTGACGGAAAAAAAAAAACAATACAAATACGGCATGAAAAGGATCCTTTTATACATAATGAAAGACAGGTTCCGATACCATTTCTATAGTAGTTCTAAATCCATTCATTCAACATATACATGTTCTGATACCATTAGCATGAAAGATAACAGTACATCAATCCAAATACTTAAACCATAGTTCTACATTGATGCAATAATAAAAATTCATCAACCCAAAAGACATTGCGTAAAGCAAGCAAGCAATTATTCTACTCTTGACCATTATCCTTTGCATTCAGCATTTCAGTAAAACTTGGTTGTGCTTCCCAACCCTGGCCTTGACTTTCCAAAAAACTTGCTTGTCCTCCTGCCCAAAGTTGACTTGCCGTAATAGTTGATTGCCCTACCCACACTAGACTTGCTGGAAAGTTTGGTGCAAATTGGGTAAAGTTTGTTCCGGTGGGGCATAAACTTGGAGCGAATGGGTACATGCTTCCGCCTTGTGTCATATTCGGCATCATGTTTGTCCACATTGATGGNCGCTGTGTAGCTTGGGTAACTCTGTGCACACACACACACAAATAAAAAAGGAATTATGAATAACTTTAAAATGAAACAAGAATAACTATAAAGTTTTTTACATTAACATTTACAACACTCTCGTGTGTCCCGAACACATGATCATCATCATCATGAAACCCTAGTTATCCAATTAGAGGTTATCTACGAATTGAAACAAGAACAGAGAGAGAGAGAGAGAGAGAGAGAGAGAGAGAGAGAGACCGACCTTTTTGGTGGGTCTCCTTCGAAGAGAGACGGTTTGAAGCTCGTGATCATCTGATTGGCTGCGTTCTCCGTCGTATTGTGTACGTTGCCGGAAGTGGAGGATGAGAGGGAGGCGGGAGGAGTTGCTGGTGGTGGTGGGTTTCGCGGCCTTCTCGCTTTCCCGCTCACTTTCTCTGTAATGTCGAAGAACAGGGTAAGAAGCCAGGTTTTGAAATTTTCTTTTTCTTTTTTTTCTTCTTCTGGGCTTAAAGGGTGGGACCCAGTGGTGATGTGTCAGGTGCCACGTCGGCTGTTGGAGAAGGTTGGAGACCCTTTCGTTGTACGAGTAGCATTTTCGAATGGAAAAAAGTTCTGGACGGAAAAGGTCTTGAATGGTTACACGTGTACTTCACCCATCTATTTTTTTAATAGATTTGAGGGGTAGTTTAATATAGCAAAGTTTGCATAGAGAGTCTGATTTTTTGAGTTTTTTATAAAGTGGCTTGCTAAATTATAAAAGGTGTTTTTATGGTTAAATTTGGTAGTATTTTTTTTGGTGAGGCTGTTGATGATGCTCTTATTTGGATGGACACATTAACTTTTTAACAAAAATAGAGAGCAAAAACCCAAAATAAGGCCAAAATTAGGCTCACCAAATGGTTGATCAAATTTGTTAAGTTTCTGACTTTGCTACAGTACCACACCAAATTTGGTGCGGCACTGTTCACTCACCAGGGCATTATTCATGCATTATTCATGCATTGTTCATTTTTTTAATTACTTTTGGGGAGTAGGAGTAGAAAGAAAGAATAGTTTAATATCATAAAGTTAGAATAGTCAGAGTTTGATTTTGTGAGTTTTTGGAAAAGTGACTTGCTAAAATTTTAAAACGTGTTGGCTTAACGGCATGGGGATTTTAGTGGTTTTGGCTGTTCACTGGAGGTGTGACCATGGTATTCTCTGGAGGAGGCGGCGGCGGTTGCTAGACGGTTGGGGTGTGTATGGCGGTTGTTGCTTAGATTTAGGGGTTTTGGTGTTTTGAGATGATTTGGGCTTCGCCCATGCAGATGGTTTTATTTTATCCAACCCTTTGTTGGATTCCTCCCCCCCTTTCCCAACTTGATGTACCCTTATCAAGTTCTTCTTAATAGATCTTCCTTTATCGAGCAAAAAAAAAAAAAAATTTTAAACGTGTTTTTGAAGTTAAATTTAGTGTTATTTTGGTGCCCCCGATAAGAATGCCCTAATTTGACAGTCCTGAATATAGACAAAATTCGGATTAACTGGAAATGAGAAGTTGTAAGGTTTCAACGGAGTAAGGTAGTTCACTTTTTTAAGAGCTCGGTGAAAGTATAGCCTTTTCATCGTTGATACATTTCGTCGAACACTTATGATGCATTTCAACGAACCGCTAACTTCAATTCATCTCAACCAATGTGTCATTCGTATAACCTTCACTTTCAAGTCTCAGCTTAATGTGTCTAGTTTGTGATCACTAATCGAGCACTTGTTATCGATTTAGTGCTTTGTTCTTTGTGAATACCTTTTTTGGGTGAAGCACAATCACGACCTCGAAGAAAAACTAAATAACCCAAAAGTTACCTAATGAGCACCTGGAACTTTTGGCAAACCACCACGCAATAACGAATAGAACATGAAAAAAGAATTATAGAGATTAAGAAAAACAGATTAAATAGCTTTTAAAAGAATTATCTAAAACAAACTTCAAAATTAGGCATGAACTTCTTTGTGAATACCTTTTTTTGGTGAAGAACAATCACGACTTCGAAGAAAACTAAATAACCCAAAATTTACCTAATGAGCACCTGGAACTTCTCACAAACCACCATGCAATAACGAATAGAACCTGAAAAAATAATTAAAGAGATTAAGAAAAACAGATTATATAGCTTCCAAAAGAATTATCTAAAACAAACTTCAAAATCAGGCATGAACTTCTTCTCATGTTTCGGAGAGGAGCTGACCACGAAGGGTACATCATTTTTGGATACAGAAACACACCAATGCCGTTAGCCCAAAGACCGAAGTAGAGGGACAACAATCGATTAGCCAATAAAAATAAAAACCTTCATTTAGAACGTCAAACTTTGCAAAAGGTAAAAACAATACCAATTCTTCTATCTTAGAGTGATCGGGGACCAAAATTTTCATAACTGCGGATAAAATAGCAAAAAGGTAAAGATAAAAAAACTCATTTTGGTTGGAAAACCTTCCATAGCTCTATCATCGTCATAATTTAAAAATTATCTAGCAAAAACCGAAAAGAAAGAAGTAGAGAAAATGAAATTAAAAGAAACTTGTTATAATGTTAAAAGCTTAATTGTTGGCCCGTTAAAATAACTATGCAATCTTGTGTGGTAGTCATAGATCATAAAATTGAGGTTGATTTACTTAGTGCGATAAAGAATTAGGTTGACATGGGATTTTCATTACATCGAGTGAAGAGTACTACCAAAACATGAGTCAATTACCAAAGTATGTCCTTGCGTGATACCAAAAAGTAAGTATATATATAATGGTAAGTTCATATTTCCATATGTTCGTGTGTTGATTATTGCCCACCACTCTCCATTTCCATATTTCAAATGTTTTTTTCATTTGAGACCATAAGCTCAGGTAATTAATGACTCAACGAAATCAACACGGCCAACAATTCAAGTATTTCGGCTTTATTCAAAAAAATATTTGGTTTGACCATAAATTTATACTTGTTAGATTCGTCTCGCCGAGAAGAATCCAGAAACCACAAAATCTTGACGCGAAAGTAACAAATGCAATTTTTTTTTGAATAAAGACGAAACCAAAAAAACAAAAAAAACCAAAATCCGGTTTATTACCCAAAGCACCCCTTTGTCGGTTCAAAACTTCAAATAGTAGCTTTTCAAGTTAACCCTTTGGAGCTGGCTGCCGTCCCTTACGAATGGCAAGGCCTGCCGACCAATTTCGGCCGTCTAAACACCGGCCTTCTCTCTCTTTCTAAAAATCTCTAACCCTAGCTGCCTCTCCTTCCCCTCCCCCTCCATGGGTTGCACACCCTTTGGGCGGCGGGAGGGGAGGGACTAATCCCTTTTCCAGATCTGGTTTCCCCTTCCCCTTTTGCACTATATCCGCCTTTCGTTCGCCAATCGTTGGAACTTGGCGTTCCGCAGCCCTGTTGGGCGTTACGATTCGTCTACTCCTTTGTAACCTTACGGGTTCCGGCGTCTTCTTAGGCCTTCGGTAGAGGCGCATGACCGGTTGGAGGTTTGGCTAGAGATGGGCTGCTCAGCGACGAAGGGGAGTGTATCTTTTTTCTCATTTCTTTTGTGTTTTGTCCGGCTTTAGGCCGGTTTTTGTCCGGTGTGTTCCGTTGGTTTGGTCATATGCTTTCTTGTTGTATTTTTGTGACCTGTTGTTGTTGGAGTGTCCGATCTATGGACTCCCAATCTTTCCCTATGGGAATCTTTTATGAATACTATCTCTCAACTTTTGACAAAAAAGAAAGAAAAGAAGTTAACATTAACAATCAATATTTCAAATGGGTAAATGTATTTGTTTTTTCTTCCCGTCATTTCTTAATTGAGGGCTTCTTAGTTGAGAAGGTTTCTGTACCGGTTTTTTTTTTTTTTTCTTTTTGAACTGGATGCTTGTGTTCCATTGTGATACCTTTTTTTAGTTCTTTTAATCTCTCTAAATTTCTAAAGAGTAATAAAGTATTTTGCTGATTAAAAATAAATAAATTGAGGGCCTCTTGGACCTCGGAGGCCATAGAAAATTGTTGAGAAAACTAATAAAGTATTTTGTTGATCAAGCGGCCTTGCTATTGAGACCGACCAGCCCTTTTCTTTTCTTTTTGATTGGCTTTATTAGTGAAATCCACCAAGATGGGGAGAGGGGAGGGAAATCCAACCATGGTTGGAAAAATTAGAACATCTATTGGGACAAACCCAAAACACCCAAAGGCCAGATTGTAAACACTGAAGACCAAAGTAAAATAGAGGTCAGGCCCACACCTGATGGTCTAAATCCATACTGGGCATACCAAAAACAAATAACAAAGACCAAAACAAAAGCCCAACCCAAACATCACAGACGGACCAGCCCATTCCCATCAATCATCTTGTGTATTGCACTTGCGAACCTTTCGGCAGCATTTCATTGCTTTGCCACATAGGTGTCGTAGGCCTCGTTTGTTTGATCGGAGATAAATGGATGAGATATAAAATCCCTTGGGATATGGGTGGGATATGAAATCCTTCGGATATTGCTCAGGATACCAATGGATGGAGGAAATCAATATCCGGTGTTTGTGTTCAACGGGATATGAGTGGGATGTGAATTTTTTTTTTTTTTAGCCTTTAAAAAACCAAATTCCATCCACAACCCCAGCATGGGATTTTATCTCCCACTGCCGTACGGGATAAAAATTGGTGGGGATATGAAATCCCACCCCATTTAGCAACAACAAACAATGAAAAATGGGTCCTATCTCCAAACCTCTCATATCCCATCCCTCAAATCCCCCCTAACAAACATGCCCGTAGCACATACGAGACTTCCCTTGAATTGCACTTCCACAAATAGATTAAACCAATTAAAATTGAGAGCGATGTGAAATTAAAAAATAAATTTAAATGAATTTTCATGACATAAAAACATAGAGAAATTTATTTCCCGTGATGTTACTACGAAAATACAACGACTCTTTTTTGCTTTCTGCAAATAAATAAAGAAAATGTAATGAAAAAAAATTACAATTTCCTCTTTTATACATAGAGAAATATAGAGATAAATATGATAAGAGTTTAAATTAATCCCCCCAAAAAAACAAACAAGCTCTAAAATTATATTAAAAAAAGAAAAACTCTCCCAACGGGTTACCTGTGATGTATTGCTGCACAACACACTTAGCCCCCGAGCTAATCTGGGGAAGAATACACAGTGGTGTCTATGCTTTTATCCTTATTTGGAAATTAATTTACCAAATACCATCCCCATCCCACAAGGGAAAAAAAAAATCAATTCCCCAAGAGGGAAGGAAATTGGGTTTAACGAAGCGAAAATTATCAGGGGAAAAAACCAAAGATTTCTAGTACTAGTCTACTAGCATGACAGTCAAATAATTCTGTGAAAGACCAGCTTCACCCAAATTAGGCAGATTTTAAAAATAGAACAATATGGAATATACTTTTTCAATTATTATTGTCGAGACAAATTAATAATTCCAAAAATTGATGCAAGACTAACAAAACGGGAATATTTGGGAGATATGTGCAAAATATATTTTGTAGGCTTTTTGTTAATTAAAATGAGAAAAGTGAAAAATAAGGATTTAAAAAGAAATCGGTTCAGTTACGAATGGTTCGGGATATTTTTTCCAGGACCGAGTTAGTTCGGGGCATGACTTTCCAGGACCGATCCCGACCAATTTACGAATTGTTTGGGATACTTCAAACTTGGTTTTTTTAGGCTTTTCGGCTTTTTAGCTTTTTGTGGTCTTTTACATAATGTATTGTGAGAGGATGACTTATCTCAAAAGCGTAATAAGTTGGCTTTTGGCTTTTTGACGTGTGCCGCTAATTTGGGTTTTTTTTGGCTTTTTTATGTGGGAGCTCGAAAAATGCGTTGGCTTTTTGTGATTTTTTTTTACGTGTATTGTGAGGGGATAACCTATCTCAAAAACCACAAAAAAACTGGCATTTAGCTTTTTGAGTTAGTAGAATGGGGCTAGGCCACGTTCCACTAAAAAAAAAACTAGTTTTGTTTTAACTAAAAAACTATCCCATTCCACTAAAAAATTCCGCAAAAAATCACTTAATTCCACAAACCTAAAAAAACCAAACCACTTTAATCATGTAAAATTACGAATCTGCCTCCCTTCAAACTCCTTATCTTTTAGGTACAAGGGTAGCTTGGTAATTTGATAATACAACTTAAAAAATCAAAAAGTTAAAAAACCAGTTAGTGGAATTAATTGGTTTTTTTTAAAATTAAAAATTAAAAAGAATAAAAAAACAAATTAATGGCGGAGCAGCCCATAGTACAACTGATACCACCGTCTCTCTCCCACTCTCCCTCTCTCTCTCTCTATTCTGATAGTACGAGATATTTTTCCGATTCCCCAAAAATATTTGGTCCATCGTCATCTTTCTCTCTCTCTTGCTTCTCCACTCTGCCTGAGCTTAACACCTAATTGAAAAAATTCCAATTCCAATTTACTGCATGTATTGGTTTTGCAGAGCCATCAGAATCGTTAGCACGCGCAAGTAGCCTACACACGCATCGTCCGTTTGGCTTGGGTGTGGCGTGGTATGACACATGGTGGAAGAATGACTCTGGGATGAGCGAGTACGTTGGGTTCCGATTTCCCAGTACGTGTACAACAACAACCGAGAAAAATAACCCCTATAATACTCCGTTCGTTCAAAATATTTGTTCTGTTCACAAAACATGAACCTAAAAATAATCTATTATAGTATTGCAGGATGAGTTTTCGTGAGGAGCACTGTGAGCGCGACAAATGACATGAATTGATTGGGTTGTGATGAAAATTGTGAAGGAAGCATGTTACATTATCAAAGTAAATATAACACATTTCATAAATCTTTTTTGAAATTTCAAACCATGAATCTTAGTGTATATCCATAAATATTCTAACTACCCTTTCCATAATCGACAATTTTTTTTAAGCTTATAGTACTCAATCTATGTTCTAGAATAGAGCCATTCCTATATGAAAATTGAGTACTGTACACAAATTTCAAAAAATTCATTTGTTATATAGTTACTCATTTGTCTGATTACCTTTTATCATTTCTTTTCTTCTTACTTTGCATCTTATATAGTATTGTAGAATGGATTTTCATGAGGAGTGTCGTAAGAGTGACAAGTAACACTTATAATTTTTTAATGGGAAAAGAAAAAATTTAATGCATAAATATTAAACTATAAAATTCAAAAGAAACGGTGAAAAGGAAACCTAAATGGCTATTTGATAATCAATATCTACAAACCAATCCATATATTTACTGCTGTATGAGGAATTTTGAATTTTGAATTCTTAATTTAAAAGCTATTTTTACTAAATTTTGAATATGACACCTTTTTTTGAACTTGAATTCTTACACCTAATATAATCCCTTCCTCCTATTACATAATTAACCAAAGATATCACCTAATTAATCAAAGATATCATCTGACACCTAAGATATACAATTACTAATTAAATACCTTGATTTATGGGATTGTTTATCTTTTCCCAAAACAATTCTCCCTCCCACCTTTTATATCTCCAAAGCCCAAAAAATATTGTACACATTAGAACGCCATTTATCCATTAGGATCTAGGCCAACTAACTTTACACGACAAACACATCGGTAAGTTTTTTTATTCCAATACTATCATTGACTCAATTACTTCTTTAATTTACATATTTTCGGTTTTTTAGTGCAATCCCAAAGGTTCAATATTAGAACATGAAAGATACGTTTCTATTTGGAATTGGTGTTTGATTCAAACATCGATCAAGTAGCATAATCAGGTATACAATATGTGGATTTGTAAGAATGTGTTTATATACACCACTGATGTAATTATATATAAGTGGAGTTCTTAATTTAATTCATAATTTGGTTTCTTTTGCAGAAAATTGGGAGGACAAATCATGAAAGTGTGAGAGAATAGTCTCAAAAGATTTAGTATTTAACGGTTTAATGTAATTCCAGAGCAATTCATTACCGTGCCTATCATATTCTCGTGTTGGGTAATTGCTTGATAGAACTTTTATTCTTTCTTCATTCTTACCTTTTTGTAAAGTCATCTCAATTTTTTATTTTTTATTTTTATTTTTTGGTAGAATTGAGTTTGGCATTATAAAATATTGATGTGCTATGGTTTTATGTATTTTGTGTCCATTTACTTTTGTTATTTCTCACAAAATATTTTTACTACATATTCTGATTTCTATTGTATGGTAATTTTTGGTGACATTGACAATAGTTAGTTAGTACGCTCTCATTGATAGGAAACTTTTGACTGCACACTATGTTGTATAGTTGTAATTAAACCTCAATTAAGTGCTATGTAATTTCATTGTGCTATAAACCATAAGTTGATAAAGTTTGATGTCGTTGGTTGAGAGAGGTGGAAGTTAGGGTTAAATCTAAAGAAATGAAGAGAGGACTTCTATGCTACTTTTTTTAAAAAAAGAGAGAGAAAATATATTTTCAAGCCATTCTCCAACATTAATTATAGAAAATCTATAGTCTACAGTAATGCAGGGTGACTTCGCATAATGAGAGATTTGAAAATGACACAATTGAACATTTTCTACTCCCTCCGTCCCTTTTTAACTTATCTATATGGGAATACGTGCAATTTCAAACTCCTAAAAAACATATTTCTCTATATAACTTTTTAATTTGTTTTATACCAAATTAAAGTGTTCATTGAGTGCTTTAATTTGGTGCAAAAATAAAAATAAAAACGATATACGAAAGTAAATTTTTAAACGTCCGCAAAAATACACATTTCTCAAGTGAATCACTTAAAAATGGATGGAGGGAGAAATTTTTTAGACATTTTTTTAAAAAAATGCTATTATTGGAAAAATACTGAAAAATTGGTCGTAATAAAAAAGTGGATTCGTTTATTTCAAAATCAAAACTTTAATGCTTATACAATCCGCAAAATAATTTCCGATTAGAAAAGAAAATGTGTAAAGCGTCTATTTTCTGGACCATTCAAAAAGCCATAGATATATCTCCTAAACAAGTGAATTAGAATTTGCAAGTGAATTAGATTTTGTTTCTTTCCATCCAAACTGCATTTAATTGAATCTAACTATTTAAAACCAATACGTTCTATAAATTGTTGCAATCTAATTTTATTTTTTTTTGGGTAGGTTACGATGCAATCAACAAGGCCCCTATTCACTCAACTTACTATGCAACTAGAGATATTTCATGTTCTCTAAAAGATGAAAGTGTATACTATTTTACGAATCTGTTTACTCGAGCGAAAAATGTGCAAATGCATCCATTATAATGAAACCCAATTTGCTTCTAGGCATTCTTCCATTAAATTGTTGGCATCAATATTAATTGAAAAATAGTGTTCCAATTATCTAAATTGAACTGTTTGATGTTGATTGTGTGATATGACTCTAAAACTTTCCTATAAACCCATTTAATGTATGAATACTTGGGAAGTTGAACCTCTTGATTGATTATTTTACTAATTATGGTGAGATAAACATCTTTGTTAACCGGTTGGAGTTATTGTAATCAATAGAATTTCTACCATTAGTGTAGGTTTATACTGATTGAGAGGTTCAAAGTATACATCTTTTTTTTTTGCACGACAAAAAAGGATTTTATAAATCAAATATAAAATATCAAACAAGATAAGAGAAAAGCAACAAAGCCTCTTGAGATCCAAAAGATTGGAAAGCTAACCAGAAGACAACTAAACAATCAAAAGGAAAAATAACCTACACACAACCTCAACCCCAACTTATAACAAAAATACGCAAATTTTTTTGAAAAATAGAGTGCAAACTTTTTTGTTTAATTCCCGTGCATAGCACGGGTTTCAAGCTAGTACGTACGTAATACAAATTGCTATGGATACAACGTTTTCGTGTACAAAATGTGTGTGAGACCTAAAAATGGATCTCACACAAAAAAAATACTCCATCCGTAAGTGATATGTTCTTACATTAGACTAAAAAAAATAATGCCAGAGGTGGAAAATTGAACGGATTATAATCTCAATTAAAAATTAGTTCTTCGAAAGTTAGATTACGATTGCACAAAATGTCAATAACTAGCGGCAAAACTCATGCTATATATGAATGGGATCCGAAACACAAAAATGAATGAAGTTTAATAAATGAAAAAAAAAGGTTGTTATCCCAAACCCGCTACAATAAATGAAAAAGATACTCGAATATAAGGCCATCTCTAGTGCACTACTTAAAAAATGTTTGCTAAAGTGTACATCTAAGCACATGTGGGACCCTATTTTGTGTGCTAAAAACTTAGTTAGCTAGCTAAAGAGGAATGCACTTTAATGGGGCTCCCTAAAAATGTTCATTATCTTTTAGAGTTGGTCCCATTTAAGTGGTGAGGGGTGTCAAGTGGTCCCACAAAATTCTCCTCTCCTTATCTTCTCTCTATCTCTCTCCTCTTTCTCTCTCCTTAAATCACTCCCCAAATTTAGGTAGTCACTTAGGGCACTTTAGATAGTGAGGGGTGCCACGTAGGATTATAGAGAGCCAATTTGTGTGCACTAGAGACCATTTTTTAAGATTTTTCTTAGCTAACTAGTTAGGGCACTTTAGGTAGTAATTTTAGGTAGTGCATTAGAGATGCCCTAATAGTACAACTTCATGAGTTATATGGTAAAAAACAAAATACAGGTTAGGAGTAATATGTAATTATGTACATATTACATAGGCCTAGTTTGGCTAAATTGGGAAAAATGGTTTTTTGGTTTTGTCCTTATTCAATTTTTTTTTGTATTTGTTAGTTTTTGGTCGATTTTTTGAGGTTTCTTGGCTTGTCTCGACGAGAAGAATCTAAAAAATATAAATTATTAGCTAAACTTAAAGTTTTGTGAATAAAGACAAAAATAAACCAAAAAACTTTTTGATTTTTTGGTTTTTTGATTTATTTTTTGTCTTTATTCACAAAACTTTAAGTTTGGCTAATAATTTTATACTTTTTAGATTCCTCTTGTCGAGACAAGCCAAGAAACCTCAAAAAATCGACCAAAAACTAACAAATACAAAAAAAAAATTAAATAAGGACAAAACCAAATAAACCAATAAACCATTTTCCCCAATTTAGCTAAACCAAGCCATATTACATATTAGCGTTTTGGGCGGGTAAAAGCACTCAAGTGGTAGGTAGCCTATATATTATAGGCTCACTGCTAGAACCCTAGAAAGAGACACACACACACACACACACAGAGTGCAGTCTCTCAGCACACACGATAATTATGAGACGCCAGAAGACGTACTCTCTCCCACACCCAATGAAATCCTTTATCTTGCCGGTGAAGTTTATCAAATCAAATCCCATAATCTCTGTACACAACCACGGAAAACACACATGATACCGTTAAGGTTTTAAACAAAATCGAGCTGAGCTCGAACTTACTAAAAATTTGACGAGCCGGTCTCGAGCCGAGCTTGCCTTGGTTTGATTCGAACTCAAACATGTTCATGCTCTAAACCAAAAAACTTGGTTTTTTGGATTAATCCAGTGCAAAAAACTGGGGTCGTTTGGATGAACGGAAAAAACCACTGATTCATCCAAACCAGTTTTTTGGTTTTTTAGATTAATCCAGTTGGAGTCCAGTTTGCATGAGTGGATTGATTAATCCAAAAAACTAAAACACCAAAAAACCAAGTTTAAAAGGGATTAATCCAAACCAAGTTTTTTGGTTTAGCCAAACTAGGCCTTCATATTTGTGCAAAAGCGTGATAAGAAAGAAAGTTATTTGAGATGGGGTTGCAAAAGGGATTAATCCAAACCAAGTTAAAAAACCACTGATTCATCCAAACCAGTTTTTTGGTTTTTTAGATTAATTCAGTTGGAGTCCAGTTTGCATGAGTGGATTGATTAATCCAAAAAACTAAAACACCAAAAAACCAAGTTTAAAAGGGATTAATCCAAACCAAGTTATTTGAGAAAGTTATAAAAGGGATTAATCCAAACCAAGTTATTTTAGTGGCATTTTAGTAAATAACTCGCATGTTCAAGGGCTGAGTTGCAACCCCATCTCAAATAACTTTCTTTCCTATCACGCTTTTGCACAAATATGAAGGCCTAGTTTGGCTAAACCAAAAAACTTGGTTTGGATTAATCCCCTTTAAACTTGGTTTTTTGGTGTTTTAGTTTTTTGGATTAATCAATCCACTCATGCAAACTGGACTCCAACTGGATTAATCTAAAAAACCAAAAAACTGGTTTGGATGAATCAGTGGTTTTTTCCATTCATCCAAACGACCCCAGTTTTTTGCATTGGATTAATCCAAAAAACCAAGTTTTTTGGTTTAGAGCATGAACATGTTTGAGTTCGAATCAAACCAAGGCAAGCTCGGCTCGAGACCGGCTCGTCAAATTTTTAGTAAGTTCGAGCTCAGCTCGATTTCGTTTAAAACCTTAACGGTATCATGTGTGTTTTCCGTGGTTGTGTAGAGAGATTATGGGATTTGATTTGATAAACTTCACCGGCAAGATAAAGGATTTCATTGGGTGTGGGAGAGAGTACGTCTTCTGGCGTCTCATAATTATCGTGTGTCTTTGAGACCGTGACTTTGTGTGTGTGTGTGTGTGTGTGTGTGTGTGTGTGTGTGTGTGTGTGTGTTTCTAGGGTTCTAGCAGTGAGCCTATAATATATAGGCTACCTACCACTTGAGTGCTTTTACCCGCCCAAAACGCTAATATGTAATATGGCTTGGTTTAGCTAAATTGGGGAAAATGGTTTATTGGTTTATTTGGTTTTGTCCTTATTTAAATTTTTTTTTTTGTATTTGTTAGTTTTTGTCGATTTTTTAGGTTTTTGGTTGTCTCGACGAGAGGAATCTAAAAAGTATAAAATTATTAGCCAAACTTAAAGTTTTGTGAATAAAGACAAAAAATAAATCAAAAAACCAAAAAATCAAAAAGTTTTTTGGTTTATTTTTGTCTTTATTCACAAAACTTTAAGTTTAGCTAATAATTTATATTTTTTAGATTCTTCTCGTCGAGACAAGCCAAGAAACCTCAAAAAATCGACCAAAAACTACAAATACAAAAAAAAATTGAATAAGGACAAATAACTTGGGTAGGGGTTTATTCATCATCATCACAAATAACTTGGGTTTGGGTTGAGTAATTGCTCTGGTGGTGATTCGGTAGGAGATCTCTGAATGGTGTTGGGTGTGTGATTAATAGGTTGGAACTACAATCTTCAACAAATGCTATGTATCATTTCACAATACAAATGCTTTTTGGCAGATCTCTATTAATTTTACTCCTTTCGTCCCAATTTTATAGTTTTTTTTGGGAGTTCGTGCCACTTTTTAAAGTGTTATATCTTATAATTTACAATGTTTTAGGTGATTTTGAACATTTTGTTTATTAGATTCAATCAAGATTCACATTAAATATAAAATGTATTATCGATTAAAAGATATAATCGTTTTTTTATCCGGTTAAGATAGAACAAGAGACTATCAAATTGGGACGGAGGGAGTAGAAGGGATGATCTGATGCTACTGATGAAAATAGGGGAGTTTTTGGATGCTACCGGATTCATTTTGATACCTTGCTGGGTTTGGCGCTTAATTCTCACTCTTATCATTTTTAGTAGCAAATTTGGTATGCAATCATTGATGTATCTTTGCGGGTATACTCATGTGAGCCCATCTGCTTTTTTTCCTTTTAAGCTCTTGGTCGGTTCCTTATCAACTGTCCTTTGTGAGATTAGAGAGGCATATGATTGTCGAGAGGTTGGGTGCCAATCAAGTTGAGATGCTTCCTTCTCGTTGTGATGTCGTTTTCTCTTCTCTTTTTAATCTGGTAATCACTTTCAAGATTAATAAAATTTCTTTTGCTGTTAAAAAAAGAAAGAAATGAAGAATGTGGGGGGAAGCTTCACCAAATGACCTCCTTGACCGCCTGGAACAAAGACCGTCGGAGGGATGAGTTTCTCCCATTGACCTCGGCCAGGAACCCCCGGAGGTACGCTTCTGAGAAGGTGGCCGACACTCGAGGTATGCCTGGAGGACACTGCGACAAGGGAACAACCATGCTAGCTCAGCCCTGGACGGTGGTTATCCGGGGAGGCACTCCGATGGCTAAGTAAGCGACGGGAAGAGTTACGAAAAGGAGATCTAGAGAGGGGAAATGCAGCTCAAGAGCCAAGTGTAGAAAGAGAGAGAGATTTTTAGTTTACTTATTCCCCGCCCTTTTTACACCGTGAGGGGGCGATTATAGGTAAGGGAGCGCTGCGGACCAAGACGCCCCCGAGGGGACTCCACGCCGCCTGCCGCTATCCCCCGCACTCGAAAGTGCATAGATATCCGCCTCTGGCCGCATGCAAGTGGTGCTCCGCATTAATCGCTCCTTCCCAAAGTAGTAACCTACTATTGATGTCCTTGCCAGGCTAGTCCTCCTTGCAGGCGTAGCCTGTGGAGTTGGTGGCTTGCCACTTGCGCAGAGCAAGTGGGGTGAGCAAGTGGGATGGTCAAGACCATTAATGAACGCCTGGCCGCCGAGGTGTCTCAATCGAAGTCCCCTCGACACTGGCGATGATCGCCCGATCACCGAGATAAAACGGATGGTTCGAAGGCCGAACTTCCCGCCGAGCTTCCCGCTGGTCCCTCAAATGACGCTTTGGGCGTACTTAGGCCCGAGGCACTGCCCGCGAGATCTTGTTGACACTTCCGGTTGCACTACGGACGATGGTTCCCGCCGAGCTCCCATCAACTGAGCCCTCGGTCATCGGTGCACGTGGTCCACCGTACGGAGGGGTGGCCCCTCTGGGCCCCAGTACATTCGGCCGCTACAAAGAAACTAGTGGTGTAAGAGGGCATCCGTCAACACAGTTGGCTCAATTTCCAATTTCCATAGTTGAAGGGGGTGTACGAGTTTAAACAATTGGGGTCAACTCAGGAACCGGTCATAGTTTAAGGGTATTTAGGGTCTGTCTGGAACACGTGGAAGGGAAGAGAAAGTGAGAGAAAATAAAATGAGAGAAAAATGGGAGAAAAATTTCATTATTCACAATACTAAGATTTTTAATTTTCTCTCTTCTTTCCCCCCCTCCAAACCAAACAAGATGAGAGAATTTTTTTAATTTTTCCTTTCTTTTCTCTCACTTTCCTCAAGTTCCAAACACACACTTAATGTATTTTACCCATATCTTCAAGAAACCGGTCATATATTCTTATTTATAATTTCCAAAGATGGTACACGTCTATATACAGAATTTCTGAAAATGCGCAACTAATCCCTACCAAATTCATTTTGTCCATAGTTATCCTCTATTTATGCATTTCAAAAGATAATATTTAAAACCCTATAAAGGAAATCGGAGGAAACATTAATAATCCAAGTGTGCATGGGGAACGCACAGTTTTGCTGCTTTTGCATGTTTCTATATTTTCTTTGCCCATATATATTAGAGGTAATTGAATATGCATCCATTTTTTGGACACTATGAAGATTTTCATCTTCCTTATTTTAAGGAAAGATATTTTCATCCCCTTTAATGTGATTTACCATTATTATCTTTCCTTAATTTATAAAAATTCCTAGGGACTAAGAAATTTTTGAAATGAATGTCAGTTACTTTCCTTTTAGGGACTGCAGAAATTTTGCTTGATCCTCTTACCTAAAATTAAGGAATTTTAGAAAATGGTGAATGATTCTCTTTCCTAAAATCAAGAAATTTTTGAAATCGTGGAGATTCAAAATTATGGGATGATATATTGAAATTTAGGAATTTTTTTATGACAAATGTTAATGCTAAAACTGTTTTTGGTTGTGTCAAAACTCCAATCCATAAATTTGTACTTATGTGCAATGTAAATGTCTTTTATGCATTGGAGTTTTGGTATGATAAAAAATAATTTTGACATTATCACTGCCCTTTTTTATCTTGGGAAAGAGAATCATTTAGGGATTTTTTCATTCAACAAATATGGTAAAATACGTTTACCCACAAGTAAATATGGTAAATTGAAAAAAAAAAAAAAAGGGTTGATTTAGACATGGTGAATATGTATATGTTGTTCAACTAAAGATACGTTTACCCAAGGTTTCGACACATCTAGGAACATTTCGGGATTGTGGATTGTTGACGGCGATGTAGGACGGCAAGGAGTGAGTTCTGGGACGGCAATTTGGGAGGACGAGTGTTTATTTTGAGGAGTGAGATTTCTGGCGTTTCTTTGTGAAAGTGTCATTTTGAAGGAAACTGGTACAACTTAATATCAAGGATTGAGTTTTATTCCAAAATTCCTAATTGCTGGCTAGGGCTTTCAAATATTGAAATTAGTAAGTTAACAATCAAATGAGTTTGACTTCCCTCTATAGATTCGAATTTCAATCCTATCACTTACTAAAAAATAGTGGAAATAATATATTAACTAACGCTAAATGCCCCATCTACGTGTTTTTAATGTAGCCAATACATGTATAGTTGAAACCTCTGTTATACCCTTGAGTCTTTCCCCCTTTTTTTTTATTAGCCAAAAAAATAAATAAATAAAACATGTAAAAAAAAACACCACATACTAGATGTGATGGCGTTGAAAGTCTCCAAATGATTACGATCGGTTAAATCATTTAAGGCCTATTGTATTGGCGTTGCTTAGTGATTAATAATTTTTTTCTCCATTCTCAAAAAATAATAATAATAACAATAAAGAAAAAAAACACCACGCCGGGCCTAAGGAATAGGTTTGGCAGATTTTTAACACGTTTCTTTGTAAAGGAAAGGATAAACAGTTAGTAAACAGGAGTAAAAATCGCGTTTTGACTCATTTAACACGTTTCTTTGTAAAGGAAAGGATAAACAGGAGTAAAAATCGCGTTTTGACTCATTTAACACGTTTCTTTGTAAAGGAAAGGATAAATAGTTAGTAAACAGGAGTAAAAATCGCGTTTTGACTCATTAAAATTAACTTGGTTGGAAAAAGGAATCTAATTTTGTTTGTTAAGAATATCGGTGGAGTATTAATATTCCTTCCATAATGATAATGATATCGTGCCCAGGGTTGGTAATTCAATGTAGTTTCCTCTCATTAATTACCAATCATACAGTGCCACAGAGGCAAACGTGATTTTAGGTGGTAGAGTTAAAAAAGAAAACGAGGGGCGTGTTGTCCCATCTGAGCTCTCCGTGTTCGGCATTCAATGGCGCAGATCTGCTCGAACCCAAACAGATCTGAGCCGTCCATTGCCAAACTAATCTGCACCGTTGATCTGCGAGCACGGACGGCTCAAACGGGATTAACACGCATGTTGTCCCTTGAACACGCACCCCATTAAAAACACGGTTTGACCAATATTTCCTATTCGGAAAAGAAATCTACTCCTACTTTACTTGTCATCTAGCTTGGTATTCTTCATTATAGAAGTTCCTTATAAAGTAGAGTACTAGGGAGGGAGTAATTCCATTCCGTTCCATTACTCTTTGCTTTGATAAATACTAGTATAGATTCAGAACTCCAGTTGTGGTGTTTCTTTGATTGAAAAGAAAGGAGAAATGTCAGAGAAAGAAGCTATGGGGATCGTGATGAAGTACTTGTCGGATCAACCTAAACATCAAATAATTTTTCTCCTAACATGGTTCATGGGGCAAACTTTCAACATGGAGGCAGTGGCGAGTAGCGAATACATACCGTTGTTGTTAGGAATCCCTCTGAAGAAAGATGAAAGGCTAGGTTTGTTATACATTTACTTCTTTTTGCATCTCATGTCTTTCTCGCTCGTGATGATAAAAATTTTATCAAACGTGGCCGAGCTACAAGGATTCATACGGCGGCGACTCGGTTCATTGCTGCTTGCTTGTCAGTGCTCTTTTCTTATTACTCATCTCATAGCCAAAGGGGATGATCATCGGGTTATGGCCATCTCAGGCGTATCTACAATGGTAATCTCTGGAGTTAAGTTAGTTGCAACGCCTCGAGACTCTTCTGCCGTCGCTTTATTATACCTAGTCAATTCTGCTATCGCTTATTCCTTCATTATTCTTTCCAACTCCGGCCACCTCTGTCCCGCTGCCCTCAAAGCTTTGATTCCTGCCCTAACCGCAATTCCTGCTCTGGTGAGAGAATATCCATATTATTCATAAAAATTTTAAGTTCGAATCATAAGTTGCTTATAAAGTGAATTATTTTACTCCAGAAGACTGTACATTCATCACTTACGAAAAGAATAATTTACAAAACAATAGAAGTTAAGATAGTTGAGATATTTGAACAGAATCAAATTTGATTTTCGTTGGTACATTTTTCTCTTACTTTTCCCTAATATTTCGGAATTTGATTTCAGTTCATTGATAAAGTGTATATGGCGATAACTGGGCATGCCAAGAAAGAGTAACAGCTAGATCTCAGGTGAGTTTTATTCTCCATCTTTCTCTTCTTTGTCTGCCTTCCAAGTCCTCAACTGATCGGATTTATTCAGAAAAATATAAATAAAATAATATCATTTTGCTTAAAAGTCACTAGTTTAGGGCTAATTTGGCTAAAAAATGGTTTTTGGTTTTTTCGTTTGGTCTATATTCAAATTTTTGTAGTATTTGTTAGTTTTGTGTCAAGATTTTGTGGTTTTAGGCGAATCTAAAAAGTATAAATTTATGGTCAAACCAAATATTTTTTTGAATAAATCCGAAATACTTGGATTATTTGTCAATAATCCAAGTATTTTGGTTTTAATAAATAATCCAAGTATTTTGGCTTTATTAAAAAAAATTGAGTTTTGACCATAATTTTATACTTTTTAGATTTGCCTCACTGAGAGGAATCCAAAAACCATAAAATCTTGACGTGAAACTTACAAATGTTAAAAAAATTTGAGTAAAGACGAAATGAAAAAAAAAAAAAAAAAACTAAAAACCACTATTTAGCCAAATTAACCCTAAACTAGTGACTTTTAAGCAAAATGACATTATTTTATTTTTATTTTTTGTGCAGCGAAAAGAAAAGAGGACACCCAGTAGTCTGAGTCGTCTGACCCAGTGATCATTTCCTTTCTATAGTTTTATTTTTATTGTTTGTTTTTTTTTTTTTAACACCAGGAAACTTAGACATGCATTAAATCATAAGGAATTACAAAGGCGATGCCACACAAGTTATTACCCAATCCCGCAATGGAATTAGCAGTAAATCTTGAGGCAACTGTTTATCCCTACTGGATCGGTTGACCTGTGACCTGTTCCTACGGGGTCACCGATTCGACTGTCCAAATCAAATGGTTTTCAATAATGAAGTCGGTTTTTATATAGTTACTGTTTTTTAGTCCAATTCGTACCGGAGCTTGGACTTGTTGACGGTTCAACCGGTTGAACTAGTCAGTTCGGTCCGGTTTGAATTTTCGTTGTAGCTTTGTTTTATCTACAATGTAAATGCGTGTATGGTAACTTAGTTTTATAACATGTTCAACTATTTGTTCTCCGATGGTGGTTTTTTTTGGATGGATTTGAAGCTCTTGCATAGTAGAACAATCTTCTCTCCTGGCTCTTGGATCGAATCTAAGGTTATTGCCTTCGATTTTGGGTTTGAAGTATGAGATTGGGGAGAGAGAGAGAGAGAGAGAGAGAGAGAGAGAGTGGATCAAAAAAGGAAAAGAAAACAATATTCGTTGCGTTTGGTTGAAAGTTTTGAGAAGAATATTTGGAGAAATATTTTTGAGATAGTTTTGGATGAGTTTTTGAAAAGAGTAATAATTAGATAGAAAGAAACATATATGTGAAAATTGCACTAGACCCCTCCAACTATTTACCAATTCTTTCACCAATTAACCTATTTATTGTACTTAATTGTAAAAAAAATCATTTTTTCAAGAAAAAAAGAAAAGGGTAGAAGAGTAATTTGATAGTTTTTACCTCATTCACCCCTCTTATTTATAAAACATCCAAACCAAGTCAAAAGTTATCCTCTGTTTAGGGCTGGTTTGGGTGAATTGGGTTTTTTTTTTTTTTAATTGTCCTTATTCAAAAAAAAATTGCATTTGTTAGTTTTCGGTCGATTTTTTGTGGTTTTTTGGCTTGTCTTGACGAGAGGAATATTAAAAGTATAAAATTATTAGCCAAATTTAAAGTTTTGTGAATAAAGACGAAAAATAATCCAAAAAACCGGACAAGCCAAGAAACCACAAAAAATCAACCAAAAACCAACAAATGCAAAAAAAAAAAAAAAATTTGAATAAGGACAAAACCAAAAAATCAATTTTTCCAATTCACCCAAACCAACCCTTAATCCCTCATCCAAATCATCTACTTTTTTATCCATCTTTCATAAACACCAAAAAATTACACATCTTTATTGATTAATCACTTATCAATATGCTTAATACAAAAAATTATATACGCGTTTTTTAAGAAAAACACTATTTTCCAATATGAAAATAATTTTTTTGAATCCGGGGATTGCACGTGCCGCCCTGCCTCTCTAGTGAGCTCCATCCCTGATATGATCTCATTCTTATAACCAAAAGTTCCGATCAAAACATTTTCTGCAACTTATTTTCCTAGGAACGATAAATTAAAAAAACTCAAACCAAAGTAAAATTGAACTTTGGGTCGTATTCAGTTTGGGCCAGCTACATGAATTTCTCCAGGATTGATGTGGGTTAACTATTAGGCTCATTTGTTAAATGAGATTGACTATTGAAAATAAGCGATAATTTTCCAAGTGTCGACTGTAGGGCTTGGGACATGAAACTTGAAAATAATGAGTAGTGACTCAAAGCCTTTACTAATGAGTAGTGACTCACTAGTGAGTACAAAGCCTGGCTCAAATCCGACCCAACCCATTATAAACCCACACTGAAACCATAAAATGTTGAGATATTTTAGTGGTCGACCTTGAATGAAATACCCTTTTGGTTTTGTCATTCAAAGCGTAAATGATTTCTACCAAGCTGCAACTTTCCGCTAGACTCGGATGCTCTGTTGTCCTTGAGGGATGACAGGCTCTACAAACCCATCTTAGCTAATCATCTCCGTAATCGACTAATGTAATTTGCACAAAGCATCAGTTACCATTTTGAGATGCTCTACCATTCGATCCTAGAAGGGAACATGTAAATGGGTATACATCTTATCTTATATATTATTTCAGGATGACTTTTCGTGAGGAGGACTCCTGATGTGACACGTGTCACCTATATTTTAGATTTCTTGGTTTAAAATTTTAGGAAAACTCTAATTAGTTACATAGTTCTATTAAGGTTAACTAGCATGAACCCGGGCTATGCACGACAATTGAGGGAAAAAAATGATAGAAAATTTTTAATGACATTTCGTTCTTGCAATATATTCAAATGCTTCATATAGGTGTCAATTGAAGGGAAAAAAATGACAGAAATTTTTTAATGACATTTCTTTCTTGCAATATATTCAAATGTTTCATATAGGTGTCATGCATAATGTCTAGCTATTAGGTGAGTTGTCTCACATTCCATTTCAGAACTTAAATTTGACAAATAAAATTGTGCATTCAGTTGGAAAAATATATATACCATATGTAAAGTGAATTCCTATTGGGCATTTTAATTGGTTCTTATGAGTTATTTTTGTAGGTTACTGTGAAGTCTAAGTACTTGCCTCTACCTAAAGATGCAAACATAATCCTTACTATTTGATACTCTAAAAAATAAACCTGACTTCTCTCAAAATTTATTTATTAACCAAAGCTTCGAGGTCCATGCATCCAACCAAGTTTAGTAAATGAATTTAAGAAAAATGGAGCCATTCACAATAACCAATCAAATGAACTCAACACAATAAATAAATATTGGAATTCCAGAAACAAAAAAAAATCTCAAGAACACTATATATAATCAAGTCTGTTAAATAAAAAAATAAAGTCTGAATATTTTTAAAAACTTGTATGATGTATTGAAAAATCAAGCTATTTGAGATCAAATCGTGCTTAAATTGATTCAAGGACCTTTTTAGTGTTTTTAGAAAGAAAAAAAAAAGAAGAAAGAAGAGTAATTTGGAAAATACAATTGATTTTCAGAGATTGATGGGGAGACCAGTGATTTTCAGAGATTGATGGGGAGAATTGTTCATTGAAGGCTTTTTGGTTAAATTTTTGGAGAACCAATTTTCATTTGAAGGCTGAATTTTCTTTTGCTTTTTTTTTTTTTATATAAAAAATTAGAATAAAATAAAATAAAATAGA
This sequence comes from Vaccinium macrocarpon, assembly GCA_022606695.1. Taxonomy (NCBI): domain Eukaryota; kingdom Viridiplantae; phylum Streptophyta; class Magnoliopsida; order Ericales; family Ericaceae; genus Vaccinium; species Vaccinium macrocarpon. The sequence continues at coordinate 1,906,833 of CM040171.1, read as the reverse complement.
TTGGGAGTAATTAGGACGAGAGGAGCTCCTCGTCCCAGTCTTGGTGATCCTCGAAGGGGGATTTCACCTGAACCGTTTCATGTGCGAGATATCGAAGCGATCGAACGTGACGACTTCACAGCTTTTCGGGAACATCTTTCACATCTATATAAAGGATGATATAATTATATTAAAAAATATGGAGTGAGAAATTCATTTAGTCCCAACTCCCAACCGCCTTCTCTCTCCTCTGCCAACCACCAGGGACAGAGCCAAGAATTTAACTATATAAGGGTGAATCTTTTTTGTAAAATATTTTGCAGGGGCGAACTTATATAATTCATTGGAAAATTTCTTTTTTTCTATATAATACTAGAGATTTTTTCCTTTACTTGGAGGGGCGACCGCCCCTATTAACCCCCCTCTGGCTCCATCCTTGCCAACCACCATGCCATGGCTGCTATGTTCTATAATACCGCGCCCGGCCTAAGGAATAGGAGTAGATTTTTAACACGTTTCTTTGTAAAGGAAAGGATAACCTGTTAGGGGTAAGCCATAGGAAACAGAAGAGTAAAAATCGCGTTTTGACTCTTTACCACATCGCAACCTCGTGATTGGTGATTCGATGTAGTTTCAAAATACTTGTTCTCTCATTACCGGTTATACAGTGTCACACAAACAAATGTGATTTGAAGTGTAAAGACGAAATAGAAAGAAAAAAAAAAAACACGGTTTGTCCAACACTCCTATTTGGAAAAGAAATCTACTCCTACTTTAATTGTTAGGGCTTCTTCATTATAGAACTTCCTTATTAAGTGGAGTAGTAGGAAGTAACTCCATTCATTCCTCTTTGTTTTGATGTTTTGAACTGGTTACATAAAGCACTCATAACCAATCAACAATAAACCAAATCATTGCCATGGTTTGCCGCCGTTTACTGCTGCAATTTGGTTCATTGCTGATTGGTTGTGAGTGCTAGCTTCTAGTGGCTCTTCTCATAGCCAAAGGGGCGAATGTAGGGTTCCGGCCGTCTCAAGTGCATCTACAATGGCAATTTCTGTAGTTAAGTTAGTTGCAACGCCTCAAGATACTTTTGCCATTGCTTTATTCTTCCTAGTTAATTCCGCTATCGCTTCTTCCGTCCTTATTCTTTCCAACCCCGGCTGCCTCTGTTCTGCTGCCCTCAAAGCTTTGACTCTGCCCCAACCCCAATTCCTGCTATGGTGAGAATATCCTTTTATTCATAAGAATTTGGCTTTTTTGACTAATTTTTGTCATTATTAAAAAAAATTTAAGTGTGGATCATATATTTTTATTTTCCCGATTCATCTTCTCGACAAGAATCAATAATCCATAAAATTTATTTAGTCAAGTTGCTTTTAAAGTGAATTATTTACTCCATAAGACAATAAATTAATAATTTACAACTAATAGAAGTTAAGATAGTTGAAACTGGTCCTCTTTGTATACTTAAATTAATTTGGAGTGGCAAAATTCATTTAGTGCCTCCTCTGGCTCCAGAAATTTTCAGAATGGTATTTAAAATTTTTACTAACTCAAGAAACCATAACTATAAGGAAATAATTTTTTTCCCTTAATATCAACAATGCCACCCCCAAAACAAAAAAGTGTGTATAGGATATTACAATTGCCTTCAACGAGTTTTCATATTTTGAAACCATTGCATAATAATCTAATTATCAACTGTATCAAACACTTCTCTATCAATATAAGTAATCAAGCAATTGTTCATCCACTAATCTCTCATTCGATTGTGCAGGTTGCTCTTTATATGGAGTACTTCATTGCTGAAAACTTTTTCCAACTGTTGCAGTGGCGACAGGAAGAGTCAACACTGATAGGTACATTTACGCTCCCTAATTTGTATTTGTTACGTCCATTTATCGTATTATTTGGAGTGTGATACTTGTTTTTCTCGTTTCAGGACTTGTGGAGGAATTTAATGGCGCTCGGAGCTAAATCGAGAAGAAAGATGATATTTATTAATAGTTCAGCCTTGGAGGTGTAATTAGGTTAATCTTAATATTTTAAACCTTCGTTAGAATTTTAGTGAGACTCGGAAATCACCATGGGCCTAGGTATATTTTATCTTAACACTGTGGGCCAATTAATACTAGTACACGTTAGAAATTTGAAAATTCCCTTTTAACAGGGATGTCGGTCAGTGTGGGTATAAGAAGGAAGGCAGAGTTATTTGGTTGGGTGTTAAAAATGGCAAAAAAATGTAAATTTTTTTTTTACATGTATTTGTAAATTTTATTTTTAGAGTGTTGAAGTGACAAACCTAGGCACTATGTAGAGCTGCTGTTGTTTCTCCTCTTTCCACTACCAACCACCAAGGCTGCTATTATTTTTCAATACCCTTCTCTCCTTAACTTTGGCTCTCATGGTGAGATATTGGCTCAACCATGGCTGACATTTGTTGAGAGTCAACACCTAACCTCCATGGATTTAGAATCTTTCATAATAGACTAGAAAATTCTAGCATAGTTCAGAAGGTTCAAAAGTGTTTTAGAGATTCTAGAATAAAAAAGAACTCTCTTAAAAGTCAAAGAATAATCTATATAAATCTAGCATGATCTACAGTGTTCTAGATACTTTTGGAAGGTTGTAGGAGTTGAGGAACCCAGAGAGTTTCAGGGAATTCCATAATAATCTAGAAGGTTGTGGACGATTCAACTATGTGCTAGAATTGTGTGGAAAAATTCTAAAAATCAACCCATTTAGCTATGTTGAGGTTTAAACAGTGCTAGGAAATGTGTGGAAATTTTGTGGACAATTCTAGGAAAATTCTAAAAATCAGCCCACTAAGTTATCATTGAGGTTTAAAAATTGCAAGGAAGTGTGTGGACAATCCTAGGAAAATTCTAAAAATCAGCTCACTTAGCTATTGCTGAGGTTTAAAAAGTGCAGGGAAATGTGTGGATATTGTGTGGACAATTCTAGGAAAATTCTAAAAATAAGCCCACTTAGCTACTGTTGAGGTTTAAAAAGTCCAGGGAAGTATGTGGAAATGAGTAGAAAAGTAGAAAAAATACACTGAAATTTGTGTTTTGTTTTGTTTTGTTTTGTCTACTTAAAAGTACACCATGCCTGGCCAAAGGAATGGGTTAAAAACTTTTCCCCTTGCTTCCCTGACCTACCACTTTTCTCCAGCCAATAAGCACCCGACAACAGTCACAACACCATGAAAAACTTCTCTTTAACTTCTAGGTCTAAGAGGAGCCCCCACCCTTCATTCTCCTTGCCTTTTTGGGGTTTTTATCCAAGTTTACAAACCCATATACACACCACTGCTAACTCCGAAAATTTCACAATACATTTAACACCCAATCCTGCAACCACAGAGAGAGAGAGAGCGCTACAAGTTTCTATGGAGAGAGAGAGAGAGAGAGAGAGAGAGAGATGGAGGTTTTGTTCTACACACACTCCAATACAAATCTGAGTTCCTCCACGTCTTATCTTATAGGAGTAGATATACAACCCCAAACATTACAAAACTAATTACCTCCATTCACACCGAGGCCGTGCGTACCACTACCATTCCGGTCGTCTTCCCCAAATCACCGTTGTCCCCAAATCTTCATTTATAGCTTGTTTCTTCGGAGGAGAGGTAGAAGCCTCTTACTTTATTGCCCCTAAGTATAAATATCTTCATTTATAGAATGCAAGTTAGAAAGGAAATATTAATTTAAAGAATAATTATATTTTCATCTGTCCATATTTGTTGGTCTTTCTTTTTTTTAGAGTTTGTGCCCCTTTTCATAATTTATAATGTTTTTTTTATAATTTTGAAAATTTTGACTTATAGAACTAATTGAGATATTTCTAATAAGATTCATATTGCATATATTTTTGAGATCCGTATAAAAAAATATAATTAATTAAAAAATAGTACAAACTCCTAAAATAACCAAAAACATGGACGAGGGTGTATTAGTAAAGCTTTACCATACTGTAAATTATAAAATTAGTGACTAAATAAATTGTTTAACACTTAATTGAAAATGGCCTAGCTAGTATATGTTTACAAGTTACCTAGATATTGAAGTTGGTAATGTGACCTTATTTCAATTAAGTACTTTTATTTGACTATCATGCTACTTTGATATTCTTCTCGGCTTGGTTTTAGTTTTCTTTTTTTTTTTTGGGATCGTCTTCAGCTTGCTTGAATAGAAAAAAACGTTCACAAAATACAGCAGTACTATAGCATCAACAAATAAGGGTACCAAACAAGAACTAAAAAAAGAACTAAAGTTAAACAGAGATGTTCAGTGTCATACTATCTTTTCCTTCCCTCTAGGGATGACAATTTCAGCCGATCCGATTTGCTCAGATCTGTCCTCTCATTCGGATTGGAGTTTCGGGAATTTTCTCGGAGTTCGGGTTGGATTTGGAGGAAAAAATAAAAATAAAATCGGGGATAGGGTTGGAGACGGTTCTACATAATACCAATCCGTTCCCCGACCCGTTTTTTTTATTACACATCAAATATATTATTCACATTTAAATCTCTTGAAATATTGTTAATTGCTAGGGCTTCCACAAAATATGTACTATTAATTTATAATAAATACACTTCATTCTTCACTTCTTAAACATAATCAAACATAATTTAGTTGGTAATTCCAATCTTCAAGGTTGGAATCCTTTACTATTATGTAATTTTATTTAGTCGGTTGAGATTTTTGGTGAAAAATTACAAATTATTGTCATGCTTTTACTATTTGGTGGTTTAGATATCAAATATGTTGATAAAGTCTAAGGGGTATTTTTCTAGATTTTTTTTTATTTGTTTATTGGTTTGGTAACTTTTGGATCTGGGCAGGGATCCCCGATCCCTGTTAGGAGTGGGGACGGAGGGTAGAGATAATTCCTCATTCGGGGATCGGGGCGGGGACGGAGGTAGATATGAGATTCGGGGATGGCCAAATCCGCCCTCGATCCTCCCCATTCTCATCCCTACTTCTCTCAGTTCCTATTTGTTTGTCTCACACTCTCTCTCCTGCCTTTTTTCAAATCAACAAATTAAGTGCTTCAATGTATCATTTTAAAAAAATTTCACACCGAATTAAACTACACGATGAGTACTTTAATTCGGTGTAAAAAAATTTGAAAAATGATACACAAAAATACTTTATTTTTTATTTGAAACGTGACCCCATTTTTCGTAGTGGACAAACAAATGGGAACGGGAGGAGTAATTTTGTTTTTTACTAGATCAAAACAGAAATTCTAGAATCAACACAAAAACTCTCTATGGATGTAGAATTTATCATAATAGACTAGAGAATTATAGAATAATCTGGAAGGCTCAAGAGTGTTCTAGGGAAATCTAGAGTTGTGGAGAACTCTCTAAAAGTCAAAGAATAATCTACATAAATCTAAAATGTTTCCAAATATAGAAATATCGTAAATGCAATAGTGAAACTTACCCAAAATCATCAAGAAGACCATCCTCGTCCTTGGCACTGGGCTCAGAGTGCCAAATCCCATGCGAGCCTTGCTATGGTACACCATTTGTTGCACACCAAATGCACGTCACATTGTGTGAGACTCATTTTGGGATATCACACAAATGATCGGAGCTGCTCAACTTATTTAAATAATGTGGTTGAGAATTCCTGTAAAAAAATTTGCTCCATCTGATATCAGTAAGAGCTTGATCGATTATTTACTCAATTTTTCATTAAAACATTGAGCAAAAAACTGATTAAGCCTCCACTAATATCTGATTGAGCCATTTTAATAAGAATTCATAAAAAAAACATTTTAATAAATTGAGTAGTTTCGATTATTTGTGTGAAATTTTGAGATGGGCTCCACAAAATGCAGTTTGTATTCTCATAATTGGAAAATGCTATCATACACACTCCCTATAAAAGTTACGAATTTTTTGTAAAAGTTACAAATTTATTGTAAAAGTTACGAATTTTTTTTATAAAAATTACGAAACACACCAAAATGTTACGAATCATAGAAAATTTTACAAATTATATTAATAAAAAGTTATGAAAAATTAAAAAATATTACAATTACCGATGAGCTGACACAATCTAGAGTATACAATAGGTGCATATGATACACCCAAATGAATAATATGTACGTTTTTTGGTTTATTTTTTGTCTTTATTCACAAAATTTTAAGTTTGGCTAATAATTTTATACTTTTTAGATTCCTCTCATCGAGACAAGCCAAGAAACCTCAAAAAATCGACCGAAAACTAACAAATGCAAAAAAAATTTGAATAAGAACAAAATCAAATAAACCAATAAACCATTTTTGACAAGTTAGCCAAACTAAGGGCATCCCCATCAGGTACTACAAAACACTGTTTTTGACAAATTGTTGAGCCAAACCTTCCAAAACCCCCCAAAAATCAGCTTCTCTACTCTCCCTCAACAAATTGTGTTTGCTACAGTAACACTACATCCCAGTGAATCACTGTTCACGGGTTATCCTTTTTTTTTTTTATTTTATTGTTTTCGGTTCCGGTTACTGTTGCGCGTCAGACAGAAGTGGGGCGGGTGGGGGCACGTGGCGAAGCTTGGCTGGGGGAAGAAGTCTACAGCTGAAGGGGTGGGTTTGGGCAATAGACACGTGGGCCACTACTCTTTTCTTTTTGTACCCAAATGTTTAAATGGCTGAGGGAGAGTTTTTTTTTTTTTTTATAGATTTGAGGGGAGTAGTTTAATATAGTAAAGTTAAAATAAAGAGTCTGATTTTTTGAGTTTTTGATAAAGTGACTTGCTAAATTGTAAAAGGTGTTTTTGTGCTTTAATTTGGTCCAAAATTTGTTGATCCTGATGAGGATGCTCTAAGCCATAATTTTATTCCTTGCCCTCTACCCCTGGACCTTACCATGTGACCATGTCCCACCTGACTCCCTTCGCATGCTGCTAATTGCCATTGCAGGTAACAGCGACTTGTCTCTTTCAAACCTGCCCTCTTTTTGCTTCAGCCTTCAGATGAAGAGGGTTCTCTTTGCTCCCTCTCCCCAAACGATCCCTCCACCCACCCCACCACCGACGCACCACTACCATCTCTCCTCTCTCTTGACCTAATTTCTCTCTATGCTACCCCGATGTACTCTCTCCCTCTCCTTCTAAACCCCTACCAACGACCACTACCACCGATCCACCGGACCACGACCGACGGGCCACTGCGTGGGTACGACCACCACCATCGCACTTCACCAGCCGTCAATCTCCTCTCTCACAGGTTTCTCTTCTCCCTTCAACATTTTAGGTTTTTTTTTTTCCCTCATAAATCCGGAAGTCGGTTCTGATGTAGTAACGTTTTTTAGTCCAATCTGTACCGGAACTTGGACTTTTTGACAGACCAACCAGTTGAACTAGTTGGTCCGGTTCTGATTTTAAATTAAACAGTAGTGTTGCCTAGTTTTATCTACAATGTAAATGCGAATATGGTATAGATTGTAGAAAGGTACCCAAGTTTTATAGCATGTTCAACTATTTGTTCATCGGGTAATGGTTTTTTATTTATTTTGCAGAACGTTAGATAATCTTCGGTGCACATATTACTAGGCTCAATGACATCGGCCATCCAGATTATTCAAAGACAATGGCTTCTATATTTTAATCCTAAGATATAGTGCACCAGAGTGGTAAAACTGACTTCGGCTAGAGACTAGAAACAAAAAGAATAGTGCAGAGATAGAAAAACCAAAGAACAACGCCCCACTTCTTGTTGATACTAGAAAAGTTTAACAAATCATCTCACGGGGTAGAGAGACCTCCTTCATCATTTCTTTTCCCTCTTAATTAATCATACTTCAAATCTTCAACACATTCATCCATCTCCGAAGCTTCACCACTGTCTTCATCCTTTAAAGCTTCTTCATCAATATCCTTCAATGGATCTTCATTCAACTCCTTCTTTAGACCTTCTTTCAGCAAAGCAGCTTCGAGCTTAGCAACACCATAAGGAATATTAATATCTTTCTTTTGCAAAATTAAAAGTAAAACCAAAATAAAAAAATTACACCAGGGAGAAAAAATCAAAGAAAATGTAGAACTATGTTAAAAATAAATAAATAAATAAAACTCTTTCAATTATTTCAAAGGTGAGTGCAAACGGAATCAAGCAAAAAATTGCACTAACAAAATTTTCAAAAATCACAGATTCTCCAATTGTGATGCTTAAATGGTGATTAACGAGTATGGCAAAGCCCTAAATGTCTTCCTTTATGCCAAATAGAGTTGTAAAAGAAAGGACATGACCAGGAGGAAAGATGACACAAAGAGGACAAAGAAGTTCTTCTCCGAGTGAAGAGTCATCTCCCACACAATGTGGAAGACGACTCTCAGCATGTATGCCTGGAACCACCCCCCATCTCGGAGAAGAGAACAACCACAAGTGAGGATTCTGGTTAAAAGCATAAAGAAACAAGGAGACATCACCCACGGAGCCCACCCCATCTCTTGCTCGACAACATTGTACCCTAGTTGAAGATGGGGTAGGCTCCGTGGGTGATGTTTCCCTGTTTCCTTATGCTCTGCTCTGTTTCTCAACTCTAGCCACGAATTTTGGAGCATAAGTCAACCGAGTCCTCACTCATGGTTGTTCTCTTCTCCGAGGTGGGGGTGGTTCCAGCCGTACCTTCTTAGAGTTGCCTTCCACATTGTGTGGAAGGTGACTTTTCACTCGGAGAAGAACGTCTTCGTCGTCTTCGTGTCATCTTTCCTTTTGGGCTTTGTCCTTTCTTTTGCAGCTCTATTTGACAGAATGGAAGATGTCTCGGGCATTGCCATACTCATTAATCACCATTTAAGCATCACAGTTGGAGAATTTGTGTTTTTTGGACACTTTTTTAGTGCAGTTTTCTGCTTGATTCCGTTCGCACTAAGCTTTGAAATGATTGTAAGACTTTTATTTATTTATTTTTAACAATACATTTTCTCTGATTTTTTATCTCTCTGATGTAATTTTTTTATTTTGGTTTTTACTTTTAATTTTGCAAGAAGAAGATACTGATATTCTTTATGGTGTTGCTAAGCCTGAAGCTACTTTGCTGGAAGAAGTTCTAAAGAAGGAAGAGGATGAAAAAGCATTGAAGGATATTGATGAAGAAGATTTGAAGGATGAAGGTTTTGAAGATTTGAAGAAAGATTAATTAAGAGGGGGGAAAGAAATAATGAAAGAGGTTTCACTGCCTCGTGGTGATTTGTTATACTTTTCTAGTATCAACAAGAAGTGGGGCGTTGTTTTTTGGTTTTTCTATCTTTGCACTATCCTTTTTTGTTTCTATCAGAAGTTGGTTTTGCCACTCTAAGTGCACTATCCTTAATTTTTGTTTGATTAAAAAATGAGAAGGACGATTTAGAAGAGATTTGTCTATTTCCATTTTAAGCTACGGGGAAGCATGCAAGGAACCCGCCCTCTCTCTCTTTAGGATTTTCTTTTTTATGTTTGACCCTTTTGAGTGTACCCATCAAAGACGCTAAATATTAACATCTAATTCAATAGTATCTTTGAACTTTGTCAATTAGGTTTTACTTTGTTGCTCCAAAATAGTAATTAAATATAGTTTATACTTCAATAATATAAAAATCATAATGCATATACAATTAAAAAATAGTTATACCTAATAACTCCAATGAATTATGCTTACTTTTAAAAAAAACACATTTTAAGATACTATGTTAACCATAAATGTTTTTATGAATAAGTTAGGCCAGGTTTGGCTTAATAACAAAGTAGATTTTTTTTTGGTCTTTATTTAAAATAATGTTCGAAATCCAAAATATTTTCAATGAAGACAAAAATAAGTCAAAAAGATTTTTATTAAAAAATTTAGTTTTGGCTTGTATTTTTTTTACTTCTTCAATTTCTCTCATTAAGATAAACTAATAATACATAAAAATTTGACTCAAAACTAAGAAGTGCAAATTTATTTTGAATAAAGAAAAAAAAAACTTTTCAGATCTGGGATAAAAATTCGAGAAAAGGACACTCTCTCTCTCTAGGAAAAAAATACGGAGGAGTAGTTTTCTGGGAAGTTGGTTCGTGTTAAAATTTACTGCTGCTTCCAAATTTTTTCGAAAGACAACAAGAAGCTCTAACCCAGATAGATAGTTGGGCCTCCATCCACTAGTGAACAAGGATTTAAGTAGGATAACGGCCCAAAGTCCTTTCTTTGTTGGCCCAAGAATATGAAAACGAATACACGGCGTCGTTTGTAGGCAACGTTAATAACCTCAACGGCTAGTTTCAAGTGACCGTTTGAAGAATCTAATTATTTGAAACCGTGAATAAGACCTTTCCACCAAACGCATGAAAAACAATACCCATTTAACTCAATCGACAAATCTCCAAAATCAATTTCACAACAGACCCTACTCACAAATCAAAATTTAGAGCAAACCTCTCCGAAAAATCCCAAAATCAGCGACAAATTCCATCAACTCTGCGCAACAATTAAAAAAACCTCTGTTTTCTGAAAAATGGTATACACATCATCATACACTCCAACATACTACACCTCGCTCCACGACTCAATCACTTCAATCTGCAAAAACATCCTCCCTTTCTCCTTCAAGAAGCGGCGGTTACCTGCGATCGCGGCGGCGGAGCAGCAGCTGTCGAAGCAACAGTCAGATAACCTGAAATGGCAGCAGGATTCATTCCATCAGATCCACAAGCTGATGGGTCTTTGCAAGGAGGGTATTTTGGCTGAATCTGAGGTCTCTGCTTTTAAGTCTCATCTTCTCGACACCCTTGTCGCTTCCCCAGCTGATTATGAACAACCCACTATTCTTAAAGATAAGCTGGTCTTTTTACAGGTACGCCCCTGTTGTTTCTCTGTTTTTGAATTATGGCATAGAATTGAAACAGTTGAGCTGAATATCTCAAATACAATTTGATAATCCTTGTTGTAGGAGTTGTTGTATGCGAAATGTATCACAGAGGATGAGTACCATTCATCAAAGAGGCCTTTGTTACAGAGATTAGCAGTTCAAGGAGCTGAAATTGAGGCAAGAGACGTGATAGCTTCCGCTAGGAAAGAAAGCTCAGATGAGTGGTCTGTTATTGATCTGAAAGATGAGAAGTCTTTACTTAATAAAGAGAATTCGAATTCAAAAACCAAATCGAAAAATGGTTCAGCAGCAAGGAGATCAAATTCTGGGTTTGGCTTTGGATCTTCTCAAAGAAATGGAAAAGGTAAGGAAAATAAGGGGCCAATCGATCCCGGTCCAGACCATTTTTCCTCCCCCTTTGCCTCTGCCAAGAATGAACTGGGAATTTCTAGAGAAAACCCTTTTTGGGATAGTAATCTGAGACAGAAAGAAAGTGAAACTAAGTGCATTCTCATGATGGAGAGCTCGCCACCGGAGTCTAAAAAGGTGGAGAACAGAAGTGAGGGCGAAAGGAGCGAAAAGTCGAAGAAGACGATGTTTAGGAGTTTGTTTCAAAAGGAGGAGAGACATGAAAATGGTGATCATGGCCTTGACTATGAGGAAAAGGTATCGAAATCGGGAAAGAAGCAATGGGGGTTTGATGGGTTCAAGAAATGGAAGAAAAGTGAGTCAGAGGATGAAACAGCTCCTCTGCCACTTAGCGAACGATCGGACAGTGAGGCGTTTTCGGGATCAAACCGGCTTGTCGCTAGTCCAGTCGGGGAGGGACCAGATACCAAGCAAATCAAGAGGAAATTACATTCAAATGGAGCACCATCGGACTTCTTTGTTGACAAGGTATCCTGCATTGCATAACTGCATTCATTTTTATTACAGCTAACGAATTTTTAGTACTGTTTTTGTTCTAAAAAAGTGGACTAATTTTGAACAAAGAGGTGATTAACTGTCAGATGTTCTGGTGGTTTTTGTAGGTTTTGGGGGAGAAGATAAAGAAGGAGCTCTTGCGAATCCAGACTGAACTCAATGCTAAAAACCCAAATGTTCAGCTCTCGTAAGCATTCCACTTAAATCCACCTCTTGAATTCTTTGAGACTAGTGGTGAAATATTCATTGATTTTAATGGTGGTTCATAAATTTACTGTTTAAATTTGTGTTTTAGGAATGATCAAATTGATGCTATTTCAACCAGGCTTCCAGTTGACAAAGCAGACCTGAAAAATTTCTTTCCCAAGTGAGTGCTTATGTGATAACAATTGACTATAATTCTTATTGCGTCCCGTGTCCATGACAAGATGAATCAGACACTTCACGTATCTGCACCCAACACCGCGTCTAATGCTATTTTGTAATTTGATTTTAGGCCATGGTGCGATCGCTATGGTGATGTTGTGTTGAATGTGGTGAGAAGAGAATTTAAAGATCATGTTAGAGAGATGGAAACTTTGAAAAATGCTGCCAGAGAGAAGCAGAACAACAGCAGCAGCTCCAAAAGATGGGCAACATTTGATGATGATGAAAATTGTCACCCAAATCTTTTTGCTCCTCAAGACAGTTCTTTTCCCATGAAACAAGCCAAGTATGCCCCTATGAGCGATGATCGCGCGCTCAAGTGCTTCAAAAACAATCCTTTCTTTGAAGATATTGATCTGACCCATGTCGATGGGAATAAGGTGAATCCATTCTGGAGTCCAAGGCATGGTTCTTCCATGCTCGGTTAGATGAAAAAACTGTAGGTCTAGTATTTGCATATTTTGCTTAATTTCGGTATGCAAGTACTCTTTGTATTGAGTTAATTTGTGTTGTGTACCTGTTGTTATTGAATTGAGCTGATGTTATAATAGAATTTCTGTTGCACTTGGTATTCTCCATGGCTGGCGAACGAATGAGTTTTCAGTGCCGAGCAGGTATCAGGTGGTACTAGTGCGCAACACATCTGGCCATCCATTTCGGTTTTAGACAGCCCGAATGCAGCATTCGGGCATCATGTAGGCTAGGACACGTGTACCCGTGTGGTATAACAAAAATTTCATGGCAAAGAGTTCTTTAAGTACCGTAAACGTGTGAGTTCTTTTGAGACTTTGTCGACTGTTTTGCCCTTGACTTGTGCAAGATTTTTACAAGGAAAGTGTGAGAATATTATAGTGAGAATTTCCATAATCGGATGTTATAAAATAAAAACCAGTCAAAAATTCTTATATATGGTGACTTAACTTGAATGTTCAGATCTTCCTACTATTGAATTAAGTCAAAACCAAGAGAAAATTGAGTGAGGTAGAGTATACTTATGTTTGTAAAAAATAACTTGACTGGAATTTTTTTTTAATTATATGTTGTGGGTCGTCATCCATTTGATAACAAAAATGTCCAATGGGGCCTATGAATTCGACACGACTTTAAAACATATGATAATGATACATCAAAAGATATGTTCATAAAATTTGTGGTACTTTTAAATTTATAGCCTCATACTAGTGTTGAAAATTTAGCCAAAAGAAATAAAAGATTAGTTGAAGCACACATCTCCTACGCATGTATAAAAATCAATCGAATATATAAATGCATATATTCGATCAAAGAATTATATTGTATATATGTTTTTTCTTCTGAACGGCAAATATATTGTATATGTGACACACATCACTATGGTTAAAAAGGCAATTTGCGCATAATAGTGTGTTCAATGATGAATCGTTGATGATTTGATTGACCGATTGTGAAGTACTATACCCATCCACATCCCACATTCGTCAATTATTCAAAACTCATCCAAAACTAGTACACCGCGTATCAATAATACGATTCCCGTAAACAACTAGTTTCAAAGTATCCATCCTTCAAAAAAGTTATCCCATTTAATGGAGAAACGAGTGGTGATCATCGACGATGGAATAAGCGGCCTCCTAGCTTGCAAATACACTGTAGATAAGGGATTTCAACCTGTGGTCTTCGAAGCCCAATCCACCATCGGCGGCGTTTGGGCCCAAACCATAGAGTTAACCAAACTCCAAACTCCAAACTCCAAAACACGCTTTCCAATTCTCCTATCTACCCTGACCCAGTTATATGAAAGATTTGTATCCCACCCATACCTAAGTGATGGGGGTACATTGAGTCTTATGCTCAGCAATTCAATTTGTTGCCCTTTATTAGATTTGGCTGTGAAGTGATTGGTATGGATTTTTTTTGGAGACTCTGAGGAGGAGATGGAGTTGTGGGATTTGTGGGGTGGAAATGGTAGGCCCTTTAGCTCTATAGGCAAATGGCTATTACAAGTCAAAGACAAGAAAAAGTGCTCCCAAGAGGTATGCAAATGCTACACGACTTTATAACACAATTATGGATACATCCATAATTGTGCCCCAAGGACCATGTTCATTGAATGGTTGTGGATAAAGTTGTATTTTAAAGATGGCCACGTAGACTTTCTGATGCAAAATTAGGGATGTTTATTGTATTGTGTTTTTTCGGTGGACTTTTATTAGTTTCTCTTTAAAAAAAATTTGGTCCCCTTCTTTTAAGAAATTTCTTTGGTCTATCTCAGTTAGAAAAAATAAAAAATTATGGGTTACTTTTTAAAATAGTTCACTACATAGAAGATTAAAAGGGGTAATTTATTTGCCTCATAGTTTCGCATATGTGAATACTATTTTGTCATGAGTTAATCAAGCGAAAAACAAGCATGAAAACTGATTTTTACAAAGATAAAATACATGCAATGATTATGCTCGTACAACCACAAGCCCGTGATAACTTCACGAAAACTCAACTGATACCATCATGATTGAATCCTAAGAGTTTATAAATAAGATCGATAAAAATAGTTCGTTGAGCGTGAAGTAATCTAGTTTTTTCAATTTAGCCAAACCAAGCCTAAATATTCCCTGAATGGTACCATACATTTCTTTCAATAGACTTGTTGTCTTCTAACAGATGGAGAAACGACTACTATTTGTTATCGTCAACAGCAGGACAAAGTGATTCCAAGTTTGAAAAAATGATCCAAAATTGCCAGAAGTTCCTAGTCTAAATTTCTGTCCGAACACCAGAATTTGTTCAATGGAGAAACAGGTGGCGATCATCGGAGCAGGGATAAGTGGCCTTCTGGCCTGCAAATACACTCTAGAGAAGGGATTTCATCCGATGGTCTTTGAAGCTAGCGGCACAATAGGTGGTGTTTGGGCACAAACAATAGAATCCACCAAACTCCAAAACAACCAACAAGCTTTTCGGTTTTCTGATTTCCCATGGCCTTCTTCTGTAAAAGAACTCTATCCAAACAATACCCAAGTTAAGGAGTATCTTCAATCCTATGCTGAAAACTTTGGGATTTTGCCTTATGTCAAGTTCAACTCACAAGTGGTTAGCATAGATTATGTTGGGGAGTCTGATGCAGAGATGAAGGCATGGGATCTGTGGGGTGGAAATGGCAAGGCATTTGGATCTAAAGGAAAGTGGCATCTTACTGTGCAAGAGAGTGGAAAAGGTTCCACAGAGGTATGCAAAATGGCTAGATTTGCCCCCTTAGATTTTTCAGACCTCCAATACCGTTATTTACTTATAGTCCGATATGAGGCCAATATATGGCCGTATCAATGTTATTGTTACGTTCTGGGTACCGCAATTTCAAATCCTGGTCCCCTTAAGCCTGCTTTCTTGTGTTTGAATTTTCTGATAAGTTGCAGTTCCTTTGTTAAGAAATCATAGTTGTTTTAGTATGTTTTTGGAAGTATTTCACTGATACTTCATTCCTAAGAAGTACGGACATGTCTATTGGCCTCACTTATCCGTGTCCAACACGTATCGGATATGGACACAACACGACACACTCTCTGGAAACTGTCAAACGCGCCTAAACATGCGTCTAGTATTTCTGTTACATTTGTTTTATGAGGACACGTTGTGGATACTATAGAACAAGTAGGGGACACTCTTGGAACACGTAAAAGATACATTCGGAGGTTAAAACATAATGTTTAAAACTTGGCACAGAGTTCAAAATTTCAACTTATGGTTAGTTCCTAACCATTGCTTCTCATCTTCATAATGGTTTTACTTTTGTAGGTTTTTATCTTCATCTAATAAAAGAATGTTTTTATTTTTCATAATAAATTCATAAGATATCTCTAATATCTTTAATGCAAAAATACAGCTTTTATTTGCCGTGTTGCCAACGCGTCCGTGTCCGTGTCCCGTGTTCATGTTCGTGTTCGTATCCGTGTCCATACTTCTTAGCTTCATTATGGAGAAATTTCTACAACTTATATAGCATGACCCCCAACCATTCCCATCTTCCATAGTTTAACTCTATTGTCTTCATGACAAAAACGCCGGGTGTTAGCTTGATCAACTTTGGTAATTATCGATGCATATTTCTTGGCCCGCCTAACTATAAAAATTTTTGTCTTCATTCTGACATGAGAAACTCATCGAGAGAGGGTGCTTTTTCGCCTTTCTCTATACTCGTTTCCATGGTAAAGAAGATTTTTGACCAACACAATCTGCTCCCTTCCATTGGGAAGAGTCATATTCAATGTCTAAATTTGTAGTCTATTTTGTACTCTATTGAAAAGGGAAGGAGGAAAAACCATAACTAAGTTGTTTTTGGCATCTTGAATCTTTTATGCTAGAAGGGATAGTGAGATCCTTGTTTGGCTGTGTTAGGAATACCAAGTTGAGTTTGTGGTTCTTTGCATTGGACGATTCGGCGGGCATCCAAACATGCCAGTGTTTGAACCACATAATGGCCCTGAAGTATTTAAGGGTAAGGTGATGCATTCGTTAGACTATTCTGCGATGGAAAATGGAGAGGCAGCAAGATTCATCAAAGGAAAGAGGATTGCAATCATTGGTTCACAGAAATCTGCAGTGGACATAGCAGCAGAATGTGCTAACGCTAACGGTGAGTGAAAAATGAGAATACACTTCTCACTGCTTTGTGCAAGATTAATTAAACGATCATATTTTGCTTCTATTTTTCTGTTTCAGGAACAGATTTTCCATGCACGATGATACAGAGGAATACCCATTGGATGTTTCCAACGGAACAAATTTGGGGAGTTAATTTAGGTTTCTTATACTTCAATCGCTTCGCTGAGCTATTGGTTCACAAGCCTGGTGAAAACTTTCTTCATAGCATTTTGGCCACTCTGTTTTCTACCTTGGTACTGTAATTGGTAACAATGTTTCATCCTATGTATTGCATTTGCATTATCTTTTACGCAATGCTATCCAAACAGTTACAAAATCTTCTATGGGGTTGACTTTCATATACTTCAATTTGATGTGGTTGACTTATGAGCTATCGCTCTTGAAAAAACAAAATCGTTCAAAATATTCAATATCGCACTTACCATATCATCTAATATCACCTAGTTCTCCCTGTAGTGCTAAACGGTGCCGTAAATCAAACACACACAAACCACACACACAAGAACACAGAGTATTTACGTAGTTTCTCAAATTTGGGTACATCCACGGGGGCAGCGGATTCACTATATTGAAGGAGGATTACAACAATCACTCAACTCACCAATACAGCCTCACAATACTCTCGTGTTTCACTCTCTGCTCTCTCATTTCTGATGATATTACAATAGCAAGAGGAACACATATATAGGCAAAACGCCAACAACTGCCTTCACTCCACATACTGTTCCAACGCCAAATATAGCAATTACTCTGGAGGTTGAGAGCTTGTGGCAATGAGCAGATGATAGGATTGAGCCAATCCACTGGTCCAATCTACCAGTCAACACTCCCGACTAGCATTTGTGATTTTTTCGTGTTTTGTATTAGATTAGATGGCAACCAAATATAGTTACTATAGCATCACATATCTTGAGTTGTGGTCCGCAATATTGTGTACCATGAGTTGAATCATCTGATGGACTTGTGTTACCTTATACACCAATGAACTTTCTATGGTACCACATTGTGGTCTCATGTGATTGGTCCATCGTACAAAATGGCATAAGCTAATGCCTCATCATACCAAAATTGTGGCAAGAATGTAATCGCCATGTCATTCTGCTAAATGATTACATATAAATGTCTTTAAAGAATACCATTTTCTTATCTTTTTAGTGATTCGGTTGTAAAAGAATAGGTTTCTACACCTTAGTTTTCCTGTGTATGTTTTCTGAACTTGTAATTTCGGCCAGAGATGGGGGTCTCAAAGTTTGTAGAGAGCTACCTCAGATGGAAGCTTCCCTTGAGAAAGTATGGAATGATACCAGAACACAGCGTTCTTGAAGATGTTTCCTATTGTGAGATTCTTATGCTGCCTGATAACTTCTATGACAAAGTGGAAGAAGGAAGCATCATTTTGAAGAAACCAAAAGCCTTTAGATTTTGCAGAGAAGGTTTGATTATTGATGGAGAAAATGAGCCTTTAAAGACTAACCTTGTTATATTTGCCACTGGATACAAAGGTGATGAGAAGCTCAAAAGAATGTTCCATTCTCAAACATTTCAAAACTACATTATGGGTTCACCCACTTCAACAATTCCTCTCTACAGGTACTTAGTTTTTTTTTTTTGTAATTGTAGTACTAATCAAAAGAATTATCTTTTACATTCTCCGGCACTCAATAGATAAGAAATTAACTTGATTAATATATTTCTATCTCCAATCGTCCCCGCTTATACCACCCACCGCCATTGATTGTTACATTGCAGACAGGTGATTCATCCTCGGATACCAAGACTGGCTGTAATTGGATACTCGGAGAGCCTATCGAATTTGTACACATCAGAGATGAGGTCCCAATGGTTGGCACATTTTCTCAATGGAACCTTTGAGTTGCCAAATATAAAGACCATGGAGAAGGATGTGATGATGTGGGAGAAATACATGAAGCAGTATGCTGGGAGGCCGTACAGAAGAAATTGTATTGGTGGTCTGCATATATGGTATAATGATCAGTTGTGCAAAGATATTGGGTGCAAACCAAGAAGAAAGAAGGGTTTCTTTGCAAATTTGTTTGTACCATATGGATCAACAGACTATATCCGACTCGAGCCTGATCAATGATCTAAGCGCGCACATCAAAAGACACCTAGAACCAGAAATTGTCGTGGGTTAGATTTGGATCGTAAGTTGTGGAAGAATTTGTAGAGAAATAAGGCAAGCAATTCGATGCCCGTGACTCTAGGGAATTAACCCAAAGTCGCACGCGCATCGGATGACTAAGGATTTGTGTTACGTCTAATTCTCTTGTTTCTTTGGTAAACTATGTTATGCCTAATTCGCTTGTCTAAATAAGGAGGGAGTTCGCTTTGGACCTAATTTCATTTTTCATTCATTTAAGGTGGGAGAAGCAGAACCACCATTGATTTTGCGATTTATGCATCTTATTAAAATAACTAGTAATTGCCCGTGCCTGTGCCTTACACGAGACGTATTGAACACAACCTACATATCATTTCTCATTATTAACCATCTTGATTTATCGCCAAATTATTTTTCCCGAAAAGACTTCAAACACGGTCTAACAAACCAATTTCAGCAAATGAATGAATCAAGTAACGAAATAGTTTACATCAACCAATTAAATCAAACCTGTCTTATTTCATTCAGAGCATATACTAAATTTTTCATAACAAAGTAATAGCAACTAAAATGATAAGAAAGTATACTCATCGGGATATCTTCTAAGTTATTTCGATAAATATAATAAGAGTCAGAATACATATCCATATTTGCTCCAATGCTCACTATAAAGGAGAAATGACCAAGCCTAGTCACCTAGTCACCTAAAAAAGGGAGATCAATGGCAAATTTTATTATGGTGTAGCCATTTTGGACACTAACTGAGGGCAATATTTCTTGTAGTGGCATATTGAATTTATTGAGTTTGAGTCAATCAATAAAATTCGGATGATTTTAGAATGAATTTTTATCATGAATATGGAAAAGTTGACGGAAATTATAGTTTTGAGAACAGTAAAGAATAATAAAATGTGCTCATATGCACATAGAAGAAGAGAAAATATAAAAGTACTGGTGGGAGTGTCTTTCAAACATATTTATTGTAAAAGAAATATTGTACTAACACCTGAACGGAACCCATTTTCACAAATATATATATATATATATATATATATGTTTAATTTTATTTTCCTCTGCCAAAATAGGAACTTCAAATTCGGCAATAAGGATGATATTACACAAATTTGGCAGTGATTTAGCAGAATGGTATCATTTGTTTTGCCAATCTTCGGCTTTGGCAAAGTATTTGGCACACCTGTTGCTCTAATGATACACATTTCATTTGCACCTTTTGAAAGTATTGGTCAAAATGATGACAATCACAAAAAATGTTTTTGGGTGATTTCCCACTTTGGCTTTGGATATTTGAGAGAAAAAGGAAAAAGATTTGCATACACGGCATAACCTTAACTCGACAATAAGTGATAACATAGCAGACTCGTAAACAAATAGTTTTTATGAATAACAGAAGAACAAAAGGACATGAAATAAACTACAGGATGAACATGTTTCCCTAAAAAAAAAAATTTTAAATAGGAACAAAATCCACTAATTCCTAATTGTAGCTTCAATCTCTAAAAGTTATAGGTATTTATGAAAATCTTCAAAATTAATGAGAACAAAAAATATATATGTCGATCCAAACGAGAAAATGATTTAGAACCACCAATTAACTTTATACTTGAGAGCAACCTTAGCAAACCTAATTTCAAAATACAGTAAAATAGACTACCAAAAAATGGAAAAGAAAAAGTGGCTGAGAATCAAAAAAATTGGTTGAGATCAAAGTAATGGGATGCATATATATTGAAAAAAATGCCCATAGCAATGGAATGAAGTCCCTCTTACGTACATTCCCTTCCCTGTCAAAAATGAAAAGGTGGAATTATTAGAGCAACTTTAATCGTTGAATAAAATAGAGAGCTCAATGTTTTGCATTATATTGGCTTATCATGTACCATCGACATTAGTTGATTTGAGAGCAAATATTTTCTCAAAGGTTTGGGAGGAATTCAAAGAATGAAATTAACACATATTAGTAATACTAACCTAGAAAACACGTGTGAAATGTAGCTACCCAGTGTAACTGGTGCTCCCTTGGGAAAAAAGAGAGGAAATGAAATGTTGGTTAACGAAATTTACACTCATTCACATTGGTTCATCCTGCAATGCCCTGGGCCTTTTGCTCTTCTAACGTAAAAGGTGATCGGCCTTGACTCCAACGAAGGACATAGCGGTGACTCCAACCAAGGTAAATAATATGAATACCAATCTTTTTGGGGGAACTAATGAAGCCTTTTTAAATGAAAACAACTTTAGGGGGATTTTTTTTTTGAATTGCAATCAAAGGAAACGTTACTGCAATCAAGGAAGGAAATGTTACTGCAATCAAAGGAAGTACAAATAATTATAGGTTAAGGAAATCAAAGGTTTGTTAAGGAATTTAAATTTCCTCTTTGAATAAAATCAACTTAGAAAGGAAACAATTAAAAGGCATTCAAAGGTTGAAAATCAAATTTCCAATCAAAGTCAAAAATAGTTTTGAGGCTATGATCCTAACGTATCGAAGGCTATGGATGCAATTACATTTGTATGAATATAAAGCATCTCCCAATTTTGGAATAGAAATCCCTCAGATTTTATGGGAATGCTCCCCATTCAAAATACATATGCTATATAGAATGGATTCAAAATACATATGCTATATAAATGAGCTTCACAATTTATCGTCCTACTTATTAAATTCCGCAATGAATTCTACTACATAGTTTACCAAACAAATAGAGCAAAAATAAGTGGAAAAGATTCGAGCTTTAAGATGTTCAAGTTCATTCTTCTAGTTTTAAACGAACTCGAGCCGAGCTCGATCTAAATAAAAATTTGATGAGCCGAGTTTGCTTAGGTTTGAGTCGAACTCAAACTTGTTCCACGGCCTTAACATGGCAAAAATATTGAATATTTCAATAAATATGAATAAGTATATTCACATATAAATCATAAAATCACAAAAGTATAAATGATAAAAAAAAAAAAAAGTTCAAATAAAGGGCTACTAACCCTTATAAAAGAAAATTCCGAACTTTTGGATAGATGAAAACCACCGTATTGAAATTTAATAACTCAGAAGGAAACACTAATGCCAATTTATCTCAAAGTTAATATAGAAATTGAGCGATAGGAAGAGAAGTATACTAAAGAGAAAAATATTCTGGTAGATCACTTATCCGATGGTCATTCACTTGCTCTACCATTAGCATTTGTCCGTCTTCGTCTTCGTCTTCGTCGCTATTTGTGTATTCTCCTATTTTTATCCCCATCTATTTGTTTGAAATTTGGTGCGGCGCTGTGGAAGGGAGATGGATTTTAGGGTTTGTAAAGTAGCGTTAAATAGAGGATCTGATATCTGCACAAGGAAAATTATTTATGAAAAGAATCATGCATTTTGATTCTACGGTTACAAAGTTACTTTTTGTGGATTTTCTTCCTATGTAATCATCTATATTACATTACACAACGGTTTTGCAAAATGTCTCTCTCACAACTATCCTCCGTGGCAGATTGGAGGGTCTTGATTGAATGGATTTTTAAAATCAAATTTCCAATCAAATAATTGAATGGTTGTGTAATTAAAATTCAATCAAGGCCCTCCAATCTGCCATGGAGGATAGTTGTAAGAGAGACATTTTGCAAAACCGTTGTGTAATGTAATATAGATGATTACATAGGAAGAAAATCCACAAAAAGTAACTTCGTAACCGTAGAATCAAAATGCATGATTCTTTTCATAAATAATTTTCCTTGTACAGATATCAGATCCTCTATTTAACGCTACTTTACAAACCCTAAAATCCATCTCCCTTCTACAGCGCCGCACCAAATTTCAAACAAATAGATGGGGATAAAAATAGGAGAATACACAAGTAAATAATTAGGACCTAAGACTAAGACGGACAAATGCTAATGGTAGAGCAAGTGAATGACCATCGGATTAGTGATCTACCAGAATATTCTTCTCTTTAGTATACTTCTCTTCCTATCGCTCAATTTCTATATTAACTTTGAGATAAATTGGCATTAGTGTTTCCTTCTGAGTTATTAAATTTCAATACGGTGGTTTTCATCTATCCAAAAGTTCGGAATTTTCTTTTATGAGGGTTAGTAGCCCTTTATTTGAATTTTTTTTTTATTATCATTTATACTTTTGTGATTTTATGATTTATATGTGAATATACTTATTCATATTTATTGAAATATTCAATATTTTTGCCATGTTAAAGCTCGTGAACAAGTTTGAGTTCGACTCAAACCTAAGCAAACTCGGCTCATCAAATTTTTATTTAGATCGAGCTCGGCTCGAGTTCGTTTAAAACTAGAAGAATGAACTTGAACATCTTAAAGCTCGAATCTTTTCCACTTATTTTTGCTCTATTTGTTTGGTAAACTATGTAGTAGAATTCATTGCGGAATTTAATAAGTAGGACGATAAATTGTGAAGCTCATTTATACTATTTTTTAGCATCTCATGTTTCGTATACGATTAAAGAAAAAAACAGCGGAAAAATAGGAAAACAAAAACGATTTTCGGCGAAAGTGATTCGTACTTTCTGTTTTTTCATACTCAAGTCCTATTTTTCCAAAATGATTGGTTAGGGAAAAATGAGGAGTACATAATATGCCGAAAATGAATATTAGTGTGAGTGCATAACATGCCCATCTTGAATTGTCTTGAATTTAGCATAAAATTTTGGTAAAAATCAGTTTCGAATTCAACACTATACCTCCGTCCTAATTTATTTGTCCAATCTTGAGTTTCTAACTTATTAAGAAAACTAAATTTGATCCGTTGCTTTGGAAATCTACATAATCTGATCTATTTATGACTGAGTGAGTATATATATATACACACACACCGAAGAAAGTGAGTATTTTATTTGAGCAATACCAGTTTACTATAGGCACTAAATGTACACGCGAAAACACCCACATTGTGATACATGTTGCAATACATGAGTAGACCTATCCATTGAAAAACTGCCTCGTGTATGATTAATACATTTATTTGCAACTTTTTTAGTGCATCTAGACTTTTTCATTTTATTTACCCAAAAAAAGGGGTAATTGTTCTATGGTAGGAAGTGGATTTATTGGGCCATTTAAATTAAAATGTTAAGTTTTTTACAAGATCCAAGGTCCACAATTTTTTTTAATTTTAATTTTAAATTTAGATGCTTTCAAAGATACCTTGCCCTAAAGTTTTAGGTTTTTAGGGTCTTGACTTTTCGCTTTGTTATAGGGTTTTAGTGGTTTAGAACTTTTAGAAGTCTGCTAGGGTTTTTTGGCTGACTTTCATGGGATTCACGCTACGATTTTAAGCTTGACTTTTCCGTAGAAGTCTGCACTACGATTTTAGGCGTTTTTATAGGGTGCAAACTTATTTGACAACTTGTAGGAGTGCTTTTAGAGTTTAGGTTTTAGGGTCTGACTTTTCTATTATAGGGTTTTAGTGGTTTGACAGACTTTCATGTAGAGATGCTGCAGGGTTTTAAGCGACTTTTCATAGATCACGCAGGATTTTAAGCCGACTTTTAAGTAGGGTCTGGCTTTGTTGGCATTTTCCTAGAGGTACAAACTTTTTTTGGTAAAAAAAAAAGAAGATGTCAGTGTTAGGACTGAATAGGTTATAAACTTGTTTTGTGGATTAATGTGGTTATAAATTTTTTGCCTAAGACTTTTGAAGAAAACACTTTTGTATTGCATGCATAAATTTCTACTATGCACTATACTACTTAACAAATTTTGTTTTGAAATTTTATTAAATAACTGTACGCAGTAGTAGAGATGGGTGCATTGCATTTATCGTATGTAGTTGGATTGTCCACGAAGATGAAACAACCAAACAGCTTGCCCACCACCAGACAAAGCGGTCCGGTATATACTCCATCAGAGAGTTCCAGAATCCGAACACCCCCCTAAATTCCATCAATGGCGATCGCAGCTGCTTCGACTTCTTCGTTTCCTCACCTTAATCGCACCCTTTTCCCCAAATGCCCTTCTCTTTCCCACAATTACCATTTTCGTCCTCTTCGGGTTCCTTTCACTGTGCGTGCATCCTCAGCGGTCGTTCTAGAACGGGTATTCCTCTCTTTCTCTCTCTCTGACGATTAACTTCGCAACTGTCAATATCTGAAGAACAATCAAAATCTAGGACCCAAAAAAATTGATTTTCTCCATTTGAAATCCCTGAAATTGGATTTTCTTGATAGGGTTACGAAGATTTTATCGTAGTTTTCATTTGTCGATAGCTTCGGTGTTGATTGCGCAATGGTTTTTTATGAGTTATCTTTGAAATTGAATGGATACATAACATTAGATGGACAGTGGTATTTGTCTCGTTTCTTTTCTGCAGTTTAAAACTTTAAATGCTCTTGTAAAAGGATAATCCTTTTTCAGTGTTTGATTGTGTAAAGTGTAAACGCGCACTTTTCAAACTTAC
This sequence comes from Vaccinium macrocarpon, assembly GCA_022606695.1. Lineage (NCBI taxonomy): Eukaryota > Viridiplantae > Streptophyta > Magnoliopsida > Ericales > Ericaceae > Vaccinium > Vaccinium macrocarpon. The sequence goes on along the minus strand of CM040171.1, from coordinate 1,881,469 downwards.
TAGCGAGAACTTCCTTTGTTTTTTTCCACTCTTTTTGTGCTAGAAAATTCAAACATGAGCAACTTTTGATTATCTTTGAGGGTACCTACTTTCAGACTTGGTCATTTGTTAATACTACCAGATGATGACAATTTTTGCACCCAGTCACAATATGTTGGGTTGCCAGCAAGCTACAAGGGTTGGTGATTGTGCTATACTCTGGAGGATCCTGCCCATGCATAGGGCCATTAGGTTATCAATTTAGCAGTAACCTCTTTAATTGAGGATGTTTGCACTTAGATGAGACGATAGAATTTATTTGTAGCAATAACTGAACTTGTCCTTTTCTTATTTTGGGCAACCTCCGCGTCACAAGGGGTATATTATGAATGTCTGAATGAAAAAGTTTCATGACAGGGAGGTTATAATGGGCCTTATATATCTCTGACTCTCAGACTCTCACACTAGAGAAAACCCAAAGCTAGAATGGTGAAGATGCATGACAAAGATGAACAGTACTGAACGCATACCCCTTGCCCTTAGAAACCTGAAAGTGTCAATTGAAGTTCTAAGAATCGCGAGACACTAGTTGAGTGGAAAAGGGGTGCCTAGCAGCGCCGACTAGTTGGCTGCCTAATCTAGGTGTTGGACGTAGCCTAGCGCCTAGGCGGCCGACTTTTACAACATTGGCGTCAATGGACACTTTGGTAAGCAGTAGCAGTGCTATCTAGACTTATGATATGGTCCATACCCTTATTTGAATGTAGAAGATTGGTGAAATCAGAGAAGATGCTACTACAACTGTGACAACTTCTATTTCCCACAGCATCTGTTGCGAAATTTGCACCACAAAAGTAGCGAACAATTCTAAACTCCATAACAGTCATTAATCGCTTAATCTTGGAAATATCATGCCAAGAAACCAGGAGGGAGAGCATTAACCAATTAATTTTTTTTATCTCTTGCAATGATAGATAATCAGAGATTTCATTGTCATACTTCTGTTATTGATAGACATTTCTAAACCTTGAAGAAATGTGCGGTAATTATCTTCTTTAAATCAATTGAACGATCCTCATCCTTGGAGGGTACCTAAATTGTAGTAATCTGGATTTGTTTTTTCAGGATTCAATCACTCAGCCTCAAGTTATGTCCAAGGTTGAGTTGTTATCATGCCCAGTATGTTTTGAACCGCTCATAAGGAAAGGCCCACCAGGTTTTAACTTGTAAGTCTTCAAATTTGAAGTCACAATAACACCAGTTGTTGCTTTTTATGGTAATCTTTCATTGGCTTAGATGATCTTGCTGGTTTTGTCTCGAAATCTGCCAAACCTGCAGGCCAGCAATTTATAGGTCTGGTTTCAAATGTGCGACATGCAACAAGACATACTCTAGCAAAAACATTTATCTGGATCTCACTATTACTGCTGGAACGAAAGATTATACAGAATCCCAACCAGCTCGGACGGAACTATTTCGGTGTGAATTCATCACTATTTGTCTTCCCACCATACCGTTCATTGAACATTGAACTTTATATGAATGAATTTGACTATTCATGTTTCTCTTGGACATGATGAATTCAAGCAGTTAAATAATGAACAGATCTGATATTTCGTTGTACTAGTGGTATTTCTGTTTAATGTTTCTTACGAATGTGTTTGTTAAAGCATCCAACTCAAAACCAATTGGCTATGACTATGAGTGAAGAGGCCACCCAAGTTCACATACTAGCTTTGGAGATTATAATTAACCAATGTGGAACAAGCTCTAACAGTGTTAATAGACTCAAGTTTGAAGCCCAAATTTGCTCCCTTCCCTTGTCCTTTTGAGCAGTTTATGAGTTTGTTCGCCTACTAGCTCCCTTATAAATTTTGACCTAACAATGCAATTGCCTCCTTAGAAGATTGAGAGGCATAATTTTTAATGTCAAATTTTCAGTTTGTCTGATTGCTGTTCCCATGCTTTGGTCATAGATGTACACACTCCATTCACCAAATCTTAGCTATTTAGTGATTTGTTTCTCTATATACTTTTTTTAGTTTTCTTTGTTTTTACTTTTTATTTGGTTTTGTCGTTCGACTAGGATTCTAGAAATGCTAGAGAGTGCTTACTTCTTTATTTTGGTGCCTACTTTGTGCACAATAGTTTAGACATATGTAATTTTTAAGAGAAGAACTTGCAATCTGATCTCCTTCTTCCAAGGAACAGCCAAATTTTATTTTTTATTTTTCTTGTTTTCAGTTTTTGTTTCTTGTGAATTGGAAAATAAACAACGACATATGATTTAGATAGGAAGTACTCATAGCTAACTTTTACTACTAACACTTTTTTTAGGAGTCCGCTGGTATCATTCTTGTACGAAAGAGGCTGGCGTCAAAACTTTAACCGTAGTGGTTTTCCAGGTCCAGATGAAGAGGTAAAGCTTGGTTTTTTGATACAGATGCATTTATACAGTGAAGAAACTTTAGGGAGTTCTATGCATAAACCAGGAAACTAAGATGGGTGTTAGATTTGTTGAGTCTTTCTTGACCACAGGAAGGATGCAACTCTAATCTATATGGTTAATAGAATAAATGCCTCATTAAACTTTCCATAAACAATGCTTTAGCATTTAGTTAGCTTTCTCTAGGTGAACATGCTTAACTGCATACTAACTGGGCAAGGTTTTCATGGTTGTAATATACCTTGTTCCTGCACCAGAATTATAAAAGAAAAAGGAAAAACAATTGTTCTTCTATTTTTCTTTTGAACTTACGAGAGAATCTTTTCATGCGTATCCCCCTGTAATAGTTGTTGTAGACTTCTTGTATCTTGCTAGGAGAGGCTGAGAGCCTCGAGAGAATGACTGCCATAGCGGTTTGTGCTCTATTAACTTCGTGAGAATGCCTTGTAACTTCCACTTGAGCTTTTAAGCTTGACTTGCACACAGAGAGAGCTAAACTTGGCTCTTTGAATTCCTCAGGATATTGACTTTCATAATAACAATCTGTGTGACTACTTCGCTATGCATTGCAAACTAATGGAGATAAATACCATAAGTTCAAAATCTGACTTGTAATGAAATTAATGTCATCCATGAGTCATATAATGCTAATACTTGTGACACTTCTTATGTCCATGTCCACTGGTGATGCTAGTCTCTGTAATTACTTGGACTGTTGTGGTTTTTGCAGTTCAACATGGCTCAGGAATTCTTTAAACCTTCAGAAGGTGGTGTTTTAGTAGATGTTAGCTGTGGGAGCGGTTTGTTCTCTCGAAAATTTGCCAAATCTGGAACGTATTCAAAAGTCGTTGCTTTGGATTTCTCTGAAAATATGCTTCGGCAATGCTATGACTTCATCAAGAATGATGACACTATTTTAGCTACGTAAGTTTTTCTACTTATATTTGGGTTAAGATAAAAGGGTTAATGTCCTGTCATGTACAATTTTTAATCTGTAGTGATAACGTATATCACCTTGGAATTTGCAGCAATCTTGCTCTTGTTCGGGCAGATGTTTCTAGGCTGCCCTTTGCATCAGGTTCAATTGATGCTGTTCATGCTGGTGCAGCCTTACATTGTTGGCCGTCCCCTTCCAATGCAGTGAGTTCTTTCTCCGGATTTGTCACTTCTTTGAGTTATTTTGGCTGTTAGTATCACAACGATCTGAACTCTGCAAGGTTTTGGTATGGATCGTTTTCTAATTCCAAAAAGGAAAAAAGAAACAGAAATGAATAAAATGAAAAGCACAATACAAAATAATGGTTCCCATGCCGTGTTTCAGTATTCGGCTGGGATGGCGCTTCTGAACTACGGATTTTCTTCGCTTCCTCTGTGTATTTCTGTCAATTTACTCATCTACAATCATTTCTGAATTTTGTCATCAGATATTGTTGTTTCACTGAGGTCTTCCCTAGAGAAAAACTTTGAGCTAGCTGTTCCTGTGATCACCTATATCTGTTCATATTGTGTCAGATTGCTGAAATAAATCGTATACTGAGAAGTGGCGGTGTCTTTGTCGGAACTACCTTTCTTCGAGTCAGTTCAACCACTCCCGAGATATTGAGGCCTTTTATTAGACAGGTGATGCTCATTTCTATGCCTACACTTGGTTCTGGCATTTCTTCTCATGGTTACCGTCTGACTGAGAGTTTTTTTGCTTGTGCTGCAGAGGGTTTCGCAGAGTTATAGCTATTTTACGCAGGAAGAGATAGAGGATTTGTGCACAACATGTGGTCTTGTCAACTACACAAGCAAAGTCCAGCAGTCTTTTATCATGTTCACTGCACAGAAGCCTTGATATTGTGGTTTTGATTCATTTGATTGATACCCTTTTCATCTTCTTTTTACCCTTTTATCTTTTTCTCTCTCGATTTGTTGTGCATGTATATTGTTTGCATATTTCAATTATAAACAATACCTGGAAGGCAAGATTATCAACAGAGTATTACTAAAATGATTGTAACATGGAATTACTAGAAGATTTATAGTAAATATTAGGAAATGAAAGGATGAGCGTTGTACCAATGGGGTGATAATGTTCAAATAACATTTTCTATTTATTTTTATTTGTTTATGGCATTGATAATAATATCAATTGCAGTATTTATTCAGGTGATGGTGGTTAGAGAGTAATTTTGTTAACCCTCACGAGGGTATGCTTAGGCATAGTTTTTCATTACAATAATACTTGAAAAAATAGAACCCAACCATTTGACCACCATTGGCTGCACGCTCCTCCGAAATCTTTTCGCTCTCCTTCCTTTGCTTTGACTCGTGGGATAGATGTGTAGGGACAACCTCATCAAACCCGAGAGTATCTTTCTTGTACGTCAAGGTAGTTCGGAGATGCTCATATGATGGCTACAATGAAAACAACAAGAGAATCGCTTTATCTTCCTTCTCGATCTTTGCACCAATGGCATCCAACTCCATGAACAACTGATTAAACTCATCCAAATGATTATTGAAGTTTGCTCCTTCAGACATATGTAGCGCGTACAATTGTTTCTTTAACGATAATTGATTCGTTAAAGACTTTGACTTGTACCTACTCTTCAACTTTGTCCAAAGTTCCGATGGATCTGTTTCATTGATGACTTTTTGGAGGATGCTATTTTCGAGATACAATTGGATCATGCTATTTGCAAGCTCTCTCATCTCCTCCCATTTAGCATCCATCACATCTTCCAGCTTTTCAGCTCTGACACCACCGTATGAACAAACAAACACACCCACGCACACTAGTACTTGAAAAACTAGAACACAAACACACAAACAATTTTACATAGTTCGGTCCCAATGCCTATTCCAGGGGAGAGAAAAATTTCCACTAATATTGAATGAGTTACAGTGAGATAAAAATAACTCAACCCAAACAATTTCTCACTAGTATTTTTTATTTCTCACACAATATCTCTCAACATGCACACTACAATTTTTTTCCCCTTCCTTTTTCTCTCTTATTATTCACACGGCATACATGCACTCCTTTAAATACTTGCATGGCAAAACCCTTTGAATGGCCAGCCACCTTCACAAATGCTAGCCGACCAAACCCATCCATTTTATTAGCCCACAAAACAACTTTTTCTTTCCCCCTTTTTCAATCTCTCCACAGGAGACCAACAGTCATGAGAAAAACACTTTGAAAACTTTCCACCAACCCTTTAATTCCTCCGAAAGCTGCCACCCTTATTTTTTTAATATATATTTTTTTTACTTTCAATTGCATTTAACTTGCGGAAAAACCCAACACATTTTCTAGGAGACCCTTACAAAATTAAGCTCATTCAAATATCAATAACCGCTTCATCTTGGAATTTATTTATTTTCTTTAAAATTCTTGGCCAAAAATTTGAACTCGTGGATCAAACGCATACAAATATCAGATTACGCTGAATATTTGCCAAGTTTCCTAACAAATGAATTTGAATAAAATAAACGGTTTCGATCAGTAAAATTATGAGACACAGAATAATTATACTCTTGCCGATGGTGAATAAAATTTAGTGTAATAGCGCCTAAATCCATGTAACATAAAGTGAAAATGTAGTTTATACAGACTTAAATTGATAAGTGAAGTATTAATTGACAAACTTCTCCATGCAAAAAGTTATACTATAATTGAGATACTCTCTCTCTCTCTCTCTCTCTCTCTCTCTCTCTCTCTCTCTCTCTCCCCTTCCTGTTTTTTGGAGAAGTGTTTATTTTTTTTCATTTTTGGGCTTTAAAGTAAGAGGGGTTGTGTTGGAATGTGTAATGTGTAGAGACTAGAGAGAGGGCCATGTGAGATAGTAGGATTTTAAACCATAACAACATTTGAACAGAAGAAAGTGGACCCTCTCATGCAAACTCTTTTACTAATTTTATTATTACCAGAGTGAGACAGATCCCCCCTCGTGCGTCTCAAACGCTGATACCTTCTGTTTGTTCCTCTCCCTTTTCCTCTCTCTCCTTACCCTCGTGCAGTTCTGCGTATTTGACCGTTGACCAGCCAAAAAAAAATTACGCGACATTATTTAATAGCCCGGGAATATTTTTATGGACCTCACAAAAATATGTGGTCCGAAACACCAGGTTGAGGTAAGGTGCAAATTAAAACAAACTCCTTTGAAATCGTAAAGGATAGTCGAAGAGGGAATGTGCTCAATACAACAAGGTTCGAGTCTCACATTAGCGTTTCATTTTCTACCCTCTTAGATTGCGAAAGAAAGAGTAAATTTTTTACATTTGAAAAACAAAAAGTAAACGAACAACAAACAGGTTTCTGATGCAAAAATTGGATTCATATGCAAAAGAAATTGAAGTCAGGCGATTGGATTGATTGCATGTGAGGTTCATTTACTTACAACGAACTATATCATTTCAAGAACAATTTTGTACAAACTAATCTTAATGTTTACTGTCTTTTTTTTTTTTCCTTTATCGGGAATCTCTTAGTCACATGGGGGAGTCGTTATTTATTTACTACTATTTTTTTTGGCCCAAAATGGTTTTTTTATCAGATATAAAAAAAACTAACTGGTTGTGTATGTTTTTCATGATTTCGATAACTTTGTAGTATAGAACAGATTCAAATCTATCAAATAAGATTCGTATTGTATATTTTTTAAAATTTACATTAAAATATAAGTATTTGAAACAAAAGAGATAAAATGAATAATTGACAAACAAATTGGGATGAGGGAAGTATATACTCCCTCAGTCCCTTTTTAAATGTCCCATTTGAAAAACATGTATTTTTGTGGACGTTAAAAAATATAGTTCTGTTAACTATTTTTTAATTTTTTTGGAACCAAATTAAACTACATAATGAGCACTTTAATTTGATATAAAACAAATTAAAAACTATATAGAGAAGTTTATTTTTTAGGGGTTTGAAATTGTACGTATTCCCATGGTAGACATTTAAAAAGGAACAAATTAAGGGAGTATTATTTTTGAATTATGTATGAACATTTATTTTTAATCTTTATTTATTATTAATATTACTAGTCGTCAATAGTTTTTTCTTGTTAGAAGTCTTAGAGGATTCCAGACAATAGGTGAAGTAACCTCTAAATTACATGAACTAAACTTGGTAGCTTATGTATGTGATGCGAGGTAAAGTCTAATAATTCTCCTCACATGCAACACGAATGAACGTGGATGTATGAATTGATGAGGAGAGGTGATTGATTTGGGCGATCCTCACCGTAGCCCAGATGCATGTGAAGGTATGAATTGAGAAACTAGTTTTTTTTTTGATCGGCAATTGAGAAGAGTTGATTTGACTTGGGCGATGTAGACTCAACCACGTGAGGTGATGCCACCCAATACCGAACTCTGATACTATGTTACATTTCTTGGAGGATTCATACCTAAGATCAATTGGCTATAAGTGAAGTAACATTTATATTATACTATGAATCAAGCTTGGTGGCTTATGTGAGCGTTGTGAGATAAAGTCTAACATATCTCTTTGGCCTAGACTTAATACAGATTGTCTGCTTAACTTTAGAATTAAATATTGCACCGTGCAATGCTAGGTACATACCCAAAAAACTTACCCCGAAAATTACTGCGAAAGTGAAATCGTTGGTTCAAATTCACTTGGGTGTTTATCTGAACCAACGATTTCACTTTCGAAGTAATTTTCGGGATACTTAGCACTTTACATATCACACCAGGCCTAAACTAGAGGGGTTAAATTTTGAATTTCGTCCTATATTTGGTAACCAGACATGGCATTTTTTGATTGGCCGGAAGGACAAGACCGAAGGTGCTGACCCAATAAAACAGTACCAGTAAAAATAATAAATTACTACAATATAAGATAGTAATGTCTCAAGATTGGGCCTTGGGTAAAGCTTAGGTCTCCTCAAACTTAGCAATGACAACAGCTCAACTTAATAAGGGCATTAATTTTCGAAACTAGTGCTTTAATGAGTTGTGTTTGTCTGTCAAATGGTATGGACAAAAGCGAAATTTAATTTTTTTTTAGCACAGTTTTTCATTAGTGGAGTGGTTGTTGAATGTTTCCATTTTTGCATTCCCCTAAACCGGGCTTCCTCATATATGTTCTTCTTTTCCTCATCACTTCCAGCTGATCTCCCCAAATAAAGATGCACAGGAAAATTGGATCAAATCATGCAGAATTAATGCACGGTAGCTAGATTATAGGTGAACCCTTTAGCTTGAATTTATGATGCAGGGAAGAAGCGTGTTGAAAAAGAAGAATCGTGTAAAACAAGGACAGTCATGAACAAGTTTAAATCAGATACTCTCTCTATGAACAAACGATATTGAGAAAAAGTATCTGCTACTCCTCTTTCTTCTCTTGTATTGCTTGGAATCTGTGGAGACAAGCCAATTATGGTCTAAGATGATTCCACAAAATGCTAGTGTCAATGGTAGTCTGAGGATAGTGTTTGGTTTGCTAGAATGGTCATTAATTCTTTGGCACTCATGTAGCGAGTACCATTTCAATGAACCAAACAATACCTAAATATAAATGGATCCCTACATAAAATGAAAATAATCAAAAAGATTTTTCTAGCAATCGCAAGGTACGTATCCCTTCAAATTCAAACTCAAAACCTCGTGATGAGATGAGATGTCTCAAGCTCTGACCTGAGACCGCTAAGCATAATTACCAGGGCTAATTGTTAGCATAAGATTGAAAACTTTCTACTAATTCTTAATTTGGTAATCAATGCAAAAATTTTAGTGTGGTGTACGTGATCATGTAGTCCCAAGTTATAGATGCTTTTGGAAGTCAAATCTCACCTAGATTAACCTTGAATTGAATTCCTAGTAATTTACTACTTTTAGACAACTCATTTTGACAGTTCAACTTGTTCAGAAAAGAAAACTATTTACAGTTCAACTTGGATCCAAACGGATCGAACACAATTTTAATTAGGTCATCACCAACTGTAACTTTTTTGCACTAGTCAAACTATTTACAATACTATGTACTACTCCTTACTTATTTCTGCTTACCATTTTTTGCATGATAAAAAATCAAGCTTATTATTTTCTTGATCAAATTCAACCTAATCTAATAACATACACTTCTAATAAGACTTGAACCCTAACCACCACTGACGGAGGCATTTGGGCCATGTCATTGAGCTAGTAGCTTGTTGGCTATAGAACAACATTTGAATTTGAATTTTTTTTCTTTCTTTTATAGGGAAACGGGTTCCAAAAAAAGGGAGATAATTGGTTGGTTAGTTTAACTAATTAGGGTTAGTGGTCTTAAGCCTAAATAAGAGATGAGAAAGCAAAATTGTGTTTTAGTAATTAAAAAGTGAGAGAGTAGAGTTTTGTAGACACGGGAACAGCGCCCACGTTCTCCTCATATCTTTACTCCCCCCACTTTTTCCAACTCTCTCTCTCTCCCTGAGTGTATATATAAATGTACATGTACTAAGCCAAACCCCTTGACAAAATGTGGTGTATCTGCCCAAGGAATAAATAATATACCCCTTCCTCTCTTGTGAACCCCCATAAATACTCTTCAAAACACCCCTTAACCCTCTCTCTCTCTCTCTCTCTCTCTCTCTCATTGTGATCATGGTAAGTCTCTCCCTCTCTAATAGAATTCTCAGCATTTTTCTTATCTATTTGGTTTCATACAGAATTTTGGAATAGGAACACAAAAACCGGCCTGATGAATATGATTTTCTAGTGGTACTTGTGTCTAACTAAAAAGTTTCATGAAATCACGTTCGATCATCTTTGCACTTTTTGTGGCCTGTTCCCTAGTCAATTCCGGTTTATACAAAATTAATCTGCCAATTTGCTTAGATTTTCTATTTAAATCTAATAACATCAATTAGCTGCCTCCATAATTCTGTTCAAATTAATTCATATCCTCAATGAGTTTTTGGCTCTCTAATGGCACCTTTTGTGGTCTGGTCTGTGATCAGTTTCGGTGTCTGTATAATTGCCCAGCCAATTTCCATGAGTTTCGATATGCTTGTTGAATTTGCTTTTATAATTAACATCAATCACCTGCCTCCATAATTTAGCTCAAATTAATTGGCATCCTCATTGGCATTCGGGTTTAATGGATTATGTAGGGAAATCAGAAGCCAGCATGGTTAGAAGCCCTCTACATGCAGAAGTTCTTCATTTCGTGCCAAATTCACGAAAATTCGAAGAAAAATGAGAAGAATGTATTCTGCTTGGACTGTTGCACAAGTATTTGTCCTCACTGCGTGCCCTCTCATCGATTTCACAGGCTCGTTCAAGTTCGCCGTTACGTATATCACGACGTTGTCCGGTTGGAAGACCTAGAGAAGATTATAGACTGCTCTAATGTGCAGGTACTGCTTCAAATTAAAGACAATTAACTAAATTCATTGTCATTAAATATATTTAATTGGAATATTGGATATTAACCTTAAAAAAATTATTTTTACATTTTTATCTGCAGGCTTATACTATTAATAGTGCCAAGGTGGTTTTCATAAAGAAGAGACCACAAAATAGGCAGTTTAAAGGGTCTGGGAATTATTGCACTTCTTGTGATAGAAGCCTCCAAGAACCTTACATTCATTGCTCTCTTGGGTGCAAGGTAATAAATAACCACACATTTTATGCCCGTGTGCTTTTGTTTCTTTTATTTGTGTATTTGTGCTCAAGGATAAAAATAAAATAAAATAAAATTGCCGAGTGAAAAAAAAGAGAAGTAATAACCACGTAATTCAATTATTTAATTTCTGCACATATACAACAATTATCTTAATGCTAAATTAATATTCCTTACCAAATGAAAATCTTCGAGAGCATATCAACAAATTGCCGAAAGGATTTCTCATCAAAATTATGCTATTCTTATTTCTTGAAACCAACACATTAATTACCATTCTAAAATGAAATTCGTTGTCGAATTGTGCAATATTTATGATGTTCATAGATCATAATATTGTCCACCTCCAAGAAACTGTTCAATGGAAAACTCATTCCAAAATTAGGCCTTATAAATAAACAGAAAAACAAGCTACACAAGCTAGATTTAGGTTGGCACGCTAAACACTTAAACAAGATTGATCCTTCTGATAAATACAATCAACTTGATGTATTGATTAGATTATGAACATTATCGATTTTCTTAGCTCGACCCTTGCTTGATCAAACCAAGTTACTCAAGCTCGTTCTATTTTGGGCCGAGTTTTACATACCGACCCACAATTGGTTCAACTCGACTCAACTCCCACATAATTCTATCCATAGAGATATTTTTGAATGCACAAGTAACAAATCCGTATGCTACAATAAAAAGTCTCAGTATCATTATATATGTAACTCACTTGTCATAGTATTAGAAGTTGGCAAGGATAATTATGATGTATTTGTTGCTAAAGCAAGATATATTTAGATTCTTAGAATAGCAGTAGCAGTAGTAGAAGAATTCTAGATTCTTCAAATCTCTCTCATCATATTTCTTTTTTAATTGTAAGGATTTCATATTTTATCTCTATAATGATTAAATTTTTCTTTGCCGATTAAAAAAACAAAAGAGTATGTATATTAACCTATATTTTGTGTATTTTTGAAAAATAGGTGGACTTTGTGGTGAAGCACTACAAGGACCTCTCTCCATACATAAGACAATGCAGCACATTGCAATTAAGCCCGGACTTCTTTGTCCCTCAAGAAATGGGAGATGATGAAATGACCAACGAGACCCCTCATTCCACAATAGTTGACTGCACTGACTATGAGCCAATGTGCTGGTCTTCTGGCTCGTCAGGGTCCGAGGCCATGAGCGTCGGGTGCACCACGAGCTTCGTCCGGAAGAAGAGAAGTGGTTTGTATCTCTGTGGAAGATCAGTTAATAAGGTCTCAGAGGAAGAAGACATGGCCACTTGCATTAGTAGAAGAAAAGGCATTCCTCATAGGTCTCCTTTGTGTTAACTCAAAAACCCTACTTCTTCTTCTTCTTCTTCTTCTTCTTCTTTTCTTTTTTTTTTCTTCACCGCTTACGCTGAGTCACGTGCACATGTTTATGTGCATAGATGCAAATATAAAATGTGTCTAAAATCGTTCGATGCCTGAATTCACGTACATCGAAAGATTTTGACTACATTTGTGTCTGAATCTGTTCACATAAATGAATATGTGTATGTAACATTGATCAAAGAGAATAATTCCGAAGTTGAGTTTCAAGATGAAAGTAGTAATTGATTTAATGTTATAAAAGTGGGGCCCGCCACTGTCTAATGAAGTGGAGCCACCTCATCAGGCTAGATAGAAATTCGATCCAAGTAACATGACTCTTTTTTTTTTCTTTTTTTTACCAATTGAATTTTTTGTTTTTCAAAAATTTTTTTTACCGACTTTAGCGTTCTCTCTCTCTCTCCGAGGCTCTTTGTCTTTGGTTTAATTAACTAATTACTTGGTCGGAGAGGTTTTGTCTTAATGGCATCACATGGTTCCCAATTCCAAGTTATATGGTCTTCTTGTACATCGATCTTTCAAAAATACAAAATTTTCCCATTTTCATTTAAATATATGGTCTTGTATTAGTTCAAGGCATGAATTAGAGGGCCTTCTTTCTTTGTTGTGTTGAAATATTCATCATCTAAAGTACTGTACTGGTGGCAAGACATGATCAAAATAAACAAAAATTTGGAAGACCCATTGGGCACAGTAATAGTAATTAATATGCTGTTAACGCCTAGTGTCTCTCATCATCTGCTAGACTGCTAGCTGTGACAACGGTTGATATTTAGTTCTGGCTTTGGGGGCTCAAATTGAAGCTTAAAAATGCGTCTTTCTTTCATTTCATTTTGACGAACAAAATGAGGAAATCAACTTTTAAATCAGGTTGGTCTTGACTGTTGTGAAATCCGAAATCAACTCAAATTTTGCTAGTGTGTAGATGTTCTTATTGATGTAATTTCAATCTAATATAAAGGTGGATGATCTTATGAATTCTACGTACAGTCTTTTTGAATTGTGATCACCTTCTCCAATTTAGGTCCGTATAATATGGTTTATGTTCGAACGTTCTTGGTCAAGTTGATTCTTAAGTTGATCGGGAGTTGCAACGGTGGTTCAATTTAGCCCCCCTTATGCTAATGAAAAAAAAAAAAAAACACTAGGGCTTCCACTATAGTTTTGACCCTAGAGCGATAGAGGTGATTTAGTTTACACCAGAATTTTGACCAGTCAAACCACATACACTTTCATTGATTGAGTTTACCCAAAACCATTGAAAAATTTATCGGGTGCTATGATGTTTTTACTTTCACATAAATTAAGTAGGCCAATGCCCAAGTAGGTGGACAAGTAGACCTTGACAGAATTTAATGGAAGAAAAAAAAAAATCGACTCAGTCGACTCTAATTAATTGAGATATAAGACTCGATTTGGTTTTGTTAAAACATTCATAATACAGCCCACTGTATCTGCTTTGGGTCTTTGGCAACGGTAGCTGAAAACAAAATCGTGGATTTATTTATTCTCATTTCAGTATTTAGTAATCGTTGGATGCACAGATGTTTTTGCACTTTGAGATATATTTATTTTTTGAACAAGAAAAAGGATTAGAAATAAGACTATTACGCTAGAACATGAAAATGAGAGAAAGTGAAAAGATAATTTATTTTCTTCCATGCGTTTGATTAAAACGAAAAGTTTTATAAGAGTCTTCCAAGAAAAAGTTTGTAGTTAATTAACTTACCCTTAACAGTTATTTTTATGGGCCATGATAGAAAAAGAAAGTTTATGGGCATAATAGGAAATTTCATAAAATGTGGCATCTATCACAAAAAAATAAAATTTCCTCGTCTGAAAAAAGAAAATGAGATATATGTAGTCATGCTTAAATGAGTTGTGCAAGGAAAATTACTTTCTAGCACTTTCCTCTATTATATATCATGCTAATTAAACACCACAATTAAAAGTGTCCCCCTTTTTCTTTTTCTTTTTCCTATTTTTTGCATTTTTTTGCACTTTTTCGTTAGACCTTAACGAACAAAATACAAGAGTGGCGAAATGAATTAACCGGCATCTTGCCCTAAGGTATGCAAGTTGAGATATGCAAAAGCCTCAAGAAACCATATCTTTTAGAGATTCAACAAAACTATTGATTGAAAAAAAAATCATTATTTTGATTGGTAGAAAATTTTAATGGGTCCTTCTATTGATCACAGCTCATTAGGCTGACAGTAAAAAAAGAAGAAAAAAAAACACTCCAATGCACTTTCACACTTTTTAATACACATTCACATACTTTTATACATTTTTTACGTACTCCATACATTTTTTAAACCTTAACAATAGCATACTGCGCTAATTTTAGCATTTTCTAATTCTAATTGCCCAAAGAAATCTTTCTGTTTTAGGTTGCTCAAAAGAGGAAAATTTTCGTTAGCATGTTTCTTGGATTTGATTTGGTTGGGGAGCTGTTGTGAGGGATTAATTCAGGCACTTTGTGGCAGCTCTTTCTGAAAAATGGAGATATATTGGCTGTGTTCGTTTTGGGGTTTTGTGAGAGTTTAGTTTAATTTTGATGATATAAATAGGTGTAATAAGTTGAGAGAGATAAAGGGAAAAGCGAGAAAAATGATAGATGCCAGCAAAACAGAAACAAAACAAAACAAGAGCCAAACTCTCAACCGAACATGCCTATTAGGTTTCATTTGTGGAAACAATGGAGACCAAGAGATTTCATTTTCATTAATGTCATCAGACTTGACAGCAATATTGCAAGCAACCAAAGACCAGATGAGTGTGTTGGAAGTGTAAACTTAAGGTTGTGGGCCATTAAGATTTACTAGAAGATCATATGTTGTGTGTGAATTATATTCTCTCTATTTTCCCATCAGTACTGTGAATCAAGAATGTAGATGTGATTCCATGAAGATAAACGAGATTCCCGAGAGAGACAACTTGTAATTAAAGTGTGGTTCCCTCGAGATGTAAATGCGATTCCAGATTGTAAGATCTATCGGTCACAACTTTTTTTATTGGCAAGTCTCATGACAAAGACACATTGCATTGTATCCCGTATTAGTAAGTTAGTAATTGATTTTTGTTTGGAAAATCTGTTTAGGAAATATTTCTATGATTTTGTTCAAGCAAAGTTTTTGGAATGATCTGCACAAGATTGATATGCGGTCAAATCAAATTGGATAGTTCTTTTTTACTATTAGGGAAAGTTACTGCAACAAGGAAAGATTTTATTTTTTACTATTAGGTTGTGCTTCTCAATAAGGATGGATTTGTGGCAATCTTTCTAAACAATAGAAAAGTCATTTCTCTTGGATTGGTAATTTTGGACGTGGCTGAATTGGCAAAGACAATAAAAGAAGATTATATTGGTTTGGGAGTGGATGTAGTTTGAATTATATAAATCACCTATCAGCCATCTCATTGATCACTGCAGGAAAAAGATTTTGAGAGCAATATATACACGGCTGAGTTTTTAAGTGCGAGTCTTGGAGTTCACATGGTCAATATGAGCGCCAAGCTTTTCGATTAACTGCAAGAAATTTGTTTATCTCTTGATTTAACAAATTGGATCATTCTTCCGGTGGATTCTAGAAGCATCTCAGAGGACTTGAGGATTCAAGGCATTCGGCAATCAACCACTTGGTGCGGTGTACGTGGATTTGGCAACACGATCTTTGGTCAATTGGTGAGGATTCACGATTATGTTTAATTGAGATCGTTTTGTAACTACACAATGTTTACTTTTAGTTGATTGATTTCCTCCCGTGGTTTTTATCCTTTTTAAGGGGTTTTCCACGTGTATCGTTGTATTCATCGTTTATTGTTTTTTAATTCCTATTATTGTTTGATTATTCGATTGCTAGCAATATAGGATTTTTCATAGATAAATCCACTTCGAGAGATTCCATAACCAATCCAAGCCTTATGTCACAATGAATTGAGATTGGCTACATGAATCTTTCTCCTCCATTGAGCTCTGTCAAGAGCTGTTTTTGCTCACTTAAACCTAATAAACTCAAATCTTTGCGCACTACCATATCTAAAGACTTCGAGAGAGTCCATAAAAGAAGAAAATTTTGGTATGCTTTTAGCCGTTCAAAAAAAGTGTTGGATGACCCAGATTTCTCCTAAACCCTTGCCTTCTCTCTCCTCTTTCTCACTTTAAAATTTGTACCATCCAACACATTTTTAAACAGTCAAAATGCGCTCTGATGAGTACCGCTGGTCTACCACGTGGTACCGATCTGAGACCCAAATTCTTCTCCCAAATTGACATGCATCAAGTTTGGTACATCTTTCATTAAGAAGTGTTTTTGTGTGTGTCGAATTTGTGGGAGAGAAATGAGCACAATAGGCACGGAAATAAATGGGTTGAGCCTGCACGACTCCGCTCATTCCATACCTCTAAGTGGTAGTACTAATATTCCTGTCAAAAATAGGCTTGCAGCAGTAATGGGTCTTACGGCCCAATCCTTCTGGAGATCTTTAGGCCGAATCTGAATCCGAGGTTTGTGGAGTACTATTATTATAAATGTATACAGCTGAAGAAAAAAATTGTTTAGTTTCAATTACAATGTCAATTTAAAATCACTAATGCTTTGGCAATCATGACACCTCACATGGTACCCAAAACGTGATACGCAGACATCGTCACCATAATATTACTTAGACATGGTCACCATAATATTGCTTATTGAAGTAATTAATTGCTTTCAAGATAAAGACAAAAGAAAAAAAATTCAACTTATTAGTATTGCAATTTAAGTTTCAATGTATAGATCGTTCGTACAAAAAGTCAACTCTATTTCAATATTCATAGCCACATGATTCATCATCGTTACAGTTATATATATTTTCGATAGTTTTAAACGGCCCGATCATTTGCATGGAACTCCAAATGGGTGATTTACATTTTTTGGGTCAAAAAGTATGATGTGAGCATTATAAGACTTGGGACCTTCCGTGAAATTTTCTTGAGCTACCTCATTCGTAAAAGGAAAAAACAAAAAAGAATAATTAAACAGTTGATGCACATGCATATATGCTTTTAAAATTCGTCAAATATAATTATGAAATGATCTAATGCTCGTTAAATTCCTCCAATATAATTGTGAAATGATCTAATATTCGTCATAATTCTGTAGGAATAAGGTTCCTAAATTTTCTCCTTTTGGTTTGGAGCCGTATCAGGCCACTAAACGGTCGGGAAACATTTGGAGTATTGGATTCTGCTCTTGAGAAGACATTTGATAATGAAAAAGAAACTTGTGCTATTAATGTGATGTTAATTAGGGATGGAGCTCGAGGGGGCACTAGCGGCGACCAAAACCTCTAATATTATATGATAATATAAAAAAAAAATTAATGAAATTTCTGACTCCGTCCCTCATGTTATGTTGATATTGTGAATTATGCTAGGTAAACAGATTTTCACATATAATTTACTTTATTCGGGGTACTTAATGTGTGGTTCAATTCAAAAATTCACTATTTGTTAGGGATTGCGTCAGGATTTTGTGCACATGAAATTTGTGTAGCTCTATTTTACTCGTATATAAACAAACCAAGATTCATATTAGGTTATGCTCATCTCCCAGTACCCTAACTAGCAGAAAAAACCATGGAGTACTCTTCCATTTTTCAATCAAATTCAAAACTATCTTTTAGTATTTTTGAAGAGGGCGAGGGCGAGAATCGATGGATTGATCAAATCCGCAAAATTCTTGATAACGAAGTGAAGGTTCCGATCCATACCATTTCCATCTTTTGTGTACAAGCAACCCTAAACATTTCCAAGCGCGAGGCTTACGTGCCTCAAGTTGTGGCCCTAGACCCGTACCACCATTTTCGCCCCGAGCTCTATGAGATGGAGAGGTACGAGCTTGCCGCTTCAATCAGGCTTCAGGAGTTAAAAAGTCTTGAAATCGAGAAGCTCCTTGATGAGCTTAACCAGCTGCAGCTTGAACAAAAAGTTCGAGCCTGTTACCACAAGTACCTCGACATCGACGGGGTAACCCTAGCTTGGATTATGGCCATTGATGGGATTTTCGCACTAGATTTTCTTCATCGTTACAATCTGAGTCCTTCAACCTACACAGCCCATTTAGAGGACTCCACAGGCCGGAGACTATCCAATGGGTACGTCCTCCATGACATATTGATGCTCGAGAATCAGATCCCGATCTTCGTTATAAGTAAGATCTTGTTTATCCAACGCGAATCCCTTCCGGAACTAGCTAACAATGGCTTACCTGACTTACGCAAAAGACACAGGAAGTACTGGCAAACCCGAAAATGCGATTGAGGAAATCCATATTCCGTCGGTGACTCAACTTTACAACGTTGGCGTGGTGTTCCGTAGTGCTACCGGGGGAATCGAAGCTGTTGGCTTTAACCCACAAACAAAGGTGTTCACCCTCACCGTCATTCATTTGGATGTCGTTTCCGAGGTAGTGATGAGGAATTTGGTGGCGTACGAAACCACAATTGTTTGGATCAAATCACACACGCACACGATATATGAGTATAAATAGTGAAAAAATTTGACAAAGAGATATATATATGGTTCCCTAAAATCGGATACGACCACGTGAGCGGAAAGAGAAATTGTTTTATTGATGATCTGAATACATAAGATTTTAAAATAGAAAATATATATAACCATCACTTCTATTTCAATCCTAATTTGCATTATAGCATGAATACCCATAATGCCCTTATAACACTGTACCATACCCCAAACCTTCGGGCCTATGGCCCAACCTGAACAACTGAATTTGTGATGGGCCAGTGCCTTGCTCCACTACGCTCGGCACAAGTTCCAACAGCAATCAACCCCGAATCACTTGTTTTCACGCGGTACACGGAGCTAATGAGTGGAATCGTTGACACTGTCGAGGACGCGAGGCTTCTGAAAAAGAATAAGATCATCGACAGTAACCTCAAAAGTGATGCCGATGTCGCGCTCTTTATGGTATGAGTAAATCCGTTCGGCTCACGAAGGTGCCTCATATCGATAAGACTATCAAAGACGTGAACGCCTACTACGACAGTACGATGGCGGTTCGGATGTACAAGCGCGCCAAGAATTTCGTATATCATTCCTGGAAACTACTCACGCTTCTAGCTGTTGTCTTGCTCATGTTTTTGACGGGTGTGCAGTCATTTTGCTCTGTTTATGTTTGTAACAAGGTGTTTCGTAACATCGATCAAGGTTGATGTAAAACTATGGGAGAACCCAAATACCATTAGGTGACAGGCGAAGATATGTTAAGTAACGATCGGTATTTAAAATTAAGGTATTTTTATTTTCTCCTAAGTGTGATGGTATCGAAAATCCTAAAAACTGTTGTGTTTGTGTTTGTTAAAGTTCGGGTTGCGCTTATCGGGCTGTTGTAAGATCTAAGTTCGGGTTACTTATTCTAGTAATGAAGCTTTTATCCTTTTTCATTAACTCGATTTACTTGACTTTGTTGCTTCGTAATTACATTTCCCTCCCTATCTATAAAGAAAGCACGGATGCAGTATTTGGAAGACCAAGATAAGTGCTTGGGCACGGGCACGTGATAGTATGCTTGCATGCATGCCCAACCTGATGCATGGATGAAAATGGGAAAAGAAACGGTAATTCTCTTCGGTATATTTGCCTTCAAAGTGTACCTAAAAAAAACATTTGGCATAATGGTAGATATCTAGCAGTAGTTTCATGAAAATAAACAGCTCAAGAAGAGTGATTTCTTTTAGGAAATATTTAAACTAAATTGTTTTGTTGAATTTTTTATTGCTCTGAATTTTTGTTAGTTTTACGTCATGTTTCTTAGGTTTCCATGCATCTTGACTGGAAGAATAAAAAAAACTAAAAAAATCATAACCAGAAAATAAAAGAGAGTCCTAAAAGAGAAATTACACTTCAATTAAAATAAAATTAACATGAAAAAACTAAAAAGAGCACCAATTTACAAAACTACTTCATTTGTAGAGGATTGAAGTGGTTTTGGTGTTGGGGCTCTTTTGGTGTTGCGGATCTTGGTTTTGGTGTTGCGGGTGGTGGCGCATTGCGATCTCGACTATTTGCTCTCCTTGTTGTTTATGAGGATTGAAGTGGCGGTGTCTCGGCGACCACCTCTGGAGATCAGCACCTCGTTTTGGGTTCACGTCGGTGTGGACCTTCATTTGCATTGGTGGCGGTTCGATGGTGGTGTGTGATCCCCCACCGTCTTTCCCTTCCCCTTCCCCCTTCCCTCCCCCCTGTTGTCCAATTCCGGCCACGTTCCATTAGTTTCCTCTGGGTGTCGCGGGGATTTTAAAAGAAATTTCAATACGCGTTTTTAACGCCTTATCAAAAATATTTTTTGAAGAGGAAGCCTATATAATTCATAGGAAAACTTAGTTTTTTCTATGTAATACTAGAGGTTTTTGTTTTTCCTCGGGGGGGGACCGCTCTTACTTCTTTTCCCATTTCGACTCCATCTGTAGGCCGCCGACCGGTTGGGCTTAATGGCTAGGCAACTGAACCTCATCCTTCACTTCCTTCGGCGACTTTGTTTAACCACCGATCTCACTGTTGGGTGGCATCAGTTTTGGCCTAATGGCAAGTGTGTCCCGGTTTGCTTCGGTGGCGGAGTGTTTCAGGTGGCGTGGCTTGGGACTTGTTTGGGCCTTATTTGTTGTTATCCAGTTTGCCCAATTTGGGCTTAGACCATTAGATGTAGTGGGTTCAGCTCTTTGTTTGGCCCTTTGGGTGTGTGAGTTTTTTAATTTCTAGACCCGAGCTCACTCCCTTCTCCCTCCATCGAGTTTGATGTACCCTTGTCAAGATTTCACTAATAGTATTTTTGCGATAAAAAAAAAAAGCTATAGGTAAAATTGTTAGAAGAAAATTAAGATAAAAATAAAAATGCATTGCACGTAGAAAATTAGACAAAGAATATGTAATCCCATTCATTAGCTCTGCGTATCACGTGAAAACAAGTGATTCGGACGTGATTGAGGCTTCATGCGCCACTAAATTCGTCATTATGACTTCAGAATGGACGTTTAGAGTGATGACCGGCAGGTAAAATTTCTTGGTATTCCGATCGAATTTAACGGTTGTGATTCCACCGGTGGTAGGGCAAAATTCCCCCCGGCAGGATAAAGGTCGGATACCGAGGGAATCATGATTTCCTCTACTATGGGGATTTTTGTTTCCTCATTGGAGACCTCGTTTTGGGGTTTGATATCTTCCTTACTACTCCTGGTACAATAGAAATAATTTTTCAAGACACACCTACTATGTTCTTAACCGTAGTAATTTATTTTCCTTACAAGACTTACGTTTAAATTCGGAACAAAGCTCCAAAGATTCTCAAAAACTTGACTCAACTTACTTGAATCCAAGCTCGGGTTTTGCTCAAAGCTTGCTGCTTCACTTTCTCCATATATTTTGCAGGACTCAATAGAACCTTCCAATTTGGGCACGATCAAATGGTACAAAAGGTCCAACAAATGAGCATGCTTGGACACTTCTAACAAAGTGAGATCCTTTTGGTTTTTGAGTGGAGAAAGTGCTTTACAAAAATCCTTTAACATTTAAGGAAAAAAAATAATCACTAGGCATAGGATACGATGAGAATTGGATTGACAAGATTGTGCTTAGAACAAAGATTGGAATTTGATTTTTGAGCATCAATATGTCACCGACGACGGACTCGTGGGCCAGTTTCCTCCCGGTGGAGTCGATTAAATGGGCTGTGGTGTTTTAAGGGTACAAATTATAACAACGAAGGAAGTCGAGCAATAAAAGCCCATCAATGGCCATAATCCAAGCGAGGGCTTCACCCTTGATGTCCATCTACTTGTGGTAACATGCCCGAACTATGTGGAGTCCATACACAATATTTTTTTCTAATAGAAGGCATGCAGTAATTGTGATTACTCATGGGACCCACCTTTTTTCTTTTTTGAAAGGAAAATGCTATAAGTACCATAAAATTTGTTCAAAATTTGAAATCAGCTGCTCAAATTCACTTTTTGAAATTAGCGGCTCATATTCACTGATTTTAAATTCTAGATACTTTTTATGGGTATATATGTAGCAATACAGTTCTGGAAATGTAAGAATTTCATTAATAAGAAATGTTACAACTTACCGAGTTCAAACTAATACAATTGAAGAACACATAATACATACAAGAAAAACAAATTACACAACCAAATCAAATGAAGGTTACATCCAACAAAAAATGATCCTGGTGTCGCTTGTCAAAAATCCACATATAAAACGTCGTTGTGCAACTGTCACGGTAGTTCCACTATTAACGAGGCATCTTCTCACAAAAACTTATTGAAATCAACCAAATGATACAAAGTACCCAGAAAGAAAGCACTGCATCCACTATTAAACATCGTGCAACTAATTGGTCAAGACCAACCACAGCAGTGTAGAAATCGATGACTAAATACAAAAAGTATCGCAATGCGGTGACTGTGATTACCCGTGGCACCCACCTCGTTGTATCTACTAGTGATCAATAGATAAGTAATTCAGTCGCTGGAAAATTTTCTTACCCTTGCAATTTTGAGGGCCTGGGCCCTGGTTTTTGGGGCCCCTTCTCGTAGAAAAAAAATTATATATAACAAAAATTATATATATACATATATATATATATATATATGAAGGACTTCAAATTGATAATAGGCCTGGGGCCTCGCGAAACACAGAGCCGGGCTTGGGCCAGTGATCATGCTCACTATTCATTTTTTTTTTCTTTCTTTGGCCTCATATACAGCACTTCGTTGGAAATTTTGGCATTGCCTTATCCTTGCAATTTTGTATGGATTTGGCTTCTTTTCTTCGATGTACCCTTTGTCAAGCACTATATAATTTTGTTGTCGATTTAAAAAATAAAAATAAATAAGTAAGTATATTGGTGAATAGAAATTTTTTTTCGCCAGTTTTTTTTTTTTTTTTTCGGTATCACGACCACGATCCAAAAAGGCTACTTTCTACTGGTCCATAGAACAACAGGCAACTTACAGACATATACAATGCTTAGCCAAAACAAAATATGTACAAACACACAAAATATCATCATGAAATTTTTATTTGTTTTTTGTTCTTACCCATTTCCATTTCAGACGTATATATATGTGGACGTGATTGTTTGATAAATTGATCAGGTTCACACACGTCCTTCTCGACAACAAATAAACGTGATTAAATTTGAAAAGCGAGGTGACAACATGAATTTTGGCTAGAAAACAAAAAACAAGGTTTCATAATTGCAAGGAAATATCAAGGTCATGAATTTTAGACTTATATTGGAGCTTGGCTTCTTTTAAGGTTTCCTAATTTCATGTTTGAAGCTTTTCACGTACAATCGACTCTTATGGGGAGTTAATTTTTACAGGATTTGTCTTGACTTTAATAGGACTCCCTGCTATTGATCAGAGTGACAAGGTCCCAAACAATCCGATCCGTCCATTGACCCATCCATGAATGTTCGGTTCAGTTTCGTCTGCTCAATCCGCTCAATAATCCTTCTTAATCTGTCAAATCCGCTCGATCCGATCTGATCTGATCCGTGAATGCTCGGTTCGGTTCCGGATCTTAAAAACTATAATCCGCTTTGAGCGGATCGGATTTAATTAATCCGGGTCCGATCCGTTCGGATTCAATCCATGGACACCCCTAAGTTAAGGTATATCGGTATATGTTGTTGAGTTGTGTATTTCCAAAACAAGAAAAAATGATTTTGTCTCACATTGGATATTTAGAAGAACTTAAAAGGCTTTATATTACATAACCTTTGAGTGGACTTATGAAACCAGGTGCACGTTGCGAGCCTCGCGCGTAGGGGGGTGCAAATCTGCCAATTTGGGCCTCACACACTCATAAGGAAAGTCCACGTTTTTTCTCAAATTCAAAAATCATTTTTTGAAGTCAAAACTGAAAATCCTTTCTTTATGGAAATTTTTTGATTGCTAAGCAATAAACGTGATTAAAATGTGCACTTAATCAGCTCACTAATTGATTCAATTAGCTCATTGATTAATACCGTTTGATTTTATTCGGTTTCCAAAAATTGTTTTTTTACCGTTCCAGATTCCTGCTATAAAAAGGGAGCCCCACTCCATTGTTTTTTGTTCCGAAAAAAAAACTCTTCTCATATACGTTTTCCTGAGGGCAAGAAGGTCGATATAATGTTCTGTTTTCTACTGTGCAAAGAGGACCGAAACAGAGGTAGTGAATTCTAGATTGTTTTATCCTGAGGACGGTGTGGTGTGTTGAACTGCTTGTACATTCTAGGCAGAGCCACGAAACATCTTAAAAAGAGCAACCTAGTCTGCGACTCTGCCATTAATTCATTTCTGCTATTTCCATCTCCATGACAGAAAAGTAGAGAAAGAAAATGTAGGACAATGTAATACGACTCGTAAAATTAATTCAACTAGCATGGTCCGTTGACAATCATTTGCAAGCAAACGTACATCACTCACTACAAACCGAAAGTGAATCACTCTGATATGGTGTTGAAAAGTTTAGGGCAACTATAAACAGAACAAAATGACTGAATGCCCATCTGCAGCATTAGCAACACAACGGCAAAGATTGTGAGAATCTGCCAAGAACCATACACAAAATTCTTCATTCGCCTGTAAACCCTAACCGCCGGCGTAGCGTTGAAGTGCTTGTTGACATCTCCGATTGTCTTGTCGATCAACGGCACGTTCGTGAGCCTAACAGATTTACTCATCCCGTTAAAAACTTGTGCAACATCCGCATCGCTCTTGAGACTGTTCACTATGATTTTCTTTTCCCTCAGCAGCTTAGCATCTTCAGCAGTGTCTATAATCCCATTCATTAGCTCCGTGTATCGCGTGAAGACAAGTGATTCGGACTCGACTGAGGCTTCGTACGCCACTAAATTCCTCATTACAACTTCAGAATTTACATTTAGGGTGATGACAGGGAGGTAGAGTTTCTTGGTATTCTGATCGAATTTAACGGTCGTGATCCCGCCGGTAGTAGGGCAGAATTCCACCCCGGCAAAAGAAAGGTGGGATACCGAGGGAATCATGATTTCCTCTACTATAGGGATTTTCTTTTCCTCGTTGGAGACCGCGTTTTCGGGCTTGATATCTTTCTTATTTTTTGATGACGCAAAGATGGACACTCCCGGTACACTAGAAATAATTTTTCCAGACACACCAATTATGTTCTTAACCGGTGTTGTGATTTGACTTATAAAACCTACGTTTAAATTCGAGAACAAGCTCCAAAGCTTCTCGAAAACTTGAGTCGCCTTACTTGAATCCAAGCTCGGATTTTGCTCAAAGCTTGCAGCATCACATTCCCCATACAGGTTGCAGGGCTCGACGGAACCTTCCAATTTGGGCACGATCAAATGGTACAGAAGGTCCAATAAATGAGCATGCTCGGGCACTTCAGACAGCAGTGTGACATCCTCTTGGATTTTGAGTGGAGAAAGCGCTTTGCAAAAATCCATTAACGTTGAAGTAAACAAATCATTAGCCGCAATATGGTTCGAGCATTGGATGGACAAGATCGTGCTTAGAACAAATATCGGAATTTGATTTTCGAGCATCAATATGTCGCCGAGGACTGACTCATGAGCCAATTTCCTCCCGGTGGAGTCGGTTAAATGGGCTGTGGTAATGGAAGGGTGCGAATTATAACAACGAAGGAACTCGAGCAAGAAAAGCCCGTCAATGGCCATAATCCAAGCGAGGGTTTTGCCCTCGATGTCCAAGTACTTGTGGTAACATGCCCGAACTCTATGTTCAAGATCGTTAAGCCCATTAACAAGCTGTTTGAATTCGAGGCTTTTAAACGCTTGTTGAAGCCTGCTTGCCGATGCAACCTTGTACCTCTCCATCTCATAGAGCTCAGGCTGAAAATGGTGGTACGGCCCGAGGCCTATGACCTGTGGCACGTAGGCCTTGGGCTTGAAAACAGTTAGTGATGCTGGTACTCGGAAGATGGAAACTGGATGGTCGATAACGACCTTCACCTCTTTTTCCAAAATCTCGCTTATTTGGGTGATCCATCGCTGCTCACCGGTGCTTGATTCGAAAATTGAAGTTAAGGCCATATTTGGTTGTGAGGCTAGTAAATGGAGATGAGAATGTTAGAAAGATGATAGCTTCTTTTTTTCTTTTCTTTTTTCTGATAAGGGAAGATTAAATAGCATGTGGATTATATAATGTGAGGATGTGAAACCCTAGGAGTGGATTCTGGTTATTCTTATTAAAATAAAGAACACATGCTTTGCATTAGGTAATAATGTGGTCCAAGTGGTCCAATGACTAACTTTTACGAATGTCAAAATGAAAAAAGATTCCAGTAATGCGCTAAGTACCAAAAATTTGGTACTCAGAATTTGGTACTTAGAATTGACCCAAAAATACACATAAGTGTGTAGGCTCCACACACACTGCAACTCAGAATTTGGTACTCAGAATTGACCCAAAAATACACACAAGTGTGTGAGCTCCACACACACTGCAGATCCTTTGCAATGTTGTAGACGACTTGTATTTATAGGCTAATCTTCACGAGAGTTTCAAATTCTTTTTTTTTGGTAAATACGAGAGTTTCAAATTCAAATCTGAACTCATTTCCCTCTTGATAGGCAGTTTCCTTGTTAGCAACTTCAAATAAATTGTTTTATGTCTTGATCCGAACAAATAACTGTCTTTGTCTTAATTTTAATTCAGTTTCTTGCCCTGTATCTTAGCAAGATAATTCTGGTTATCATATTTTAATTTTTATCGATAGCAATTTAAAAATACTGGCAACTTCCAATCACTAGTTGCCATGGAATAGCCTTATCGAGAAATGGCTATGAACTTTTTATGATGCAAACACCAATTTACCAACAACAATTACTACACTCAAAAGTTAAATTATAAAGGTATTGTTGGAAATTAGTGAATCTGTTTATATGTGAATGAATTTATAAAATGCAGTTATTACATATTTGCATGTTTGCTTAAAATGTTAAAAATCCCGAAAATGACCAGCAATTTAAAATGGAGAGAGTACTAGTCTTTTGTTCTCTCTCTCATTATGATTTTCCCTTAATAACTACTAGATTAATAAGGCTTATTTTAGCCTAAAAATTTAAGTATGCTTTTTGACTTATTAGGGGAAAAAGAAAAAAGCTTTTTGTCTTATTTTGGCCTAAAATGCTATAAGAATTACTTATTAGACCAAGAACAAATAATTTTTTAAAACTCAAAAAAACAAAAAGCGTGCTTTAACTTTTTAGGCAAAAATAAGCTTGTTTTATCATCCTATTGGGATGTGTATCTTCCAAAGCTTCTTTTATTCTTGTCTCACCTTGGTAAGAGCAATCGCAGCCCTTACCCAGTACCAAAACCAAATATGAAATTTGGGTAAAAGTATCCAAAATTCACCTCCAATCGTTGCATCAAACTCATACCAAATCAAGTTGTGGGAGAACCAAACCTCTTACTCAGATTGCAAACGGCTATATTGTGGTGGTGTACATGCCGGAAGAACTTCGACGTCGCCGTTGTCAACTTCAGTGAGGATAGAGAAGTCAGATCTAGAGGCTATAGAGGTCGCTAGTTGTAGGTTGTGGTGGTTGGGTGGTTAGACATCAACACAGGGAGGAAAAAACAACCAGATCGAGGAAAGAAGAGCACAGGAGATTGATCGAGAGAGAGGGAGAGTGACATTAGTTGCTTGAAAGGGAGAGGAGGAGGGGAAGAAAGGGGAGATGGGGAGACGTTTTTGTAGTTCCGGCGGTGAAGGGCAGCGGAAGACGGTGGTTATGGTTAGAAATCTGGGTCAAGGACATGAGAAGATGATATCAAATGTAACTTTTACCCAATCGGATTTTCACTCAAATTTGTGTGTGTGTGGGTGGGGGGGGAAAGAGTTAGGGTTGGAGATGCTCTTAGACATAAAACTTTAATTTCAACCTCCTTGTATTACAAGCCTCATGAGAGTAGGGTATTTTTGAAGCCAGACGCAATTTGTGCACCTGGGAAAATGGGTGAAGTAAATTCGATTTGAGCATCATGCTTGGAGGTGCAAAGTCCCAAATTTTAGCCTCCTGTGCATATGATAATTGGAATCGGGGGTGATGCGCGGCATGCTATGCTGAGTTTGGTGTCGGTCTGATGATCAGAGATGTTGACAACGTAGAGCTCATCGAGTACTACAAGTGTACCAAAAATTAGTTTGATTGAATATCATTAGGTGCCTCATCGGAACATTATTATCCTGAAATTTGTGATTCCGAATAGATATGAGACACTCGATCAAAACCACTGCAATAAGTTATATGTGTTCCGCTAAAACACTTTATTGATCTTCCACGAACGCACTAAATAGTGGCATTTTTTTTTTTAACAGAAAATAGTGGCATTTACAGTCTGCCGAAAATCATATCCAATGAACACAATGTACCATGTGGTCCAATGACTTAACTTCTACGAAAACTTGGGATTGAATTTCCCAAAGAAAGATCCAGTGGAGTCTTGATCAATAGTTTCACATGTGAAGCACATTTGTAATACCTAACTAAAAGGAAAAATATTCCCAATGTAGACATCATTGATGCTACTTGTCTATTGTTCATTGTGATTTTACTTTATAACTGCCCGTTTCTATAAATAAATAAAAATGCAAAAAAAAAAAAAAATACTCACTCAGGTTTATCACCGATGTTGGGGATATATATTTTCCAAAGCTTCTCTTATTCTTGTCCCACATTTTTTTTTCCTTGTCCCACATTTGTTAGACATGACACTTTAAACCTTCTTATATTACAAGACTCTCCCTCTCTTTTTTATTTTTTGAACATTTTGGAAGGCTTATATTACAAGAATCATAAGTAGGCTATTATTCAAGCAAGACACAAGTGGAAGTTCTTGCGCTCCTCAAAAAATGGGTGAAGTCACAAAGGCCTTGTTCGTTTGATAGTTTTAGTTTTGATGACATTATCATTACCCTCATTTCTCTCTATCTCTCTCCTTTCATTACACATTTTGACATCATCAAAATTAAACTAAAACTACCAAACGAACACAGCCAAGGTAATTTGAGGAATCTGATCTGATCATCATTCTCGGGACGCAGGGGTTACTATGCAGCCTGTCACAGCAGGTGCATGTTGCGTTGAATCACAGTTGTCCACAAGTGTTTTTAACAATTCGGATTAGAAACAAACTGTTCATGTGAACAGTTCTTCTCTTTTGTTTGAAATCTAGGTCGTCCATCCAAGCAAAGGACAACCCGAATTCTACACAACACCTATTGTGCACAGATTGCAAAGCAGCAACCCCAAGTCTCATGCTCTGTGGTGCAAATTTCCGAATTTTAGCCTTGCGTGCATACTATAATTAGCCTCACTGTGTGGGCCAAAATTATCTAAAGAAAGGCCGGAAGGCCTGACTACGGTTAGAAAGGGTAAGGCCCATTTGGGAATTGACCCAGGCCTGACCCATACAAGGACAGGAAGTTCAAAGAGACTTCCCGAACGACACCCTGGTTGAGAACCGAGTTCCTGGACCAACCGATTTAGGGCTGGAGCCGTGGATGTCCGGGACTCAGATACGGGTGCGATCCATGTGACGCGGAACAAAGTTGGCTCCGCCCAACTTCGAAGCTCAATCTTTCTGAAATCACGAGAAGCTTTCTTATAACATAATGGACACACGTCATAATGAGATTGAATGCATGTGCCAACATAATGATGCTCGATTAGGTACACAGTGACGTCATTCGGGCAGTTATTGCGCATAAGAATCACAAGCCTTGGAGAGGAAGCCAAACCCTACCTATATAAACAAAGTGAAAGCTAACGAAAGAGATACTTTCTCACAATCTCTCAGTCCCCCTTTCAACCCTCGATCTAGGTACTTACTCCCTCTTTTCCAGAGACTAACATCGGAGTACCATTCCGGACTCTACGGTCCGGATTGGTGCTAACTAGTTCGCTTAATGTGCAGGTGCGAAGCTTGTGAGGTGGGCATATGTTCATCCCTACATTCCACCCGCGGGAACAACGGAGAATTTTCATCCCCACACTCACTTTTTAAAAAATGTTTTCTTTCCGGCTTATTTAAGGAAAAAAAATATCTTCTCTTGTACAGTTACCTTTTTTTAGCATTTCCAATAGTGACGTGTACTTCATAATTAGTGGACTGATTGAGTCAATAATTTTTGGGTTCTAAAAAACACTCTTGTCCCGTATTTTCCGGTTTACTTGCGTGCAAAGAAGATCGAGACAAATATTGTATTGTGGACTGTTTTATTTTAGAAACAATGTGACTATCACTCTTTTCACATAGTGAGTTGAGCCTCGAAACTTTCTTAAAGAGAGCGATATAATTCTTAACTCAACAGAATAGCAGCTACTTTAAATCCGATTTTCAATATTTCGATTAACCGATTAAAAGGTAAACCGTTTCATACTCTCTGTTCACAATATTGTTTCGTACAACCCCTAAAATCAGATAACAAGGCATGCAGTGATTGCGATTACTCGTAGGACTACCTTGTTGAATCTAGAGATCAATGGGAAAGGTATAAATCCAAAAGGCTATATTTCCAGTGGTCTAAAAACAAGCACAAAAGATGGGATTGACCGTATTATTGTTTTTTGGCCGGAAGCATATTATTGTCGTTTGCGATGAGTACACACCGTCCATAAATTTCATTTTCGAACACATGCTTATTAATATCATAGAGAAATCTGTTTTTCAATAAAATACATTAGTACATTGAAATTACTCTAGCCTAATGCAATACAATTGTATTTGTTCTATTTATTTTTGTAAGCTATTACAGCAGTCACATGCTTAATGAAACCACTGACAAAGTGGGTCGACTGGAGAGCACTGCGGGGTCGTAAACCTCCAAGTATAGTCGTCTGTTTGCCAATTAACGACCCAGATTATCCTGCAGGTAAATCTTTTTTTTTACATGAAGATAACGTGAAGATAATTCTAGCCTTTGCAAAGAGACAACTATGATTGAGGCCTGACTAAATACCTTGAGCATTTATGGTGTGGGTATGACTGTTGACATACTTGTATGATTTTACATGTGATGCACATTTAATGAAAATTTCATACTGCCAACCAATAACAACACTAAGAATCGTTTTAAGATGAACGTAGAAATAAAGGACCAAATTCTAGTCTAGTTTTAATCCTCAAGTTTTGGACTGTTGTGAACCCATCCTCAATCGAAAACAATGTTCAGAACTGCTCATATTTTAAATGTTGCAAAGAAGTATGTCTATGTAACAAATTAGCTTATCAGACACTAATAAGCAATAGCTATTGGTAAAATTAATAATCTTGTTGTATTTTTGTATTCGGATAAAATTATAATGTATGTAAGTGGGCCATAAAATGTTACCGTGTAGTTCTGCTTCTTTCTTTCTTTCTTTTTTATGTTAGTGTGTTAAAATAGAAAGTTCTAATAAAGGTCGAAGACCCAAAGTTAAGTTGTATAAATTCAAACTCCCATGTGAGACTTCTCTAAAAGCACGGAATGCGGGGGGACAAAAAAAAAAACAAAATATACGTGTGCCCCATATTGTAAGTTTTTAATAAGTATTCTGTATTGTAAGTTTTTAACAACTATGCTGGTAATTTTTCAATTCCTGACGCAGTAGAATCCACGAGAAACTAGTTGCGTACTAGTTCAAACGAGAATAGGTCTCGAATCCACGAGATTCTTGAATCCACAAGAAGAAAGAGATATAACTCGGAATTATATTTGATTAAAAGTTGTCCAATAATAGAGATTACATGCCCTTTTATAGGGAAAACTAGCAAACCCTAGCAAAACTTACCTAAAAATTAAAGTATCCCAAAAATTGGGAAAACTTCCAAAATTGAAAACTAGAAAGAAAAATAAGATATTCCCAATTGGAAACAACGTAAACGGAATTATATGCTAAGAGTAATTCGTAATCTAATTATTACCTAAAATAGCAAAATTACTAAATTGAAGGCCTAAACGAATAAATTTGGCCGAAATTCACCATCAGTCACGATTAGGGTTGTGAGTATTGATCGCAGAGCGATTTTACTTTAGCCCAACAATTTTCAATTAAGAGTTGTTTGGGCCTCTTAGGCTTCAACCGGTCCAACTGATCATAGAATTGGGCCTACTTTTCTCAAGATCAATCCCTTCTTCGAGAGAGACTTCGACCTCGAGTTCAAACACGGATAGCGGCTCCTCCTCATGATACTCAAAAATATCTGCAACGTTGAACACATTGGAGATCTGCATGGACTCGGGAAGATCAATCACATAAGCATTGTCCCCGATTTTCTTCAAAATCTTGTACGGACCATACTTCCTTGGCTGTAACTTGTTGTAGGTGCCGACGGGAAACCTCTTCTTCTTTAGAAAAATCATCACCTCATCACCTACGTTGAACAGTTTAACACGCCTACCCTTGTCCTTGTACTTGCCTTGTTTTTGCATTTGTCGCATGACCAACTTTTGCCTCACGTAATCAATCACCTCTTGGGGATCGCTTAGCCATTGCTTCCGGGTATAACGCTAACTTCGGGACCCAAGGGAAAACAGACTAAATCCACTACCGCTTTGGAGGCGCCACATAAACCAAGGAAAAATTTCCGCGGGTAACTTTGGAGCTCGCTTATTTGTTGAAGGCAAACTTCAGCTTGTGGTAATGCATTATCCCATTACCTTGGCTTGTCCCCACATATGCTTCGAATCAGATTGCCCAAGCTCCTGTTAGTCACCTTTGTTTGACCATCAGTTTGTGGATGCGCGGTAGAGCTCCGCTTCAGTGAAGTCTCAAACATCTTCCACAAAGTGACCCAAAAATGACTAAGGAACTTCACATCCCTGTCAAAAGTAATAGACTGTGGAACCCCATGCAAACGCACTACCTCTCTAAAGAACAAACGGGCCACATGAGATGCATCGAATGTCTTGCGACACGCAATAAAATGCACCATTTTAGAAAATTTGTACTACAAACAAAAAATCCATACCACGCTGGGTACGAGGCAGTCCCAACACAAAATCCATAGACAAATCTTCCCAAATATTATTAGGAACAGGTAAAGGTGTATAAAGACCAGTATTTTGAGAGTGACCCTTACATACCTGACATGTATGTATAGCATCACAAGCACAAAATTTCCAAAGATCCCTCTTCAATTGTGGCCAGAAATACCTCTCCTCCAAGCTTGCAACTGTTTTGTCTCTTCCCAAATGACCACTCAATCCTCCACCATGAAGGTCTCGGATTAAGCTCTCCCTCAACGAAGTCCTTGGTATACAAAGTCGATTACCACGAAATAAATACCCATCAGTAACATGAAAGTCACTAATAGGTCGATTCTGAACGCACACTTCCCAAATCTCTTTGAAATCCTTATCCCCTGGATACAACTCCTTCAAGAACTCAAAACCCACAATCTCTTAGGTTAAAGTCACCAACAACTTGGCTCGACGACTTAATGCATCAGCCACTCGATTTGTCACCCAGACTTGTGCCGAATGGTAAAAGGAAATTTCTGAATAAAAGTGGCCCACCGCACATGCATACTATCCAGCTTCTTTTGACTGTTGATGAACTTTAGTGCTTGATGATCAGTGTATAACACAAACTCCCTTTGAATTAGATAATGCTCCCAATGTTTGAGAGCACGAACCATTGCATAGAACTCTTGGTCATAAGTGCTCCACTTCTGCCTTGCTTCACTTAACTTCTCGCTGAAGAAGGCCACAGGTCGCTTTTCTTGGGAAAGAACAGCCCCAATACCAACTCCACTAGCATCACATTCAACCTCAAAAACTTTCTCGAAGCTAGGTAAAGCTAGAACTGGAGCAGTGCACAGCTTCTCCTTAATCACCGTGAAACTATTGTTCGTTGCTTCTCCCCACAAGAACTTCCCTTTCTTTAAGC
Source organism: Vaccinium macrocarpon (assembly GCA_022606695.1). Lineage (NCBI taxonomy): Eukaryota > Viridiplantae > Streptophyta > Magnoliopsida > Ericales > Ericaceae > Vaccinium > Vaccinium macrocarpon. The sequence continues at coordinate 1,847,107 of CM040171.1, read as the reverse complement.
ATTCGGTTATTAGCGCTACAATGGTGCTAAAATTTCGAATGAATCGCCTATAGAAAGTGGCCAATCCATGGAAACTCCGCACCTCAGTAACTGTTTTGGGAATTGGCCAATCACGAATGGCGCGAACTTTGTCCTCGTCCACATGTATATCGGCAGCATTCACTACATAGCCTAAGAACAATAAGCTGTTTGTCAAGAAACTGCACTTCTTGAGTTGTATGTACAGCTTATTTTCTTGCAGCACCATCAATACTTGGCGCACGTGCCCCACGTGCTCATCCTCTGTTTTGATGTAGATAAGTATGTTATCGAAATAAACGACGACAAACTTTCCCATGAAAGGTCTCAACACCTGGTTCATCACCCGCATGAAAGTACTTGGAGCATTAGAAAGGCCGAAAGGCATAACCAACCATTCATAGAGGCCATCCTTGGTTTTGAACGCAGTTTTCCACTCATCGCCAGGTCGGATACGAATCTGATGGTACCCACTTCGTAGATCAATCTTGGAAAACCACTTGGACCCATCCAGCATGTCTAGCAAATCATCCAGCCTAGGTATTGGGAACCTATACCGAATGGTGATCTTGTTGATGGCACGACTGTCCACACACATATGCCAACTCCCATCTTTCTTTGGTGTCAGTAACGCTGGAACCCCACAAGGACTCAAGCTTTCTCGTATATGGCCCTTCTGCAATAACTCCTCTACCTTTTCCCTCAAAATCTCATTCTCCTTCGGACTTATTCGATAGTGTGGTAAATTGGGCAGACTTGCCCCAGGCACCAAGTCAATCTGATGTTGAATGTCCCTCATTGGCGGAAGCTCGTTTGGCACGTCATCTGTAACCAACTCCTCAAATTCCTCCAACAAGGGCTGTATCTTCTCAGGTACAGCAACTGCAGCCATGCTATTTTCCTCTAACACCAACGATTTTACCACCATAGCATAAATCTGTTTAGACTCCTTAAAATCTGTCACAAAATCGAAACTTACGAGGCGGCAAGCTGTTAGAAACGATGGTTCTTTGCACCTTTGGCTTGGATGACCACCTTTTGATTGGAAGGAACCATAACAACCTTACGGGCCTCCCAATTAAAAGAGTAGGTGTTGTCACGACCCTTGTACACCACGTCCACATCAAACTGCCAGGGTCTACCTAACAGTATATGGCTAGCATCCATCTCAATAACATCACAAGCAACCTTAGCCCTATAAAATTTTCCAATGGAAAGTGGAATTTTACAAACTTTGGTTACCTTTACTGTTGGGCCCTTCTTGATCCATCCAATGCTGTAAGGTGAATGATGGGGCTCCGTCGGCAACTTCAGATGGTCCACCAGTCTTTTTGCCACAAAATTCTCAAGAATTGCCACTATCTACAATCCAGGTCACACACCTTCCGGTTGATTGAACAACTTGACCCAAAAGATGTTGTGGCCGAAAGTGTGATCTTTCGGGATTCTCGGGTCAAGAAACAAAGCACCCTTTGCACCACGCTAGGTTATTTCGATCCCCATCTTCCAAGCATAGTCAACTTTATACTCTTCATTCCAGTCACCCACTGCTCCCTCAGCTTCTTCTTCTTCTTCCTCTACCAAGGCTAACTTTCGATCTGGACAATTACTAGAACGGTGACCAAGCTTTTGACACCTGTAGCACTTCTCAGGCATGGGCTTGGCATAAGGATTTGGCGCCTTCGCAACCCCGGTTCTGCTGGAACTGCTTGTCTGATTGCCACCTCTTAATTTCGCTCCATCACCTTCTGCAACCTTTGGTTGAAACGTCGACTTCCCCCTAGATTCAGGAGGAATGGACGATTCTAACGTGTTACGACGGTATCCCCGAGTATGCCGGTTTTGGCGTCACGCCCAACCTTCGGCTTTCAATGCTACGTTGTAGGCTTCATCCACATCCCACACTGTCTGCAGCCCAATCTGATCCCATATCGACTTCTTCAATCCATTAAGATACCTGGCTACCTTCTGTCCATCTGATTTGTACCGACTATTACGATCTGCGAGTTGATTAAATTCAGCCGTGTAATCAAACACAGATTTGTTCCCCTGTCTACAGTTTTGATAGGCATGAAAAAGGTGTTGCTTTCGTGTCGGGGGCAAAAACACATCCCATCATGAGTTGTCTCATCTGCGCCCGCGTCGCCCACGAGAATCCTTTCCTTGCCTTCGTCACTTCATCTGCAATTGGTCCCACCAAACTGCAGCGCCACTTTTCAGTTTGTAAGCGACCACCTTGACCCTCTTTGAGTCTGGAATTCCCATCATGTCAAGGAACCGATCAACCTCCGAAAGCCAGTCTAAGAACCCTTCAATTTCGAGGTTACCGCTGATACCACTTTTCAATTTTGATGCAGAACAAGTAGCGGCCCAATTCTATGATCAGTTGAACCGGTCGAAGCCTAAGAGGCCCAAACAACTCTTAATTGAAAATTGTTGGGCTGAAGTAAAATCACTTTGCGATCAATACTCACAACCCTAATCGTGACTGATAGTGGATTTCGGCCAAATTCATTCGTTTAGGCCTTCAATTTAGTAATTTTGCTATTTTTGGTAATAATTAGATTACGAATTACTCTTACGAATGAATTTGGCCGAAATCCACCATCAGTCACGATTAGGGTTGTGAGTATTGATCGCAGAGCGATTTTACTTCAGCCCAACAATTTTCAATTAAGAGTTGTTTGGGCCTCTTAGGCTTCGACCGGTCCAACTGATCATAGAATTGGGCCGCTACTTGTTCTGCATCAATTTCGTAAAGCATTTCTTGGGCCAAGACTTCTGTTCAAGATGTCTCTTGTTATCCAAAAAAGAATACAAAAAATTCAAATCTCATATAAATAAGTTATACGTTAGTTGGCAAGTGGTGGCTAGCTCATGCGGTAGAACTATTGGATGCACCACACTGTATCCCAGGATCGAATCTTATTCCTCCTTCCCTATGTAATATCTTAGGAATACCAAATGATAAAAATTTAAAAAATAAAAGTTATACATTAGTTGGGCCGAAGACCAGCAAAGTCCATTATGCATTGGACACGAAACAACTGGTAAATTTTCAATTTCGTAAAGCATTTACTGGGCCAAGACTTCTATTCAAGATGTCTCTAAGTACAAATATCAGAGCAGTAAGTTATACACTAGTTGGGCCGAAGAGCAGCAAAACCCATTATGAATTGGACACGAACTCAGAGCATGATGTAAATAGTAAGTATTATTTCTAGGGCCTGGACCTAGAGCGTATTTTGATTTAGACTCGTGATGTCCATTATATGGACTACTTCGGATGCGTCAACCATTGGAGGCCCATATTTCTTACCGTAAGCACAGAAAAAAAAAATGTAGGCCCATATAATTATGCGACTTCAAGGATTTTTATTTTTTTTTAATTGGATGTGACTCTCAATTTTTCCTTTGAAAGGCATGTGATGTAGTGAGTTAGCCGAATTGCTAACTCTTCGTTTAATCACCTGACTCAAAAAGTTCATCTCGGGTTATACAATAGATACTCACGATCTATTAGACTCCCTCCGTTCCATATTATTTGTTCACTTTCACTACCTGGGACCTCCTACAAAATTGTCTATATATCTCGATTGATATATTTTTTTATATGCAATATGAATCATTTTTTATAGATCTCGATTAGTTCTATTAAACAAAAATTTAAAATTACATAAAAACATTATAAATTGTAAAATATAGAAAAAATTTGAATGACACACGTCGAAATAGGACAAACAAATTAGAACTGAAGGAGTATAATACCTCCCTTATCAATTTCCCATCGATGTTGGTACAAATTGAGTTTTGACAAATTGAGTTTTCACAATCCCCCTCATGTAAGATCGCAAAGTTGTAGTTGCACCCCCATGTACCAACAACTTCCACTTATCAAGCGACGTGGGACAAGTATCTACTTAAATACGTCGAGCTCATCAAGCTTGTTCTGTGTGACACCGGACCAATTACGACCACCTTGTTCAGTTTGGGTTCCAAACAAAGCTGATAAACACCTCAAACTCGTCCATTTACAGGCCCACACAAGCATCTCTCCTCGCGGGATTTTCCCCACATTTCTAGTCAGTGTAAGCTCTAATACCACTTGCAACGATCAATCACAGCCAACCTACTAACTCTTAACTGCATAGCTTCAAGGTTAATCTTGAATTATCTGGCAAGTGTTCAACTTCTATTATACTCCCTCCGTTCCAATTCACTTGTCACTTTTGTAGTGCATATTCCAAGTTTCCAACTATTCCATTTTCATAGTCGGGTTCTCTACTACTAGCTTTTGATAGAATTCATAGTCCTGTCTCGAAGGTGTTGGGTCTGCTCCGGCAGGTGTGTCTGAGAGCTGGTAGCCCTTGAAAGCTAAACCAAGCTGTGCTTATTTCAATTGTTAGCGGTTTTAGTTTCTTTCCTGTCAGTCGATGTAATTGTTGCCAGATGGCGTTGATACGAAATTCTTGACCTTCGTTCAAAAAAAAAAAAAAACCACTCCATTTTCAATTTTCCCACCAATGTGAGGATAAATTGGGTTCTCACATTTGACTTCAAGTTCAAGGAACTGTTAATTGTTAAAGCACCGAGTAGTTTACTTTAACCTGAATGGCTCCACTTGGGCACTACGTGTCCTGTCGCGGCAGTCTTGTAAAACGCAAGATCTCCAACAGGAGAAGTTACCTCTTTTCTTTCGATTCACGCATCCCTTTGCGTTGTCCTAATGTCTAGCTTCTATTCCTATCGTTTACAATTCATATAAACCGAGAAAACTTTAGGTGGATTGCAAAAATATTTTGGACGGTTTAGATTTCTCTTTTTATCCTTTTTTTTTCTTTCTAAAATCTGGATCGTCCAAAAATATTTTGGACCGTTTACATATGCACTGCATACCGCCACGTAATACTCATCCAACACTCAAGTTTTTTTCATATGAACTGCCTGTAATAGTTTTACTTGATAGACCCTATGTTTCTCTTTAGGGCTACAAACGAAACCAAGCTCGTTAAGGCTTGGTTTGGCTCGTTTGGCTCGTTAAGTAATTGAGCCGAACTTGAGCTTGATTTTCAGGCTCATTTAGTTAACGGGCTCGCAAAAGCGTAGCTCAATTGTATAGACTCAGCTCGTTAAGTAAATTATACTGGCTCAGCTCATTTTTTACTAAGCCAAGCTCAAGCTCGATTTTTCGGCCGAGCTCGAACACTACAAAACTCGACTCGACTCGGCTTAGCTTGTTTACACCCCTACTTCTCTTCGTGTCTATACATATATTGTTTTGCTTGATAGACCCTATGTTTCTCTTCGCGCCTATACATGTTAATAAGTCATTACTAACACAAGGTATCATTTTCTCCCAATTTGCAATATTTACCGCAACTAGGGAAGTTGAATGAGGTGTCAAAACTCTTGCGGGGGAAATATACCACGTTATGCTGAAATTAGTAAACAATCTACGTAGTGTTCCGAATTATTCTAAAACTACATATTATCGTAGAGTTTACGTCTAAATAATTTATAAGCTCACACAAGTGTTTGATTTTGGAGTGATTTGATATACTACGTGACGGTCTTTCCGAACAACTAACTCTACATTATGACTCCACATGCCCGTCCCTAACCATACCTGCTAGTATATATTTAAATGACAGAGAATCACAATGAATGCACACACATGACACAACCCTACGTGGAATTTAAAGAGATCGTGTCACCATTCTGTGACAAGTGAACGTGGCACTGATTGACATTCCACTACCACCTCCAAAAGTAGTCTATTAAACAAACCAAAGTACAGTATATTTTTCAGTAACTTCAGAGAACGGCTCTTATTTCCTGTCGTTTTGGTACACCTCCAGCACACGGTATCCCAACCATAATCCCCAATCATAACCAAACCCCAACAGAAAAAAGTAAACCACTTTTTCCCTTTCAGAAAAAAGGGCGTTCCACTAACCTTTTTTTTTTTGAATAAATTAAATTTTCAAGTTTTTTAAATGATATATTATGATAGAATAACATATCTTAGTGTTTGGAAAAAATAATTTTTTGTTAGTGGAACACCCCCTAATTAATGCTAATTTATTTGAGGTGTTCCGGCAAAAGGTAAAAAAAATTTAACAAATTGATTTTTCATGATTTTTTATGTTATGTAATGTAAGGTAATGACTTGTCTTGATTTTTAAAAACAATTTCTTTTTGTTAGTGGAACATCTCCTTAGTAGGTCATTTGATTTCAAATAATCCCTCCGTTCCAAATTGCTAGCTTGTCACTTATGCTATTTTAGGATTTTTCAAATTATTAGTCATCTTTGAAGAGTCAAATCAAAATTTATTTAATATTTCAAAATAACCCATTTACCAACAACAATTATTTTATTCAAAAGTTGAAATATAAGGACATTGTTGAAAATTAATGAATCTGTTTGGTGTGACTGCATTTAGTAAATGTAGTTATCACATGTCTACTTAAAACATTAGAATTCCCAAAAGTAAGCAACAATTTGGAACGGAAGGGGTATGAAACTTGCACTCAGTTGAGTTTTCCATAAACAAAATGACCGTCCTTAGCATATGGTTATTAGACAAGTTTTTTCAGTTTTTTTTTTTTTTTTAAAGAAAACTCAATGTATTTCAAAGTAATCATCTTTTTAAAGATTGTGCTGAGGCAATTAAGGTTCTGGAAAATCCTAATGACAATCAATTTTCCAACATAGTGGACAAATATATGGTGGGGTAAAGTATTAGCATGTCAACATTTTTGGAGCTTTTGCACCTCCACTCAAAATAGATATAGAATGGTGGTTCACCAGAAAAAAAGTGCATTAGTGGTACTAGCTTAGTTTTCTTTAAAATAAGTTTTTTTAACTGTAGAACGATAAAAATAAGCATATAATGACCAATATGCATGCATCTTGCAGAGTACCTAATTACACCAACTCAATCACATCATCATAACCCAGATCTAACATATATTTACAGTAAATGAAAACTCCAAAAACAGAAAAAAGGAAACTAAAACAATGCTTAATTCCTCTATCTCATAGTATTTGTTTAGTATTTAAGTTTTTGATGTCGTAAAATATTTATCCTTTTTTTAAAAATTCAAGAATTTTTTTTTGTAATATACATTAGCTCTTATAAATTATTTAAAGCAGTCTATATAGAAAATAAAAGGTAATCCATCTTTCCCAATTCACTCGTCTTTTTGGAATCCGGGTCAATTTTAGATTGTTTGTTTCATTTTTTAGAGGAAAATTTCAATAAAAAAAGAACTTTTATCGTCTGCTCATTAGGCGGACATTAGGATGACTGTTTTTTATATAATCTTTTCTATAATTTTAAAATTTATTTAATAGATCAAATTGAGATCTATCAGACAACATCAATTACTAAAAGACTTAAATAATTTTTTGTCCGGTTAAATGTAATAATGGACAAACAAATTAAGGCGAAAGAATAAACATTTTCATATATTAATCATCCATCAACATACTTGACACCCAAAAATTACACTTTCATCAAATAAACACTTATCAATATGCTTAAAACCAAAAATAATATATGTGTTTTCACGAATAACACTGCTATTGCAATGCAAAAATAGTTATTCTACTGATGAACATTTCCAGCAAGGAGTTGACTTTTTTTATGAAAAATTCAAACTATTGTATATACCGATTGACAGTTCATATGTGGCTTGTTTCCTTTGATTCAAAACATATGTGGCTTGTTTCCTTTGATTGAAAACATGGACCGGAAAGGATTAGAAATTTAGTGGGGTTCCACTAAAAGAATTTTTTAAATAAAATTGACTTTTCACGATTTTTTATGTGAGACATTGTGAAAAAATGATTTATCTTAATTTTTTTTTTAAAAACTATTTTCAAGATGGTCATTCATTAATTACACGCCTTTTTGGGAAAATTTTGAAGTTCTTGTAATACACAAAACGGAGGCATTGTAATAATCTTCTCGATCGATAGATCCTATAAATACAGAGCTTGAGATGTCCAAAGGTTTGCCAAATTGGATACCCAAACCCGCCTTAATTTGGCACCACAATTCCTCTCTCTCTCTCTCTCTCTCTCTCTCTCTCTCTCTCTCTCTCTCCCCTCTATATCAAAAAAAAAATAGAAAAATGTCAGCTTCCTCTCGAAGATCAAGCGGCCCCGTCCTCCGCTCTCCCTCTCCCTCTCCCTCCGCAAAATTCAACTCTCCTTTACCTACTCCCTCCTCTTCCTCTTTCGCTTCGTCGATCTCCTCCACCTTCTCCTCCACTCGATCCACCCCTACCCTCCGCAGAACCGCCTCTCCTCCGCCTGTCAACCTCCAATCTCCCTCGACCCCTTCCCTACGCTTCCCCCTCGACCGTCCGATCTCCCCGATCCGCTCTCTCTCCGTCACGTCCCGTAATAATAACCAGGTGGCCGTGAAGAAGCCTTTGGCCAATCAGAAACGGACCTGTATGTGCTCGCCTACGACGCACCCTGGTTCCTTCCGGTGCAGCTTTCACAAGAATTTGAACGATCAGAAATTGTCGTTTCCGTCTAACCGACTCAACGCGAGGAGATCTGCGATGACGAACTCGCTGGTTCGGATCGGAACCGTGGAAGGGGATCTGGTTAGGAGAGCTTTGGCGGCTCTCATTCGGCCTTCATCTCACCAGCAGCGGCGGCGAGCGTGCTTCCAGCCTAGGCCGAGCCGGCTTTCGATTGTTTCCAATTCGATCGACGTGTGATCATCAGCCTATGGATTTCGGTAATTATATGTGCCCAGATTTTTTACCATTTCTTTTATGATTTTTTTTTCTTATAACAAGCGCTAGCAGGTTTACAAGCTCCGCCAGGCGGAATGCTGGACTTGGCGCTCCTGCCTCTGCCCTTCAATATTCGTTTCATTATTAGTATATTAAGATCAAGCGCTTATCATTTCACATAAAATTTTGTAGGTGTAAAATGAGATGCAACTTCATTTCCTTAATCCCTTATCTCGATTGGAGTGCTAATGGGCCAACTAGACTTAGCCCACCTTTATCTCGATTGGAGCGCAAACGGGTCACCTAGACTTGGCCCACCTCCGGAATGCTTGACCTCTGATGCACAGGATGCTTGACTTGATCCACCTGGCCCTGCACAACCAGGAAAATTTTCATTTGAATATCGGTGTAGGCCGTAGTGGCGGTTGGTTGCAGAGTCAAACGGGTTGAGGTGGGAGCGACCGGTTTTTGGGTGATCCGTAATTGAAACCCTAGGTCCGAATCTGAATTCAGGGCCAAGTATACCTTTTTTTGTGTATATAAATTTAAGATAGATATATTATGGAATAGTTGACATTGAAGGCAATTGAAGGAGCTTGTTAATAAATTTTTTTATTATCATTCGAATACCCTAAAAAGTTGGAATTTAGATTTAAATCGTGATGTTAATCCTGTTTAATAAACTGCTTCCAAAGGTTTGATTACACATTACTGATGAGTTGGGGTCTTCTGTGATCTTTCCATTATATTTGAGGCGTGGTCTAATTATTCAGTGCTCCACGTGATGCTCCAGTGCATTTTAACGCCAAACATTCGCGTGGAATCCATGACTATGAATCTCATGTGAATGTATAGTGCCAGAGTTTTTACGACTCCTCAATAATAAATCGATTTGATGTGAATTTGTTTTTCTTTTTAATGTTTATGAGTCATTGTCAGTAGTAGTCTGTTTCCTTGATCTAATTTGCAGGAATTTATCTTGTCCGGTATTAAAAAGGAATCGGTCATCCAAACACTAAAAATTAATTAACCATTTTAATTTTGAAATGTTTTAGTTTACCTCGGGTCTATTTTAATGATCAGAACTGATGAAATCGATTATTCTATATGATACATGGTGATGATAATATATATATGTATATATATATATATATATATATATATATATATAATACTCGGTGAAGGGTAATTTTGACCAAAATTCAGATGGTGAGATTTTCGCTTAATGGAGAAAATAAACATTTTTAGTTGGGGTGATCAGAAAATAATTAGGATGGAATGTCAGAGAGAAAGATAATTAAAAAGAAAATTTATTTGTTTGCACATTTCTTTTAAACGAAAAAGATACATTATATAGAATGTAAATTAGATTTGAATTGAACAAAGCATAATCATGTTTTAAAATATATATATTTCAAATGGTTTGATGTGTGGTTTAATGATTCTGGGTACCTCCGTTTTTACTCGTATTTTGCGTCAAAAGGCGTGTATGAATATGCCACATGGTAATTTTTATCTACGTTGTTGTGTCTCGTTATGTGACGTGAATATGTATTTTCTGGTTTTATTTATTTTGTTCCATTTTTTCGTTCCAATTTTCTCAATGAAGTGTCTAATTATGTTTGGTTTTCCTATTTTGCAGGTATTCTAAAATTGGACAATCGATGGAGTATTAAATTCCACTTGCTTGAAGCCGGTCTGGGAATATCCGTCGCAAAAACTAATCTAGACAAATCTTAAATTACAATAGAAAAGGAAATTAAAATCGTTGGCGTGACATATACTCTATATTAAATACCACCAAATAATTAATGCAAATCATAAGGGGATCTTTCTCAAATGTAACGTCTAAGAAAGTCATTTGTGAATTTTTTTTTTTCGGTCATTTTGATGATTCAAACTGTTTACATCGTACAGCTTGTTAATAATAAAAATCAAGTCACAGATCAAATTAATCGGACACTATCTAAGTGATATAATTATAAAATGCATCTACAAATAAATGACTTAAATGAGTTCCAATTGTTTATAATCTTTCTACCTCCTAAAAGGAATGTGTTCCGATAGAAACCGAGAAGGACGCTAGAAAGCGTGCACAGCTTGTGCACAACAGGTACTATACAGAATTCAAGTCTGTTGCTTAGATGGATAGTCCGGATTTCAACTATTCGCACGAATAGTTTATTTAAAATCTGAACCGTTGAAACACTCATGGACGGATGTGATTCTGCATAGCAACCTCCCCGCTTCCAAACTGAGAAATGCTAGAGGCAGTGAGATACTAACTATGTACTAACTAATACTCCCACCGTCCCTTTTCAATGATATTTTTGGGAAACGTACGTGTATTTTGTAGCCGTTAAATAATGCACTTCCATAGCATGTTTTTAAATTTTTTTTGCACTAAATTAAAATACTTAATGAGCACTTTAATTTGGTATAAAAAAAATTTATAAAGAAATAAGTTTTTTTGGAATTTGAAATTGCATGTATTCTAATAGGAATCACTTAAGGACAGAGGAAGTATACTAAATGTACATATGACATTCTGTTAGTAGATAAGTGCATTCATGTATTGTATCATGCATTGATATAGTAATGACATATATACTTTGAATGTAATAGCTTGTAAGTTATTTAAGGTGAGTTTCCGAATGAATTTTATCAAAATCTGATAAAATCAAGCTTTTGATTTTATCCATTCGTGAGGAGAGTTGATAAAATCTTAAATTTTTGCATTCAAAAACTAAGATTTTATCAACTCTCTGCACGAATGGATAAAATCAAGGATTGATTTTATCAAATTTTGGTAAAATCTAGATAAAATTCATTTGAAAACTCACCCTAAATATCTATGGCATTTCTCGCATAAACTTGCAGGTGATGAATGGGTTCCACCAACAAATAGATAAAGAAAATGGCATCGAGGAATGGTCTCCATCCCATCAAAATCAAGTGACCTACATCCACCATATTGCTGCACAAACACTTGAATTTCCAGCTAAGGTTGGGAAAATGAAATATGTAATGTTTGAATAAAATAGGAGCTTTGACAACTGTACCTTTGTGTTATTCAGACGTTGAGGGGTATGTTGAGATTTTGCGAGCAACGTACTGGGAGAGTCTTGGTTCACTCTTTGAAGCTCTCTTAATTAATTCATTTCTTTCCCTACTGTATTGCTTTTATATTTTCATCTCCGTGATATGTAAAATTTCTTTGGCCGATAAAAAAGAGAATGTTGTGTCAATTTAAAATTAAAAAAATAAATTGAAGAGATAGAGAATAATGTTAGTTTCCTCCATCAAGAAATTGAACCTAGCCAAAGTAAGGTCACTTTAAATATTGTACCTTATATTTTGCACTAATTTGTTCATAACTCAAAAGTATTGGACAAGTCGAGGCATTGTGGAGGTCAACGGATCTGGGGATCCTGTAGTGCGGTGCCGGACTATAACCCTATAATGTAGTACACAAACCGTTAATATCAGCAATCAACGACTCGGATTTTATCTCAACAATAAATGGCTCGGATCATGTAAGGACCAAGATGAAATTGGATACCGCACTATAACGTTGTAGTACGGCACCGTACTACAAGATACCCTCGTCCGGAGTTCAACACAAGATATTTCAATTTATAAAGTCATTTGAGTAATACTATAAGCTAACGAGGATAGCTTTTTCTGTCGTGTGTTAAATAAAACATACTCCCTTCTTTTTTAAGAGTTCCTTACGAAAAGATTACATTTAATTTTCGCACCAAAAAAAAAAAATTATTTTCCAGCATAATTTTTCTTTGCACCAAGTTAGAGATCTATTGAGTTCTTAAATTTTGTGCAGGGTATATTATTTTGCTTAACGCATCCTTGCTAAATCAGGGTGAATAATTGGTTGAAAACAGATAAGGTCCATGGGATTAATATACTTTGAACATACATGGATTGCTTTTTTAAAAGAAACCCTCACTTGATTAATTCATCAGTGAGAATGAGAGTATCGTTCATCATCGTCTCTATAGCTAGAGCAAAAGGGCGAACATAGTCAAAACTTACCAATAAAGAGATCCATTTTCTTTTGATAGTGCAGAGAATTAATGGCTTGTCCATTGCAGAAACATCTGTGAATAAGTAAAAAATTAGCAAGTACATTTAATAAATTTGTGTTATCTTGAAAAATATTTTTAGTCTTTAACTAATTATTGTCAACTAGTAGTGGATTTACAAAGAAAAATTATACTAATTAATTATCACAAAACATTGGGCAATTTACGCAACATATGATTCCTGCATTCTATGATCGATGATTGCAAATTAGTTATTTATACAACTATAACTACCAATCATAGAGTGTAACATGCACCAATATGTTGTGCACATTATTAAACACAACATTTGTTGGTAAACTTCATTATTTAAAAATATTTTAAAAAAATTGTAGTAACAATAAATTAGTTGAGAAAGTTGAATACCGCATATATACTCCTTTCAATACGTTGAGCATATGGGTTAGCTCCAAGTGCCTCTTGCAGATATTTGAGACGTTGGCGATCAAACACATACACAACGAGGCAAATAAATATGCAGATGCTTTGACCAAAAATGCGCCCATAACCTCAAACACTTACATGGCGAGGGAAAATAAATGTGTGGATGATTTGACCAAAAATGGGCCCATTTCAGTTGGGGATTTCCATATATACCTTGATAGCATCGGCTCGGTTTGTTTTGACGTAAAACATTTTCCTCAAAAATATTTTATAGTACTTATTTTCTGGTGTTTGATTAGAGAAATGACAAGTAAAATATTTGTTGCTGTAAAATGTTTTCCCTAATATGAGGTAATAAAATAGTAACTTACACCGGAAACAACTCCCGTAAGTTGTCTTCGCAATACTCTCTCTCTCTCCCTCCCATTTTCTTTACATCCCCCATTTTTTTCAATTTCTCTCTCTCTCTCTCTCTCTCTCTCTCTCTCTCTCTCTCTCTCTCTCTCTCTCTCTCTCTCTCTCTCTCTCTCTCTCTCTCTCACACACACACACACACACATTTTCTTTACATCCCCCATTTTTTTTCAATTTTTGTTATTGTAAATACTTTCAAGTACATCCAAACACTGGAAAATAAAATTAAAACAATAATTTTACGCAAATTCATTTTACATAAAAAAAATTCATCAAAAAATATTTTACATCAAAACAAACAGAGTCGAGATGTCCACCATTTTGGGCTGTAGTAGTAGGAGCTTTATCACATGTACTGGGCCGAATTTCTGTTATACCGTTGGAACCTTTCAAATGGGCCATTTATGAAAGGTGATCTGTTCATACTTCAGTATCGCTTTCATTTTTTTCACAAGTTCATGTATCGCCGGCAATTTACGTGTATCTCGATTAATTTTTGAAACTTATTCTTGTAATAAATTTGTGCCTTCGTTGGGGCCATTTCTTTTTGTTTATTTCCCCTTTCTATATTCATTTACTTGTCAAAGACTCAAAATAGATACACTACTATCACGATCTTGATTCAATGGCAGAACCAAAATTTCCTAATAGTGGTGCCATTTGGTTTGAAATAAAAAAAATTCCAACACAATTCATCTATTGTTAGTTACTATAAGCCTTGAGGCAAGATGATATGAGTTTAAATTATTTTCACTGCCAGTGGGAACAGAAATTTTCTCAAAATCGATTGCATTGCATCACATGTCTATATTCTACTATTTGAAACCACTATTTGACACATAATGCAATGTATAGTAATTGATTAGGAGGAAACTTTTATTTGTACCGGTGATAGAAAAAACTTAAACTCCGATGATATTAGCTTTGTTTTTTCATGTACAAATTTTAGTTTTTCCCTTCTAGTGGAGGCTTGAAAGTTTTTTTCTCCCTTGGTGACTTCAAATTAAATGCGCTTTAGTCATCGTGCCGACAACTAACCAGTGGACTTCCCACTCGAATACAATTGTTTTCCACTATTTTTTTTTATTAATCGAATGTCTAGGACAGCTAGCATGGTCCTCAACTAATTCTGAAGCCTTAGAATTAACGATTAAGCATAACCTCCAATGGCCCCAAGAGTTTGCTAACAGAAGAATCAAACTTGTGACTTTAGATGGGAGCAAACCCCAAGTCCCGAGCAAAACCACTTTGTTTTCCACTAAATCTGCATACGTACATGATATATATTGATTTGCAAATGAGATTTTCAGGTGCTTCTAATTAAGGTGCAAATTGAAGGCATGGAAAGGTTGTTCCAAAAGCTGACTTATTCCTAAATTAACTTAGGCCTCTTTTGGGTAAAAAAATCACTTTTTGGTTTTAAAAAAAAACATTTTGTCCTTATTTAATTTTTTTTTGCATTCGTTACTTTTGCGTCAAGATTTTGTGGTTTCTGGATTCCTCTCAACGAAACGAATCTAACAAGTATAAATTTATGGTCAAACCAAATATTTTTTTGAATAAAACCAAAATAATTGGATTATTGGCCAAAATAGTTGGATTATTGGCCAATAATCCAACTATTTTGGCTTTATTAAAAAAAATTGAGTTTTGACCATAAATTTATACTTGTTAGATTCGTCTCGTTAAGAGGAATGCAAAAATCACAAAATCTTGATGCAAAACTAACGAATGTAAAAAAAGAACTTGAATAAGGACAAAATAGTTTTTTTAAGAACCAAAAAGTGGTTTTTTACCTAAATGAGACCTTAATAATTGATTTATTGTGCTTTACGAGATAACCTATTAGTTTTGTTATATACCCAAAATTTGAAATTCAACGGTCTAGATTCACTTCAAGTGCATCTGAACCATTGAATTTCAAATTCTATATACTTTTTGGGTATCAATTCTGGGTATATAACATTGCTTGGTGTGACATTGTTGGGCACGTAGGGGTGTTGGGGGTTAAGAGTTTGCACTTGTAAAGCTTCTCCCCCACTTGGGGATTCAGGATGGGTGTTATCTTTGTATGTATTGTGTCAGATTTGTGCAAGAAAAACTACGCGTCATTTTAACTTGATTTTTTACAAGATTTCCCAAAGCTTCTAAGGGCCTTGTTTAAAGGAAGAAAAAACCATTACAAAGTGCGTAAACCCAAAAGTGTCTAAACCCTAAACCTGAAGTACCTAAATCCAAAGTGCCTAAAATCCAAGTGCCTAAACTTATTATATACCCTACCCTGAAGAGCTCAAATCCTCTAAAATTGAACCCCAAAATTAAATCCTAAACAGAGCACTTGGATATACTAAGAAAATGAGCAAATCGACGTAGTTTTGCCATACAACATGACGCACAACAACTACCGTACTACGTCTCCCTCGGATTCCCCACTTGGCTAGCTAATCCCAAGGGCTAGGGATGGCTGCTTCTCTTAGTCCGTCTGTTGGTTTTTTTTTTTTTTTTTTTTTGCAACCAATAAAATTTCTATCATTTGGAAAAAAGTGCTGTAATAATTAAGGAGCAAATGCTGGAAAACAGATCGATTAGTCTACTTGCTATTTAAGTATCTATTAAAACTTTTTTTTTTTTATGTTCACGGTGATAACATAAAAAATAATTTCAACTCAACAACGCGCAGTAAGAGTCTTTCGATCCATATTCTCTGTATTTTATACTGTTAATAAATTGGTATAATTTTTCTTCGTTCTTTGAAGAAGGGATTAATTAGTCGAGCAAACAACTAGTTTAATAAGATTCATATGAACGTAACGTATTCGTTGACAAATAAGAGAAAAACAATCATATATGTGTGGTGAAAGAGAATAAATTTCGGTGAGTGAAAAATATCTACCATTCTCATGAATGATTTTAATAAGTTTACAACCTAGTTTCGAGAGATACCAGAAAGGGGAAGGGGGAGTGCCGCCATTAGAAACCTAGTTTCGCGCTCTAAAATATAATTCGAACCATTTATCATGCAGAGTTCACTGCGTTTAACAGCGTCGTTAAAAACTAAATTGATTGGACATCTGAAACTCAGTAAGCAAATCATGTTTTTACGCAATAAATGAGCAGTTAATAGAATATAAAAAAAAATGATCTCTACTCAACTTGACTTCTTGAGGGGTTGTTTAAAGATTTGCTCTACAAAATGAATGATTCGGATCAAGTTTTTGCCCTCGGGACGAGACCCGTATAACCGGCATAGTAGGGCCCCCTGTCTAGCCAGAAATGAAAGTATCCTAAACATTGTGTGTAAACTGCTAAATGGAAACCCAAAAAAGTACAACTGGCTGTCCCCAAAAAGGCCCTAAAAGGAAGTTTATCATTCATTGCACTTGGATGCACGTGGCTCACAAATAATACTACTCCATAATGAAGTTAAAAAATAAAGTGCCAAAACATATGGCAATTTAGCGGCATTACCAGTTAGCAAAGAACTCCAGAGACGTCTAGTTGAATTCCATGTTCGTCTAGGCATATGCTGTTAAATGATAATTTTGTGATATATGTAAAAAGAATGACTTGTCTTCATTCTGTAAACGACATGCGAAAATACCGCTTAGACAATTAGTCAACATGCTTTTACTTAGGTTACAAACCTAGGTGATTGAAACAAACTTAAACGGATTATGTGAACATTCATGGCAAGGAAATCTAGAGTGAGTGGAAACATGAAAAATAATTTAATTTAAATAAGAAACAAAATAAGAGAATCCAGAAAACATAATAACATTAGATTACAAAGAAATTATGCTAACACGCAATATTTGAATTCAAAGAAATTCATTTATATTGAAATTATGCTAGCACGCGGTATCTGTATTCACAACAAATCTATTCACTACAAACTCATATTCACTTTGTAGTGATTACTTGAAAATTTAAGTATACAACAAAAACTTAATCAAATATCATTATTCGATGTTTATGCTACATTATTCTTTATCTTGAAACCGACATTGGCTACACATATATATTTTTTTGGGGGGGGTAAATTAGCTTGAAATAGAAAAGAGATAAACCGAATATACAGCCTACAAGAGGCATACCCCAGGAGGAAAGGCACACATATTTGAACGTACGTGTATCATAAAAGGGGCAAAGTAAAACATTAGTTAAAATTTAAGGGCTACCATTATATATTCCAGGTCCTTTTATTTGATTTGAAGTTGTTGGGAAGTCTAATAAAATTGATAATTTAAAGCCTAGTTTTCAAATTTGATAAAATGAGAATCTGTTAAAATCAATAGTTGTTGATTTTAACAAATAGTAAAAAACTAGGCTTAAGTCGTAATCTTTTCACAATATTAACGGGAGATATAGAAATGGAGCTCATGATGGAAGAAGCATGTGCCACCCCCCTTTCAAGTCCTTTCGCATAACATGTAACTAAAAAATTTTATTGCCCTGTGCCGCCCCATGGTCGAATTCTGGCTATGGGGAGATGATAGAAGAGCTAGAATTTCAACTACCATTAGCAAAAAAGGATCATTACCTCTAGGTTTAGAAAAAAGATGTTTAATTACCACTAAGGTAAGTCATTTTTTTTAATTACCACTAAGGTAAGCCACTCTTTTTTGAAGTTTAGATTTAGGGTGCACTTTTCTATTATAGGGTTTTAGTGGTTTAGACACTTTCATAGAGTACCCTAGGATTTTAGGCACTTTCATAGGGTACCCTAGTCGTAGGGTATCCTAATCATAGGGGTAGCCTAGAGTTTAGGTTTAGAGTGCACTTTACTATTATAGGATTTTAGTGATTTAAGCACTTTCATAGAGTATCCTAGGATTTTAGGTACTTTCATAGAGTACCTTAGGATTTTAAGTTTATAGTGCACTTTCCTATTATAAGGTTTTAGTGGTTTTTGACACTTTCACATGGACCCTAGTCATAGGGTACCCTAGGGTTTAGGTCTACGATGCACTTTTTTATTATAGAGTTTAGTAGTTTAGGCACTTTCATAAGGTACTCTAAAATTTTAGGGGCTTTCACAAGGTGTTCTATGTTTAGGCTTTTTTATATGGGTTGGAGAGTTGATGAGAATTTTTCAGAGTTGAGCTTGACATAATGGTAATTGTGGGATCCAAAAATAACCTAATGGTAAATGTCCCTAGAAAAAATCTTTCCCAAATCATAGGGACTAATTATGTTCTTAACGAGGCAGTATTTTGATTATTAGCATCTTTCTCTGGATTTTGACCAAAAATTTATTGCAAAAAATAACAATTCCATATCCGTAGAACGAAGATCACATTGGACCCCATTAATGGGTCCAAAATCCCAAATTGCCAACATGTCAAGCAAAAGCAAAGCTCCACCATTTTTGTTTGAACGGCCAAAGCTCCACTACAAGCGTTAAAATATTCAATAGTTTCGGAACATAGCTACGTTCACTTGGACATTATATATAATTATGTGTGATTCATATATTTAGCCGTAAATTTTACAAAAAATGTAAGGTATTTAGGTGTATCATGCTATGCTCCGGAAGCACTAAATAAATTATTACCCAAAATTTTTTTTATAGGTAAATTAATAATTACCCAAAAAAATCACCCCAATTTTTTTTGTTGAGGTAAATTAATTATTACCCAAAAAAAAGTCCCCCTTTCGTCACTTTCAGACGAAAGAAAAACAAGAAACCTCTCCCTCCCCTTCACCCCTCCCCTTCCCCTGCCCGTTCTTCTTCCACTCATCCAATTAAAACCACTACTGAAATTCTCTAATCTAACAAAGACCCATCAATGGTGACTCTAAAAGGTGGGACCCGACCGCCGTGGGTGGGCCTAGGAGCAGCGGTTTGGATCCAAATAGCGTCTGGTAATGCCTACAACTTCCCTCTCTACTCCCACTCGCTGAAATCCGTTCTGGGTTTCAGCCAGCAGCAGCTCACGATGCTTGGAGTCGCCAACGATATTGGGGAAAACGTCGGGATTCTTCCAGGCATTGCTTGCAATAAATTTCCGCCGTGGGTTGTGCTTCTGATCGGTGCTGTACTCTCTTTCTTTGGGTATGGAGTTTTATGGCTTGCCGTTAGCCGTACCATTGAGTCTTTGCCTTATTGGCTGGTAAGTTCAAAGTGTGAATTATTAATACTGTTCTTAATGTTATTGGCCTAAAATTGCAAATCCATTTGATGTTTTCGGTCATTGTAGTAATCAGTAATAATTTTTGGATACCCATCTGGTAGTTATCTTATAAAAATTTGTGGGTTTTTTGATACTTCGGGATTGTATTTCTCATTGTTCACGAATTTTCTTTGCGTGAATTGTAAGTTTTTTTGCAAAACCCAGTTGAAATTTTTTTTTTAATTGCAAATTTTACCATACCCATTTGGTGGTATACGTTTTGAGCAAATTAGCATTTTCCTTCATGATCAAAAAAAAAAAATTGGCATTTTCCTTCTTTCTTTGCCTATAATTGCTATTTTTTGCAAACCCATTTTGTGGTTTTCTGGTTAATTTAGTAATCATGGTAATGGTGGTAGGTACACCCGTTCAGTGTTGTTTTCTTGTGATATTATAACTGATCTTTGATCAGTGCCGTTAAAGAAAATAGATTCTTTTTACTTGTAGCTATCATAACTAAATGGGCCAGGAATCTAGATTCATCTTCTCATATACTGTTTCTATTTGTCGGTCATGGGGGTTGTTAAGTTGTTTAGGACAACATTTGATGTCCTGAAACATATTGATGCGGTAATATTTGGGATAATTGAATATTGGAACTTTCTTCAAGGTCAACAAATGGATAGGGCTGCGGTGCATAGGAATTTGAATTTATTGTTCCACAAGAGCTTATGATTGTTTCCAGATCTCCAAATGAAGTTGATATAGTGTTTCTGGCTCCTTTTATCGAAATCTTGTGGAAAAATGGAATCTTCCTGTATCATTTTGAAAAATAATACCCTGCTAGAATTTGTATCACTAGAAGGATTCTTGAAGCTGGGTTTGTATCCTGGATTTCTAACGGGATCCGTAAAGGGGAAACAACGGCTAGCTGTTTTACTACATTGTCTTTTCCTCTGCATTGAAGAAGAGTTCCTGATCTCTTTTGTCCCCATCTACATGTTTCCCTGCATATCCGAGATCCAAAAATAGCCTTGATGTAGTTGAACCAATTGAATAAAAAAATTGTGTACCATTTGTACTAGTAATGAGGCAACAATTAGTGAAATGAACTGAATAACTGAATTATGATATAACAAGTTTTTCTATCCGGAAGCATGCCTTACCCATAACGAACTCAGAGCATTCTACCATGCAGGTTAGACAATCAGCCTGGTTCATAAATTAAGGATGATTGAATTACAAAACAACAGCATACATTCAAGCAAATTTAGATTTTCTCCTTTGAAACACATTGATTAGACGGTTCACAAAAAGTTTCCACTTCCCTTTTCGACTCAAAACATCGATCTTATGTCCATGGAACATTAATAAGCAGTGAGGCCTACTCCAACACCACTGCCAGAAGAGCCTAACTCTTGAGGTCTTAATCCAGTGTCAATGAGAGATGACGCCTGGTGCTTTGATGCTTTTGACCTCGAGATCGATCGATCGATCGGCTGAATGTTATTTTTCTTGTTGTTTGCTAAATAAGAGTCATGACTCATGAGAAATGAGTTCTAACCCGCTGTCAATGTGAAAGAGTCCTACTGTTTTTCTTTTCTGTTCTTTTGACTTTTTCATTACATGGCGGATGTGCCACTTCTGGTATCACCCTCACTGAAAAGGATATAGTTTTATTGAGTGAAGTTGTTTGTCTGGTTGGAAGGTTTAGATGACTAGGTTTGGAGGTAATTACACTCTGCAGGTCCATTCTGGCTCCTGATTTTTGTCATCATCTCCATTCTGGCTCCTGACTTTTGTCATCACCCCTATCATTGCTGTCCTAAAAGCTACAAAACATTTCTCAAAATTTATTTTCCACTTTCATTATTTCTACTTTATTATTTGAAACATTATTTATCATTGGCGAGAATTTTTCTTTTCTATGCCGTCAATGGTGCCCGCCAAATCCCATATCAGTATCCATTTCTCAGCCATTCTCGTCCTATGGGCATGTTGAATTCGGACACCACTTTTTGGCTCAATAAAAGGTAGGTGCTTGTGTTATGATCCTCTTGTTCATGAGTGGTTACATCCCTCACTAACAATTTGCTAGTCCTGCATCTGTCACAACCATTTGTCCAACATCACAAAGTACTGTAGATATAGATTTACTAACCAAATATGTGAAGTTCACATAAATAGAAGTCCTCTAGATTGAAATTGATGTGGATCTCTCTTTAATGCCGGCTTTTTAGCAGTATATGCACACGCTAGAAAATCATAGCAAAACAAGATATGGTCAGACTCACAGGTCGTATAGTACTTTAGTTCTGCCATATTTATTATGTCCCAAAATTCTTAGTGAGAACATCATATTTAAGTTGTTACCAACATCACCTTTCATCCCCTGCTCTTTGAGCTTTCATCTTCGATTGACAAGGTCTATTTTTAATTTGATGGCAGTTATGGCTTGCGCTTTGTGTTGCCACCAATAGCAGTGCTTGGCTTGGGACAGCTATACTTGTTACAAACATGAGAAACTTCCCTCTCAGTCGAGGCACTATCGCAAGCATTCTCAAAGGCTATGCTGGTTTGAGTGCTGCAGTTTATACTGAAATTTTCCGCTTCTTGCTTCACAATTCCTCTTCCAAGCTCTTGTTGTTTCTCAGTCTTGGGATCCCAATTCTATGCATTCTAATGATGTTTGCTGTTAGACCTTGTACTCCTGCTTCTGGGGAAGACTCCGCAGAGCACCGTCATTTTATCTTCATCCAAGCTGCCAGTGTTGTACTCGGCTTGTACCTTCTCACAACCACGGTGTTGGATCATTTTATCTTGTTAAGTGCTTTTGCTTCTTATTCATTTCTCGTTACAATGGTGCTACTTCTCATGGCCCCACTTGCTATTCCCATAAAGATGACAATATATCCCTCGAGTCAAAGTAAGCTAGGAGCACTTGGCCAATCAGTGGAGTCCACAGACAAAATGGAACCATTGCTCACCCAATCTGTGTCGGCCACAAGTCTTGGGAGTTTTCATGAGAGCGACAGTGTTTCAGATGTGGATATGCTTCTAGCTGAGGGAGAGGGGGCAGTGAAGAAGAAGAGAAAACCGAAAAGGGGGGAGGATTTCAAGTTCTGTGAAGCTTTAGTAAAGGCTGATTTCTGGCTTCTGTTCTTTGTTTACTTTGCCGGTGTTGGTTCAGGGGTTACTGTTTTGAACAACTTGGCTCAGATAGGAATAGCTCAAGGTGCTCATGATACGACGATTCTGTTATCTCTATTCAGCTTCTGTAATTTCGTGGGTCGTCTCGGCGGCGGTGCAGTTTCTGAACATTTTGTCAGGTGATGCCAATGTTGCATATTTGTTAATTTTCTGCATAATCAATTCAAGAACTTCACTGATTTATGATTTATATGTTCGTCTTCTGTTTGTGGACCTTTCTTGAAACCAATTTTTTGAAGTAGACGTTTTTTTTTTATTCACTCAAAGGAGAAGTCTAAGTTTGATGGTTTTTTTAGGATGTCTATTAACATCCAGTTGCAGCATAACCATCAGATATTGCTTACATGAAGATTGTGATCGTGAATTTATGACAGGATTTGCCGAGAGCAAAGAAAATGATAGGAACACCACGATTAAATTTAGCTGTTTCGCTTCATTATCATCTTGTCGTTTTTTTCATCTTTTCCTTCACTCCATTAATTCCTCCAAAAATCCTTGATCTGATGACATAAGTATCCATTTTTGGGAGTTCCAGAAAATTTGGCATCATTAACTCAAATGGATAATACATTTATGGTTTCAATCTCTAGAAGGACCACAATTCAATAGGACACAATGCTTGGTTCTTTCTATTTCAATCTCTATAAGCTTAGTATCTGTTTTTTTTTTTTCCTCTAACCTTTTCAACATCGCATACTTAATAACCATCCTGAGGACAATTTCCTGTAATTCTTCATATAACATTCTGTTTTATTCCTTATTTCCCATTTGCAGGTCAAAAACCATCCCAAGGACAATTTGGATGACATTCACACAAATGATAATGATCCTAACATACCTCCTATTTGCTTCTGCACTTGACGGTACGCTCTACATCGCAACTGGGGTACTTGGAATCTGCTACGGCGTTCAGTTCTCTATCATGGTCCCAACTGCCTCTGAGCTTTTCGGGTTGAAGAATTTCGGAATCTTTTTCAATTTCATGTCACTCGGGAACCCACTTGGTGCTCTCCTCTTCTCTGGTCTTCTTGCTGGATTCATATATGACAATGAAGCAGCAGAACAGCACAGTACTTCGTGCTTGGGTCCAAATTGCTTCAGACTTACATTTCTAGCTTTGTCTGGTGTTTGTGCGATTGGCACAGTACTTAGCATGGTCTTGACTAAGAGAATTAAGCCCGTTTACGAAATGCTTTATTCCGGGGGCTCCTTCAGGTTGCCTCAAAGTTCAAGTCATTGAGAGAGGAAAATTGAAGCAACGAGTTGGAGGGTTTTGGAAAGCAATGTCAATGAGGCAGTTTTGTGTTGCTTCGTGAGCCCTGGTAAATTAAGTGTTTCTTGGACTTGGCGTCATTAATCGTGTGTAAAACCACCACATTGTCGGATCCTTACACATTTATTTTGTAATTTGTGCTAATGATCCTTCTTATAATGGTAGAACTTGGGGTTTGTGTACTTCATATGTAGTTTGTATCTTGAGGTTGAGCAATCTATCACCTCATGTTCCTAGAATATGGTTAAAGTTATGATGATCTTGTAAACTATGGTATATTTTACCAAGAAATCAAGTTTGTTCTGTGATTTCCAATTTGGTGTTTGATGAAATTTGGTTTGAATTTTCATAATAACAAAGATTTTTCTGAATTTTTATGAGAAGAGGAAATGACGATCGGATGAATAGAGAATTATGAGAGTAAACTTAGAAATTATATATAAGTAATAAAATACTATAGCTTTGTTTTAGTGCATTCCATCAGTTAACCTCTTATTTTACCAATCTTTAAGTGAAAATCAAATCAAAAATAACAAAATGGAGGAGAAAAATGGCCCTTTCTGCTATTTACTTGCAATTCTCATACATTCTTTTCCCTATCATGTATCATCAGCTTGTTCAGTTCCCTTCCTTGGTCTTAAACTGTGTAGTGCTGCTGAATAGTTTCAATGTCCAATCCCTTCAGCTTCACCACTGATTCAACATGTCCCTTGAGTGTGTGGAGCTCCCTTAACCTACAAAACCACAAAAACCCCAAAATTGATTTCTTTACATTAAAAATAAAATAAAAAATCGACGCAAAAAAACTAAGCATGTCCTTATTGAGAAGTCTTTTTTTTTTTTTTTTTTTTTTTTGTGCATTGTAGTGCAATTCTTATTTAATTCTGAATTTCTCTTTGTTTTCATTGTTTTTGTAATTGACGTAGACGAATGTATACCGGGCAACTTCAGCTCGTCTTTTGGCCTGCTCAGCTATCTCAGACAACTCACGATAGCCGCCCTTATCGTTGAAGACATCTTGTGAGTCTGAAGACTGGAGCCCGTGAAGTGTACGCTGAGCTAGGGCCCATTGTGCTTCCCTCTCACCTCTACCATAATCCTTCTTAGTTGTGAAAGCAGTCTAGATCATTTGCACAGAAAAAAGAAGCTGTTCAGGTATGAAAATCGAAATGAAAAGTTTTTCTCCAAGATACTGTTTTAGGCATACGTTTTTGTTATAAAGCTTGTTTGACAATTACCTTGTTCTGGATCATATTATCCCAGGCCTTTCCACTCAATGCGTAGCGAATGATGAACTTAAGGACATCGAGAGGGAAGTAGGTGACGATACTGAAGATCCAAATGACTCCGGCCCATCCCCATCCGGTGCCTTGGATGCGAGCGAATTCCCAGTTTGCATACACAGCAATGAGAGTAGCAATCTGCAATGAGCAATATCCAAAGTGAAAAGTGATCAAATGCACCCCTCAAGAAGAGTCAGGAAACGAAATTCTGATAGAGAGTGAAGAAAACCACAGAAAAGACTAACCAACTGAGCTGCAATGAAGGCACCGAGAAGCAAGATACCGGGGCGTTCAACGAAAGACCAGCTTCGTGACCTGGTCACAAAGATGAGCGCTTGACTCACAATACTCACTTGAAGATACAGAGCAGCAGTGAGCTCATCGGTGTGACCCCTGATTGATCTAACTCCGAAAGCTTTCTGCAAATGACGTAATAATTAGCATCATATCTCAAAATCTTGAAAATTTTATTCGGGTTTAGTATCGAAAAACTTACCGAAAAGAAGTCAGTGTCAGCTGCGAGCCAGAAAAAGAGGACGGTCATGAGTGCCAGGTAGGTTCCAAGTACAACACCGGTGGCGAAAATTTCCTTGAGCTTCCATGAGTCTGGCACCGGAGACGGCTTCACCCTATCCTTTGAGATGGTCATGATGGTCCCATCATTCAAGATGGCAATGATGAGGACCATGAAAGGTGAGAAATCAAACTTCCATATAAGAGCAATGAGCATGAACCCCATCACGATTCGGATGGTAATCGAAACCGCATAAATGGTGTAGTTCTTCATTCTTTGAAAGATGGCTCGGCTTGTCAACACGGCGCTCACAATCACGCTGAGTCCTGGCTCGGTCAAAACGATGTCAGAAGCTCCCCGGGCTGCGTCGGTGGCATCTGCCACGGCTATACCAATATCTGCCTTCTTGAGTGCTGGGGCATCGTTCACTCCGTCTCCCGTCATTCCACAAATGTGCTTCCTCTCTTGCAGCTTCTTCACAATCTCATACTTGTGCTCTGCACAGCCCCAAATGATGATGTTCAATCAAATGTTCACATCTTAGACCATGTTTGGTTCATACTTCTTAGTTTAGTATTTCTTATATACATTAGCAATAACCAAAATCGTAAAGCTAACCAATTGCTTATGTACTTATTGCCAAACGGACAAATGAGCCAGTGAACCAAACAGATCCATCCTTTGTACCAACAAAATTCGTATACAGAAAGATGTGGCATTCTGTTTTTCTTTGATTTACTTACCAGGGAAGACTCCAGCAAACCCATCAGCCTTCTCGATGAGCTCATCAACGGGTATCGAAGCGATAGACTCGTCCTTGCTCTGGCCAAGAAGTGAAGATGATGGATACATATTGGTGCCCATTCCAAGCCTACGCCCAGTTTCTTTCCCAATGGCAAGTTGGTCACCAGTGATCATCTTCACATTGACACCAAGGTCGAGTGCCCTTCGGATTGTCTCTGCACTGTCATGCCTAGGGGGATCAAACAGGGGCAACAGACCCACGAACACCCATGGTGCACCGGCGCTTTCCTTGGTCTTCTCTGGGACAGTCTAAAAAACAGAATCACATGCAATCAGATTCAACTTAACTGGAAAAAAATGGAGAATGGAAAATCATCTCATTTAATATAACATATGAAGGAAATTTACCTGTTTTGCAACACCAAGAGATCGAAGGCCGCGTTCGGCGAAGTTGTCGATGATCTCGTGGGCCTTTTTTGCGACATCTCCGGTGACTCCACAGAGTTCAATGATCTAGTACAATGGGAATTTAGTTAGATTTGTTTTGGTCCAAGAAAAAATTGATTGATCAAATGGGTAAGAATCCTTTACTTGTTCTGGAGCACCCTTGCTGCTTCTGTGCCAATCGCCATTCTCGTCAATGTAGGTGTTTGCTGTGCGCTTATCCACTGGATTGAAGGGCAGGAAATGAACCTCTGTGATTCCTGCTCTAGCCTAAAATCCTCACCACAAAGTAGCACAGGAAACCTCATTCAATCTCTCAGAAACTTTAAATAGTTACCATAAGTTTCATTTGGAATGCTCACTTTTTACCAAAATATGTATGACTAAAATTCAGTGTCCGTGTCTGTGTACGTTAATTTTTTTTTTCCTGTTCTGAGGCACTAGATAACAAAAATGTAACAAATGGAAAGATGAACGGGTCAAAATACCTCTTTGGGATCACCCAACATGCCAACAATGCAAGCATCAATGGCATCCTGATTTTCAACCCTAGAAGCCCTAGCAGCATGCAAGAGAACCATATCCCTGTCCATGTCTTTTGGGAACACCTACCATCATGAGTACTCATGTTAGCCAAAACCCACAAAACTTGACGTATGGGTATCTGATGTTTGCTTGTTTCAGCTTAGATATGGTAAAAACAGAAGTCAAAAGCATCAAAAATAGAACTTCCAGATCGTTCGATTTTTAAGCTTATTCAAGCTGCTTTGCCCCATAAGCAGAAGCAAAAACTCTGGCAAACATGCATGTATAAATACTACGAGAAAAGCTAAATGCTGGCCTTATAAGCTATAACAAACACTCCCATAGAACATGTGTACACGTGTTTCTACATCACCAACCTCGATCAAGGTCTTATCAACCGTGAGCTTGTTGAGGGTAAGGGTTCCAGTTTTGTCACTGCAGAGGACGTCCATTCCAGCCATCTCTTCAATAGCAGTCATTCTCTTGGTGATAGCACCTTGTTGTGACAGCCTGTGAGACCCAATGGCCATTGTAACAGACAAAACAGTTGGCATGGCAATCGGGATTCCTCCAATGAGAAGCACCAGCAGATTATCAATTCCTTCTCTGTATTTCCTTTGCTGGATTGGGTACATCACTATCACCTCAATCAGCATTCCCACTCCAATGGAGCAGATGCAGAAGTTTCCAATGGCAGTCAACACCTAATCAGAAAAAACAGAAACATTCTGTAAAGTTTAGTTCCATTCTGTGATCTGATTATTGCAATGGCAATCTGCTTAGTGCCAAGAAGTTGTTACCGAAAATGAATCAAAGAAAGAAAGATGGTTAAAACTAGGTAGGTAGGCATCTCAGTACTACCTTAGAATCCCTTATTACCTAAATGAAGAATATTACCTGCTGGAAATGACCCACTTGGTTGGTGCTGTCAACAAGGTGGGCAGCTTTGCCAAAGAAGGTGTGGACACCAGTGGCGATGACGATAGCATCAAGCTCACCTTGCTTGCAGGTGGAACCTGAGAAAACTTCTTGTCCGGGGTGCTTTGTCACAGCGAGGGACTCGCCTGTGAGGGCAGATTGGTCAATTTTTAAGGGATCTCCCTCCAGAAGACGAGCGTCGGCTGGGATGATATCTCCCAGCTTGACGCTAATCACATCTCCTGGAACTAAGATCGCTGCATCCTGCTCGCTCCACTTTCCATCTCTCAACACCTTCAGAGAAAATCAAAGCATGAGCTTCTTAGCGATACAAAATCAATTTTTTTTCTCTCATGTTTGGAGCAGAATGTAGTAGTGTGATAGTGTTGTTGAAGGGCATGACAATAAGAATGAAGAATGTTACCTTGGTTTTGGGAGCAAGACCTGCCATAAGGGCAGCAGCTGCATTGCCTGCATTGTTTTCCTCAATGAAACTGATGGTTGAGTTAATGATGAGCAGCACAATGATACCAACAAAGTCTTGCCAATCCGGAGGCTTCCCCTGTATCATTTACCTTTCCATGTGAAAGAGAGACAGAGACGGACATGTACATTATAGACACATACAATTACAATATATAGACATATATATATGTGGGGCTGGTTCCAGGGAGAAAGAGATTGTGTTACCCCTCCATTTGCAAGGGCAATAGCCATAATGGCAGCACTCTCCATAACCCATGATAGGGGATTCCACATAAAACCCAAAAACTTGAGAAGCTTGCTTTCCTGTTAGGAATTTGTATCCAACAAAATCAGTTCCAGAAATATAATTTGCAAAGATGCAGTAAACAACCAAGAATGCATAGCAAAAGACAAGGAAAATATGCCTTCTTCTCTTCCAGCTTGTTGGGGCCGAAGATTTGGAGCCTCTTTTCTCCTTCTTCTGAGGACAGACCCTCCCTCGTGCATTTTAGTTGCTCGAAGACTTCCTCGATCGGTATGTTTTCCTATACACACAATCAAGAAAATCATACATCATCCACCCCTTCGAGGTTCAAATTTTTTTTACTACATACCAACCTTAAAATAGTGTTTGGTGAATTATTTGAAGCACGAATAAAATTTAGATTGTAATAGATTTGGAATGGCATATGGCATGATTTTTTGCGACCACCATGTTTTTCATGTCCTTTTAAACCAACAAGCTAAGATCAAGGACGTTTTTTCACTTTTTTTTTTTTAAAACATGAATATGAATGCGTCTAAATCGAAAATACCCAGAATCTAACTAGCAAAAAACTACCCCAAAAGTTTGATATGTTCAACTTTGTGAATGCATGAAAATTTGAAGAAATACCCATAACCAAACTGGCGAAAAACCACTAAAAATTTTAGGGACGGGTTGCTAATAAAAAATACCCATAATCTAACTAGCAAAAAACTACCCTAAAAAGTTTGATATGTCCTTCTAAACTTTCAGAATGCATCAAAATTAACCGGCAAAAAACCACTAAGAAGTTTAGGGACCGGGTGCTAATAAAAATGACTGCGTCTAAATCAAAAATACCCAGAATCTAACTAGCAAACGTGTATCCTAAAAAGTTGAGAATGCATCAAAATTCAAAGAAATACCATCACCAAACCGGCAAAAAACTAGTAAAAAGTTTTGGGATCGGGTGCTTACGAGATCTACAGTCTCATTTTTTATTTCTTCTAAGGAGAGATCGGAGGCCATGGCGTATCAAGAACCAAAGGAAGGAAGAAAGAAAGAGGAGCAGTATCTCCCTCTATCTCTCTTCCTCTATCTCACCTCTACTTCTCTCTCTATCTCTTCCAGCTCTTTCGCTCTCTCTCTCTCTCTCCTTCTCTCTCTTGAGGCCTCCCCAAATCATTCCAGCACCGAGCTTTTTAAATGGAGATAGGGATGGTATTTAGAGGCCCCACACATACCCCTAATTTTAACCAACTTAACGAACTTGTCAACGGGAACTTGTGATAACCCGTGCGCTACCACAATTGACGAGTGACGTGTCGGTTCTTCCTTTGATTGAGGTCTGTTTGAGGCCTCAAGGCCCGCCTGAAACCTCGGCCTCTATACTTTGGAAAAATTATTTAGTTTCCTGAGCATTGTTAATTTCGATAAATTGTTTTAAAGGAAATTGTTACACAATGACTTCTTCCGCACATAGGTATGTGGGCATTATTGTAAAGTTTATGGGTTCGTACAAATGTGTGATGAAAGAAAATTTTTGGAACAGGGTACTGAACCGTTTTGTTATGAAAAAAATTAATAATCAATATAAACTTAATTAGGAAAATGGATAAAAAAAAATTATGTTTAGGAGGAGAAAGTATCAACAACAAAAATTAGATTTGTGTAGAAAGTTAATAGTTTGCCCAAAATAACATTAAAAGTTTGAATTTTTTGCGCTTGATTTAACACGTTTGTAATGTGCAAGTATGGAGAAAAAATACAAACAAAAAAAAAAATCAGTATTGAGTTGTTTACCATTTTGTTACGAGAAAAGTTAATAATTACTATTAACTTAAATTAGGAGAATGGATTATAAAAAAATGTCTAGGAGAAAGCATCAAAAAAAAATTCTTAGATGTATGTAGAAAGTAAATAATTAATACGCCCAAAATAAAATTCAAGTTTGAAAGTTTGAAGTCCAATAAGCTTAGATTTTTTTTGATAGTTGATCTACTCGTTAACCTTTTACAATGTAAACCGTGTGTGGATCAAATATTTGAGCTCGAGATGAATCCCATTTTGGAGGGACAACAGCTTGCTATACCGTTGAAACATTTTGAAGTTGGATTAAATTTAGGGTGTGTTTGGAACTTGAGGAAAATGGGAGAAAAGAAAGAAAAGTTAAAATTTTTCTCTTCTCTTGTTTGGTTTGGAGAGAAAGAAGAGGGAAAATAAAAAATATAAATGTTGTGAATAGTAAAATTTTCCTCTCATTTTATTTTCCCTTCTTTTCCTTTCTCTTCCACATGTTCCGAACAAACCCTTAGTTTTCACTACAATATTTTTGGTGTTTTAAAATTCTTAAATTACAAGTTGTTAAATCAGTTGATATACATGAGGAGAATGACTTAATAATTTTTAGTCCAAGAATACCGAAAATACCTTAGTAGAAACCAAGCCTAAGAACCAACTTACTAATAGGCCTTGGAAGAAGGGTGGAGTCAGGAATTTTACTAAGGCAGTTTTGTTTAGGAGGTGTTCCACTAAACTGCCTTAGTTTTTGTGTCGTAATGTATTGTGAAAGGACTGTCTCGATTTTTTTTAAAAAAACTAGTTTTTGACAACCATGCACCATAACCCATAGTCTCATTCGTAATGTCATTACTTAGAATGCTATGAATTTTCCAAAGAGAAATCTGCATTGGCGTTTTACATGACTTTGAACCAACCTCGGCAATTTAGAGATTTTTCAAGGGGACAAAATAGCCACACACACACACACACAAAAAAAAAAAAAGAAAAAGGGTAAACTATTAAATGCCTTTGTGAGAAATCAAACTGAATGGAATCAGTTGACCCCACTCGTACCTTACTTTTGGAAGGCCCTAGCTTAGTGATAGTGGCCGTGATGGGGCTAACGTTTTTGGTGTCTTGTTTTGGGTCACTTGGGGACCCTATTTTCCATATGATTCTGCTATTGTTAAGGTTGCAATCAAGTCCATTATGGTTTTAGAAAATGATACGGAGACTCTGTTTGGAGTGGTTTGATGTATGTGGAGTCATCGTGTAGAACTCGCATGTAATGGACAACTTCGCTTGCTTATGCACAAACTTGAAATAGTAGAGGTTGTGAGCACACTGAAAACAAACCGAAGTTCAGAACTATGTATAAGCACTTTATATGTTACAAGCTGACATGTGCAAGAACGTTATAGTTCCAACAATCAAGCACTATACCCTAAAAATGAAGGATGCCACTGGCCGGAGTCATGTCCACCGCATGCAACCACACAAGCTTCCTCCATATCAACCTCCGACACCCCATTGTTGCATATGTTTGCAAATGCTCGCATGTGTTTCATGCCATACTGGGTTAATGACCCACAATGCTTCTCAAATAATCGGACCTGTGATTGGAAGCGATGGAGGTATGAGTCCCCGTCTCCAGAGATGCCAAATTTGTTCAAAGAAACGAGGAAAGAGGGAAAATTACCATTGATTTGAGACAAATCCAATCATCAACAAGGGCCAAACCGGGTTTCCTTGAGGAGTTCAGGGTAGAAGGACCCTTTTTTGGTCCAAACAAAAGCACTCTAATCATTTCTATGCTACCATCTAAGTGATTACGGCGCATCACTGTTTCTATGATCTCCTTGAGAAGAGTTTTTTTATTTTCTGATCCTTCGTCAGCTCTTTTGTACTGCGATATATAGCAACAGATTTTGAGAGCAAGACTAGAAGAAAAAACTTCCTGTTTCTAAAACAAAAGCAAATTCAAAACTAGCTTTTAGAAGGGGGGAAAAAAGGACAAAATAAACAGGGTAATTCAAGATTGCTAACTGTTAGTTTGCCTTTTCAATTGTCCGAATGACTTTGAATTGAATTTAGCAAGTCAACAGAAAGATTGATAGAAAAAGACGATGCTCACCCTATGCCACAGGAATAGAAGATCTGCATCCCTTTGGTTAACGACATCCATATGTGTATCTAAGTTAATTTCATTTGCTGGAAGGTTCTTAGTGGCAGGATGGAAACCTTGATACAGATAAACCCTTTCACCTTTGATGCTCTTACTCCCATATTCCATCACATGGGATCCGGCATTATATGTGTTGTAATTGGAAGTCCTCTCCTTCACCTGCACAAGTAATGAAAAATCCTCTACTGGTAAACAAGGTTATTGCTACTTAAGACTTGATGTTCAGCCAGTATGGACTTCTAGTCCCACATTTTACATGGTCTGTGGACAGAGTGGATCATTCACTTTCTGTCTCAAAAGGACAATGCCATGCTTTGCAGAAAACCTCCGTTGTATTAGTCTTCTTTGTTTCGGTTGGGTAATTGAATCGCCTTAGCAACAAGCTAGGGATAAAAAAAAACTGAGGCCCTTTGGTTAAAAAATTTTGGTCTTACCTTGGTGTACTGCTGCGCTAATGTTTCTTTCTTCAGATTGTGGGTCTCACTACGAAAAGGAAACAGAAAATGAAGCAAAAGTGTAAAAATAAATAAATTATTGCTGCAGAGTGTGGTGACAATGAAAACAACAAAAATCAACTAAACATGTAAACTTTCCCACACAAATTTAGTCTACAACAGTTTCAGCTACAAAATTAGATGCTCACTCATCATCGTGGGACTTTTCAGGTTGCGATTTTAGACACAATGGGCTTTCCATAAGAATGAAACATGGAAAGTAAGTTTATTTAAGTGAAGAAAGGGAAAAAAGGAAACAAGTGAACTTGAGTATGCTTTGCAAAGCACAAATGAAAGCCAAATGTGCATTTGCAATCGCAGAGAAATAGAGAATGAACAACTATTCTAGTACCCGTTGAAAAGACAAGGTATAATGAAATATCTAGGGAGGATTCAACTGGATTTCCAATTCCCAAAATAATGGCGAAATTTGAAGACTTTAGCGTTGCAGCTGTCGTCTATTGAGAGGGTAATACCTTCAGGAACAAGGCCTACAAACTTACTCTCATCGTGCATGTCATGAGAACTCATACCATGCATAATATATGTGTCCATAAACTCCATGGCAAGTGCTTCCAAGAAAGAAAAAAACAAATAGTACTTTTAGTTTCCAGTTTGCTGTCTTCGACACTCAACTAAACTAATTTCTACAGCTTCTCTTGACCCCGTTCTGCATTTGGAGACATGTCATATATATCTCTGCATCACAAAAGGCCTCCCGAATGCAAATTCCATTGGTCTTTTTGAAATTACACCAGAATAACCTTCAATTCCTTGCCAGGGCATGAAATTTGGGTTGCAAAACATAATCTGTACTTCAACATCTCAAGTCTAAACCAGCTTAAAGTTTTAATTTTACTTCCTAGACTGACCTCAGTTTTCCTCTACAAAAGTTGAAGCATACCATACCTGTCTTCCATCCAAGACACACTATACAGATCCCCTAAACAAGTTATGTATTCGGGAGGAGGAGCAGGTTCCATCCCTGGACAGTATGTTCCCCAGCTACTCTCCTCTGCATTTGATGCTGTTGTGACGTAAATATTGAGATCTGTTGGCATCAAGCCTTCGAAAACACTACCACTTTCACATGCTTCGATGTACAACACCTACATGCCCGTTATACCAGTCACAGAAAATATAAAAATGATTATGCTATTCCATTTGATGAACTCCAAATCAAAGGGAAAACCTCAATAACATACCATTTCTTTGTAGCTTCCAGATGCGTGTTTCTTTTTTAAAACCTCTATGAAATCCTTTGCATAGAGAAAAGGCATGTTTGGCATCCCTACAAGCAAACAGGAAATCACTGCATGCTAGAAATTTCTCAATAATCAAAGCATGTTTAATTCCTAAATTTCAAGTATATTACCACAAATATTATCAATACGACGATACTAAAACTGTTAATTGTGACACAACACAATATGTAGGTCATTTTATTTGAATCCTACAGTTCGACAACCATAGTTGTACTGCATTTCAACCTATTAAACTAGGGGTTGCAATTGTGACAACTAATTCGTCACGTTGACCGCTCAATGTTTTCTTCCTTTCCGTATTCAATATTGCTTTGTATTTCACTTCCGCGAAAGACTTGCCAGATTATGCAACGAAACAATACAGGTAAAAAACTCACCAAGCACCCCAGGGCCACCATGATCAGAGTAGTACAAGAAAATCCTATCATTGGGTTTGCTATCCACAACCTTTCCACTTCCACCTTTCACGGCTTTTTTGTCCCCTAAAAGCACTGCATACAAATTCTCCACGGTGACATGCTCGCCAGTGTAATCCTGTCACCATAGTCCGATAATCCCAGTCAGTAAATCAGACCAACAAGGGAAATGCAAATAAAGAACAACATCAATTTTAACTTAACAAAACCTTACTTTCCACTTGCAACACGCAACTTCTGTTACAAATAATAAAACCATCAGTAGCACAAAACTGGAAGTTTGATTCTAATTATGTTATGTGCTTGTGCATTCATTATTTGATCAAACCACTGTTCATCAGGGCATGCTTGAACTGACTGAACGGATTTGAAATGAAAGTTCATTACTAAAACCCAATAGCATATTCTAGCCTTCGTATGCAGAAGAGATGACACCTGTGGTGTACTGCTGAATCTAAGCAGACCTATCGGGGGCATAAAGTAGATTTTTCTATACATTTTTCCATTAACCTAACATTTCTCAAAATTGAGAAGTAGGGTCCAGAAAAAGTTTCCCTAAGAATGACCAGAAAAGAGAATTGATCCTGAAAATGACCAGGAGAGAGAATTGAATGGTTCAATTTTCTTTTCTAAACATTTTCAGCTCTTTCATGGATATTTTTGGGGAAACTTTTCTTGAAGTCTAGCATTTTCGCTCAAGATTACATACTCCTATATGGGTTGAAAACCCAATCTTATGAACATCCACCAAACATGAATATACAACCGCTTCCAAACTTGGGATTGTCAATGCCCTCATTAAGAGTCCAGTGGAATTACCATTGTATCCCACCAATGAATCATGAACTAAGATCAAAAGTCCTAATCATTCACTCAGTTAGATATGCCATAGGAAAGTAAGGATTAAACAGAATTACAACTTATATGTGTTATACATTATACGAGTATATATAGTAAGTAATTGAACTTAATTTTTGGGACTAAAAGATGAACTTTGTATATTACCTTGGGCACACCAGCATACACATCTTGACCTTGTGGATGGTTGATTATAATTCCCTTC
Organism: Vaccinium macrocarpon; assembly: GCA_022606695.1. NCBI lineage: Eukaryota > Viridiplantae > Streptophyta > Magnoliopsida > Ericales > Ericaceae > Vaccinium > Vaccinium macrocarpon. Next base: position 1,810,492 of record CM040171.1, on the reverse strand, counting down.
CTCGGATTGAGTTCACTCTTTGCAATATCATCATACATCATCACAACTATGTTCTCGTCTTTCAAACCCCCTCTCTTCAGTATTTGGTACGCATGGCACACATCCGCCTGTCATTTCACAACCCAGTGCATGCACCACCATTACTTACTACAAATCCAAATACCCAAAGCAAACAAAACAAAAAAAAATGCTAATTACGGCGGACGATGGTTAATGTGCAAAAAGTGCATCAAAAGACGTACAAATATATGGACAAAAAGTGCATTGAAACTCTTAACTTTTTGGCATTTTGTGTTCAATATTATCCATCGCTAATTAATGTGGGCGGTGGTTAGCAGAACCGAACAAATAATAAAAATTTTAATTCTTTATTTGTTGTTCATAGTCTATGGTACTTCACCTGATGCCTGTAGTTCCCATAACCCAGCGAACCGGCGACAAGAACAGCCCATCGAGTGCCGTTTCCTTCCACTCCACGATCATCATCTTCCTTCCCCGGCATCCGGATCAACTGATCAAAAGTAGCGTTGAATCGCAGGGCTCGACCGGTTTTTCCAGCCTCCAAAGGCAGTAGTATCACCCCCAGCAGGAGAAGCAGTGCCACAGTCGAGGCAATTTCATGGCGATTAGCCTCCATTCACCGACCCAGAAAGGGAATCAATCAAACAATAGTGAGAGAGAGAGAGAGAGAGAGAGAGAGATGGAAGCAGCTGGCGGATGAAGAAGGTAGGACAGTGAGTGATTACGTGAACAGGAACCATAGATGATCGTAATCCTAGCTCCTGCATATGTAGAAGGGGCGTAAGGTGCCATGCAAAACGTGGACATGACACCTGGAGAGCCTCTCTGGGTTCGGCGGGCCCCAAAACACTGTAAATTGAGCAGGTGGGGTGGGTGCTGCTTTTTTTGTTTCTTTGTTTTTGGATACTCTGAGACTTGATTTGTCTGGCTGGCTTGGGCTGAAACGGATACCTTTTCCTTTGTTCATTGAAAAGGTCCAATATGTGACATTTTTCTCGTGGAGAGGCTGTCAAACCGAATTAATCATGGATGGAGCCGGAAGAGGGTCAGTACAACGGTCGTTGCTCGCCACTGCAAGAACCCAAAAAACCTTTGTATTATATAGAAAAAACAAAAAAAATTCTATGCATTACATAGGCTTGCTCTAACATAATATTTTGAAAAAAAATTCCCGTCCAACACATAAGCTTGTGCATCAAGAGAAGTTTCCGTTTTTAGCTTAGAAGCCTAAAATTCTTGAAAAGTGCTAAAACTCGTAAAAATTGTTGATATATGTGAGAAACATGACCCGTCCCAAATTTGTGCTTAAGAGTTTTAGGAAATGGAAAACTTACCGTAACTCGTGTTTGTTTGCTAAAAATTCAATTAAAAATGGTTCGTTAAGTAAAGAAACAATGTTTGAACAAGTCAATCATTGTTGTTTTTATATTGGCACTGTACTACTTGGCTTAGCGCGTTCGGCTTAAAATATATACAAAGTTTAAGTTACTCAAGATCTGATCATATTTTGCTTGGTTAAAGTTCATTAATTTGAGATGCACTCATATTGTAAGCAATTTAAACTTGAACATATTTTAAAGATCATTAAATTTTCAAAGAAACTTTTTAACTAATTGTCGTGATTTACCCCACAAGTGTTATGTGCGTGTATGAATGAAAAAAGAGTGTTTGGTAATTTGTAAGAATTTCAATATACAGTGAGTTTTTTTGTACTTTGTATTTCTCTTTTATTCCCAAATTAAAAGACTCGGGACACAACTTCCCATGAAAAATAAGATAAGAGGACTTCAAATAAAATAACAATTTCAATTACTAGGAATTGATAAATTACCGAAAAGGAAAATGATGAACAACTCCAACTCAGTTTCTGATTACCTACAAATATTTTCTTCTTCTTGAGATACCCGTATCTCATTTATTCTTTAATATACAGAGACCGGATAAGCTGAGGCATCGTTATCCCTTGTTTTATTTTAGATATATAGACATTTTTAGTTGGATACATTATTATCTCGTTCTTTGTCTTTGTAGAAAAGATACTGTTTTAATTGAGATAGTGTTATCTCTTATTTTATTCTCATAGATACAAATTGTTTTAACTGAGATACATTTATGTCTTGATTTATTTGTGTACATTTTATTTGAGATACTCTTATCACTTACTTTATTTTTGAAATAAGCAGGTACTACATAAGTTGAGATAATGTTAATGAGATACTATTATCTCATTTATTCCTTAAGGTCTCGCTTGATTGAGGTATTGGATGCCTAGGATGGGATTAGGCCCATCTAATTCCATCTAATCCCTTGTTTAGTTCCCACAAAGGTGTCTGGGATTAATAATCCTGGAACAAAAATTATCTCTATATGTATGGTATTGTGTAAATATTTTGCCAGCCCAAAAACACCTGGAACTTTGTCGGCCCAAATATCACAAGTTTGCCACTGAAATATTTTCAGGCCTAGACCAAATAGTTGTCTTCTCCTCTTTCATTCCGCCAACCAGACCCCATCTTCCGCCGCTCCAGAATATTTCATCTTCAATGTTTCACTCCGGATCGAACCAGGTACTTGACTCTCTCTCTCTCTCTCTCTCTCTCTCTCTCTCTCTCTCTCTCTCTCTCTCTCTCTCTCTCTCAGTCTCACACACACACACACACAGATTCGAGTTGTTCTCTCTTCTCTCTCGATGGCTGGAGATCAGTTATGAAGATTGATGAAGAAGATCATTTACGAACCAGGTACTTGTGCAATTGTTTTTATTTGAAGAAATCGCAACTCGAATTTGCGGTTTTTTTCCTGGGAATCTGTGGTGAAATATATATTTTTCCCTTCCATTGAAGGCTTGAAGCTTCAAAACAACTTTCAAACTGCAGAATTTGCTACAATGGTGAACTTCATTTGGTCTAAGAGAGATCAAAGAGAGTCCTGAAGGAAGGGGGGGAAGTGTCCCAATGTTAATCCCGTGCAAATCAAACATGAGATTATGCGAGATGTTGGACTAAATTAATACCAGGACTGATAGTCCAATAAAATTTATGCCGGGACTCTTAATCCTATCTTTTTTAGTCTCCGAATCAAACGAGACCTAATATACAAATACTAGATAAGCTTGAGATATCGTTATCCCTTGTTTTATTTAAGTAGATATATACACTTTTTGACCTAGAGATACTATTATCTCCTTCTTTGTCTTTGTAGAAAAATATATTGTTTTAGCTGAGATAGCGTCATTTTTATAAATACATACTGTTAACCCATATCTGGGCCAACACGTACTGTTTTAACTGAGATACTTTTTATCTCTTACTTTATTTTTGTAGATACATACTATATTCTGTTTTTAGTTGAGCATGTAGCCAATCTGCTTTCCTTCATTAATGTGCTTCTTTACTGTCACCATCATTGTCTTCCTAGATTTCTTCATCTCTTTCAGCCACAGCGAGAAGCTCTTCAAATTGAGACTAAATTTCAGCAACCACAACCTGCTTCCTGATCGCTTTCGGACTCAACTCTATTGATACAGGAAAAAAGTAAAGAAAGTGAATATGACTCTCTCTCTCTCTCTCTCTCTCTCTACGTTCTCAACTCCTCCCCTCCATCCACGCTGCCGATTGCGTGCTGTAGCCTAGGCTGAAGCGCCGCTGCCACTGCCTCCTGCGCCCTTGTGCACCTGCACTGTTGGGAAATGGTAAACTTAATGAGTTGACCATTTGTGTTTGTTTGTTGAAAGACAAGGTAGTAGAGGGAATTGAAGAAGGGTGGTGGATCTATATCTATATTTCAGTGGAGTTAATAAGGGAGATGGGAGTTGCTAGATTGAATCTCAATTTGTGTGGCTGAGTTTTATTGTTTGTAACTATAAGTATGTATGTATGTTTGTAATGTAAAAGTGTGTGAAAAGAGAGTGAGAAAAAGTGCAGGAGAGGAGAGATCTGGGGATCCCTTTGGGGGATCTCCCCCCACCAATAAAATGTAAGTGTGTGAGAGTGTGAAATATATGTCTATGTATTTGTTTATGAAAGATGAATAAATATGTGTTGGGTTTGCGTGTGAATTTCTCTCTTTTTACCCACCAACATTTGGTATCAGAGCCCGAGGGGCAAGAGAACCTGGGATCTATGGGTTAAGGAGTGTGGTGAGGAGCGTGTTTCTGCTGTGCATGAAGTCGTGAAACTCAAATTTGAAAAATCGAAGTGGGAAAATTGAATTGGAGACTGCTAGTGGAATTGTGTCTATGAGCCGATCACGGATATGGTCAAATGATGGTGGAAGGAGTTTTGGGTGACCCACATGCGTAGCCTAAGGTTTGCACATGGGTTAGTTCCACCTCCATGGACACCCACAAGTTATTTCCAAAAAAGGAGTGGTGCGAAATGGCTTATTTATCATGTGATATCTATGGTACATGCGATATTAAGCCGAAAGACGAAGAGTGAACCGAGAAGATGAGAGATGATTGTTTTGGTCCCAATATGTTGACCTTTGGTTCAATATATTGACGGATCAATTGTGGGTATCCGAGAGCCATCCCAATATGTGAGGTTGCTGCTGAGAAGAGAGTGAGAGTGAGCCTCAGATGTCTACTAGAAAAGCTCGAGAGGAGAGGGGGTGAAGGGTGAGATAGAGGCGGGAAACAAGAAGAGCTTGTTTTTCCAAAGATGAGGAGTGCAATGACGAACAGGGGATGAGTCTCGAAAGCCAATTAAGTTTAGGGGAGAGTGTTGGAAAATCGTAAACTTAATGAGTGGGACCATTTGTGTTTGTCTGTTGAAAGACAAGCAGTAGAGGGAACTGAATAAGGGGTGTGGATCCATATTTATTATATTTTAGCGGAGCTAATAAGGGAGATGGGAGTTGCTAGACTGGATCTCAATTTGTGTGGCTGAGTTTTATTGTTTGTAACTATAAGTATGTATGTATGTATGTTTGTAATGTAAAAGTGTGTGGAAAGAGAGTGAGAAAAAGTGCAAGAGAGGAGAGATCCGGGGAGCCCCTTTGGGGGATCTCCCCCCACTAGTAAAATGCAAGTTTGTGTGAGATTGTGAAATGTCTATGTATTTGCTTATGAAAGATGAATGAAAATGTGTTACGTTTGTGTGTGAAATTCCCTCTTTTTACCCACCAAGAACTCCTGCAGCCCGCACTAATCAACAAATCTCTCTCCAACAAGGGTTCTCTCTCTATTTTGGGCCATTTAAAATGTGGCGGTAATTTCGGAACACACGGCTACACAAGGATTGGAGATTGTAAAAAGTTTGGGCAAAGGATGAATCTCAATAACAAATGGGTAATTTGCGTCTGAAGCATTTCAATGATGCTAAATCACCTTGGAGAACTAAAGCCTTATTTATTTTATTATTTTCAAGTAAAAAGTTTGGATGGACTAATTAGTTATTAGGGCTCGCACTCCATGCCGTGTCCTTTCAAACAAGGCGCCCAAACTCTATTACCGTGGAAAATTTCTTTGTTAAGCTCGTTTTAAAAGAAATCAATTCGTGTACACTCTTCCTCGCCTCAAGGTTCAAGACATGAAAAATTCAATGTATCCGTTAGCAAACGAATCACAAGGGATATCCAATACTTGAAATTAAAATTTCATTATCAAGCAAACAATTAACCAGTAGCTTCAAATCATGGAAAAAAACATGATTAAATCCATATCGAAAACTACTAAGTCAAATTAAAAGGAGGTAAGGACGATTATCCAATGGGATCATGCATTAAGAAAAATAAACCGAGAGTTCGTATTTAATCACTACTAGACATGAGATTTCATCATCCAACCCTAGTTTAACTAATACAAGTATTTAAAAGAGCGGGTTAAAGGTATTGAAGCATAGGATCTTATTATAGATGAGAACAGACATACTAAGCAGAGAGTCTTCAAAGTAAATCCAAACTTCTACTATTAAACAGATCATACTTATATGAGCGGATGGAAAACCATAAAATAAACAAGACAACATTTTGTACACTGGATTTTCCCTGTTTTTCAAAGAAATGAGCATTATAAGTTGAAAACTCCACCACTCCTACTATTAAACAGATCATACTTATAGGAGCGGATGGAAAACCATAAAATAAACAAGACAACATTTTGTACACTGGATTTTCCCTGTTTTTCAAAGAAATGAGCATTATAAGTTGAAAACTCCACCACTCTAACAGTCCAACATGCTTCACTCTACATCGGAACACTATCTTCAGATTTGTATCTTGGAGTGAAGCTCTGAAAGATGGGTAGTTAAAATCCTGTGGTTGTATTGATCGTTCAGGTTTTCATTGTCTGTCCTATATATTTCTGGTTGTTGCTAACATCTTCTCCTTTACCATTCAGAAAATTCATGTAGTCCATTACTGTTAAATCGTAAACAAGCCCCGGATGAACTGCTTTCAAGGGATTTACAAGTCATGAACCTATTCTCTCAAAGTCGACATCCGACCTCACATTCATCCTTTTAACTGCAAGTCGTAATCACATGAGGATGTTGAACTCTAAAAGAAAGAACCAGAGATATTGAGAAGAAAAACAATCAACTAATCACTACTTTTGAGGAAAAATGCAAAACATATATGTTAACAAGACATGTAGAAAACTGACTCATAAAGGCACTCCTAACCTCTAGCAACTAACTACTCAAAGAACTCCTACATTGAAGGAACAAACTGATATGTGCTGAACACTTGATTAAATTAAAAACAGAAAGAAAGAAATAAAAGCCAACGGCAATCGACTTCGTCCTAAAAAGACCAAGTCCAACTCCTACAAACGAGAACTAAAGATGACTTAACATCTAAAAACGTGTAATACCCCGTATTTTTATTTTAAAAAAATTTAGTTATTGGGGCATGGATTTTTTATTTTTTTTTTGTGTAAAAATTATATATTTTGGATCGTGAAATTTTGAGCACGAAATTTGCTCCAAGGGTAGATTGTAACACCCCGTATTTTGGAAAGAAAATTTTAGAAGTAATTTTAAGTTGTAACAATTTTAGTAGTGAATATGCAGATTTGTAATATCTAGAAATCACCTGACAAGCATATCTTAATATCTCAACATTAGTCAACCAACCTACTTATCTATCTAACCTTAGGGAACCAAATCCCCTGTTCCTTTGTTGCAAGGGGGTTTGGAACATTGGATCACACATAAATTTTTAAAACACAAAAATAAAATTCATCATTCAACGGCCCAAACCCCTACAACAGAGGAACAAGGGGGTTTTGGAACAGGGGATCTGGAACCCAACCTTAGCCCTCTCTGTTCCTTATATACCTCCTACGTGTTCCCTCCAGTACCCCATCCCAAGCCAACCAAAAATCCATTATTAAAGCCATCCCCTTTCTGCCTTATCCATTTTCCATTCTTGGTTCCAATCATAATACCTTCCCCTCACAGTAGACATGGTTCCCAAACCCATAATCTCGAAGTCTTTGGTTTCTGGTTTCCTAAAACTAGGTGGCAACTCTAAAATAAATTAAATGAACCGCAATGGGCACTTCCAATCAATAAGGCGTGCCGCAACGGGTGTCTAGCAAAACAATAGTCTCGACAATTAGCCAGACTGTGGTGGCAACGCCCTTTCAAGGAGGGTGTCCACACCAACAACAATATTATAATGAATTCAATTTCTTCGAAGAACTTAAATCCTAACACATACCGTAGTCATGATAGCAAATTAAATCTCACCGGGTGTCCAATTCGGATGACTTGACCTCACATATGCAACTACAACGGAGACCAAAGCGGTTGATGAAGATGTTCTGTCGGAGAGGCGATATGAATCTTTTTCGTGACCCTCAACAAGAAGATTCTCTCCTATAGAACATATATCAGGCTAAAAATGCCCGAAAATTCAGATTGTGGTTGGAGATATCTACACAAGTGCATATTTTCGCATGGGTCTTTTGAATCTTTTCGAATAGACATTTAAAACCCTTAGACTCTTAACTAATGTTAAAGCGTGTAATATAACAAACACTAAAATTAAGTTGAGTACCTTTTTTGCAAATATATCTGGATTAAGACGTCATTCGGGTTATCAAACTAGGCACAGGGTAGTGGGAAGGTTACACATGGAGGAAGACCATCTCCTTCCATATATAGAATAAGACTAGTACCTCTAGCATCAACAACTCTCGCTAAAGCTAAGGCTGCTTTATTATGGGCTTCATCTCCATTCCCATTGGTAATGCCAACAACAATCTTTCCCTTCACCTTGGTGGAATCTAGTTCCAAAGGACTTCGTTCGAGAATTGCATTTGCAAAAAAAATCAATCCGCAAGATTTAGCATCTTCAAACCAATTCAAGGAATGTCCCTGCATTTTAAGTATCTAACAAAAAATATTGGCTAGTGTGGGATAAGAACAACTCTATCAAATTAATCATTTAAGAGATGAAGGGCCTTAATATCATGTAGTCTAAGAGTAACAAGTGTTAAATTGTTTAGATACTGGAACATGAATGGGAGATCCAAACTGATTCCTTACGATAGGCACCCCACCTCTCCCGATACCCACTTTCAACTTGCCAAAACTAGCCTGAAGAAAATTTCCTGCAACTATAAAAGCCATCCCCGTGCCATGGATTTTCCGACGAAAGCATACGGGATCGTATTGGACATGGCACGAGGATGGCTTTTATAGCTGCAGGAAATTTTGTTCAGGCTAGTTTTGGCAAGTTGAAATTGGGTATCAGGAGAGGTGGGGTTCCTGCCGTAAGGAATCAGTTCAGATCTCCCATTCATGTTCCAGTATCTAAACAATTTAACACTTGTTGCTCCTAGACTATAAAATATTAAGGCCTTTCATCTCTTAAATGATTAATTTGACAAAGTTGTTCTTATCCCATACTAGTCAAGATTTTATGTTACTTAAAATGCAGGGACATTCCTTGTACTGGTTTGAAGATACTAAATCTTGCGAACTGATTTTTTTTTTGCAAATGCAATTCTCGAACAAAGTCCTCTAGAACTAGATTCCACCAAGGTGAAGGGAAATATTGTTGTTGGCATTACCAATGGGAATGGAGATGAAGCTCATAATAAAGCAGCCTTAGCTTTAGCGAGAGTTGTTGTTGATGCTGGAGGTACTGGTCTTATTCTGTATATGGAAGGAGATGGTCTTCCTCCATGTGTAACCTTCCCACTACCCTGTGCCTGGTTTGATAACCCGAATGGCGTCTTAATCCAGAAATATTTGCAAAAAGAGGTACTAACTTAATTTTAGTGTTTGTTATATTACCCGCTTTAACATTAGTTAGAGTCTAATGGTTTTAAATGTTTATTTGAAATTTCAAAATACCCGTCGCAAAAATATGCACTAGTTAGTTAGAGTCTCATGCCTCTGGGCACCTCCCGTTAGCCACCTCAACAATTTCTGTCATTGACACAAAAATTGGAACTTGGCTCAAACTATAAGGACAGAATTGATACATACAATTGTATTCAGGACAACTTTGAAACTGGCAGTACTTTACAAGGACAAAAACAGTAACTTATAATCTGCCAAATTTAAACAAATCGTACAAGGTGGAAGTAAAAACACACATGTACAAAAGAGATGTTCAAGCAAAGCTATCATCACTATTGAAAATTAAGTGCACTATAAACAAAGTTCACTGTCAACAGTTCTGCTGCACAAGCAACCAAAGAAATCCTGAATCTGTGTATTCTAATCTCTACAGTACATGAACAATCACATATTTTAAATCGCTTGCACGCGCGCGCGCACACACACACAGTATACTTCCAATTACAAATTAAAGTAAACCTAATGGCCGTTTTCGTTTTGGAGATGCAACTTTCACTGCCTAGAAAACTTGCATACCATTCACACCTTAACAACTCCGATGGCTGGTGCAGCACCACTTTAGTTATCAACTTTACATCCTAATTTAGCAGGTTGTTTGCAAGATCTTTATTTCTGATTTCTCATTCTTATTTTCATTGCCACAACCATAGCCTAACCGCTGGGCTATCTCCATGCATCGCGGATCGCCTACCCACGTATGCAAAACCCAGATCAACCCAATTGATAAAAACCCCCTACATTTGTTTTCCAGTTACAGTCTCAGGAACACCCCAATCTTAGCGATCAGTGTCTATTTGGATCTCTCCTGTCTATGGATCTCTCCTGTCTATTCGGGATTCCAAACAGTTCCTTCAAACTCTCACCTTTGTAGCCACCTATTCGTTGTCCCTTGAAATCCATTTCAGACCCGGCCATACTCTGTTCAAGTTCACGGAGGCAGAGATCAAGAGCGGTGGACTGATCAGACGAGCTTACGAAGCTCGAAAGCAGCCATGGACTGCCAATTTTTGTTTCGGATTTTGGCAAACTCTTGATGCTACCTATTTCGGGTGTGATGCTTATGGGCTCTGAGTTCAATGCCCGTGTTCAAGGATAACTTTTGGTTCTACAAACCTGAGTGTATGAATATTAGTCTCCTTGAGTCTTTTTCTTTGGCAGTCTCAATTAGGTCCTGTTTTGTATACATCATAGGGGTTTCAATTTGGGTTTGCTCATGACGAATTGAAATTTTACCATTTTGGGAGCTTTGATATCATATCGAGAGTTTGCAAGCTCTTTTACATGCTTTTTGAGGAACATATTGGAAAAACCGTTTGACAGTCTTTCTAGTCTACATAACTTCGATACTTCAAAGGACGTCCTTTCTAGTCTACATAACTTCAATACTTCAAAGGACGCCCTCCCAGAGTCTCCATCACCACTGGGCTCATTTTATCTCCTTTAGATCCTAAAGACGCAGCTTTAGTTTTGGATACTATGTATGACGACTTCATTTCTGGCTGCAAATCTGCTTTGCAGGCGCTTAAAGCATGGATGCTATCATGCTATTCCCACTCAGGAGCTCTAATAACTCTCAAGCTCCATGGAAAGAGATCAATGAAGATTTGGACCCCATTCTTGTTAACATAAATGTTGCCTACTTTGCAGCAAATACCCCAACACAATGGGGCTAAGAGAGAGAGAGAGAAGCGACGGGAGAAATTTTTCTTTATCGGGCCTTCATGTAGGACCCATATTCCTTCTTAAAAATAAAGCCAGAAAAAAAAACATGGTCCAAACAAAGCCCATCATTTCTAATTCCACCAAAATTTAATAGAAATTTTTTTTTCCATTCCCCAAGTGATTTCGTGAACTTACTAGTACGTCCCATAGACCAAGTGCTATTAGCGACAACAAAAATCTGATCTTGCAGAAGGGACTTGGATAAGTACACAGGAAACTGAGCCTAATATAAAATAAAAAAAAAACACTACTCTATGGTTTTCTACACTACAAATCAAGTCCATAAGATAATAATTTCCTTGGAATCTGTGTTACAAACTTACACAGTTCCTTCAAGATGTGTAAAGTACCCGTGTACGGATACTCAATACTCGTTTAGTTGGACTTCACCTAGCCCTTATTGCAATTCAAAGACACCACGCACAATAAGACAGAACTCCTATACTATGCTACATACCAAGGTTTGTGCCGAGTAGCTTGAATAGCTCTGTCCAAAACTTTCCCATAAAACAACTATCTCGGTCACTCACCAATCTTTTAGGATGAATTGTCTTAAGGCACCTCGTAAAACATCATTTCAGTTACAAAATACAAAAGATATATAAAAATTCATTTTGGCATGTCCCCGTGACCTTCAGGTAGAAATTGGATGAATCCGACACTTGGACAAATACCAGCACCCAACACTCATACCCGAATCTTTGTAACATAACTTATAAGGTGATAAAGGAGACCCCAAATTCACTTCAAGCCAAAAATTAACTAGGTTTTTTTTTTTTTTTTGAACAGAACATTAACTAGGTTCACTAACACATTAAAGACCCACTCAGAGCATGGAACCAATGTTTTCAAAACTGCTAAAGAGACGGATATTGGCATCTGTGCTGCAGAGATCGACAATATGACTAATATTGCCTGACATGTCAGTAATTATCGGAATAGGAGGTCAAAAATCCTGGATAGGTATCGGATGCTACAATACATATTGACATTGACTGTATAATAAAAAAAATATAATGCAAGCACCATCACGAACTCCAAAACGGAGGTCAAACATTAAGGGTAGAGCAGAAAACAAATATAGAGCTGATAACAAGTAGATATCCAAACTTTAAATGGCAATACGTACCTAAGCCACTGCTTTCATCCAAAACCATTTTATCCTGCGAAAATACATTAAAAAAAAAAAAAAAGAGTGAATCCTTAAATTGACAAGACCAATACGCTATAGAGAAAAGACAATTCAGATTAGCACCAAACTGAAACTCAAAAACAGAAACCAATATCAAACCACCACACATCACCTAAGAAAACCAGTCTAGATATATTACTAGCCTCCAACAGAATCCATGTCCTAGCATGTGCTAAATCAAAAGTTAGTAGACTCTTCAAAATGAATCAAATACCAATACTGAGTACTTGACACGAGGATAATGGAAGATATGAATGAGATACTTGACACCGGAAGCTTATTGCATAATTGTGGTTAAGTTGTCAAATTGTCATCATATAAATATTTTGCAGAATGTGAAAAATGATGAAACATAGTTCAATATCAACCAATTTCGTACTTGAATTTTCTCAATGTACGAACCCAATCGTAGTTCAAGCAGAAGCACATTAGGCAACCTTCTGCAAAAGGCTGCAGCAGAGACTGATTTTACATGAGCATTCCAGAGACATGTTCTTTATGGGCAACATGTGAAATCAGATAATTTCCCTCCAAGCCATTTCAAGAATAGGGCAATGATTAACCATGTTGACGGGTCAAGATTTGCTATTGTTGAGTTGAAATGAAATTTTTGAGCCACTTGATAAGTGCAGCTGTGAGTTTAATAACCATTGTGAGGGACACTGCCTCTACTTTATCTACTCAAACCACTGTATGTCATCATGCAGAGTACAGCACAAGAAGGGTCACATCTAAAAAATCCCGAGTACAACACCTAGGGCCTTTTGCCTTACGACATTGCAAACAATTTTATTCTTATCATTTTGATTATTCTGTTAGGTCTTTAGTCATCTGTTGTTGGAATAGAAGCCTAGCAGCCTATAAGTACCATTGAATTCTGTTTAGAAGAGTTGATTTTGTGAGGGTCTGCCTTGTTCTTTTGAGGGCGCGACTCCTCTTTCATTCTTGTTCTTCTTCCTTGTAGTAGCCCTACCAGTGTCACAGTACAAAGGCCCCAAAAAGTGCCATTTTCAGCTGGAAAACTCCAGTCAGTCAAACCTACATATTCCTCAACCTTCACCATCACTAGGCCATCAGTGTCATACTTTGATGGTTCTCATCTTGGTCTTTTTCGTTAAGACTTGCATCATAACGCTGCCATTGATGTTTTCTTATTTGGTTTAGGACATTGTAGTGTCATGCCCCTTCGCACTTCTGTTAAAACCAGCCTTATTTTAGTTCTCACATTGCACAGCTGGCCCGAGCTATTATACTTTGGGTTGACCCGACAGACCTAAGGTAGATACGGCTGAGGTGTCAAAGCTTGTCAGGCTTCAACTTGAGGAAGTTCTTCCAGAAGAAGCATTATCAGGGACTGCACAAGAGGCTGTTTTCAAAAGCATGTGCAAGCGCAAGGAGGAGCGAGACAAGGCCTACCGCTTCAAAGGGTTGAGACAAGGTGTAAAACCCGTGCCTGACCTACTAACCCTTCACCAAACCACGTAGCTCAAAAGCATAGTGTAGAGACTCGATTTTTCTCATCATTTAATAAGAAAATTATATGACCTAATATCTCATTTGTGCTTTGGCCAATAACTTCAGTTAATAAAGTTACATAACATACATGCAACCCTGAAACGTAAAACAAATACCAAACAACCTAAAAGACAGGCCCACACAAGGCCAGCCTTTAGGAAAACCTAGCAGTCACCATAGGCCTCAAAAGACTACAATCTCCCAACTCCCCTCCCCTTCCTCTTACGTGAACTACAGTTACTACACCTCAAACGTAGCACATAGCTTCAGGAACACTAAACACACATCTCACATGCTATATGGACACTCGTCGATTTTGACAATTCCTTCTTATCTTTTTTTCCTTGTTTTGTTTTGCTCCATTTTCAGTTTATCCTGTCAGATCATATATACCCCAATCGTGAGATATGGACACTTGTCCATTTTGACAATTCTCTCTCATCTTTTTTTCCTTTTTTATTTTCGCTCCATTTTGAGCCTATCCGTCAGATAAGATATACACCTACCAAATAGGCATAGTTCACCAAAAACCAAAAAGTTGACATGTGTCAACACGGAAAAATATCTTCTTTCCTGTTATTATTTTTTTCCCATTTTTCCTAAATACCATCCAACTTTTACAATTATACAATTAGCATTTAACTTTAGCCATAAGACCCATGATTTCCAACATGTCATTGGGTACAACATTAATTCTTCTCATCTTTTCACAAATTTCATCTCAAAATCATGCTTGGTGTACTAAATTTGATCACTTAATCATAGGGCAATATGTGCTCCCTAGCCACCCCAAATCCAACACCATCTTGGTGTAGCATAAACATTCAACCCAACAAGTATTATCTATTCCATGACGCCTTGCATAATCAATTAAAAACTCTGCAAGATGTTAACCAACATGATATCAGTTTCTTATGTAAATTGTAAAGGAGAGTAAACCTGAGCTATTCCAACTTTAAAAGCAATACATACCCACGTAGCGTTCTTTAACAAACTCTTTTGTATCCATCTTGTAACAATAACATAAAAAGGCCACACAAATCGAACATAAAAAGGCCACACAAATCGAATGTAAATGCGTAAAAAACATACAGCTCACTCTTCGAAACACCCCAAGAATAAGAAGACGAAGAACCTAACTCGATGAAGCATAGAAGCGCAATCGACAAAGAAAAGCGCTTGCAGTCGCTTGATGTTGAAGACGATGAAAGTGACGCAGATTTTTTATTTTGCCTTCAACCTAGGGCAACTTAACCTGATGTTCAGTGGACTTGGGTCTATAAATCAATTATTAGCTGAATTGTTGGGCCAACATATTGTGTTGGACTTGTTAAAAATGGGCCTATTACCCATTTTAAGTGAGAGTATCGTATTGGGCCTATTACCCATTTTAAGCAGAGGATCATATTGGGTAGCATACGTGCTGTGAAAGATGGATTTTTCGTCGAACTACTACGTTTTCAGAAAGGAATTGCCAAACTACTCCTCTTTTGAAACTATTTGTAAAAATACTCTTTAACGAGATTTGGAATTGCGCTAACTATAAAACGCGAACTAGAATTGCGCTAGTAGTGCCCATGTGACACCCAAAGTCCACGTAGGGGTTTAGCGTGATTGCAAATCGCACTACCATAGGTGTTTAGCACGATCTGAAATTGCGCTACCCAACTCTTAAAAAATGGGCCTGAACTAACTCCTCTGAAACTCCTCCCTTCAGAGAGAAGACGAAGGTGTCTTGGCGGCACTAAACGATCCCTTCGACAATTTTGGAGAAGTGCCTCATGGCTTTGGAGTAGAGTCCAGCATCAAGGGCGGCTGTCTCGTAGCGGAGGAGGAGCTTGATGTGGCTAAGCAGTTGGGAGATGCCCTCATGTTCTGTTTTTGGGGGAGACGGTGGTTGGTTGGAATCATTACCGAATATAGGGAATTCGTGGCGGAGAGGAAGGTTGATTGCTCCCCTCTATTTCTCTCTCTGATCTCTCTATTGTCAATGAATACCATTCCTACTTATAGTGCAAAACTATGGATAATCTGGAAGAGGGTTTTGTGATGCAACAACTACGATTTCTGTCAATGAATACTGGGTTCTGGCCCTTCTGGGTAGGTGATAGAATCAAGAAGAGAGCCTTCAGTCTCTCTACTGTGTCAATGAATACTGGGTTATTCCATCTTTGTGTCAAAGAAGGGAGAGACGTTCAATTTTTTTTTTTCAAGATTTGGGTAACACAATATGCAATCGCGCTAAACACTTACGTAGACTTCTTGTGCCACATGGGAACTGTTAGCACAATTCCAGATCGCGTTTTGTAGTTAGCGCAATTCCAAATTGCGTTGAAGAGTAATTTATAAATAGTTTCAAAAGAGGAGTAGTGGGGCAATATGTTTGCCAAATTGTAGTACTTCGCCGAAAAATCCGTGAAAGATAGGGGTAATAATGGTTCGGTTCAATCCAATTTTTGGCACTTTTGAAACTGAAGCCGAAGTTATCGGTTTATATAAATCCAGACCGAAAACAAACCATTAAACTTCGGTTTGGATTGGTTCAATTTCATTTGGTTTCGGTCGGTTATTCTATTTGAAACGGTTTTGGCTAAAAATGAATAATGTGCCTAATTCTTTAGAGGAGGGGAACTCACAATTATTCAATTGAGATCTTCTAGGGTTTCAAAATTCGAAATTTCTAACAACTAAATATGCTTAAATCGAGACAGAAATACATATATACATACATTCATATATGTCTGTATATTAGTCCAATTCTAGTAAGGGATCCCTTACTTTGCATAAGTGCGGGATCCCTCTCATTCTCTCATTTCCCAATTGAATTTTGATGATTTGAGCCGTTCAATGTGTTTAAAACATGTTTGTAAGGGTCCTCGTGAGGAATCATAAAAAAAAAATTGACCGGTAAGGGCTTCATCCAAATAGTTCTTCATACAACCCATAAATAAATATTTTGTGAAAAGACTGTTCAGATGAAACCCTCCCGGTCTTATAACAAACTGCTTTGATCAAGCCGGGTCATTTTTTTGACAATTCTTAAAAGGGACCCTTAAAAACACGTTTTAAACGCATCAGACCATTTGGATCATCAAAATTCAATCGGTAGATGGGAGAATGAGAGGGATCCCACAGACGTATGCACAAAAGAATCACATTGACTGCACAAATAGATGCACAGAAACACATCGCTCTACATATGGTATGCAACAGATATGAATATCCCTAACCTTTTGCGATGTTGCAAAGCAGCAGATATGATCTCTTGAAATCAATATCATCTAGCTAAAAATCGAAATCATATTACAAATTTCGAAATCGAAACCCTATTCACGAATTAGGGTTTGTCAAATTCGAAATCGAAATCATATTAGGTTTCAAGAAATCGAAATAGAAAAATTGAGACTGTTGCTGAAAACCTATCTGTTTAGAGAGAAAATATTCGAACTCGGAAACCCTATTTTTTTGATAAATTTCGAAATCACGTAACCATACTTTCTCAACAAAAATCGAAGAAGATAAAGATCAAATCGAGAGGGAGAGAGAGAAAGAGGGACCTGGTGGTGCGTCGAAATGGTTGGATCGCGATGGGGGACACTCGAAGATCGATCGCGAGTTCGAATCGCCTCTCTCTCTCTCTCTCTCTCTCTCTCTCTCTCTCGCTCGCTCGTCTGAAAGCATCTGGGGATTTGGAAGGGTTATGACCCGCAACAATGATAAATGTACAACAAAAGTCTCCAACATGGCTCCAATACACTTATATGGTGTGTGGAATCCATACACTTCACACTTAATTGTGTGTGGAGTACTCAATTGTGTGTGGACTCCACACACACCATATGAGTGTGTTGGAGCTATGTTGGAGCTGGTTTGTTGTACACTCATCATTTTTGTATGGCCAGCGAAAATGGGAAGCAGGTCAAAATAGGACCGGGAGAAATTCAATAAGTCTACATACCCGGAAAAATGACCCCAAAAATATCAAGAAAACACATTCAAGGGATGAGATTCACCCAATACGCTGTTAACAGTGTATTAGGTGAATCTCATCCCTTTAACAGTGTATTGGGTGAATCTCATCCTTTAGATGTGTTTTCTTGGTCATTTTCGGGGTCATTTTTCTGGGTATGTATCACAGCTGGGAGAAATTTTACCCTGCGAGATGCAATTTCGAATCTTAGCCGTTGGATTAGATCCAGCGATTGTGGGAGGCGAGGACATTGCTGCGCAGCAACTGCGTGGCACCATGCCATGCGGCCCAAACGACACCGTTTCGACCTAATAAACGCACAAAAAAATATTTGGCAAAACGATAACCTACAAAAACCCCCCAAATTCCCAAATTTCCAGTTATCAACAGAGCGGGAAACCCTTCTTCCCTAAAAATGGAAAATCGATCTAAGTCTTCTCAACAGCCAACCCCCGTGGAAACTCTACCACTGATCGTCGTTGTAGCTAACGCTATGTCAACTCTAGCACTACTCACAACTAGTGATAGCGCACCGACCTCACCTAAACTGTAAGCTCCTATTTTTGATCTGTGAAAATTCACAACCACCCCCGTAAGGACTCTGTTGTTGTTACCTTAAGAAATCGGACTACTAAAAGATTTGCAAAGCTATTTTTGTTTTTCTTTTGTCTTGTAAATAAATCTAGTTCGGTCCAAGCTAAACCGGTTGGTGTTCTTTGTTTGTACGTATCTTTTGACCAAATATGTTACCATATAAGAAGAAGTATGATAGAATCTCCAAACCAAAATCGTTTAGAATGAAGATTACATGTTTTTTTTTCATATAATAATCTGGCTTGTGAATAAGATAATAAAATGAAATCATATTTTAATCTGTAATGGTTGTGTAGGGATATGTGCACTTTAGTTTATTGATTTACATAGGCTAGTGACCAATGCACGTGTTTAGCAATAGTTATTACTCTCTTCATCCCAATTTTTTTGTCTTTCTTTCTATTTTGAGATGTATCAAAATATTTTTTCCACTATTAAAAACATCCATCAAAATTGGATCACTTTCCAATTTAACCCTTACAAAGTACTTTTTCCATCTTAATTGGCTAGTCTATTATCTTTTATTTTATAACAGTTTTATGATTTTGAAAATTTTGTATAATAAAACTAATTGATATCTATCAAACAAGATCTATATTGAATATGTTTTGACTTTCATATAATAAATTAGCCTCACAAATTTTGTCGCAGTAATATTGACTGGATTTAGGGGCAAAATAGAAAAATCAATGCAGAGTTTTCAGACCCCTTAAAAACTCGCTTCTCCAAAAGGGGTCAAGAAATTAGGACAAAAGGAGTACTATTTGTTATTGCTTACGGTGTCACATAACTCAAAAAAAATACTTACATTTGTAAATAATATTTTGTGAATGTTACTTGTGTACAGCATGTGAAGTAATATCTGGTGAATATGTGTTTTAACCTTCATGTGTATTGTTATATGTTAGAATGGAAAGTGGTGGACTTGAGAAGTCTAAGTAAGAGTTGTCGAGTGAGTATGCTTTATCTCTTGAAATGGAGTTTGAATCGGAGGAGGATGCATATAATTTCTACAATGATCATGGAAGAGTTATGAGTTAGCATTAGAAGGGACTACTATCCAAAAAGCAGGACAGATGGTGTTTTGATTAATCGAAAGTTTGTTTTGTAGTAAGGAAAGGAAAAGATTAAAAGATAAACGGTCCCTAGTGGTGGAAATTCCTCGGAGTGAGACAGGAATTAATTGCAATGTGTTCTTATACATAAAGTTTGACCGTCAAACATCAAAATGGATTCTGAAAGGCTTTGAAGAAAGTCACAATCACCATTTGCATCACACCTCAGTGTACTTATTTGTTGCGCTCTCAAAAAATGATATGTGAGACACAAGTTCTAAATATAGAGATAGCTATTGATATTGGTTTATCGCTTAAGGCATTGCATGATCTCATTAGTGACCAATATGGGGGGAAGGAATGTGTAGGGTTCGTACGAGAGGACCAAAAAAGTTACTTGCATGCAAGAAGACAAAGGAGTTTAGAATTTGGTAAAGCATCGGCTTTGTTGGAATACTTTCATAGTCACTTGGCTTTGAATCATTACTTTTTTTATGATGTTCAATTTGATATTGAGGAGATGATTACCAATATCTTCTAGGCTGACCATGAGATGATCACACAGGCTGATGATGCAAATAAAATCCAATGCTAACATTTTGTTGCTGGGCATTGATTCATTCTTCTTAAGTTTGCTCTGTAATGTTCAATACGTTTTTTTTTTTTTTTTTGCTATGCCATTCACATTTTGCTGCATGAAGACACAACTATAGAAGCTGTAGAGACTAGTTGCTTGAACTAAGAGTCGTCGGTTGAGTTTTGTTATTGCCGTATGAAATTGCTTACAGTACATAGAAACTATTGTCGATCGGCAAACCCAATACCCGGTAACCTCGTTTTGAAAAGTTTGTACGTAATGGTTGCCTTTTAAACATGTATAATCACACAACTGTTACTTAAAACCACGGGACGGTAACATTTGAGCTAATGGATCAACCAAACATTGAGTCTAGTTTGCTACAAGGCATGGAAAGTAAGTCAACTTAAACTTAATATTCCAGGAAAATTTGATCAAGAACACAATTTGTTAAAAATAGAACCCCCCCTTCCTTTTTTCTTTTCAAACTTCCAATGTTTGGGATTTCTTTACATTTTGAATTCCATTTAGCAAGTTTTCACATGATCTTAACCGTGTTTTAAACCTTTTTTTTGTTTTTGTTTTAAACCTTTTTTTGTTTTTATTTTTAATTCAACCATACGCTTGTTAAATCACAAATAATTATCTTCCGATGTCTCCAAAAGTAGAGAAAAAATGGCGTGTGAGTAGTGTTTCACGGTTTTTTTCCTTCTTTTACAATAAAATCAATGTTTCACAGTTTTTTGTTTTGGCATTTTTTTTACAGCCCAAAACAACATTGTTTTGGGCTGTTGTGTAAATCTGTATTTTTTTTTGGGTAACATTTTTGTGTATAAAATGAAGCCACATATGCATTTTCCGTTATCCACATATTTATTTTTCGTCCAATAATTAACGGAAGGGTAACATTGAACTTCGTTTCAAATTGTAAGGGTAAAATTGAAACTATAAATTTTACAAGGACCATATTGAAACCAAACATATTTTGTAAGGACCAAAAAGTAGATAAACCTTGGAAATTTATTAAAGTCAATATTTCATTTTCTTAATGAATGAACCATGAATCTTTAATGAATGAACCGAGAATCTGAGATTTCCATAGAATAAAGGAGGTATCAGATTTCCCCTCAATCTAGGAATGTGGTTCCTGGTTGAATATGTTATCAGAAATCATATTGGTTGTGTTTGGTTAGATGGTTTAGTTTAGTTTTGATGATGTCATTAGGTGTAATGGGTGGAGAAAGATAGAGAGAGAAATGAGAAAAATGATGATGTCATCAAAACTAAAACTAAAACTAAACTAGAAAACGAACAGAGCCATTATTTTTGTCTTTACCAAACGATGAAATCAGAAAAGTCTGACATCACATTCCTATTCATGTCTGTTCCAAACGTTGGAATCATGGGTAGAAGAAATCACATTCTCATTCTCCCTTGAAATTACTGACGTCTAAACACTGTCTTAAGTCTTTCCCCAAATTTAAGTAGTGACTTGGGGCATTTTAAGGAGTGAGGGGTGTCACCTAGGATTTTAGCGGGTCAATTTTTGTGCACTAGATAATATTTTTTATTTTTTTCTTAGTTAACTAGGTAGGACACTTTGTGATACTCTTTTAGGTACTGCATTAGAGATGCCCTTAGGAACCATCTAAAATGAAAAGTGCCACACTTAGCCCTGTTTGATACCAGAGATGGAGGATGAGATTGGATTGGAAATCTCGTGGAACCTCTAATACTTTATTTGGTGTTGCAAAAAATGGGAGGATTGTTAATACCACGGGATTGTGAATCCCATAAAAGCATGGGATTACCCATCCCAAGGGGGGTTGGGTATTGGCAATCCTATCCCATGGGATTTGAAGGATTACTCTCCTACGCAAACCCCTCCCAGTTGTGCAAACCACCGAACCCCCATAATCTAATCCTATCCTAGACAAAACAAACATGTTATTAACAATCTCATGATCTAATCATATGTAAAAACAAACATCAGAAATGATTTGTCTCCTTATTAATAGTCTCACCTTACAGCCAATCACAATCTTAATCTTATCTCATTACTAATCTCCCAAAACGAAACCTCATATCGAACGGAGTCTTAAAAAGCAACAAAGGGAGTACCATTTTTAAGGCTTTTATGGTCGATTTGAACTTTTGTTCAAAATGTTTACATATAAAATTAATCAATCCAATAATTAATTGACACGTAATCAAAAGTGTCAAATATTGACAATTATCTGTCAATGAAGATACACTGGATTAATAAGGTAAAATTGAGTAAAAACGTTGTCGTATCATTTCTCAAACTGGAAGAGCAGTTATTGGCAGTTACAAGCCATTGTTAAAATATAGATTGGCTTTGAAGCCATAATATTAACTGCTGAACATACAAGCTCCACATGTAAACTTGCGAAACAAGGCAATTGGCAGTTAGAACGCGTGGAATACCTCTGGAAGGCAGTTATTCCTTTAACATGTTATCATTTGAGTTGGTTTAAACAAATGTGCAGATTTAAAGCTTTTGGAAGAAGAAAGAATTCAAATTCATACATGGAGGAAGAATAACTGCCAACTCCCAGAGTGGAAGTTAGAGTTTGAAGCAATCCAGATTCAAATTCATGAAGCGGGAAGTTCAAATTACAAGCAACGTCTATAAATAGAAGAAATTGAAAAGTGAAAAATCCCGGACAAATCTTCAACAAACAGCTATAAAAAAAAACTTATGCTTGGTTTTGTTCATTGGCAAAGTAGTTTAGGATTTCGAACTCAGTTCGAAGTAGATTAGGAATTATATTAGGATTTATCTCGATTGTTTTTGTGACAATCACCCCTATCTCGGTTGTACTTTGTAACAATCACCTGTTCGAAGTTCTATTACTTTGTATTTGAAGTTGGAGACAATTTCGAAGTAAGTTTATCTTTGATTCATCAATCGAAGTGTCTTGTTTCTTTATTGTTCTTTGATTTCCTGAGTTTATTGGTTTGTATTTCTTCACTTATTAAGAAAAATCTTCTTAATTGAGGTAATTGAACCAACAAAACACAAATCGCTGATTAGATTTGATTTTTTCCAAAGTTAATTTGAGGGAGGAGATTGAAACTCTCTCTGGCACGATCGCATATAATCATTTTTCATTGCAAAGAAGTAAAAAGAACCAAACACAAAATCACTAGATGAAACCGGAAAATTACGGGACTTTTTAGACATTTCCCAAACGGAGCCCATCCTGCTATTTCCTAAAATCTTCTACTTCCTGCAATAACACTTTATAAAATTCCTGCAATAACACTTTATAAAGTCCATTGCAAATGGCAATATGGCCATACCATATTGGATATTAAGCAAAAGATTAATACACAAGAGAGAGATGTTGAGGCAATAATCCGCTCTGGACTTCTTACCATCGCAATCATTTTTTATTACCAACAGTACATGAATAGCTTTCCTTTACTATAATCATTCAATCTTTGTCTCCATTCAATTGTCCTCTCCACGTACTAATTTCTTCTCTCATTGACCCCCTTTCGATTCTCAAAACTTGAACTTTTGCATCGTGATTTCTATTTTTGTGCATATATCCCCATTTGGGTTTTGAAAAAAATTGTTCTTCCCAAGATGACTCTGGAGGAAATTAGAGGAGGCAACGTGTCTAAAAACGATAGATTTCCGGTGGGTATGCGTGTTCTTGCCGTTGATGATGACCGAGTTTGTTCGAAGTTATTGGACGATCTGTTGCGAAAATGCCAGTACCATGGTGTGATTCTCCTATCTTATGCTTTTGCTTCTTTGTCAGTACTAATTCTTTCGAAATTGTGCGTTCCATTGATCCAAAACAATCGTTTAATTGATTAAGGTTTTTCGAATTCTTAACCTTATTGAAGTTTGAACGAAGTTCTATTGATTTATGACTTGGTCTCAATTTTCTACATTTTCAGAAAAATGTTGTGGTTTTGAAAGGCGGGAATCTGATTGTTTGTCTTAGTTCAGAATTCTATGCTTGGATTTGTGTACACACTGCCCAAATGGGGGGTTAACTCATGTGTGTTTTTTCCTTTTTTGTTTGTTTGTTTGTTTGGAGGGTTTTGAAGATGGTGACAAATCGGTTGTGATTCACTTCTGTTGATACATTTGCTTTGTTCTTTGGGCTTAATCGGTCATATCTATTTTGGCCTTATAAGTCACTTTGACTTATTTTTCGTCCTTATTTGATTTTTCTTCGCATTAGTTAGTTTGTCTCTGTGTCAAATTCTTAGAATTCTCAATTTTTTTTTGAATAAAACCAAAAGTAAGTTTAAAAATTAGTCTTTTTTAACTTGTTTTTACTTTTTTTATTCCTCTAGAGACAATCCAATAATACACTTATGGGTTTAACAAAACTAAGTCAAGTAACTTATTAGGCCAAAAAAGTTGGTGACAAATGGGTTGTGATTCACTTCTGTTGATAAATTTCAGTTCTTTGGGTTTAATCAGTCATATAGTATGAATTTGGGGGATTGGAGAGTGTGACAATTCTGAACTAGATGCTTGTTGGTTCAGAAAGTTATGGTAATAGTATGAAAGGATTCAAAAGACAGTGAAATGTAGGTCTTTTCAGTTATAGCCCTAATTTTCTGTGTTTTTCTTTTTCATGCATAATTTTAATTTCTCAATTCTCATTTTCACAGCTCCTCCTGTTATCTCTAGCAAACATCAATTTTATTTTATTTTTCCTTCTTCTATTCAATCAATCGCTAGGGCACATTATATGAGTTAATGGTGTTCTATCAACTTCCTTTGTTCCCATTCTTGTTTCCATTTGACTTTTGGGTTTTAGTGGAAGTACAAATTTTTATCTCTGATTCTATCCCTGTCATTGTTCCTTGGGATTCTAGATCCCTTTGTTGCCGCAAGTAAATGCTTTACATATGCCAGATATTGATGGTTTCAAGCTCTTGGAGCTTGTAGGTCTCAAAATGGACCTTCCTGTTATTAGTAAGTAGGAAATCCCTTGCATTATATTTCATTTAGTATATGGTATGTGTGATTTTTTGCTTTGTCACGTTGATATATTGTTGGTTCTATTAAGTCACCATTGGCCCCAAAAGCTCCGGAAATGGGCCCAACAATGTCAAGCTATCGGACACCCTACCTCACATGTGGCCCATTTTTAACATGGAGATACAAACATGCACTTGTGAGGGGAAGCAGAATACAAGTGGGGAACTAAAGGAGGCAGAGAGACCTAAATCTGTGAACGTTGATAAACCAAAGTTGTTATGCAATGTTAGATCATCGCTTGTCCCAAAAGCTTAAGATATTAGAAAATGGACCTAGCAATACATATCACAAGCTATCAAGCAAGTGAAGCATGTAACTAATTAGCAATAGTCTCCCAAATTAAATGCTTAGACTGTTTTTTTAAACTTTGTTTGATGTTCCAGTGTTGTCGGCGTATGGTGATGCGCCACTTGTGATGAAGGGGATTACACACGGCGCTTGTGACTATTTGGTGAAACCTGTTCGAATTGAGGTGCTCAAGAACATCTGGCAACATGTAGTAAGGAGGAAGAAGTTTGAGTCCAAATCCTCCTGCCTAGACAAGGATCACCAAGAGAATAGAGGTGGTGGAAAAGGGGATTCACCAACTGATAATGCAAAGGGGAAGCTCCATAGAAAGAGAGAGGATGACGAAGAAGATGAAGAGAATGAGGACCCTACAAGCCAAAAGAAGCCTAGGGTTGTTTGGGCCGGGGAGCTTCAGATGAAGTTTGTTGCAGCAGTTCAGAAATTGGAGCAATTGGGGAAAAATGAGTCCTCTAGAACAATGATGGTGGTTATATTTTCATGCAACCTTTGTTACTGATGCCTTTATCTCCCTTTTCTGATGCAGAAGTTATTGCTAAAAGGATCCTTGACTTGATGAATGTCAAAGGAATTACCAGGGAAAATGTGGCGAGCCATCTCCAGGCACAAACATTTTCTTTTCTCTCTCTTCTAGTGTTTCCTTTAACTTGTTTTCTCGTCAATGTGTAAAATCCAAATTTAGGAATTCTTTGGCCTGACTAGTAACGAGTAATATGGAATCTAGAATGGACCCGGTAAATTTGGTGAATGTTGGCAGCCAATCGCCAGTATCCAATTAACTTAGCGGAGATCATGAAACAATTTGCGAAAACATAGAATATTGTGCAGCAGTTGGTTGCTTGTGTTTATAATTATCCTTGCTTAGATTATATTTATATAATGGATGCCAATATGCTTATTTCTTGGGTTGTGCTGCAGAAATACAGGATTATGCTTCGAAGGATCCAATCCATGGAAGATCAGCCAACAAACACTGTTGTTGAATTAGGGGGAAAAGATTTTTCCTCGATGCCGATGACTTCAGTCCATGGACTTGGAGATTTTCGAACATCTTCCGAAAGTGAGAGGATTTCAAACTCTGGCCTATCAATATCTCAAACACTTGGGATACTTGGTAGCGTGAATAGCCCCGCTAGGATTAGCCTCCATAACCTTTCTTCTTCTGCCCTAATCCAACATAATCATGCCCAGAACTTGAGTGATCCCATTTCTAACCTTGGGAAGCCCTATTCAGTTATTTCCCAAGCAAACCATAAGGACGGATTATTTCAAAGGAACCCAGCGCTGTTGAAGATTGACCAACTCCGCCAAAGTAAGTGCGTTTCTGGCATTCGTGAGTTCAATTCTGCTGGCTTTCCATCAACTTTTTTGGGTAATATAGTTCCAGTCAGTGGCTTGAGCCACTCTCTAACTTGTGGCTCAAGGAACCCTCTCTTTGTACAGGGAATTCCACAACAAACACGATATGGGGGACTATTTGGTAATCAGTCCACTTTCAAGGTGACCTCTTTGAACTCAGAACCTTTAAACGCTGGAATCAGCGGTCCTACTTTTCTGGATAGTGGGAAATGCAGTCAGAACTGGCGGAATACCATTCAACTATAAAAGTTTTCACCTAATCCTTTGTCATCGAGCAAACAAGTGAAAATTGATGTGCCGCCCCCTCATAGCATGAGAAATGCTAATTCTGCGAGTGGACTTGAGATTCAAAGAAACCCAGTTGATTTTTCTCAAGATTCAGATTCAGCAATAGACCAGTGGTTGGGAGAACATCAACAGGATGCCCAACACCCAAATCATATTATGGTTCCTTCCAACACTGTTATGGACCCATTAAGCCAGGTTTTGGATCAAAACCATAGAGTTTGCAATAGAAAGAGTGATGCGTCCTTGGTTAGCCAATCGAGCAGCAGCTTTTCAGATATCCTGCTGCTTAGTGATATTCAGAAATCAGCTATGGAATCACGGCCCTGTTTTGATGCCAGAGTTGGCACCCGGATTTGCCATGCTCCCGGATTTGTTCTCCCCGCCCCACACAAATCCGGTGTTTGGTTGCATTTTTCGGAAGGTGGATTTGAGAGGAGGTGGATTACAAATAAAAACATATCTTTCATAAAAACACTATTTTTGCATACCTTTCATAAAAACATATCTTTCATAAAACACTATTTTTGCATATCTTTCATAAAAACAGAGATACCTCCATCCTATATAGAAATATTCTTCCGGCAATTGTACGGATAGAACTATATAAAATTTTGAAAATAATAAAAATAATATGTAATCCACCTCCAGCCAGATATACCAACAATGGGGGGTACCCCCTATCGTTACCAAATCAGGGTGTATTAGGTCGATTTTACCCCTCCAAATCCACCTTCCAAATCCCAACTACCATCTACCAAAAGGGAGCGGGAGTATATCTGACAATGACAGTTAACTGGAATAGTCGCCAGAATCTGGAAAATCTAGCTATAATATGCAACCACAGCAGTGGGATTGAGAGAATTTGGTCAAGAGAGAGGGGTTTTAGTTGGTGTGATGGGGGTTTGTCCGGATCACGGGGGGAGGAAAGAGGGGTTGTTCGGATTTCACCGTGGATTTGATCAGTGTGCTCGCAGGAGAGAAGTGAAAATCACAGGAGAGAGAGAGAGAGAGAGAGAGAGAGAGAGAGAGAGAGAAAAGTACTGTAGCACTTTTCATCTGGAAGTGGAAGGAAAGGGGAAAAAATATTCTCCAATGGGCAGATTTGTATTTTCAATGGGTAAAACAAATGGTATCATTTTCCCCAAATCCATAAATACGTGCATTGATGAGTACAAATTAGGGTGTTAATTTTTTTTTCAGAAATTATTTTTTAACTTGAAATCTGGTTTCAATTTTTTTTTTGTATTTTTTATATTATGCATTTATTGTAATTATGATGAATTAGTCAATTTTATTAATTAAAATAATAAAGTGTGGGCAATTAAGTCATTTTCCCTGCCCCCCTATCTTATCATATTCACCCTCTAAATCCCCCTTGTAAAATAACCATCCAAACACCTCATATACAAATCCACCCTTCTTATGAGATGGGCTCACCCACATTACAAATCCACCCTCATTACAAATCCACTCTCAAATTCGCCATCATTACAAATCCACCCAAAACAAATCATCCAAACGGGCCGCACAAATGAGTTCAAGTGAAGACTTGGAGTACATAGAGGGGGATGGGAATAAAGCCATTAAATTCATGAGCCACGTATGAGGATACCCAACCCAGGGACCAGAGATCCTGTAACTGGGTTCAATGGGAAGAACGAATCATATGGTGGTCGTTAAAAAATGCACCAAATTATTTAATTCTATCCATCCCTATGGTGTGAGTGCATTTATCCTGTAATGTTTGGAGGTTGAGTTTCTAAGAAACTCTTAATGAAATTCTGTAGCTCTTATGAGTGGGGTGTTAGAATTACAGGAGCACCCTTGACATATTTCACCTATGTGAGCGTGGAGGTGAGGCCGCTTCCTATGAGAATTAGGCTTTATTCTAAAGACGCTCGTGAAAACCGGGATTAGCACAAGGCCGAAATGTGCTGGCTAATAAAGCTCATGTCAATACCTGGACTATTATGTGTGGACAGTTTTTTTTATTTATTTCCCCAAAGCAGTCATAGTTCAAGTCGGAGACCACTACTGACTCTGGAGTAAAGATTACCGTTTCACTAAGTGGAGGTTCAATGCAGAGCACACCTTCATGATGCATAATGTCCCTCTTTGCCCAAGAAGTCTCATTTAATATTAAAATAGGTGTGGGTGATATTACAATAATAAGCACCAAAAATTTAAAATTACGATGGACAAATTAACAGGCTGAGGCACGGAAATCTCGCTCTCTTTAAGGAGATTCAAACCCTCTACGGTAATAGACCGGTGCAGTAGAAAATCTCTTGGCTTGTCCCCTCCAGGATACAACAGCCCGATAATTTATCGTGTGGTTTGAACCTACTCTGCACAAGTAGGAGAACCCAAAGCTCCACCAAAATAAATACCCTTACACTTTGCCCAAGACTCTCACGTACATATTAAAACTTATAGGCTATTTTTAAATTAAGGGAATAAGATTTGAGAGAAGAAGAGTTGAGAGAAGAAGTTTTTTTCTTTTTTCCTATTTCTTTCGGCAAACACACACAGAGAAAAAGGAGGATAGCTCAAGCCTATTTATAGACCAAGGAAGTAGAAGGAGAGAGTAAGTCTCTTTCAAGTCTTCATAATTAATAAAAGGAAGCTTCTATTTTATCTTGGTCACCAAGTAAAAATATTAAATACCCTTACACTTTGCCCAAGACTCTCACGTACATATTAAAACTTATAGGCTATTTTTAAATTAAGGGAATAAGATTTGAGAGAAGAAGAGTTGAGAGAAGAAGTTTTTTTCTTTTTTCCTATTTCTTTCGGCAAACACACACAGAGAAAAAGGAGGATAGCTCAAGCCTATTTATAGACCAAGGAAGTAGAAGGAGAGAGTAAGTCTCTTTCAAGTCTTCATAATTAATAAAAGGAAGCTTCTATTTTATCTTGGTCACCAAGTAAAAATAAAGATAAGATATGCTCTAGATATCCTTGGTCACCAAGCAAAATCAAGATAAGATTAGGAAGATTTTATTAGATAAGCTACTTGGTTCCCAAGTAAAAATCAAGATAAGATTGGAATTTGATCTTCCAAGATAGCCAAAGATGTACACATGATTTGGACAGTCTAGCACCGATAAAATTAATATTAAAATATTAAAATATCCAACACTATCGTTTGGAGCAAACGAAATTACAGGGAAGCTTTTTTCATGAGGGTTATGATGACTCTTTGGATGATCTAATGGATGCAATTATCAAGCCGGTATGATTATGTTTCTAGCTTTTACCCTGTGGTTTTCGGATTGTATTACTCATGTGAGATTCACTTAGCCAAGCAACATAGGATTCGCATACCTTCTGCCCAGATACAAGCTTACCATAATAATAGTGTTTTGTTTCCATACTGAAAGGGTCTCCTTTCAAGATGAACTAGGGGGGTGAAAATATCCCCCAGAAATTGAAAAATGCCTTTTCACAGTTGTACTTAATGTAGAAACATAATATAGTTGCCATTGACGTGTGCACAAATTCTTTAAGGCCGTCTGAAAGATTTGCAAACTTAAAATTCTTTCTTAAATTATCCGTGACAAGGAGTCGTCGTTTTGCTTTAGCTTTCTCCTTCTCCGTTTCAAATGTAAGCTATGTGAGAGTTTTTTTTTTTCCTTTTCAGAGGAGCTGTAATCCTATAATGTTCCTTTCTGGAGAGAAAAATCCGCCATCTCTTATATATTGTATTTGCTTTACAGGTACAAGATGGAAGTGGAATAGTGGATGGAGAATTTGAATTTGAATTTGATGCTTCCTCCTTCAAATCATGTTAAAGAGATTTGTATCTGTCGATTCTTAGAGAAAAGCCAGAGCCACAACAGTACAAGTCTACCCATGAGGGGTTTCTCATCGTCTTGTGAAAAAGAATTCTTTGCTTTTGCATTTTATCTTTTTCTTTTTGTGTAGACTTTACAATTTTAATCCCTTGGCCCAAAGTTTTATTTCATGTTTGCAATTGCCAATGCCACGCTTGCTGCTTTGCTTTTTTATTTTAGTTTATTACCTTAACTCTCTTTTTGTCCTGGATCCTGTATTCCAATTGACAGAAAAATGATACAACATATCCTCAATCACAGAAAGTATTATCTCCAGAAGCAAAAATGAGTTGAATTGTGAACCGAAATGATTTGCAAGTGATACAGCTGACAATGGAGATCTATTGATATAAGGTGCCATTTCAGGCCAAATAGAAGTTATACAAGAGAGACAGATGAGCGCCCGCGCACAAAGATCTTGAATCTGCTATAACAAGATAACGAACATAGAGCCAATTTGCTTCCTTCTAATTTGCTTGGACAAGTGTATATAACAGAACCAACAATTCTGATTGTTGAAGTTTTATTCCCCTTCCCAACCCAGTTGACGGGCTCTTCGCTCCCACAAGGAAGTAATTTTCTTTTCCTTGATCCACAAGGCCTCAGACCGCTCTCTTGCCTGCTCACACGTCTCAGTGGCAGTGTTGCATTTTTCAGCCTCTTTCTGGTACAGAGAAGCAATCCTTCTGGCTTCTGCAAATGTAATGTTGATATGGTGGTTATGTTCTTTGCTAACAGTCTCCCTCAGCTTCATCTCCTCCGACAAAAGGTCGACAAACTGCTTTCCCATCTCCTCTTTGAGATCCGGATCATCTCCTCCACAATCTATTTCCATCAAAGACATTATTTTTTTCAGCGACCATAATTTCAAGGAAGTTAAGTCTTCACGATTGCAATACAATAACCCGATAAATGGAGCATTGAAAAAGATCAAACGGAAAAGAAAACCAAATCCGCCATGTGTTTTATGCAAGAGCTCATATAAAGCACAATATGTGAAAGCCGTCGTACAGGTGAAATGGAGCCTCTGTAGGCTGAGTAAAATACCACCAATGAATTATCTAATTGATTTAACACTCAGCATCAAATTTCTATTCCCAAGCAAGGTGATTTTCCAAATTCCTATCATTTGCTCTTTTCATGGATAGCATTTCAAATATCTTCATACTTTGTTGACTTCACATTACAACTTCTCCATGTCAATTGCATAACTCTTTACTCGACCAGCAAAGTAGAGGTCATTAGTAGGGTAACTCTACGGCCACCCTGCCCCTTAACAGTCACTATTCACATGAAAAAATCACACAGCCTCATCTTTTGGGACCTTCCGTTGATCTTTTGTAATAAAAAAACTCGAACTTCCAACCCACCATACCTGTTGGAATTCTTTCTCTTACGGATGACAACCAAAACATTCAGCCAGTTTTGACGGAGAAAAAAATGGGTCATCACACAATTACCAACTTACAAAAATTTCACCAATTAACAGCTACTCTGACAATGACACGTACCGAAATGGTTCTTGACACTCAAAAGTCATACTTTTGTACATTCTAGTATCTTTCAAGTCTCAAGAGAAAACAAGTTGAAGATATTCTATAGAAACATGCACAGCTCCTACGGTGTATTCAAAATTTAAACCCACCAGATATAAATTTGAAATAATGAAGTTCCATCCACGCTCATAATATCAAAGGAACAAAGGAATATAATAATATTTTGAACGTCACAAGGATGGAAGAAAAGTTTCTAGTAATACAGTTTTCACTTTTTTTTAATAACACTCATAAAAAATCCAAAAAATGGATATATATATATATAGGGTAAACTTCTAGTCCGGACTTTTTATAAAAAAAAATTTTGACGATCCGATCCGTCCAATGTGTTCAGAAGGTGTTTTCAAGAGCCCTCGCGGAAAATTTTCAAAAAAAAACACCGGGAAGGGCTTGATCCAAGCAGTTTTCGTAAAAATATATAAATACAGTTTTTGCGAAAATTGCTTGGATCAAGCCCTTCCCGGTATTTTTTTTTTGAAGATTTCTCGCTTGGGCCCTAGAAAACACCTTCTGAACACATTGGACGGATCGGATTTTCCAAAAAAAAATTGCAACACAAAAAAACCCCATTTTTTCCTTAAATCCGGGAGTGTGGACTAGAAAATCCACCTATATATATATACACACGATCTTAACAAATTTGAGGAATAACAAGTGAAATAATCATCAAGAAGTTTTCAGGGGACAAAGTCTAACCTGTAACAGAAAGATTGGCCAACCCTGCAAAAAAGAAACCATAAATCATTAACACTGCTAATACGATTGCATGCTACTGAGTGGAAAAAGAACTTATGATAACAATTAACATGAAGAAAATAATGTAACTAATGATTCTTTTCCACTCCACAAAACTTCCAGGAGAGATTGGCCATTGACAGGTAAATTTAATGCTTAAGAATCTTTGAAGGTGAAGAAACAACCCCACAAGCTTCTAAGGGATACGCACCCACGAAAACTGGGATTGCAGACCCACAGGTCATGTTTATTCAGTCATAAAAACTGTAGAACTTAATACATTAACAATCAGAAAACAAATTTACAGAAACATATCGCAGCAAGCATAAAAGAACTCCACTGTATTGCACCGCTTGCATAAAAGATAAAGCAGACATCTTCATTATTAGTAAGAACAATTGTTATGTAGAATTATAAAGGGGATTCTTAAACAAACACGAATAACCTTATAACCAGGATGAAAATGAAGATATCCTGAACTTGTGAAAATTTGTCTTAGATTTTTTGGCATAAAAAATCTTTCAAACCTCGGAGCAAGCAACTTAAAAAAGTATCTTTAAGAGAGAGAGAGAGAGAGAGAGAGAGAGAGATCTCCAAAATAAGAGCGAGAAGCATTACATAGTTAGGAGGGAACTCTTTCAGAGCACGGGCATTGTGAAAGCCACCTCAATTCTACCTGAAATCCCCTTTACTGCATAGAACTAATCAATTGGAGTACTTTCCCAGCTTAAGGGAATGACAAGCTCATTTCTCTCTCATCCAGAATAAGAATCTAAAAAGAAAAACCTTCCATTGTGAAAACCGCAATTTGTTCAATCCAAAAGAAGGGCTTTCGGTTGGACAACTTTAAATTAGCACTTAATTTACTTATCATTTTGAAACTTCAGAGCTCGTAAATAAAAACACCAATGAGCCAATTCAAGTTTTTCTGATGCCATCAAACTGAACTCACATCGAGTATCTCAATTCTAAATAAGGTAACCTTGTGTATTAATACATGACCAAATCCAGATTTCCATCGAAAGTAAGAAAAAACGTTTGCTTTCTAGTTTTACAGGGGTTTAAGTAAAACAAGAGATAAGATATGCGATCATTTTATTTAGAACATCAAACTGGATACAACCAATACCCAAAGGTGCAACTTTATTTTTCCCTAATCATACCCTAAGGTGTAACTGGGGACGGCACTTTTCTAACACATTCAATTGTTTAATACTATAAGATCAGATCACAGATAGTGTAGTAAAATCCCCAAAATACATAGCAAAATGAGGTAGATAAACCGCAATAACGAAACACCACAAAGCATATATCAATATACTCTTTGTTAGATGTTCAAGTGTAAATTCAGGAAAAAGGAGATCATTATCAGACAAATGGATCAGAATTACAGAAAATTCGAATTGGGTTTAGCTCAGCCCCTTGTGTGATAAGAAAGGGTAAGGAGCCAATCAAGAAACACTATTTTTGTACTCCCTCTCCATTTCTCACCAAAGTACTCAATCCAAACAGTGATTTAGCAAGAAACTCTAATTCTTTCTTTTCTTTTCTCATCAAGAACACTATGAATCTAGAAATGTGAACTGGGTACCGTTAAATTTCGCCAAAATCATGAATCAACAACAACAAATACATGTACACGGAAACCCTTATATGCAGGCATATAGATGTAAAAGCAAAAGATGTTGGTACCTGGGGCAATCTTGAGAAGGGAGAGAGGAGGAGGGCAATCACAAACGCAAGGACTGCAAGCACTCGAAGCGCCCCCCAATCTAAGCCCTTTCTTGAACTTCCAATAGAGAGCTGGGCCAGAGACGCACAGAGCCGATACCACTGCGAAAACTACCAAACAACACCTCAAACAAGCCCCAGATCGCCTTGACATCTCTCTCTCTCTCTCTCTCTCTCTCTCTCTCTGGGTTCCTCTGGAGTACAAGATCTAGTGCACTGTGATGGGTTGACAGGTTTTACGTCTACGGAGGAAGTAGGTGGATTGATGGGTTCACATTGATGAGGTGTAAATCAGAAATGTTTTTATCGAACGAAATTGGTACCAGTTTGGTAGTGTGAAACAGAACAAAATTGGCAATAGCTCTGTACAAGTGGTTCATCAAGTTTGGTTATGACACAAGCCAATGTCAAATTAGTTTTCATTGAGTCCAATCTAGAGTAGTTGAATCTTTTATACTTAAGTTAAATGAGCCGAGTTATGGCTTATTTGAGCTTGATTTGAAACTTTTACAAGCTACAAAAATTTATTTAGGTTAGTCACTTATCTTAAATAAATTTTTAACGAGCAAACACGTGTTCAAACCCGAGTAACTTGCCCTAATGATTTCCACTCTCTATTGTGGAAAAAAGGATAGATTGGACTTTTTCACCTCTGACCTTTTTCCAAGATACAATTTAACTCTGTCATCTTTTTCGGATTTAAGCAAGGATTTTTAATTGCATTGCTGAAAACATACTCATCTAATTGGAATTTCAATAGAAATTATTCTTGTTTGAGAGATTTCTCCTCATAATACTGATGATCATTTTTTTTTCTCAGTGGAGTGTTAGTTTTTATATTCATTATGTCGCCATGAGATATTTTATTTTATTAGCCCAAAAAACCATGAAATAATATTATAAGTTGACTACTTTTCAGAGTTAGATGTATGAGTCCAATTTTTTTATGGTTTGTAAGAATTGTAGTAATATAATTATTCTACTATTATTTTTGTGTATATGTCTGAAGATTAGAATAATTAATAATTGAGCCGGTGTCAACATAATTAAAATTTAGTCAAATGACAGCGATGCAACTCGTGCATGTCTGCTAGTATCAGTTTATTCCAATTTTTAACTCTCCATTATTTTAATCATAATCTTTTAGAAACTTTATTTTTTCTTAACAAAGTATAATTAGGCACGGGCACATGCCCAACTTTCGTGGAGTACACGTTAGTTACAGGTAGAAAAAATGGAAAGTCTGTTCACCCATATCAATTTTTTTAGGGCATGCATTTAATGCATGTTTCTTCAAAAAATTAATTTCAATATCTGTGTATTATCCTTTCATTTTCACTTATGCAATTATTTGTAAACATTTATGCAGGCATCATTGAACAGGCGATTTGTGGATGGACCATGGAAAAGGAAGCTTGCAAAGGAGTGGCGGCATGGTGCTACGAGCATGTCGCTTATGGTGCTTCTTGTGTTTATGCTTTATCGTCTACTTTTGTGGAAGCTGTTGCAGTTTTGGAGGCTGTCAAATGGGCGGCGCTGGCAAGCTTTAGATGCTTGTAAATTTTGACGAATAGTATAGAAATTGTTAGTGCCTTATGTGATATTACGAATGCTAATGTAATAGTTAGGAATATCATCATGGATATCTAGGATATTTGTCGGATTTCATTTTGTTATGTATGTGTGGTTAAAGGCCACCCGTCAAGAGCTGAGACTGGCTTACAATCTTGCACAGAGTCGCCTTTGTAATATTTTAGCTAATTAATGCATGTGTATGTTTATGGTTCAAAAAAAAAAAGAATTGGAAATCTAAACATTTTTTTCTTTGAATTTTGAAAGAACTACTTGGGACATCCCAAAATTAAATAAAAGACTAACGAAATGGGATATAGGGAGTATAAGTGCGGTCCCTTGACCCTAGTTAATTTGATTTCGCATAGGGATATTGAGTAGTTTACAACAAACTTTTGCAATTTTAACTCTACAAAAAATTTGTAAATTGTTCTCTTCGTCTCATCGAGAGGAACCCAAAAACCACAAATTTAAAAAAATCTCAAGCGGTTGCTTCATTTTGAGAGTTGATAGCACATCGCTTCCTGGTGCATTTATGGTTTCAAAATATTGGAGTACATGTGTTTGGGACCAATTATAAAAGCAAATTTACAGTTATTGGAATATATCTTCATTATAATTAAGTTTTTAATTCAGTTATTTCTTTGAATTAACAAATACAAAAAATAACTTGCTTATAAATCTTTTCTTTTTTTTTTTTTGCCCCTCTAACAAAAAATTCTGGCTCCACCCCGCTTGTTGCACTACTTTTCCTTTGAAATGAACATGACAAAAAGCAATCTTTAGCACTACAAAGAACAACAAAAACAAAGCAAATTTACTCATCTTGGCTTGTAATCAATTAAAAAGGTTTATCATCCTTGTTTAATATCCCTATAATACTCATCAATCCATTTCTGAATTATCTCCGCTTCTTGCCTCCTCTGCTGAACCAGCCACTCTGGATCATCTTTTGTTGCAGACCGGAAATCCACATGGTGAGCCCCTGATATAATGAAAAATCAATGAAGGATAAAAAATGGTGTAAACGCGATCTGTAATCTTTGTGGGAAGGCCTAAAATGATGAACAGATGACTTGCTCACCTTTCTCAGTCACGAGCGCTGTAATCGTAGCTGATATGTTTTTCAGCACGCTGAGTAATGAATTAATTGGACACTTAGGATCATTATGAGTGCAACAATACAAAATACATGAACAAAATTCGCGCATGTAAATAGAGTTGAACTAACCCGCCTCTGCTCCAAGGGTCTTGCATTCCATTAGAAAATATGATGTTGCTTCCTGATCTCTTTAGCACTTGCTCAATTCTCTGCTTTTATACGAAAACATTGAGAAAAGAGATGAAGTTTGGTACGATAAAAACTAAAAAATGGACTTTGAGTTGGTATGTTCCATCGTTGAAGCAACCACGAGGAGTAGGATACGATATAAAGGAGATGCAAAAACTCACCCCGCCACCAAATTCAGTAGTGATCCAATGTGGGCGAGGCATAACGCCATATTTCATCCTGCAACTCTCTGCAAACTCCTTATAATCGTAGGAAGACGGAGGAAACATGCTTTCGTTGGAACAAGTCATTGGCATTACCATCTCAGTACATGCCTGGAAAAACAATGTGAAGTTTTAAAGGATTTTTTTTGCATAACATGTTATGCAAAAAAGGAACTCTTGATAACTGGTTTGGAATCACGGTTTGATTGCCATGGCTCCATCGTTACCATACTATAATGTCTTAATGGCATTCAAAATCTTGAATTAGCATTCATTTGAAAACTGGGATGACAATTTCGTGTTAGTGTATGTACCAATTTAACTATTTACCTGCCAGCCCCAACCATGGAGTCCATGAGCGTCACGTTCATTTTCCAAGTTGAAACATTTTTCAGACTGTGTATAGTTATAATATAAGCTTGCAGCAGCAAAAGCTTTGCTAAGCTTGGTAGCTCCATGTGAGAATCCATCGATAATCTTGCACATCTTCATTCAAAACAGAAAAAATGTTATTCAATTCAAAGGTACCAAAAACTAAATGTTGAATTTTAAGGTTGATGCAATGAACTTGAAATAGACATATATACCTCGTCCACGGGATAAGCAGGTAATGGCATCATGAAGTTGGCTTCTGTTGGGTAATTCACCATAGCTGTATAAACAAAAGCTTCCCATAACCAGTTTCGAACCGAATACATTGACTGAAGGTTCCTGAAATACAGAGAAATTGTCCACGGAAATCTAAAAGATTGAACAAAGGTCTAATTAATTATCCAACGAAGAGTTACGACTTGTGACCGTGTGTGTGGGAGGGGCTGCCTACTTCATCAATTGGCATTGCAACACACTAATCACTTTTCTGCATAAAATTCAAGCCGTAGAGTCTTTTTCCTTCCCTCAAACATATGATCTAAGTAAAGCCATGAATCTCAGAAGTTCTTTATGCTGGGGGAACATCCTTTTAACCTAATCACACTATTATAAGCACAAGAACTTTATTTGGTAGATAAAGCTGTGAGAAATCATTTCTTTTCCTATAAAACTGAGAACTTGAAGCTAATGACTTCGGTATCTACAAACTGGTTTTGACCCACCATCGCAACTCTCAGCTTTTCCTCTTCTGTGGCTTTTTTCCTTTGTTGAGTTGATTCATTACCAAAATCTAAACCTTTAAAGCCTTTTTGACAAATTCCGAAAGATGGTCATCCATTTCTTCCCTTTTCTTTTCCAATTTCCATTTTCTATTTTAACTCACTTGCAAGTTCTGAAGTTTCTGCTGAGTTCAGCCAACCCGTCTTTTTTAGCCGAAAGAGCTTCAAGTTCTTGCCAGCTCCCCTTTATCACCTCATAGCAATTCAAGCTTGCCTCCTGCACATGACCATTGATTATCACCACAAGCTGGAGAGAGAGAGAGAGAGAGAGAGAGAGAGAGAGAGAGAGAGATATTCAGCCTTTTTTCAACACAGACCTTGTAATCCATGGAAACACCATCGTAGAAGCTGGACCATGGGGTTATATCATCAAATTGCAATATTGGGGCTGAAGATGCCAAAGCTCCAATTGCTATGTGAGGGTATTTCAGTCTAAACCAGGCAGCCAACACTGTATGTGAGAACATTGAATTCATAAGTACCAAACGAAGGCATTAACTGCTGTCCATAAATGCTCCCAATACAAGAAAAATCTGTAAAATCCAAATAAATCATGCTACATGTCCAACAATTTCAGCTCCAACCATTTATAATCCTCTCACATGCATGTGGGACCCTCACACAATTATAGATGTAGACCCCATGTGTATGTGAGGAGATTGTAAATGGTTGTACAAGTAGCATTTTTTAATCCAAATTTGCCATTCACCAAACTTTTAAGGACACTATCAAAGATCCACCCAAATGTCAGACCAAACATCCCATAAATACCGAAAGGGAAAAAATATTTTAAGGGACTGTTTCTCAACTTACTTCCTCCATAAGACCCACCAAAGACAACAACAGGGGATGCCTCAGAAGAGTGGTTCTTCTTCAAGCTCCTAATCAAAACTGCAAAATCTGCCAATGCCTGCTGTGAGTTCAAGTACCCCAATTTCTCTGTAGATTTGTAGGAATCCTTCCCAAAAGGCGTGGATTCTCCATAAAACCTATGCTGAAAAATCACTCATTCATACAAAATCCATTAGCAATCTCAGCAGCCTTCTTGAAAACCCACCAACAAAGATTGTTTTCAAATTTCAATACTCCATATACAGTAAATTTCTCAAAAACCCATCACAATCAGTTTACGTTGTGTTCGAGAGAAACGCAGATAGAGATTTTGAGCTTTACGTCTACTACTCCAATGACGTTGGTTTCTCATTTTTTTCTGTAAGTGCTAAAACTCCTAAAAGAGCTAAACACTAATTTCGAGACAAGTCATATGTCACAATACATCAATTACTTTTAGCACTATCAGAAACAATGAAAACCACTCGGAACTTGAGTTCAATTACTCAAATTTTCGTGAATAACCAGACAAAAAAAGTAATAAATATCCTCAAAACCCATCAAAATTTGTGCAAATTGTGTAAGAAAAAGCAACAAAGAAGGTGAGTATGTGAATTTTGAGAGCAACCCAGATGGTGGTTTTAGGTATGGGTCATACCTCAATGAAGACAAGAAGAGCATGGAATTTGGGGGCAATGTCAATCATAAATCCAGTGTTGGCCGCAAACCACTCAATATTGCCTTCATTGCCGGTGTAGACAAAGATTGGCCCCCCCTGGCGCCAGTAGTGGTTGTTGATGAGGTACTTCTGGTAAAATATTTTGTAGCTCTGGGGTTGGAAAGTGAAATGGTCTAGGAGCTGAGGAAAGTAATAAGTCTTGAATGGAATCTCTGGCTTTATTGAGGGCTTATCTTGTTTCTGCAGTGAAGGTTGGTATGTTGTTATTCTGGGAAAGAATGTTGGGGTTGATTGTGCTGGTGATTGTGTTAAAGATATGGTTAGGAGAAGTAGGATGAGGAAGGGAGAAGATGGAACCATACTCTCTCTCTCTCTCTCTCTCTCTCTCTCTCTCTCTCTCTCTGTGTCTTTGTGTGTGTGATGAGTGAGGAGTGAAGTTGCAGATACTGTTCTGTGAAAGTAGTAAATCAAAGTTGTTAGTTCTGTTGTTTAGTGGAGTATCCTTTTTTTTTTTATGTTGGCTTTTTGTAGAGTTTGTGCAAAAAGTTCTTTCGCAGGGATGAGACTGAATCCGTGAGCTTTTGCGATCAGACTAAGCATGGACCTGCTACGCTCTTGTCTTCATCCACCTACGGGTAAATGCCAAATGTGTTTTGCTCGTGGGTTGTCGATACCGAATGACAACTCTAGAAAATCTTAGAACGGCATTTGTTTGTTTAGTCTACGACTCTATTGTAAATCATACCCATACGTAATCAATTCATTAATTTGGTTTCTTTGCTTGAATTATTGAACTCTACTTTTGAACTTTTGGAATCATGCCGGTGCCAGCCCGAGGGCCAACTCAACGGCCAATTATACCTGGCCCTCCACAAGCAGAGAATCCTAATCAAAGGGCAAAATTATTCTAGTGCTGCCAGATATCTGGCCCCAAACCCTCATAATGAGGGGTAAACAATATACTAACACAGCATGATGTTGTGTACATTTAGCTGCAAAGAACTCACCCGGTCTACACGAGTGACAATCTGTTTTGCAATTAAGTAAGTAATTATTAAGCGGTGTTCAAGACCCTTATCCACTATGCATTTCGGTGGAATTCATGCCTTTAGTATTACGGGTACCCACGAGAGCTTTGCTTTGTCCTTTTAGCTGCTCAAGAGAGAGCTGATTGCTTGATTGCTTTGTCCTTATATTTAAAACACTTGTTCAAATACAATTGCGTCCGGAACTAATCAATGCATGTTCAAACGTGTGCGTTGAATCGTACCAAATCTGTGCTCTGAATTTGTGTTCCTGGGTGTCCTCTTGTTTGTTTCTTTTTATATCCAAAAGTTCAGATCCAGGGAAGGTAAAGCCTGAGCAACGATTGGGCTTGAAGGGTACACGACATATCACATATGGGTGCGTCTAGTCTAGAAATGGGACTTTTACTGGCCGACCCCATTTTGTCAGTTGCTTCCTATCCAAACCCACCTCATGTCAAACAAATTTCACTTAAGTCCATTTCATACGCCATAAGTATTTTCTCTCTCCATTATTGTGTACGCGCTCTCTCTCTATCACTTTTCCCATTTTTCGACAACAATAAATAGTGAATGTTCCAAAAAAAACTCTTCCACGTGGGTTAGCATTATTGACCCCATCTCTCTCTTCTTTCTCTCTCAATCAATAATGACCGTGTGTCAACAGAAACACATGCACCTCGCTGTCCTTTGTCTCTCTCTCTCTCTCTCTCTCTCTCTTTCTTACTCGTATCTTTTAAAACTGTAAGTATTTATAATTTTTATCATGCGTACATCTTTTTAATAAAATTTAATTTATTAGAACCTATTCGACGACATCTACCAAACAAGACCAATATTGAATATAAAATTATGTGTATGAAAAAAAAAAGATTTTTTGGTTGTAGATTTTGGAGGATGTGAATTCTTTGATTTTGTAGAGTGTGATTCTACATTTGAAGGGTGTGAATTTTGCATTTGAGGGTGTGTGAATTCTTTCATTTCGGGGAGTGAGTTTGTGCAGATGATGTGTGAATTTTGTATCTAAGGTGTGTGAATTTTTTCATTTTGTGGAGTGTGAATTCTACATTTGAGCGTGTGAATTCTTTCATTTTGGGTTGTGAATTGTGTATTTTTTTAAGATGTTAGTTGTGCAGAGGATGTGTGAATCTTGCATTTGATGTGGGGTGGATTTTTTTATTTATTTTGGAGGGGTGAATTTTGTAGTTTGAGGTGTGTAAATTCTTTCATTTTTTGGGTATGAATTGTGTATTTGTGTAAATTAGTCATGTGAAAAGATTCACAACCATTTTGAATAATTCATACCATCTAAAAATGAAAGAATTCACACCTATTCTGAACAATTTACATCCCACAAAATGAAAGAATTCACATCCTTTAATTTTTTTATTTTTCTGCACACAATTTTATATTCAATATGGGTCTTGTTTGATAGATATCGGCGAGTAGATTTTAATTTTTTTTTTCCAAATCAAATATCTAAATTAAAAGTTATAAATATTTAAAGTTTTAACAATAAAAAGAAGAGACACACAGAGAGAGAGAGAGAGAGTGTGTGTTAATGTGAGTAAAGGAAGAGAGAGAAAAGAGAGAGATAGGATAGTTAGTAAAAAAAGTGAAGGGTAGCTTTGCTGATAAGTCCAACCGTGAGCACGTGACTACTGACGCGGCACGCATGCGTCAAATAAGGAATTCTCTTCTCTCACGTGCGCGCTCAGGATTTTTGTGGAAGAGAAAAACAAAATAAGGTTTAAAAGAAAGCTCCCACAAAAAATGGGAGCGGCCTGACATTTCCTGCCTAGAAAAATACTAACGGGAGCTGGTGAGATAATGGTCCAAAAAGCCTGGACAGGCCGGGAAAAACCCGATGGAGATCCCCAGATAAGAGTAGGCCCAATAGTCGTTATAGGCCT
The DNA here is from genome assembly GCA_022606695.1 of Vaccinium macrocarpon. Lineage (NCBI taxonomy): Eukaryota > Viridiplantae > Streptophyta > Magnoliopsida > Ericales > Ericaceae > Vaccinium > Vaccinium macrocarpon. The sequence continues at coordinate 1,767,015 of CM040171.1, read as the reverse complement.
ATCAGAAGAGGCTGAGCCCAATCCTCACATCCTCCTCTCTTTTTTCTTTGTTTTTTTTTGGTGAACTAGAATAGAAAAAGTTTTATTACAGGCTGGTACAAAAAATAAATATTTATTACTACTAACTTCATTAAGATCAATCACTTTTTTTTGAGTTTAGGCCCAGGGTGCATTTTTCAATTATAAGATTTTAGTGGTTTAGACATTTTCATAGGGTACCCTAGGATTTAAGTTGAAGGTGCACTTTTCTATTATATGATTTTTAGTGGTTTATACACTTTCATAGGGTACCCTAGGATTTTAGACAGTTTCATAGGCTACCCTTGAATTTTAGACAGTTTCATAGGCTACTCTAGGGTTTAGGCAATTTCATAGGATTTGAGGTTTTAAAATTAAAAGGAAAAAAAAAACTAACTAGTTGGGGACAGACGGGATGGGATATCACGGATTGACTTTTCTGCCGCTCAAAATTCACATGGGCTCTACACAAAAGGAGAGCGCGCAGTGCATTTGGAATTTTTTTCGGAGCTTATGGTGCAGGTCTTCTACAAAGTGGAGCAGCTACGAGGAGATCCTTCACATCATTCGGAGGGTCATCATCAGCACCATATGATCTTCTTGGTTCACTGCCCTCCTAGCTAATCCTAACATCATATGTAGAATGAATCGTATTTGGATAAAGTCCATTTTCAGGTTTAATTATTTTAGGAGCAAGCTTATGTACAGGATCCGTATGTAACCGTTTTACAGTTTACACAGACAAGTTTTTTTAGAAGCTTGCGCATGTTGAATGACTCCAAAAAATCTACAAACACAATTTTCAGAGGCGTTCGATACATAGATACTATGCTCGTACTATCAATTCTCACTCTCACAAATTTTAATAGTTTGAGTTGTGATTCAAAGACGCTTTCACACTAGCGTTCACGCTCTTGCTCGCACATGCACACGCGAATTATGTGATGTAGCAGGTGCATAGCCAAGATTTCATTTTATGAGTGGCTGGGATTTAAAATGGGAAAACCCTTCGCTAATAATAAAATTGTAAAATTCAATTATTTTCAATTGATTACCGTAATTAATTGAAATAAAATTGGCGTATTTAAAATCCTTACGGTTGTGTTTGGTTTGAGTTTTGAGATTTGGTTTTTGTAATGATTAGATGGAGAAATATTGATAATAATTAAAAAAATAGGTATTAATGATTGGAAAGAGAGAAAGAAAAAAATAAAAAAATATTTAAAAATAGGTGTAATAATTAATAATTGAGGAAACCGATTTTTAAAAATCAAAACGAACAAGGTCTACAAGACTTTATAGGAAAAAAGAGGGAGAGAGAGAGAGAGAGAGTACAAATCAAATAAAAGTATAAATGAGAGTATTTTACTTATTAAATACATATGTATATCAAACGTTTATAAAAACTTCTCTATTTTACGGTTTAACTGTTTGACAGATAAAACCCATAACACATTCAGGTAACACACATTCTCAAAATTTGACATAGATACAAGAAGTCAAAAGTAGGCCGGGGGAGATTTTTGACTTTTCATTTTCCAAGTTTCTCGTTATGATTAGCAAAAAAACCTACAAAATTTTCTACACACATCTCTCAAATACTACTCATGTTACAAAATTCATTATGCAAGTACATTTTTTCCAAACACACTTATCATATTCAAAATACATTATGAACGTAATAAAAAACAACAAATTAAAAATAAAAAAAAAACACTAAAAATGAAGCTCTCAAACACCCATATATTTTAGCCCAAACAACTGAATTATTTATAAAAATAAAAAAATAATAAAAACTACCGACAAGAGTTGTCTCGAACGAATATCTAAAAGCCTTGTGTTGATCTATTCCCGCTACATGAATGAAAGAAGCTCTCAAACACTATATTTTAGCCCAAACAACTGAATTGTTTATTTTAAAAAAAAATACCGACAAGAGTTGTCTCGAACGAATATCTAAGCCTTGTGTTGATCCATTCCCGCTACATGAATGAAAGGCCCTCATTCCTCCACGTCTAACTCAAAAATCACAAATTGCACCTATCCCGATTTGCAGTATCTGGGCCTTCGTTTACCTTATCAACAAACGAAACCCCCTGGAAAAAAAAAAATATATATATATATATATATACGCATTGATACATATCTCAAAATCCCTAATCTTTCTCTCACTCTCTCCAAAAAATGGCCAAGAAAGAAGTGGAAGCGGTGAAGGGTCTAGACATAGAGAGGTACATGGGTAGGTGGTACGAAATAGCCTCATTCCCATCAAGATTTCAACCCAAGAATGGAATCAACACAAGGGCTACCTACACATTGAAGGAAGATGGGACTGTGAATGTGCTGAATGAGACTTGGAATGATGGGAAGAGAGGGTATATTCAAGGGACTGCTTACAAGGCTGACCCTAAAAGTGATGAGGCCAAACTCAAGGTCAAATTCTATGTTCCCCCTTTCCTACCCATCATCCCTGTTGTTGGAGATTACTGGGTTTTGTATCTTGATTCTGATTATCAGTACGCTTTGATTGGCCAGCCCACCAGGAAGTATCTTTGGGTATGTCTCTTTTTCTATACTTACTTACGTACGTCTGATATATAATATGCACTTCTTTATAGTACTCGTACTTGTGTTGTACTGGAGTATTATTATTTGCACTGTTTTACTTTATAATATGCCCTGAATTCCTTGCGTTCCTCCGTGTGAATATTTTAGGAAAATGCTAAACTCTTCGGACGATGTGTAAAATACGAATTATTATCCGATAAAAATGTATTAATATCCGGGGTATTGCTATCCGTGAAATATGTATTGAAATTCGAACTTCGTTCGTCTTTGTATTCATATCACCTACTGTCTAGTGGGCGGAAGTTAGCAAGACTCATATCATTATAGCCATATGTTCTGTATGATCGTGCATCAAAATTTGTTGTGTATTTTGAGACTCACACAATTGTGTTGGATTTGTTTTGATGGGATCGATTGGAGAAGAAATTGGATTTAATAAACTTGTGATCTCATCTCAGGCGTGTGTAGGTGTCTTTTTATGGAGGGAATAAGTAGTCTTGGGTGTATTCACAGAAATATGCCAAAGAATGCAATGCTTGGACATGTGGTTTTGGCTTTTGGATGATAAGATCACTCATTCTGTGAAGTTATATTCCTTTATTAGTAGCAAACGGGGCCTTATTTTGATTAGTTTCATTATCTCCCTGTATTGTGGTTGAGGACGTGCATTAGGACTAAGGAGATTGGACTTGAGCTCTTAACAAGGTTTTTCTTGTTGTATTTTGATTGTTGCCCAAATAGTTACTATCATTTTCTGATGTGGAAAATTAGGAAGAAAGAAGCTAAAGTTAGGGAAGTGAAAGAAAAGGAAAATAAAGTCGAAGATGTGGTATTTACGGGCGTTGTTTTCTCTTGTTTAAATTTGTGATATCCTTTGCAATTTTGCTTACCGTATTGTAGAGAGTTTTCACTTGTTTGTCTATTGCTACTGTTATTGTTTCTTTCATCGGCCTATTGCTAGCGTTGTTTAGTAATGCTGCACAACATGAATGGTTCAAATCTTCATACTTGATGAATCAGTGAATGGTTCCCGAGTTTCGATACAGAAAGAAACCGTCAAGTAATTTGTCTAGCTATTATATTGTTGAAAGTTAGGTATACTTTGGTTGCGTTTGGTTGTCGGAATGATAAGGAAGAAATGAAACGGCTGTTATCTTGGCCTCCATTGGAATTATCACTTGTCTAAATTGGTGAATGACGATTCAATTCGTATGTTTGGTCATTTATTTAGCGAACCATATGTAAAACGATGTTTTCAAGGTAATGAAATTCTATTTCCAACCTTCATTCTTATGAACCGAACATTGCATTGGTACTTCTATTGGTTTGTATCTGTTTTTGTTAGCCTGTCTTTAATCTGAAACTCAATTCTAAATTCTTTTGGTGGTTCTGTTTCTTCAAGATATTATCCAGACAGAACCATCTTGATGAAGAGATCTACAATCAGCTTCTGCAGAAGGCCAAAGAAGAGGGTTATGATGTGAGCAATCTTCACAAGACAACACAAACTGACCCCCCACCAGAGGGAGATGAAGGCCCCAAGGACACCAAGGGCATTTGGTGGATCAAATCCATTCTAGGGAAATAGGCAGTGCCAAAACCCAAGTTGGATCAAGATATTATAATGAGGCATAAAAATAAGGGGCCTACCCTAGTTGCAAATTCTAGACGGATGGTGTTTGTTCTTGTAAAGTAGTAGTCTGCGTCCAAGTTTTGGACAGTTTGTGTGTGAATGTGCATAGTTTTGGTTTCCTTTGTTTTGAAGATTCTGTGATGTTTCCACGTGTTTGGTGGGATGGATTTGTTGGTACCATGAATGTCTTTCATTTGACCTATGTGTCCTTTTTTCTTGTTGGCTTGTCTATGTCATGCCCATTGTTTTCCTGCACAATGGGCTCCCATTGTGTGATGTAACATGCACATTGAAATCTACCTGGTCAAGGCTTTATCCATGTATTTTCTTTCCAATGGATTTAATTTCATTATTGAGCATATGGACTCAAATAAGACTGTTGTTGGACAACTTTAGGGCACCCCACCGCACCTAATAATAATTATGTATATTGGTGACCTATTGATTTTTTTTTTCTCGGCAAAGTCCCAGTTTAATACATGGTGCCCGCTACAGCACACGAGGCTACCACTCTAATTGCACCTACCGATTCCAACGTCTCCTGAGGTTTTTGATACTCCCTCCGTCCCAATTTTATAGTCCCTCGTTCTATCCTAACCGGATAAAAAAATGATTATATTTTTCAATCGGTAAGACATTTTATATGCAATATGAATCTTGTTTGATAGATCTTGATTTAATTTAATAAACAAAGTATTCAAAATCACCTAAAACATTGTAGATTATAAGATATAACACTTTGAAAAGTGGCACAAACTCCCAAAAGGGACTATAAAATTGGGACGGAGGGAGTATTATACACTGAATCTTCAACCCTTCAATTATTTTACGCTGGCCTCTCTTGAATGGCAGAAGCTTTGCTCAATTAAATCTACTTCGTTAGCCTACCATTAAATCTGTTCAAACCTTGTTACTGGCCTTAAAATTTTGTTGTGTAATTTCAATTTTGCCTTGCAGTTTCTCTGGGAAATCCTTACCAACGCATTAAGACTTTTTTGGACTAAATTTGTCGGAGAGTAAAATAAATTTTCGGTATTTTTGCCGGTTAGAATGTGAGTGGTGACCGAAAATACTAAGAATACCATAATGAAAACTCAGCTTAGATTAACACAAAATAGAATGCTAAATAAAAGTACATATCCCATACTGATATTGGAGTATCCTTGGTTAGCTCATTCTAGTTATTGGTATTGATCTCCAAATCTGTACAGCAAGGTAAATGAATAGTAACACCAGCAGAATGCGAAACATAAATCCCATTAACGCTGAAAATACACTAGTGCTACAGTAAGAAAAAACAGCAGTTCCGATATCAGTTAATCTCAACCTCTCTCACTTTCATTTGTCAATCTGAAAACCTTGGTACAAGATTAAATTCGACACAAATTCTTTCCAGATAACAAATCAATCAAACGATAACACCAAACAACAATCAGACTTTTATTTCGTGATCCCTAGTATTTTTACAACAGACGAGGTTAATGCCACCATGGGATAGCCTACACATACACCCCGCCGGATGCTCACAATATTGTACAGCATTGATTGGTTTTCTTCGCTTATTTGTAGAACATCTGTTTATACAAAACCAGCAGCACGAAATCGTATCAGAAATGATGCAAATATTCATCAGCAAGCAAACAGAAGCATCTAGTACGAAGTCTATGACCCAAATGCCAAGTGAACACCAGGAGTGTCCCACTCGCATTATTAATTGTGTATTGATATTTGCATACCTATAGCCTAGACCATTGTGGCAATCTATACTCTGGGTTTTTCAAATTTAGACGTGTGCAATTCACACAGACGCCATATCTTACAAGCGCAGTTTGAGATTGAGTATTTTAGTGAAAACAGATGCAATGGTGAGATAGTGAACAAGTGCATTCTCAAGTACAAGCTGGACTCAGATCAGAACTCTTTTCAACTAAACTACCCTGCGTCAGCCCACATGCAAGGACACTTTCGATGGTTTTATATACAGTACCAGAGGTAGATCCACAAGTCAATTTAGAGAACAAAAAGGGCAAAGAATAAAGGTCTGAGTGAAAATATAACCGTTAATAAAATAATGGCCAAGTATCTGTCTAATATAAACGAAAACTTCAATACATCTCAAGCTAAAAACACATCTATGCCCTCATTCAGCTATAACCGGACCCGAATCATGTGAAAGTGAAATATGCTCCTTGTATCGTCAAACTTACAATCACATTTTGTCGCATAATATTTTCAACATACCAGATTGTTTGATGTTAATTGATGTTAGATGGGTTCAGCAAATTTGAGTAACATATGTCTTGATCTCTATTTATAACAAAGGGAAAACTCTTTAGGCCATCAAATAGCATCAAACAGCATGAACAACCCATTAGCTCTTAAACATAAGCATTCGTGATGTCATTGTATTGTGCAACGCCAATGCTCTGGATGCTGAATGAAAGAAGCATGGTAATGTGCACATAAATCAAAATGATTATTAGGTCTGCCTTCTCTGATGCCTTTTGGCTTTTTTTATTTAAGGGCATGATTCTACAGCAAACTCGATGGTATAGGGAGACCACCGTTTCAGTGTTATTCTGTGAGCAGCCACTTTGTGCATTTATTGTCAAAGCTTAGGTCTGTCTCAAATCCATTTGTTTCAGTGGTATTCTAGGAGCAGTCACTTTGTGCATTAATTGCCAAAGGTTACGTCTGTCTCCTATCCATCCCCCGCCCATACCCCCAATTATTGGGAACTAAATAGGTTATGTTATTGTTGTTGTTGTTGTATTCGTGATGTCATTGACAGTTATTAATTGAATAGAAAACGAGAAGGCATTGACAGGTATCAAGCTATCCAGGTAAAACTGTCCAACAATGAAGTTATCAGCATGCTAGTTCAAAATGAGAAAGAACTAGACAAAAGAAGGACCAGGACAGTATAGAATCCTAAAGGTAATGCATTTAACTTGAGACTCACAAGCATAATGTTTATTTCATCTAGTTCCCTCTGAATTCTAAACAAATTGTCAGCTTCAGCAGGATTATGAAGAATTGAAAGAAAAATAAGAGATAACCAGTTCATCGTCAGCATAAGGTGAATAAAAGAAACTGAAAGTCTTACACTGCAATTGGTGTTTGCCACTTCTGCTTCTTCTTCTTCTTCAGCACTATGAACTCTTATTGGGCAGTCCATAAGGAACTGCCCAAAAAAAGCAATTTGGAATAGGGGGATAGTTTTTGGTGAAAATTGAATAATTAATCCTTAGTTTCTGAAAAACCGCTGGTAATCAGTGAAATTTCCCTAGCTGTTTTGCCAGCAAGGGAAACACACACACACATACACACACAAGGGCTGTTGATTTTGGGAAGAAATCATCGGCTCCGATCAGAGATCACCTTCGTTGAAGAGATGGGTAAACACCCTCAGAAATCCCCCATACCTCTTTTGGAGCCTCATTCTTGAGTAGAAACCAAGATCTTCTCTAAATGTCCGTTATCATATTGCAACTCGTTTGTGTCTTCTTCCACCAAATTTTTTAGTACTTTAAAAAGATATTCCAAAAAAAAAAGGGTTTCGGTCATAATTTTTTTTATTTTTCCAAGTCTCATCATCACAAACCTATGATCAACAAAAGTTTGACAAAAAGCGCAAGAAGTCAGTTTTGTAAAACAACCCTTAAATATGTTTTCCAACAAATTCCAACATTGCTCACCAAAATTGCTACTGCCACACAAATCAAAATCTGTTGGGAACCCAAGGACGAAGAAAATCGACTGAAAAGAGCGGAGAGATGAAGAGAGAAGGCGAGGCTCAGATTTGCCTTTATTCTGGCAAGCGTGACCCCCTCGTCATGGCTGCAAGAACAGGACCCATGAGAGACTCACTGAGTTACCCCGCCACAACCCAAGTAGTCCTCAAGTGCCTGACTTCTTAAACATCATCACAGCCTCATTCAAATTGTTCCACGGGGAGAAAGAGAGAAGGGCTTCTCACAGCCACTGCAATATATACATGTGTATGTATACGCAGAAAGGCTGTTGACTGATTGAACAAATCATCGGCTCCAATACAATCGATCTAGGAAGAAAGAGATTGTCTTGTACAGAGAGGGCAACCATTCCTAGAAACTTTTCCATCTCTCTGATCAAGCCTCATACGTAATGAGATTTTTTGCCCCAAAGCTTCCCTCGAGTCCATATTTATATTGCCAAGACTGACTTAGTGCACTTAACGAGACAGGTCATCGCCTCACATGCATCAACCCAATCTTATCCAATAGGGAAAATTTCAATAAAAACCCCAAACTTTGACCTCAATGTCTCATATACTCTTGAACTTCAATAAGCCAATTGGGGCCAATGGCAGCCATTTTCAGAAAAGTCTTTCAGAAAATTCTATTCACACACCCCTCTAAGCCCTCTTTTACTCAATACCCATGCCATGCTAAAAGTTTCTCAATTTCTATTAGGCATGCATCTTTTTCAGAGAAAGAGAAATTTTTTAGCATGCCTAAGCAAAGGTCGCGAGTTCGATCCCAAAGCTCCACCACCAGAACACCCCCACATTTTGCTTGTAAATCTCTGTAACAATAATACAAAAATACTCCCTCTTTCTCTTTTTAAATGTTTTGCTCCATAAATCTGACCTCTTTAAGATATATCATTATCCTTCCACGTCAACTTTTACCAACACTCTACATCTTTCACATCAATTTTTACTTCCACTCCTACCTATTAGGAGTAAAGAGTTTACACTAACTTTTCAAACTTTTCAAAATGGCAAAATAATAATTGTAAAAACTTTTAGCCGCTAACATTTTCAAGACACGCAATTAATTATTAAGGGACAACCCAAAATAAAACAATTGACTATACAAGGAGAGGGATGGAGGGGTACAAAATGCAGAGCAATAGGAGAGAGCCTTGATCACAGCCTTTGGCCTCAGCTGCCTTTGGCAAGCCTCTGCTTATGAGAAGGAACAACATGCCAAGCCCCATCCTTGAAAGTTTTTCACTTTGAAGAATCACATAAATATTGAAATCCACACAAATACAATAAAGAAATATCGCATATGTATTGTAAATGCATACATTTATATAAAAATAAAAACATGCACAGATCCATATTATATATATTCACATAGAAAATTGGAGGTAAAGAGTTAGGCTCAGATCTGTTTATGATCGGACCGAGAATCCGACACCACCGTGGCTGCGACAACAGTAGCCCATAAGAGCATGATACAAAAACCATCCTGCAGACCCTCTGTGTGCCCCGCCAAGAAACGGGTCGGATCCTAATCTCGAAATCATACGTGCTCCGTAACTGATCCTCACAGCCTTGCAGGTGTCACGGCAAAACCCCGACGGGGTAGGCCCAGCGATCAATGCCTCATAATTGGGTTTTGCTGCTTCTTCTTCCCCTTCACTCTTATAGGGCAGTCCATACGGAACTGCCCAAAAAGATGAAATTTGGAACGGAGGAAGTAGAAGTTTTTGGTGAATACTCATAATCAATCTCTCTGTCTCTCTTCTGAAACCTCAGGGGTAATCAGTGAAATTTTCCCAAGCAGTTTTACCAGCAAGTGAAACACACACACACACACTCACACAGATAAGGGCTGTTGATTTGGGCAAAAAATCATCGGCTCTGATGATCAGGGATCATCTTGTTGAAGAGAGGGGCAACCACCCTTAAGAAACACCCTATCCCTCTTTTGGAGCCTCGTTCTTGAGCACAACCCAAGATCCTTCCCCAAATTAACGTGGAGTCATGTTGACGCCATATTTTGCCCTACAACTTGCATGGCAAGTACATCAATTACAAGCGCCATACAGTTTTATTCCCAGCATCAAAATAAGAAGTTCAATTGTTCCCGCGCCCCAATGGGACTCCGTTTTAAACATCAATCGAGAGCATCACAGACCCATGGAGCATTTACTATGCCAAAATCGAGCCTCACCTGGATTAACATTCAATTATCATTACATTTCTCACATCAACTTTTAGCTTTATACCTCCCACATCAACTTTTACGTCCACAACAACAACAACAATAACATAACCCTTTTAAGTCCCCAATAATTAGGGGTATGGACGGGGGATGGATAGGAAACGGACCTAACCTTTGGCACTAAATGCACGAAATGGTTGCTCCCAGAATACCACTGAAACAGATGGATTGGAGACAGACCTAACCTTTAGCAATGAATGCACAAAGCGACTGCTCACAGAATACCTCTGAAACAGTATTCCCCCGATACCGTCGTGTTTGCAGTAGAATCATGCCCTCAAATAATAGCTATACAAACTTTCCTAGCTAACTTTTCAAAACACGCAAGTGGTGGCTAGCTCATGCCGTAGAGTTCTTGATGCCCACATTGCATGTCAGATTGAGTTCTATTCCCCCTCCCCATGCATGTAATAGATTAGGAATGACGAATAAAAAAAAATCAAAACACACTTAAACGAGAACCAAAACAAAACCTGCATAAAACTTTCTAGCCAAAAAATCAACAAATGAAGTTCAAAGAAGAAGAAAAAAAAAAACTTTGGCAGACATCAGTATCCTGGGAGAAAAAAGCCCCAATTACACCAGCTGTGTTTGGTTTATAGTTTAGTTTAATTTCGATAATGTAAGCAGGTATAATGAGTTGAGAAAGATAGAGAGAGAAATGATAATGTCAACAAAATCAAAACTAAAACAAAACTCTAAAACGAATAGGGGCACTATCTCTAACCCAATTTAATATCCCAAAAAAAGCCCCAATTAGAGAATCTCCAACCCAATTCAAACATAAATAAGATCAAGAAATATCAAACATATATTGTAAACGCATGCATGTATATAAAAACGAGCATATAACGTAGAAAATTGAAGGGGCCAAAAGGGTTAGGCTCAGATCTGTTTATGATCGGACTAAGAATCCGACACCGCCATGGCTGCAACAACAGTTGCCCATAAGAGCATAATCGTCAATCGAGAAAACCTCCTACAGACCTTCCATGTGCCCTGCCAATAAACGGGTCGGATCCTGATCTCTGAATCATACCTGCTCCGAAACTGATCCTCACAGCCTTGCAGGTGTCGAGGCAAAACCCCGAGGGGTTAGGCCCAGATATCAATGCCTCATAATTGGGTTTTGCTGCTTCTTCTTCACTCTTATAGGCAATCCATACGGAACTGCCCAAAAAGAAGAAATTTGGAACGGAAGGAGTAGAAGTTTGTGGGTGAATACTGAATAATCAATCTCTCTGTCTGTTCTGAAACCTCAGGGGTAATCAGTGAAATTTTCCCAAGCTGTTTTGCCAGCAAGTGAAACACACACACACACACTCAATCACACAGATAAGGGCTGTTGATTTGGGGAAGAACTCATCGGCTCCGATGATCAAGAAATCATCTCGTTGAAGAGAGGGGCAACCACCCTTATGAAACACCCTATCCCTCTTTTTGGAGCCTCGTTCCGGAGCACTACCCTAGATTCTTCCACAATGTCGCAATTTATATTTCCCCTGATTATTTGTTTTCTTCCTTTTTTTTTGAACGGATTATTTGTTTTCTTCCTTGTTTCACCGTAGCTATTCCCTCAGGCCTTGTTTGTTTGGGGATTTGGGGTGGGTTGGAGGAGGCCCTATTTTCTAATATTTGTGTTCTTTTTTTTTTTTCATGGGATGTGAAATCCCTACCAAGTTTTTCTCCCCATCTGTACGGCCAATAGAATTCCATGGGGGGTGGGATTTGGATGACATTTCTCCATTTTAGTGCAAAAAACCGGATATCCTACGCAATATCCCGTCGAACACAAACACCGGATTTCTCATCCATTGATATCCTGAGCAATATCCAAAGATTTCATATCTCACCCATATCTCATGAGATTTCATATCTCATCTATTTATCTCCGGCCAAACAAACAAGGCCTTACATATTGCTAGATTAATATGCATTTTGCACTGAAAAGATAATTGCTAATGTGTGCCCTAGGCACTCAATAAGTACACCCAAAAAAAAAAAATTCATACTCATCAAAATATTTTTTACAATTTTCAATATACTTTTACATGTTCATATACATTTTAATACCCTTTTTCGATATTAACATATACATATTGAACACACGTTATCATTTTTCCTAAGTTGAGAAGTGGAAAAGAGCAGTGCATTTGTCAAAAACCTTGGGAGAGTTTAGTGTAAATTACCCAAATAGATTATTTTGGTTTAGTGTAGTGTTTGGGAACTTACCCCATCGGCCTTTTAAGGGTTTTCAAATTCTTTTGCATATTAAATACTAGTGTGGTAAATTGTACTCTATCTCTAGGTTATTGAAACCGAGTAAAGGTGAGTTTATTGTACGGTATATCTAGTATTTTTTCCGGTTAAAATGTGAATGGCAAAAATACTGAAAATACTAAGAATGCCGTAATAGAAACTAACCCAAATTAAAACCACAAGCGATGGAATGCTCAGATAAAATTACATTGTTGATATTGGAGTATCATTCGTTAACTCGTTCTAGTCATTTAGTATTGATCTTCAAATCTGTACAGCAAGGTAAATGAATAGTATGCTGGGGTGAATCATAAATCTCATGAACGTTGAATATACACTAGAGCTACAATAAGAAAAAAGAGCGGTTCCGATATCAGTTAGTCTCAACATCTCACTTTAATTTCTCAATCTGAAAACCTTCGTACAAGATTAAATCAATAAATGCCACCATTGAATAGCCTCCACATACACCGCAGATGCTCAAAATATTGTGCAACATTGATTGGTTTTCTTCACCTGTTTGTAGAAAATCTGTTTATACAAAACCAGCAGCAGGAAATCGTATGAGAAATTATGTGCATATTCATCGGCAAGCAAAGAGAAGCATCTAGTATGAAGTATATAACCCAAATCCCAATGGTACACCAGGAGTGTCTCACTCGGATTATTGATTGTGTTGATAGTAGCATACCTATAGCCTAGACCATTGTGGCAATCTGCACTCTGGGTTTTTCAAATTTGGAGGTGTGCACTTCACAGACGCCATATCTTCCTAGCGCAATGATGAGATAGTGAACACATGCATTTTCAAGTCAGAAATTAACCAGTGAAGCTGCACTGAGATCAGAACTCTTCTCAAGTAAACTATCCAGCGTCACCCCATGTGCAAGGACACTATTGATGGTTTTAAGCTATACCAGAGGTAGATCCACAAGTCAATTTAGAGAACAAAATGGGCAAAGAATAAAGGACTAAGTATCAGTGAAAATATAACCGTTAATAAAATAATGGCCAAGTAGCTGTCTAATTTACACTAAAACTTCAATACATCTCAACATAAAAACACATCTATGCCCTCATTCAGCCATAACCCAAATCATGTGACAGTGAAATATGCCATGAGTTGGAAGACCGAAAGAGTTTTCCTGTGTGAAATAGAGGTCAAGACATGTTACACAAATTAACTGAACCCATGTAACATCAAATAACATAAATCAATCTGGTATGTTGAAAATAGTATGTGACAAAGGTGATTGTAAGTTTGATGATACAAGGAGCATATCTACAAAGTTAGCATGAACAACCCAATAGCTTTTAAACATATGCATACGGGTGTTATCAACAGCTATTAATTGAATAGAAAACGAGAAGGCATCAGCAGCTATCAAGCTATCCAAGTAAAAATGCACTCCAACTATAAAAAGCAACGATGAAGGTTTTTTTTTCTTTTCCCTTTTTGGGTAATTACAACAATAAAGTTATCAGCATGCAATTTCAAAATGAGAAAGAACTAGAAGAAAGAAGAACCAGGACAGTGTATATATATCCTTAAGCTAATGCATTTAACTTGAGACTCACAAGAATAATTTTTGTTTCATCTAGTCCCCTCTGAATTCTCAACAACTTGTCAGCTTCAGTAGGATCCTGACAAATTGAAAAAAAAAGAAGAAGAGAGAGACAACCACTTCATTGTCAGCATAAGGTGAATAAAAGAAACTGAAAGTTTTACACCGCAAAAAATAATGACATGATATTCTGTCACAACTTAAAGAAAAGCTGGTAGACACCTGAAATTTGGCTAGAGCTTCATTCAAATATGGCCACGGTTGAGTGTTATCCACTTTCATAGCTCTCCACAAATCACCAAAGTTCTTGTGGTACTCATCCAGTACCTTAAATAGAGTACTATACAATGAATTATTTTTCTCACTAATGTATGTGAGCTATACTTCTTCACAGTCATTTCTGGAATTCTGAAAGTGAAACAGGATAAGTAGCATTTAATAGCTCAGGCTGGAGGTACTCAAGAAGTCATATTTGAAAATAAGCTTGGCTTGTGAGTACCTCCAGACACCCAAACCAATATAGAATCATGTGGAACAAAAGATTACTTTAACCTTTCTTTCCCCGTCCCACAATCCGTAGTTGTAAAACAAATGATGAGCCCAGTTATTTCAAGTCAACAATATGTGCATACATATAGAAAAGCATTAAGCATCTGCAAAAGATCAAATGTGGTCCAAGAAAGCATGTGAACTAAATAAAATGCAAGATTACCTGGTTAAGCAGCAAAAAAGAACTTCGAACTGGATAGTGATCGACCATGAAACCAACGGCACAAAGGCCATTCCTATTGCACGAATGTACTTTGTAATCTGTGAAACTAACAAACAAAAGACACTTAGGAGTGCCTTTATGAGTTAGTTTTCTACATGTCTTGTGAACATATATGTTTTGCATTTTTCCTCAAAGTAGTGATTAGTTGATTGTTTTTCTTCTCAATATCTCTGGTTCTTTCTTTTAGAGTTCAACATCCTCGTGTGATTACTACTTGCAACTAAAAGGATGAAAGTGAGGTCAGATGCTGACTACGAGAGAATAGGTTCAAGACTTATGAGTCCCTTGGAAGCAGTTGGTCCGGGGCTTGTTTATGATTTAACAATAATGGACTACATGAATTTTCTGAATAGCAAAGGAGAAGATGTTAGCAACAACCGGTATTATGAAGGACTAACAATGAAACCTGAACAATCAATACAATCACAGGATTTTAACTACCCAACTTTCAGAGCTTCACTCCATGGTACAAATCCGGAGATAGTGTTCCAACGTAGAGTGAAACATGTCAGAGTGATGGAGTTTTCAACTTATGATGTTCATTTCTTTGACGAACAGGGAAAATCTGATTTATTGGAGGTTCAAGTATATCCTACCTCACTTTCTTTTGACCATGTCGATCAAGAAAAGAGTTTCCACATCCGGATCCGAGTTAAAGAATGGAGTGAGTCTGGTTTGATCGCCGCATCATTAGTGTGGAAAAATAAAAAATATACTGTACGGTCTCCTATCATTCTTGTGATGAGAGTCTAAGCCAATCCGTTCTTGCTAAACATGGAACAACCAACCCTAGTTGATTGGAAGTGGAAGCTTGGTTTGGTTTGACTTGATCAATGTTGCAGACTTGTAGTTGGCATCTACCGCTGAGGATTGATGCCACATCACCAACCATATCAATTAGCTAATAAGACATTTTTGGCTTGAAATGAAGTCCTTTAAATGTATGTCCTAGTTGTTGTAGAAGGGGAGGGCGAAGACCCACATTATGTTTGTTGCTGTCATTTTTGCTGTAAAAAGGAATGGGGATTTGTCGTGTACCAGAAGATGTCACTAACTTGCTGGTAAAACAAGAAGGAAGAAGAAAAATTGTTTAGTTTCCAACCTGAACTGATTCTGCTCTCAAATAATTTTATGAAGATTCAACTACAAGTTTACAACATTGATCAAGTCAAACCAAACCAAGCTTCCACTTCCAATCAACTGGGATTGGTTGTTCCATGTTTAGTAAGAACGGATTCACTTAGACTCTCCTCACAAGAAAGATGGGAGACTGTAAAATATATTTTTTATTTTTCCACACTAACGATACAACGATCAAACTAGACTCACTCCATTCTTTAACTCGGATCCGGACGTGGAAACTCTTTCCTTGATCGACATTGTCAAAAGAAAGTGAGGTAGTATAGACATAAACCTCCAATAAATCGGATTTTCTATGTTCATCAAAGAAATGAACAACATAAGTTGAAAACTCCATCACTCCGACATGCTTCACTATACGTGAGAACACTATCTTCGGATTTGTACCCTAGACTGAAGCTCTGAAAGATGGATAGTTAAAATCCTGTGGTTGAATTGATTGTTCAAGTTTCATTGTCGTTCCTTTATAATACCGGTTGTTGCTAACATATTCTCCTTTACCATTCAAAAAATTCATGTAGTCCATTACTGTTAAATCATAAACGAGCCCCAGATCAACTGCTTCCAAAGGACTTGTAAGTCCTCAACCTATTCTCTCGCAGTCAGCATCTGACCTCACTTTCACCCTTTTAACTGCAAGTAGTAATCACATGAGGATGTTGAACTCAAAAAAGAAAGAACCAAAGATATTGAGAAGAAAAGCAATCAACTAATCACTACTTTGAGGAAAAATGCAAAACATATATGTTCACAAGACATGTAGAAAACTCTAGCCAAACTGTAAAACCAAGCTCTACGATAGTAAAAAAGAAAAAGAAACTACTCAAGAAAGGACACGAGGCAATGGAATACAACGGAATGTGAAAGATTGGAAGTTCACAGAGTTTGGACCAGTCAAGCTGGTGACATAGAAGTCAATAGAGGGCTCGGATGTGAAGCGAAGTCTCACATCGCCTGAATGCAAAGTAGCATGAATTATATAAGCATGAGGAGACCTTCACTTCAATAGCTAACTTTTAGGATTGAGTTTTACCCAAGACCATGTAATATATAATCCCTCTATCTCAAAATAATAGTCCAGTTTGCAAAACGATAAGTTACAAATAATGCATTTTTTCAAGAATAATTCTAATGGTTTTTAGTAATTTACTTAGATATCAATGAACTCTTCTAATTCATGAATAAAGTTAGAACTTTTTCTTCAAAAAATTTGTTATTTCTAACTTGTCATTTTGCAAACCAAACTATCATTTTGAGCCGGATGGAGTATTTTGTTTCCATTTTCCACTTCATTATTTTCTTGCAGTTTCTTTAATTTAATTTTTTCATGCGACTCGGCAAAAGTGTGTCTTTTTTTCCTGTTCGCTCTAATTCATGCGTTTTGCCTCTTTGTTTATATAACCAAGGTATGGTATGATGCTCTGTAGTGTTGAATTTGGAGAATTTAGAGCCAAATAATTCTTAACATAAAGTATTGCCAAGAGTTGGATCAAGCTTCAAAATCCACTGTCCAATCGAAATTCCAAACTCCCCCCAACGCCAACCCTAATAAAAAAAAACCACAAGTTCTGCCATAATTTTTCACAAAACTAAAAGAACCCAACTATGAAAACAAAATGAGACATTATATGTCCACAACATTTGAGTAACATAGCACGAATCACGTTAATTGTGTGAAACAAAGTTAATCCGATGATTAACTTAAATGCATTAAAAAAAAAAAAAGGCGATAATGAAATGGGGAAAGCCAAATTTCAATGTTTAACCTTCATGTTGAACAGATTGGCGCTGGTTGGGAGGGATCCGTTTCCTTACGGTCCGACCCACGAAGACGATGAATTCTCTAAAACTGGGCCTCTGGAAGACTGGAAGTATCCGAAATGGCTCACGTCCGAACCGTTTGCGAGTATCACCGGATCGGATTCATCCAGGTTGCAGTTCAGCACTAACAAGGCCGTGATCTTCATCTACTACTAGATTATGCTTTTCTCAGTTGACAAAAATGGAATGTGTTTTGATTTGAATTGGCTGAATCAATATTTGATCGCTCTCAGTGGAAATGGTCTAATGTGGTGGGTTGAAGACACTAATAAATTTTTCCCAGAATGAGCTCTCAGTGGAAATGGTCTCATTGTGGTGGGTCTGCCAGGTGTCAACACCGGATGTGTGCCAGTTCAGTTGTTATGCATTTTGGCTTTGTTTGGCTAAATTGAGGAAAATGATTTATTGGTTTATTTGGTTTTTTCCTTATTCGAATTTTTTTTGCACTTGTTAGTTTTCGGTCGATTTTTTGAGGTAATTTTGTCTTTATTCACAAAACTTTAAGTTTGGCTAATAATTTTATACTTTTTAGATTCCTCTCGTCGAGGCAAGCCAAAAAACCTCAAAAAATCGACCGAAAACTAACAAGTGCAAAAAAAATTCGAATAAGGACAAAACCAATGAACCATTTTTCCCAATTTAGCCAAACAAAGCCTTTGTTGCACCTCGTTTCCACCGTTGCACCCGCCAGGTGCAAACATTTTTTTTTTAAACAGCAAAAAGTTGGGAATGGCAACTAGCGTAGCAAGGCGAGACCACAGAAGTTTCCGATCCGTTGTGTAATGTCCGGTTCGAGCCATAGTTATTGTACGGAAGAACAAACTGTTATCACAATATCACATAAGTACTCGATGGACAAATGACCCTCCACGCTAATCCTACAGTTGGCGAAACTTGAAACTTAATCAGATCGTATCCGAGAGGGAAGTGCACTTAAACCTACTCACTCTTGCCATCTAGGCTACCACCGAACACCTTCGGTGGTTTCAACCAATATACTTGATCGACTACTTTTCTCATTTTTAAGTGTTTGGCTAATGAACCCAAAACATATTAAGCCAAAACTCATTATCAAAAATTGCCATCAAAGAGGAGAAACCAAAAATAGGTTGGAATGAGCTTTTTGACCTCTCATTTACCACTTCTCATTTTGATTAATAAAAAGGCTTAGAAAATGAATTTTTCACATATCTTCTAAACAATACTCCTTTTAAAAAATGCACATTTTTCTTAAACACTCCTACTGAATTCAAAATACATTATGTACATAACCCAAAAAGACAAAATTTTAAAAATGAAAAAGGTGAAAATGAGGCTTCTTTAACACCCTCCACCTAAAAAATTGTCAACTCTCGAAAAAAATTATTACTGTCTTTATGACTACTGTTGTTCTACACGCTAGGTGATTGCTAACATTCATATAATCCAAGCAAATTAAAATTTCAATACAAATCACAATTATCAAAATACTTTTACGGATACCAAAACATGTTTTTTGAATATTGATTTATTTTTCCTACTATTTCATACATCGCCCAGGGCTATAGCCTTGAGCTTATGGCTTGGGTAAAATTGAAAAAACTGTTTTTTTAGTTTCTTTGGTTTTGTCCTTATTCACAAAAAAAAAATTGCATTTGTTAGTTCTCGGTCGGTTTTTTATCGTCTTCGTCTTTATCAAAAAAATCGGTTTTTTGGATGTCCCATTCGTCTCTATTCACAAAACTTTAAGTTTGACTAATAATTTAATACTTTTTAGATTCCTCCAGTCGAGACAAGCCAAAAAACTACAAAAAAAAAAAATCAACCGATAACTAACAAATGCAACAACAAAAAAATTTGAATAAGAACAAAACCAAAAAAAACAGTTTTTTCAATTTACTCAAATCAAAATCCCCAAATTTTGGACCCCGAATAGATACACCCAAATGTGTAATATATATTCAATGAGCTAGCTAGCCTAGCAAAAAAAGTTTAAATTCTCTGTCCAATAGGTATACGGTTTAATTCCTAGAGTCTCTCTTTTCCTTCTCCAGAATATTTTTTTTCCCTCCTGCAAACTCACAATATCAATTTTATTGGTGCAAAAAATAATGACCAAAAACTAGGTGAAACAACAAAACAAATCATGGAAAAACAAAACAAAATATGAGACCAAGTAACTATCACTTTTAGGTTAGTTTTGCCCTTTTTTTATATAAAAATAATAATAATAAAATCCCAATTTTACAAGTTCGTTTTAATCCAGAGAATCTCAGAGCCAGCCTGACATCGTTTAAGGTGTGTGATTGGCATGTTTCCTTTCTCTGGTGCATTTTTTATTAGTATATGGTATGGAGAATTTTAATTATCATGAGAATGTTGTACTCCCTCCTCCGTCCAAATTTTATAGTCTTTTTTGGGGATTTGTGTCACTTTTCAAAGTATTATATCTTATAATCAATAATGTTTTTGGTGATTTTGAACACTTTATTTTTTAGATTAAATAAAGATCTATCAAACAAAATCCATATTGCATATAAAATGTATTACCGATTCAAAGATATAATAATTTTTTTATCCAGTTAAGATAGAACGATGGACTATAAAATTAGGACAAAGAGAATATTTCTTAAGAAGAAAAAAGAAAGTTTAAATTCAAAGGAGCCCCCTCATCTATGTCTCTTTTTCCCTAGAACCCCTAACGTTTAAAAGTGTCCAGACAGACCCCCTCAAGTATACCGTTACCCAACTTGACCCTTCTGTTAAAACTTTTATTCCCCTATCATTATCATTAGCAGTGTGCGCCACGCGCGCTTTGGATGGAGTCCAATATGGTTCCATTGGATTTGGTTCAAGGGTTGCTGACAACTCTATAATAGATTCAGAGGCATAGATTCCCGGATCCCATTTGATCTCTCTTCTTTAGTTTTCTTTTTTTTTTCCCTCTTCACTTTAATTACTCTCCGATTTGAAATTGTTTACAATTTTGGATTCCAATATAATTTTTAATTGTTCATAACTTTTAATCTATACTCCCTCCGTTTCAATTTAAATGTTCACTATAGTTATGTGTATTTTTCTAGAACTCTTATAATTTTTATTCTATAATGTATTTTATATGCAATATAGATCTTATTTGATAGATCTCAATTAGTTCTATTAGACAGAATTTTAAAAAACTTTGAAAACCTTACCAATAAAAAGATATAGACGTTTTAAAATGACATGGATATACTTAGAGAGCATTTAAAATGGGACGGAGGGAGTACTATTTTTAAATATTATAAAGTAGAATTAATGGAGATCTATCAAATAAGATTCATATTCCACATGCCCCATCGATCTCAATTTATTAGTTCTGTTTAGGGATTCCAACTTATTAGGGAATTCTTTTCATAGTATTAGGCAAAAGCTGGAGACAACCCTATGAATGGTCTCCTGTGTATCACACGCACATAAAATTCACTCCATGCGCTTTTCTTTGGTCAGCCAAGTTGTACTCTTGCAGATAATGTCTTTGGTCGGTCCAATTTGCACTGATTTGATGGAATTCTTTCAGCCACAAATTATCCTATAGCTAACCCAAGGTAAATAGCTTGCAGACAATGTCAATTACCTTTATGTTTTCCCAACTAGAGCGCCTTTTACCTTCCCCCGTGTAGCGGCAATAGACAAATCAACGATTTTTTTTTGGGTACGTCGTACAATTTCGGGAAATACTAACGGGTGCAACATTGCACTCGTTAAGGGTAAAAAAAACACACTTGTGAGCCTCGCTTGTACTTTTAAGTACACTTATATGTGTACTTTAAAATACAAGTGGGCAAGTGGTGGCTAGCTCATGCAGTAAAAGTGTAAAACTATTGAATACCCCACACTGCATCCCAAGATAGAATCACATTCTCCCCTCCCTTATGTAATAGATTAAGAATGACAAATGAAAAAAAAAATACAAGTGGGACCCAACAAGTGTATTTTGTTAGATATTTTTGGCACTTTCCGGGGTTGTTCAAAACCATCATTTGAATTGTAATGGGTAGATTTTTTAGAGGGTAGTTGCTCGCTCGATGCTCCTCCCAGTATCTGCGCCAAATTGACCGCTACAAGGTAAACGCATTGCACAACATGTCATGCATATTATTTTCAAGATTTTTCATAAATTCATTTACCTAGATGCAGAGATTACATTTATATATGCATGCTTGTCTTTCCAAAAAAAAAAAAAATCAATTTTGACATTACATCATGTTCACGGTATATGTTTTGATTGAGAGTATGTTCCATTTAAGGTTATGATAACACCTATTCAGCAGTATAAAATAATATCTACGGAATGTGCTACTAGTTCCCATACAGTGAAATAGATCCAATCTTTAGACAAAAGAATCTTGGTAACCTATGAAGAATAGCATATTTTCTTTATAGGAACAAAACCTTTCATACAGGAGGGATTTTATTTATGTCCATATTTGGACTCCACGTGCCAAAGAATGGAAAAAAAATTTGTCTTGGAAAGTTAGTAAGAATATATCCCATTATGTTATGATCTTATTTGACCTTTAGGAAAATCTTCTTTCTTGAGTAGTATAAAAAGAAGTTTTGGGTGCCTAGGAGGTGCACGGCAGAAAGCAAGAAAAATATAGAGTTTTTTAGTTCATTAGCAGCCCATTGTTTTGTTCATGCATATGTGCATTTCAGATTCTTTTGGGGCTGCCTAGAACACACATCACATTATATCGTTCATCCATTCACTGCTCATATTATTGGTGCGTTAAGCTACTTTGTGGCGAATCTTTTTTAGATTGATTCGAGATTGGTTGAATCCGAGATCGGGCGCGTGAAGTCGTGGTTCATCTATTGAATCTTGAAGAAGCTCTGGGAGCATCGGAGATTGGCGAGAATAGGTAAAGGCTTGGGGTAAGGTTTTTACTATTTCGTAATCTGTACTTCTTTTTGATTAATAGAATAAAGCAGCAGTGTTAGGCCGTGGTTTTGGCTTAGGGTTATTTAGGACTCTAAGTTTTTCCACGTAAATCGTGTGTTACTTGTCTTCATTTTATTTTTACTGCACTACTTGTGGTTTGGTTAAATTGAATTAATCAAGGTAATTAACCAGTTAATTATTTAATAATTTTTAATCGGTTATTCTTCTTGAAAATTGGTAATTTTTATCAAAACTCCTATTCACCCCCCTCTAGGAGTAAATTAAACGCTTCCGTATAATTTCATGTTTTTTTGTATTTTTAACAGGTGCAATGGTGCACCAGTTTACTGTTTACCGTACCTTTATTTATTTATTTATTGAAATTTACCATACTTTCTTGAATTAGACGCAAATTATGAACGGCTATAGACTGTACGCTCACATTTATGGATGACAGTTCAATCTATCCAACCGGGAGCGGTATTTTTAAATTTTTTAGAGTATATGGTCAAGGTACGAGGAGAATTGAAAACACTTGACCAAGTTAGGGGTTAGTGTAGACATTACTCCTCCCTAATACCTATCCCAAAATAAATTTAAGTATGAGTGTTCTTGCAAAAGGCAATAATGAAAAAAAAATTGAGTGTTCTTGCAGAACGTAATGGAAAAAGAATTGAAATCTCCAAAACGGAGCAATAAAAAATTGGATATTATTTTTCGCTTTTACCAAAAAATGTAGATTTTAGTATACCCACCATTTGGATATTTAAAAAAAAAAAAAAAAAAGGACTTCCACCATTCCAAATTGCTCTTCCTTTTTTGGGAACCACATATTTGCTGTCAATTTTTTTTTTTCAACTTTGGTATACTTTTTAATATATTTTCACATACTTTTATACACTTTTCACGTATTTCAGTACACTTTTTAAACTTAACGGTAATATAGTGAACTGATTTGTGCATTTTTCTTGTTCATTTGAAGTCACTGGAATGACAAGAGATGATGGCAAAAGAGATGGAGGGTAATCTTGCCTTTTTAAAAAGTTACAAGATGCATAGTAGAATGTAATGTTGTGCTGATTTATCATAATTAGTTTGGTGTTCAACAATAAAAGATCACTTTTTCGTACATGAACTGACCGAGAAGAGTATTTTATTTTTACTCCGTGGTCACGAAATGGGTGGTCACTAGCTCAACCCTTCAAATTTTTACCTTTCTGCTTTTACTCTTCAAAATACTATCGTTGCCTACTTGAATATACTAGAAAAAGAGTAAAACTAATTACTTTTCAAATAGGACAATTTTTTTGAGACAAAAAAAGTGGCATTTGGAACTAAAAATTAGGAACTAGAACACATGGAAGTAATTTTTTTTCGACATTTTCACCAACTTGGATTATGTTTCCATACACTCCCAAAATATGGTACCCCTGTCTCGAAATTACAGTTCTCCCCAAAAAATACATTCAATTTTTGAAAAAGTAAAGTACTTCAGTTGGTTTTAATTATCTCTAAAAGTTTTCGCTATTTCACTATCTGTGTTTTTTTCGCTTTAATGTTCTTTTAATTTTTTTTTCTACTTTTTGGATGCATATTGCGTATCTCTATCCAAAAAGTAAAAAAGTTTGTGGTGGATAGTAGAAATCCATCATTTTAGGTGGACTACACATTTGGCTTCTCTTTGTCCGCCACATCACCATGGTATGCAAGTATGGTGTACCCATATCATTTTTCACTTAGGGGTGTTCCCCTAAGCCAATTTTATTAGGGGTGTTCAACTAAGCCAATTTTTTGAATAAAATTACTTTTTACAATTTTTTTTATGTAATGTGTTGAAAGAGAATGACCTGTCTTTATTTTTTGAAAAAACAATTTTTTGTTAGTGGAACACTCTTTGAAAGAAATGATAAAAGATATCAAGAAATTGCATAACGAAGGGAAGAAGATGATACGTGAAGTCCTTCAATGGAGAAAAGGCATACTGTTCGACAATCTATCTGAGATTCGACTTGCAGAGAAAAAGCCTACTTAAGTACGACACCCAGGCAAATGAAGGAAAAACATACGCCGACCATGGGGTGGTCACTAGCAGGACCCTTTGCAAATTCATAATTAAATGCAAAAGAATAGGACAAACCATCTTTTGTAAGGTTATGTTCCTAGGGAATGTGGCCAATATGTATGTAGAAAGCGACCATCTCTGGTGTTTTGTGAGGATTATGAAAACAGAATCCATACATTCCACATCTTGGAGCCTTGAACTCAAACTTATCCCCAGATGTTCCCTTCAGAGCGTGCAGCTCATTACCTGCTGGAGATGTCACCTGCACGAAAGCCAGGGACTAAACAAATCCACTGATTTCAAAGACAGTAGTACTAAACCAAACAACTATCAGAGCTGTTTCGAGTATCTTATGGTTTTGTTCGTATGAGGGACAAAGTGACATAAAGCAATTCCAGATGATAAGATGTGGTAGTTCATTTCACTAAGCGGGCTCCCCACTGGCACACACAGACAACAGAATGGGAATATAATTAAGAAAAGCAAGCGGTGGTGGATCAGGGTTTTGGAGGATGAGCAGGAAATGGCATACCCAAAAAGGTCCAAAGGTTATGTACAAAGCTTCAAAACACCATTACACTTAAACAAGATGTCATCAACATATAAGAGCAAAACCCCCCACAAACACATGTACTTGAAGCATGTCATGTGCTACAATAATAACCTAATAAAAATAGCATACTGTACTCTGTATATCCTTAACATATGCATATAATACGTTCTTGAAAAAGTATGAACTTTGAATAGCTTCGTCTAACTGACAATTCGTGATCCTATTCGGGTCACTAAAATTCTTGAACCCCCCCACCAATATAGCTCCAAAAGGAATATATATTCCATACTACAACAGTTAAATATAAAAGCAGCAGACCAATTTTCCATACCACTGTTCTACATATAGACTTCATGTTATGTGGGAAGCATTTCTTAGCCCACCAATATCAAGAGCTCAAATCATCATACAATAAAGAGATCTCATAGGTTAAAAAATGCTGGTGAATACCTTGGGGAAATGTTCTCTCACCATTGCTCTAACTCTCATTTTGTTTATAGTACAACAGCAATCAACTGTTATCAGGCAAGTGAAAGCAGCCAAAACAATTGAACTTCAGAACACTTTACACCACTAAGTAAGGGATGTCTGTTATACCCAACTGCTGGTATGAGTTCTTCGCTCATTTTTATAATTTGTTTACTCAATGAAATCGCAAGAACAAATAAGTGTAATGAACGAACAAACTCAGCCAAATTGGCCAAACCCTTTCTTTTCCCAGCAGTGGTCTGGATAATTTGTAATCGACCACATGTTCTTCAACTGTTCTCCACAAATTGGGGAAACCTAAACACGGAAGCATTTGCAAACAACTGCAACTTCCGCTCCCACATATATCTTAATTCCAGCAATCCCTGATATACCCACAAACAAATCACAAATACTCGTCTCTTCTAAACCTCGAAACACCCTAGAAGTACAATAAATAAAAACCAAATCACAAGAACAAATTAGTGTAATGAAAGAACAATTAAGTGTAACGAAAGAACAAATTCGTTGGGGAAATCACATCTGCCACAATGGACAGAGAGAAGATCGGAGACCAAGAGATGAAAATTTGGTTGCTTACCTTCAATAGCCTGGCTGGATGAGTCGTCTACTTAGATATCGACGAATCTAGCCAAACAAAAAAGGAGCACAGATTTGATGAAGCCCTGGCTGAAGCTGAAGAAAAATACAAGTTGTAATTTTTATTCCCCAACAACCCTCCAACCAGAAGACAATTCAGAGGGAAAAAAGGACACACAGGGAAAAGAGCAAAAGTTTGGTACGGGCAATTGTATAATTGTGGCAAACATCAATTGCAAAAAGATACAAATATCCACAAAAAAACACCTGCAATACCCACTATGTAGAGCCACAGTACCTGGAATTTCAGCCAAATTAAGGGCAAATAGTCCAAATTGACAAAAAATAAATAAATAAAATGGCCAGCACAAATTGAGCTAAACACTTTCTTCCCATAGAGGTGTAGATATAACATGACGGGTTGTAATATTGAAAAAATATTTGCATTTATAACTGGGAATGACGTAACTATAAACATTTTTTATCATTGAAAGAAAAACAATTCAACAAATCAGCCAAAGGGTACCATGGTTTTTCTGGAAAAAAATTTCCCAGCGACCAAACACCATTCTCATTATTTCCGGTCCATCATTTTCACCAGAAAATGCATCGGTAAAGAACACGTCTTCCAACAAATTTCAACACTGTTCAAGACACCAAAAACTAAACAATTGAACCCATTTTTCTCATTTTATATAAAAGGAAAACTCAAAAAAAAAAAAAAAATAACCCGCCAAAATTGCTACTCCAAGCCCCACAAACCGAAATCTGTTGGGAACCCAAGGACAAACAAAATCCACTAAAGAGACAGGAGAGATAAAGAGAGAGGGCAAGGCTCAGATTCGCCTTTCTTCAGACAAACGAGACCCTCCGCCATGGTTGCAACAATGGGAGCCATGAGAGACTCACCCCGCCACGACAAAAGTAGTCCTCAAGTGACTGATCTTTGTTCGAAAACATCATCACGGCCACATTCAAATTGTTCCACAGGGAGAGAGAGAAGGGCTTTTCACAACCACTTCAATATCATGTGTGTGTATGAATACGCAGAAGGGCTGTTGACTGATCAATAAATAAAATCATCGGCTCCAAGACAATCGATCTTGGAAGAAAGAGATCGTCTTGTACAGAGAGGGTAACCACCCTTAGAAACTTTCCCTTCTCTCATCGAGCCTCATACTTAAACTAATGAGATTCTTAGCAAACAGTAAACACGACCTCAGTCATTCTGCCTAGGATGGCCATTTTCATAGAAGTCTTCAGGGAAATTCTATTCACACGCACCCTCTTTTACTCAGTAAAGTACCCATGCCAGGCTAAAAATTTCTCAATTTCTTATAGTGGTGCATCTTTCAGAGAGATTTTTTTTTTACCATGACTAAGTAAAGGTCGAGAGTTCAAACCCAATGCTTCACCACCACAACACCCTCAGATTTTGCTTGTACCTTTCTCTGTAACAACAATAACACAGACATAAAAAATGTGAAGCAGTAGGACAGAGAGCCTTGATCACAGCCTTAGGCCTCGCTGCCTTTTGGCTTGCTTCTCCTTACGAGAAGGAACAACATGCAAGCCCAACGAGTTATTGAGCTTTACAAAACAGGTCATTCTCTCACAACATATCAACCCAAACTTATCCAACAAGCCAATTGGAAAAATAAGTCAGGAATTAGAACAATCCACCCATTTCCCTCCCCACAACCATGTAAATACTTCCACAGTTATATTCACCACAAAACAAGATCGGCATAAAACTTTCAAGCCAAAAAATCAACAATGAAATTCAAAGAAAACGAAAAATAGAAAAACTTTGGCAGAATCATCAGTATCCCAGGGCAAAAAAAAGGAAAACAAGCGCCAATTAGAGCATCTCCAACCCAATCCTTGAAAGCTCTTCACTACGAAGAATCACAAAAATATTAAAAACCGCACAAATAATGTAATGAAATATCAAACATATATTGTAAACGTGTGTATTTATATAACAATATGCATATATCTGTATATTCTATATTTATTATACGTACTGATGTAGAAAATTGAAGGGGCTAAAGAGTTAGGCCCAGATCGGCTTATGATCTGACGAGAATCCGACACCGTCCTGGCTGCGACAACAGTTGCCATAAGAGCAGGATACAAAAACCCTCCTACAGACCCTCTGTGTGCCCAAACAGGTTGGATCCTGATCTCTGAATCATAGCTGCTCTGAAACTGATGCTCACAGCCTTGCAGGTGTCGCAGCAAAACCACGAGGGTGTTGGCCTAGCGATCAATGCCTCATACCTCGAGGTTTGCTTCTTCTTCTTCACTCTTATTGCGCAGTCTATACGGAACCGCCCAAAAAGAAGCAATTTGGAACTGAGGGAGTAGTAGTTTTTGATGAACAATGAATAATCTCTGTCTCTGTTTCTGGAAACCTCAGGGATAATCAGTGAAATTTTCCCAAGCAGTTTTACCAGCATGTTAAACAAACACACACACACAGATAAGGGCTGTTGATTTGCGGAAGAAATACCCTAGATTCTTCCCCAAATCATTGTGATTACACCTTTCACATCAATTTCTTTATACCTCTCACATTAACTTTTACCTCCACTTTGCAAAATTATACTTCACTTTAACCCATTAACTTTTCAAAACACACACTTATTAAAACCAGAACCAAAGCAAAACCTGCATAAAACTTTCTATCGAAAAAAAATACACAAATGAAGTTCAAAGAAAAAAAATACAAAAGCTTTGGCAGACATCTGTATCCCGGGGAAAAAAAAAAAGGAAGCCCCAATTAGACTATCTCTAACCCAATTTAATATCCCCCAAAAAACGCATCTCCTACCCAATTCTTGAAAGTTCTTCACTTTCATGCAAATACTGTAAACCATACAATTAAGATCAAGAAATATCAAACATCTAATGTAAACACATGTCTGTATATTAAAATGAGCATATTGTGTAGAAAATTGAAGGGGGTATAGGGTTAGGCTCAGATCTGTTTATGATCAGATGAGAATCTGACACTGCCATGGTTGAAACAACAGTTGCACAAGAGAGCATAATCGAATAAACCTCCTATCAGATCCTGATCTCTGAATCATACCTGCTCCAAAACTGATCCTCACAGCCTTGCAGTTGTCGCGGCAAAAACCCGAGGGGATCAGCCCAGCGATCAATGCCTCATAAGTTGGATTTACAAAGCTAACACATTTAAAAAGGAACGGCCGGGCGCGGGGTTATATAATTATTACATAAACTCCCGTAGAAATTTGAAGGGGGTAAAGAGTTAGGCTCAGATCTAGTTATGATCAGACGAGAATCCGACACCGTTGTGGCTGTGACAACAGTTGCCATAAGAGCAGGATACCGAAACCCTCCTACAGACCCTCTGTGTGCCCTGCCAAGAAACGGGTCAGATCCTGATCTCTTAATCATACCTGCTCTGAAACTGATCCTCACAGCCTTGCAGAAAACCTGATAAGCACACAAATATGTAATATTAGTGGGATTAAGTCCTCGAACTTGATCATATCAGTATGTTTATCGTTAATTTTCGCAAGATATTGTGCTTACTTGACATGCAAGTTGTGGAGCAAAACCTGATGTCAACAGGAAAACCCCGTGGGGTTGGAGCCGAGGGAGCACTAAATAATCTCTCTATCTCCGTTTCTAGAAACCTTAGGGGTATCAGTGAAATTTTCCCAAGCTGTTTTACCAACATGTTAAACACACACGCGCGCGCACAGACAAAGGCTGTTGATTTGAGGAAGAAATAATCGGCACTGATCAGCGATCATCTTGTTGAAGAGGGGGCAACCACCCTTGAGAAACACCCTATCCCTCTTTTGGAGCCTCGTTCTCAGGCACAACCATAGATTCTTCCCAAACAATCATCATTACACCTCTCACCTCGATTTTTATCTCCACTTTACATCTCTCACATTGACGTTTACATCCATTTTCCAAAAAAAAGGAATTTGAACAGAGGGAGTAGTAGTTTTTGGTGAACACTGAATAATCTCTCTGTCTCTGTTACTGGAAACGTCAGGGGTAACCAGTGAAATTTTCCCAATCAGTTTTACCAGCATGTTAAACACACACACATAAGGGATGTTGATTTGGGGAAAGAAACCATTGGCTCTGATGATCAGGGATCATCTTGTTGAATAGGGGGCAACCACCCTTGAGAAACACCCAATCCCTCTTTTGGAGCCTTGTTTCTGAGCACAACCCTAGATTCTTCCCCAAATCAACGTGGAGTCCTGTTGACACCAAATTTTGCCCTACAACTTGCATGGCAAGGACATCAATTACAAGCGCCATACAGTTTTATTCCCTGCATCAAAATAAGAAGTTTGATTGTTCTGGCGCCCCGATCGGACTTGGTTTTAAAAATCAGTCAGAGAGCATCACAGACCCATGGAGCACTGATATTCATCATTCAAACGAATGTCATGAAGCAATTACTATGCCAAAACCGAGCCTCACCTGGAATAACATTCAATTATCACACTTCTCATATCAATTTTTACCTCTGATTTATACCTCCCACATCAACTTTTACGTCCACTTACCAAAATTATACTCCACTTCTAGCCCTCAACTCCTTAATAATAACTATAACTGTACAAACTTTTCCTCATTAGCTTTTCAAAACACGCAAGTGGTGGCTAGCTCATGCCGTAAAGTTCTTGGATGCCCCACACTACATCTCAGGATCGAGTCCTATTTCCCCTCCCCGTGTAATAGATTAGGAATCACGGATGAAAAAAAAAATCTTAATAAAACGAGAACCAAAACAAAACCTGCATAAAACTTCCTAGCCAAAAAATCAACAAAAGAAATTCAAAGAAAAACAAAAAAACAAAAGCTTTGGCAGACATCAGTATTCTGGGGAAAAAAGCCCCAATTAAAGTGGTTGTGTTCGGTTAACAAGTTTTGTTTTGTTTTGTTTTGTTTTGATGATGTAAGCAGGTGTAATAAGTGGAGAGAGATAGAGAGATAAATGAGAAAAATAATGATGTAAGCAAAACCAAATAGTACCAAAACCGGCCCCAAAACTGTGTACCAAACACAGCCAGTATCTCTAACCCTATTTAATATCCCCAAAAAAGCCCCATTTAGAGCTCCTCCAACCTAATTCTTGAAAAAAGTTCACTTTAAAGAATCTCGCAAATATTATAAACCACACAAATACGATCAAGAAATATCAATTGTAAACGCATGCATGTATATAAAAATAAGCATATGACGTAGAAAATTGAAGGGGGCAAAAGGATTAGGCTCAGATCTGTCTATGATCAGACAAGAATCCAACACCACCATGGCTGCAACAACAGTTTCCCATAAGAGCATAATCGAGAAAACCTCCTATAGACCTTCTGTGTGCCCTGCCAAGAAACGGGTCGGATCGTGATCTCTGACCCAAAACTAATCCTCATAGCCTTGCGAGTGTCGCTGCAAAACCCCGAGGGGGTTTGCCCAACGATCAACGCCTCATAATTGGGTTTTGCATCTTCTTCTTCTTCAATCTTATTGGGCAATCCATACGGAACTGCCCAAAAGAAAAAGGGAATTTGGAATGGAGGGAAGAGTAGTTTCTGATGAACATTGAATAGTCTCTCAGGATATGTTTGGTTAGATAGTTTAGTTTAGTTTTGATGATGTCACAAGGTGTAATGAGTGGAGAGAGAGAGAGAGAGAGAGACGAGGGAAATGATGATGTCATCAAAACTAAAACTAAACTGGGAAACGAACAGGGCCACTGTCTCTCTTTCTGGAAACCTCAGGGGTAATCAGTGAAATTTTCCCAAGCTGTTTTACCAGCATGTAAAACACACACACACACAAGGGCTGTTGATTTGGGGAACAAATCATCGGCTCCGGTGATTAGAGATCATCTTGTTGAAGAGAGGGGCAACCACCCATGAGAAACACCCAATCCCTCTTTTGGAGCCTCGTTATATTCCCGGCATCGAAATAAGAAGTTCAATTGTTAGCGCGCCTCAATCGGACTCCGTTTTGAAAATCAGTCGAGAGCATCGCAGACCCGTGGAGCACTGATTCATTACTCAAACGAATGTCATGGAGCATTTACTATGCCAAAACTGAGCCTCACCTAGATTTACATTCAATTATCATTACACTTCTCGCATCAACTTTTAGCTTTATACCTCCCACACCAACTTTTATGTCCACTTACCAAAATTATACTCCATTTCCACCCCTCAGCTCCTTAATAATAATTGTACAAACTTTTCCTCATTAACTTTTCAAAACATGCAAGGGGTGGCTAGCTCATGTAGTAGAGTTCTTGGATGCCGACATTGCATCCCAGGATCAAGTCTTATTCCCCCTCCCCATGTAATACCATGTAATAGATTAGGAATGACGAATGACCCAAAAAAAAAAACTCTTTTCAAAACACACTTAATAAAACAAGAACCAAAACAAAACCTGCATAAAACTTTCCAGCCAAAAAATCAACAAATGAAGTTCAAAGAAAAAACAAAAACAAAACAAAACAAAAGCTTTGGCAGACATCAGTATCCCCAAAAAAGAAAAAAAAAAAGAAAAAAAAAAAAGAGCCCCAATTACACTATCTCTAACCCAATTTAATATCCCAAAAATGCCCCAATTAGATCATGTCCAACCCAATCCTTGAAAGTTCTTCACTTTGAAGAATCACGCAAATACTGTAAACCACACAAATAAGATCAAGAAATATCAAACATATATTGTAAACGCATGCATGTATATAAAGATAAGCATATGACGTAGAAAATTGAAAGGGGCAAAAGGATTAGGCTCAGATCTGTTTATGATCGGACAAGAATCCAACACCGCCATGGCTGCAACAACAGTTGCCCATAAGAGCATAATCGAGAAAACCTCCTACAGACCTTATTTGTGCCCAGCCAATAAACGGGTTGGATCCTGATCTCTGAATCATACCTGCTCCGAAACTGATCCTCATAGCCATGCATGTGTCGCAGCAAAACCCCGGAGGGATTTGCCCAGCAATCTATGCCTCATAATTGGGCTTTGCATCTTCTTCTTCAATCTTATTGGGTAGTCCATACGGAACTGCCCCAAAAAAAATAGGTAATTGGAATGGAGGGAGTAGTAGTTTCTGATGAACACTGAATAGTCTCTCTGTCTCTCTTTCTGGAAACCTCAGGGGTACAACACAACAATAACATAACCCATTTAGTCCCCAATAATTGGGGGTATGGGCGGGGGATGGATAGGAGACAAACCTAACCTTTGGCAATAAATGCACAAAGGGGCTGCTCCCAGAATACCACTGAAACAGATGGATTTGAGACAGATCTAACCTTTGGCAATAAATACACAAAGTAGTTGCTCACAAAATACCACTGAAATAGTGGTCCCCCTATACCGTCGAGTTTGCTGCAGAATCATGCCCTCAAATCAAAGCCAAAAGGCATCAGAGAGGGCAAACCCAAGAATCATTTTGATTTATGTGCACATTACCATGCTTCTTTCATTCAAGGGTAATCAATGAAATTTTCTCAAGTTGTTTTACCAGCATGTAACACACATACATACACACACAAGGGCTGTTGATTTTGGGAATAAATCATCGGCTCCAATGATCAAAGATCATCTTGTTGAAGAGAGGGGCAACCACCCTTGAGAAACACCCAATCCCTCTTTCGGAGCCTCGTTCTATTCCCAGCATCAAAATAAGAAGTTCAATTGTTCCCGCGCCCCAATCAGACTCTGTTTTGAAAATCAGTCGAGAGCATCGCAGCCCCGTGGAGCACTGATAGTCATTACTCAAACGAATGTCATGGAGCATTTACTATGCCAAAACAGAGCCTCACCTGGATTAACATTCAATTATCATTACACTTCTCGCATCAACTTTTAGCTTTATACCTCCCACACCAACTTCTACGTCCACTTACCAAAATTATACTCCACTTCCACCCCTCAGCTCCTTACTAATAACTGTACAAACTTTTCCACAATAACTTTTCAAAATATGCAAGGGGTGGCTAGCTCATGTAGTAGAATTCTTGGATGCCCACATTGCATCTTAGTATCGAGTCTTATTCCCCTCCCCATGTAATAGCTTAGGGATGACGAATGACAAAAAAAAAAAAAACTCTTTTCAAAACACACTTAATAAAACAAGAACCAAAACAAAACCTGCATAAAACTTTCCAGCCAAAAAGTCAACAAATGAAGTTCAAAGAAAAAAAAAACAAAAAAAAAAAACAAAACAAAAGCTTTGGCAGACATCAGTATCCCCGGGAAAAAGCCCCAATTACACTATCTCTAACCCAATTTAAAATCCCCAAAAGCCCCAATTAGATCATGCCCAACCCAATCCTTGAAAGTTCTTCACTTTGAAGAATCACGCAAATATTGTAAACCACACAAATAAGATCAAGAAATATCAAACATATATTGCAAACGCATGCATGTATATAAAGATAAGCATATGACGTAGAAAATTGAAGGGGGCAAAAGGGTTAGGCTCAGATCTGTTTATGATCGGACAGGAATCCGACACCGCCATGGCTGCACCAACAGTAAGAGCATAATCGAGAAAACCTCCTACAGACCTTCCATGTGCCCTGCCAATAAACGGGTCGGATCCTGATCTCTGAATCATACCTGCTCCGAAACTGATCCTCACAGCCTTGCACGTGTCGCAGCAAAACCCCGAAGGGATTTGCCCAGCAATCAATGCCTCATAATTGGGCTTTGCATCTTCTTCTTCAATCTTATTGGGCAGTCCATACGGAACTGCCCCAAAAAAAAATTGGAATTTGGAATGGAGGGAGTAGTAGATTCTGATGAACACTGAATAGTCTCTCTGTCTCTCTTTCTGGAAACCTCAGGGGTAATCAGTGAAATTTTCTCAAGCTGTTTTACCAGCATGTAACACACACACACACACACACACAAGGGCTGTTGATTTGGGGAAGAAATCATCGGCTCCGATGATCAGAGATCATCTTGTTGAAGAGAGGGGCAACCACCCTTGAGAAACACCCAATCCCTCTTTCGGAGCCTCGTTCTTGAGCACAGCCCCAGATTCTTCCTCAATGTCGGTATTTATTTGCCCCTGGCCCTGATTTAATTTCTTCCTTGGTTCACACGTACCTCTTCCCTCCTAAGTTGCTGGATTAATTATTCTTAAAAATATATAATTTCTCGATTAGATCTTTTAACGGGCGTAAGATCTTCTTGGAAAGAAAATTTACTAGTAATACATTGCAGTATTTTTTTTAAGGACAAAATACATGGCAGCCCAAAAAATGACGAACAATTTTGAATGAAGGAAATTATTTTGTGGAACAATTTCGAACAATTATTGTTTGGTCGAAAAAATGGACGTTACCCAGTTATATAGGATTTAAACCGAATTCCATTTTGATAATAAAATACCCTCGTCCTATGGTTTTTAGAAACTTAAAAAAAAAAATAGAGGATTTATTTTGTCGCTCCATTTTTATATAACAACACTTTAAAAATTGTCATTCGAAATACACCTTCCACAATTTTCAAAGCGCACTAACGAGTTTCCACTAATGTATTTTATGTATTTTTTATATTATTGCTTGTCCTTCCACTATAATCTGGTTTACATACATCCCAAAAAAATAAAAAATAAAATAGTGAAAACAACACCCACTTTTAAGTACAAATGAGAGACAATAATTTTAGTGAAAGCTTGACAAGTGTGTGGTTATGTCGGAGTTCCTAAAACTTAACTAAACCCTCAAATGACTCTTTTTGTCCTAATTTGATAGTCCACTACGAAATTATATGCAATTTTCTAACTCAAAAATAATGTACTTACGATTTTTTTTTATCAATAGATCTCATTGAGAACTTTAGTACGGTGCACAAAAAATTTCAAAAAAATATTTTTTTAAATATCTTATTTTTTAGTTTGAATATTATACATAATTTCGTAGTATACTATTTAAATTGGGACGGATGGATTAGTACTTTTAGTTTTAGTTTTAGTTTTTAGTACTAGTATTCTACTTCTCTAATGGGAGTAAAAGTGTTTTCAAAAAACAAAATATGAATAATAATGTAATGGCCCGAATTTTCAGTCCATTTTATTTATTATTATTATTTTTTTTTTTTTAAGTAAGTTATATTTTACAATAATTATTACGACTTATTTTGTTTCTTAAACATAATTATCCTAGTTAAGTTTTGATGATTTATTTAAACTAAGTTTAAGATCCTAATTATATATGTTCTTACCCTTTTTACCCTAGCAAAATCCTACTACATAAACATATACATATGCATTAAGATTTATACCTTTGATGATGGTTAAATTTGATTTGTTTAACAAGTGATGATGTGCATGGTTATGTTGTTTGGCTGATTACTCATGTCCAATACGATTTGTGTTGTTTTCATAATTAAATTTAATAATATTGATGTTTGTTTTGATGTACTCTATTGATTTAATTGATAAACTTGGAGTTAAATTTCATTATGCTTGGTAAAGGATAAATTTTGCGATACGTGAATTATTTGAATGTTATTGATTGAAGTCTCATTTTATTCTCTATTGACTAATGTAAACTTAAAGTGATATATAATTGAATTGTAGATTGGGAAAATAGGTTTTGGGGTTGTACTTACATAGTAGATCATACAGACGTTTCTAAGTTAAAGGAAATCGAAAACTAAGGAGAATGTGTGGCCAGCAAAACCAAAACTTGGTTGTCCGAAATGTCCCAATTATCGGGTCAGCAGAACCAGAGCCTCGCCAATCGAAAAGTCCACCAAGAATTGAGTGTGGTCAGCGGAGCCAAAGCCCAATCATCCGAAAGGTCTCAATTCAATTATTGGGTCAGCGGAATCAGAGCCACGCCAGCTAAAAAGTTCAACAGGAATTAAGTTGTGGTCAGCGGAGCCAAAGCTTGGTCAACCGAAAAGTGTCTTTTATCGGGTCAGCGTAACCAGAGCCTGGCCATCCGAAAAGTCCATTAGGAATTGTGTATATCAGTCGTGAATTGGAGGGACGTTCCTAAGGTTTAAAATCTACGAGAACACTCAAGTAAAAAACAAGATAAATAATCTAGATTGTTGTTACTTATTTATGCACTCCTTGATATAAACTGTTGATGAATTGTAGTGTAAGGGTTATTGGGTAGGAGTTAGCTACTGAGTGTCAAAACTCATGGTGTTGTGTGCACCTGACATTTCATGTCAGGTACCGAAGAGGGAAGAAGAGGACATTGCAACAAGTATCAAGACCCTGCTGCCAATTAAGGACCTTATGGGGAGTGGGACCTCAACCTAAAACTATAAAAGACTATGTAATCGCCTTATTTTTGTGTTGGACAAATGTAATTTAATTTTCCGACAAGTACTGTTTCTTATTGTATCAGACTAAAATACTTTTCTATTTATGTTATTCCACTGCTTATTAAGAAAACCCTATTATTAAATGAATCTTTTTAGATCTCTCGTTTTAATTAACGTGTCCGAAAATCGGGGCGTTACAAATAAATTAATCCGATTCTAGGAGTAGCCATAGTAGGTAAGAGTGAGTGGAATAAGATTCCTCTCCCTCCCCGTGCATGGACCTCCAAGGTTCAAATCTCTCCTATGCCGTTGTTGGGACTTGTCTAATTTTGCATGAAGGGCCTTTGTTTTCTTCGGACAATAGCTATGACTCAACCGAACATTCTACAGCGGATCACGAATCTCAATGGACAATTGCTACACTGATCACTATTTCCCACTCTTTTTGCCGATTAAAAAAAATTGAATTTATTTGTTCCCGATAAAAAAGAAAAGAGAGAGGATTTGTGCTAGGAGTATTGTTTGTCCTAGAATTACCGTGCATAAGTTCCGAGATCTCGATATAAGGAAAAGTTAGAAGCTCTTTGTCAGAGCAAATGCATTTTTTTCGTTTAAAATTTTTTCACTAAAAGTCCAATTTTACTAAATTTGATTTTTAAACTTTCTAACTTTTTTAGTTGATTTATGGGGAAGAGAATTACCTATTTTGTAAAAGAAAACAGGGTCCCCGGATGTAGAAGGAATGCCATCCATGCCGTACATCTTCACAATCAATAGTTCATATTTATTACATTTTTTTTCACCGGTCATATTTATTACTATTATTTTTTTCACCAGTAAGAATACTCTTTTACCGATAAAAGTTCATTTGCAATCTGAACCGTCAATTAGAAATGGATAGTCCGGACTCCGGATGGTAAAACATGAAAAAACAAATTTCCTGTTTTTAGCAACTCTACTAAGCTACTAGTACTAGTTTTTAGTTTTGTCATTATTCTTTTTTCTTTTCATTTTTTGCATTTATTAATTTTGAGTTTCCCGTTTTTAGCAACTCTACTAAGTTACTACTTCCTCCGTTTCAATTTTATAATCTCTTATTCTATCTTAACCGGATAAAAAAACGTTTATATTTTTCAATCGATAATATATTTTATATGCAATATAGATATCGTTTAATAAATCTTTATTTAATCTAATAAACAAAGTGTTCAAGATCACCTAAAACATTGTACTAGATTATAAGATAGTATGACACTTTGAAAAGTAACACAAACTTTTAAAATGAACTATAAAATTAGCATAGAGGGAGTACTATTTTTCAATTTTGTCCTTATTCTTTTTCTTTTCTTTTTTTGTGTTTATTAATTTTGAATTGAAAATTTTTACGTACAATTATTAGTTAATATCAACTACAAAAAAAACAGAAAAAAGGGACTTTTATCTTCTTCTTCTTTTTTTTTTTTTTGTGAAAGAGTTAACACTTTGGATGGTTCGTAAAAATAAATACAGGTTCCCTTTAATCTCGTCCAATCTTCATAAGTAAAACCCATCAGAACGAACATGCGAATATTTTCAAATCAGTACCAGGTCAGAAAATATAGACGTACGAATCTACGATACATCCATACATACGTGCGTACTGTGTATAATTATGACGTAGAGAAAGAAAGGATTATTAGGCTCAGATCTGGTGTATGATCGGAGGACAAGGATCTGCCTCTGCCATGGCTGCAACGACAGTTGCCTACAGAGAGAGAAAAAGAAAAAGAAACCTCTTTCATCTCTCACAGACCGTCTGTGCTGCCCCGCCAGTAAAGTGGGTCGGATCCTCAACGCCCGAATCATCCGGCTCGGAAAAGCTATCGTCACAGCCTATTATGATTGTAGAGAGAGAGAGAGAGAGAGAGGGGGGTTGTTTTGGTTTCGTTTCAGCTGAAGTATTTTGTCAGAAACCTCAGGAGCACTGAATAATTACTCCGGTTACCGGGAAGGATCGATTGGGGATGCTCTGTTTGGAAAACTGGAAATGCTGCAACCGCGCGCAAACAAACACACGCACACTCACAGATACAGAGAGAGAGAGAGAGATGGAGAAGAGGGTTGTTGATTTGTGGGGAGAAATCATCGGCTCAGATGATTTGTGGTAGGTAAGATACTAAGATCATCTTCTTTTGTTTACAGAGAGAGGCAACCACCCAAGGAAACATCCAAATTCTCTCTGTTTGGAGCCTCATTCTTGAGCCCTAACCCTAGTTCTTCTCCAAACCTTTTATTTATACTCCCCCACAGCTTTGCTTTCTTCGTTTTCTTCACCACGTGTCTATTTTTTTTTTTTTTGGGTAAAACCGTTGGGAAAAAAAAAAAACTAAGGCCTCCTTTTTGGGTAAAAAATCACTTTTTGGTTTTTTTAAAAACTATTTTGTCTTTATTGATTTTTTTTTGTATTTGTTAGTGTTAGTTTTACGTCAAAATTTTGTGGTTTTTGGATTCTTTTCGACGAGACAAATATAACAAGTATAAATTTATGGTCAAACCAAATATTTTTTTGAATAAAACCAAAATACTTTTGGCCAATAATCCAACTATTTTGGGTTTATTCAAAAAAATTGAGTTTTGACCATAAATTTATACTCCCTCTGTCCCAAAACTTTTGACACTTTCTGGACAGTGTGTCATTTTCAAATGTCTATATCTTTCAATGTAAATGTAAAAAAATATGCAATATAGATATTGTTTGATAGATTTTAATTAGTTCTATTAAACAAAGTTTTCAAAATCACATAAAACTTTATAAATAAAAAAATATAAGCAATTTAAAATGGCAAGCTATCCCAAAAATATCAAAAGTTTTGGGACGGAGGGAGTACTTGTTAGATTCGTTTCATCGAGAAGATTTCAGAAATCACAAAATCTTGACGCAAAACTAACGAATGCAAAAAAAAAATTGAATAAAGACAAAATGATTTTTTAAAAAACCAAAAAGTGGTTTTTTACCCAAAGGACGCCTAAGTATCGCTTTGTTCGGATTTGGTTTTTGAAAACCAACTTTGCTTTTGCCGGTGGGGTCCCACAAGGTAGAGCCTTTTAGTATTTCAATTTTTCCAAACACTACTCTAAGGCTTAGTTTTTCCAGATTCATTGAAGATAAAATCACCTCCCCACTTCATTTGATAAAATCACCCACTTAATTTTAGCAAATGTTTATTTTATCAAATGGAAAACTAAGCCTAAGTGCATAGTTTGTGCTACATAGATCTGTGGGGTCTATTTTAAAGACCCACACAAATGATTCATGCCGTTCGTTAATTTTTTAAATAATTATTTGAAACACTACTAAAAAATCAGCTCATTTGAAAAATTATAAGTGGTTGATCCATGTAATAATAATTCATTCATAATTTAGGAACTTGAATTTTGACAGAAATTTGAAAGAAAGTTGGATAACTGGATTAAGTACTTAAAGTTATACGATTGACTTGAATTTTTTTTCAATGACTCAATTTTTTTTTTCAATGACTCGAAGAATAATTTCAAAACTAATGGACGGCTTAGATAATTTGTGTGAGTCTTCCATTGACTTATCTCACACAAATTATACACTTAGAGTAGTGTTTGGAAAAAAATTGAAATAAGAGAGAAACTGTACTTTGCTTGTGGGGACCCCACCACTAATGTACACCATCTCGTGCAAGACTCATTACGGGTTCTCGCACAAATAAATGATCGGATCTGTTTAATTTGTTTAAAACATAAGAGTATATTTGAAAGGGCTTGTGAAAAATCAATTCATTCGGATCTCAGCAGGAGCTTGATCGATTTTAATTCTCGAATTTTATTGAATGAACACAGATTAAATCAATTAAAAATTATTATCTAGATCCAAATGAACTGGTTTTTATTTAACTCATAATATAACATTTCAAATAATCATTAGTATATGACCCCAAAATGAATCCTAGAGGTGAAGCACATTTGTCGTACACATAATTGGGTCTTTGGTAATGATTTTCTCACTTTTCTTATATTATGAAAAAACACTCTATTTCTTGGATTGAAATTACACATAATACTTTCACTTAATGAAATGTAGTGCATTCATAAAAAAAAATGCAGTAGTACATTTTAGAAAGGTCTTCATTCCCCATTCAATGAGCTTGCTCAAGGACGGGCTTCTCCAGTCAATTACTCCAAAAATGAAAATGAAAATAGTATGGGATACTATGTAGTTAATGGATTATACTGCAGTCGGCAACTTTTTGTGAGAACAATTCCATCACTGCAAGGACCTAAGAAAAAATGTTGGCCTCAACAAAAAGAACCCATTATGGATCAAAAAAAAAAAAAACAAAAAGAACCCATAAGGATGGATGTAGAACGTGCATTTGTGCACAGTTTGCAATTGTGCGATGATTGGGACAATTTTTGGATCGTGAAACACTAAAAGATGTCATGACAACAAGCATAATACTTACACAACATGATCATTGAAGATGAACAAGATTCTAATGGAGTGGCCGATCTCAACTACAATCCATTGGAACATACTCCTCTTGTATAAGTTTCCCACGACATAACTACTGACCTCGTGGAATTCATTGAACACCATCATCGTAACTCCAAGCAAATGTATAGCGAATCATAATAACTTGTAGTTCAATTTGAATTCATTTATGTACAATGTATTTTAATTTGGAATTCCAGTATTTTAGTTCTTCAAGAAAAAAAAGTAAGGCAAATCACTTTTACTTGTAGTCCCAGAACATAAACTCTCACGTGCCAAACCATAAAATGGATAAGCCCCACAGCCTGCCATTC
This sequence comes from Vaccinium macrocarpon, assembly GCA_022606695.1. NCBI lineage: Eukaryota > Viridiplantae > Streptophyta > Magnoliopsida > Ericales > Ericaceae > Vaccinium > Vaccinium macrocarpon. Next base: position 1,724,526 of record CM040171.1, on the reverse strand, counting down.
AAGGCTTCCTTTAGACAATTCAAAATATAAAAATCCTGCTACAGTTTTCCAACATCAAAACAAGCAACCGAGATATAGCTATGCCATTGAAGACTTCAAAATATGAAATGTGGCTATTCATTTGCAGCTTCAAGCCTTTACTCTTTAATAGCTGAAGGCAGCACAAAAGAAGATTAAGCTAGCATGATTATCCTGGTAGCCAGTAGGTAACTGAAATAGGCAACCAAGAAAAACAATTATTTCCAGTAATCTAGACTGATCACAGTACCAGAACAAGCAGAGCATGAGAGGATCTAAGCAAGAATGCCCCAGAGATATTAATAGCCATCATAAGAATACAACACAGGGACCAGAAGCAGTGTATGCGCGTTTCCATCAATCTGAGAGCTGGGAAGGATGAGCTGGCTGTTAAGGCTATCTAGCTTTACTTGTAGATAGCTTTTATTAAACGCAAAAGTTTTTCACAATTGATAGCTAGAGCATCAATTGGAATTGCAGGATGTAAGAGTTGCCCTAATGTCATTCATTCTAAACAGCCCAATAACCGTCAATCGTCAACTACACTTTTTGATAATTCATTTACATTTGTTCCAACTTTCAACTTATCGATCTGGAAATAAAAAGGAAGGAATATACACTATGCTCCAATGAGGAAAAGAAATACTCACTTCAGGTTGGGAACCGTTATTAAGCCATTTGAGAAAAGAAAAAAAAAAAAAACACCACGAATTATAAACCAACTTAATGCACCAACTCCAAAGTCTAGGTTGTCTCTAATCAAGCATGATTTTTCATCATTCATGCTACCTTCAATGCTTAACACAACGACAATAAGAGAAGAGTGTCTCAAAGCAATTAATTAAGTCATTTAATTTCCAAAACAATTTACGCGAATGGCACTTTGCATACCTATGGATGTACCATGTACGATATCCAAAGCGCCCATGCGCTTCCCCTTGTAAATGATGCTAGCTTATCTAACTGGAAGAAACTCTTGCTCCTTCATTTATATCAAGACAGAAAGATATTCCAACACATCACTTACTAAAGAATCCATAGGAGAGCTGGAGAGGTAGCACATACATCTACACGTTCAACATTGTAGCCTGCATTATCCCTGGAGTTTACAAATGGAGACCCAATTACTTCCATAATTCCGTCAACCAAACCATGAATAAGCTGCAAATCAAAAGTTCCAAACTTGAAATGGTTAGCTTGCCAATTGGATGGCACCCCATTAAATGAGTTCTCATGATCCTATTACCAGAGAAAAAGGACTGAACTAAACAACTAGGATGTAATAATATCTGACGTGTTATAAAACAACGAATAGGCATTTCATAATTGATAAAACAATGAATAGTATCCTGATAACAAAGACCTTCTGTCTGCCCAGCAAAGGAACGGGTTGGATGCTGATCTCTAAATCATACCTGCTCCGAAACTGATCCTCACAACCTTGCAGGTGTCACAGCAAAACCCCGAGGGAGTTGACCTAGCAATCACTGCCTAATAATTGGGGGTTGCTTCTTCACTATCAACTCTTATTGGGCAGTCCAAGTGGAACTACCCAAAAAGACGCAATTTGGAACAGATTGAGTAGCTTTTGGTGAACACTGAACTCTGTAGTCTCTGTTTGTGTAAAACCTCAGGGCTGTTGATTCGGGAAAGAAATCATCGGCTCTGATGATCAGAGATCATCTCTGTTGATGAGAGGGGCAAACGCCCTTGAGAAACACCCCATCCCTCTTTTGAAGCCTCATTCTTGGGCAGAACCCTAGGTCCTTGTCCTTTCCCAATATTGTATTTATATTGCCCCTGGTTTGATTTCTTCCTTGTTCCACTACAATTTTTGGCTTAATTTTGTTCAGTCTCAAAAAATGACCATCACCAACTTAGGCCCGTTCCACTAGAATTCCTGGGCTTTTCATGCTTTACGAGAGAGGTAATTCCCCTCAAATACATTGGTAACAGCTAAATACAATTCACATGGTTTCCCAGCAACCAAACACCATTCAGATGATTTCCCGAGAAAATGCATCAGTAACTGCTAATATGTCTTCCAACAAATCTCAACACTGCTGAAGAAACAAAAAACTAGACAGTTAAAGCCATTTTTCTCATTTTGATACACAGAAAACTCAAAGAATTGCCAATATTGCTACTCCATGCCACACAAATCAAAATCTGTTGGGAACCCAAGGACAAAAAAAATCCACTAAAGAAATGGTGAGATGAAGAGAGAGGGCAAGGCTCAGATTCGCATTTCTTCAAAAAAATAAAATAAAAAATAAAACGAGGCCCTCTCCAACATGGCTGCAACAACAGGAGCCATGAGAGACTCTCTGAGTTACCCTACCATGACAAGAGTAGAACTCAAGTGAATGATTTTTGTTTGAAAACATCATCACAGCCTCTTTCAAATTGTTCCACAGGGAGAAAGAAGGGCATTTAACAGCCACTTCTATACATATACGTAAATGTAAAAAAATTGATGTGAAATGTGTAATGACGATGTTTCTTTAATAAGTTGGATTTACGAACCAACAAATTTAAAAAGGGACGGAGGGAGTATATAAGCATACATATACAGCCACTTCAATACACCTGTCTCGTCAATTTTTACCTTCACTTTCCAAAATCATCCTTCACTTTTACCATTAACTCTTTTACCCATTAAGTTTTCAAAAGGACAAAATAATAATTGAATCAACATTTACCCATTAACTTTTCAAAACACACACTTATTAAGGGCTAGCCCAAAATGGAATACCAAACCAAACCAAACCAAACCGAGCCTTGTGTCCCAATCCAAAATGGAATACTATACCTTTATTTAGGGACGGAGGGAGTGTATATGTATACGCAGAAGGGCTGTTGACTTGATTACAAAATCATCGGCTTCAAGACAATTGATCTGGGAAGAAATAGATTGTCTTTTACAGAGACGGCAACCACCCTTGGAAACTTTCCCATCTCTCTGATCGAGCCTCATACTTAAACTAATGAGAATTTTAGCCCTAAAGCTTTCCTCAAGTCCATATTTATATTGGGACTGTGAGGGTGAATGGGCGATTCAATCATTCTGTCATTTGGCATCATTTTCAAAGAAGTCTTCATGGAAATACTATTTCACACCACCCGTGTAAAGCGAAGTCCCACATCACCTGAGTACCAAAGTAATATGAAGTATATAAGCGTGAGGGCACCCTCACTTCATGAGCTAGCTTTTGGGGTTGAGTTCTACTAATGTATATTGCGCTTTAGAGAGCTCATTCTCTCACAATTCACAATGCATCAACCCAAACTAATCAATTATGCCAATTAGAACAATAAGTAACAAATTGGAACAACCTCGTGAGTAATTTCTTGTAAATCCCGTTGTCCCGGAGTGACTGGCCTAGACACTCTTGAGTTTTGAACCAAAAAGAAAAAATAAGGAACAATATGCAGGGTTATATAGATGGATGATAAAAAATTAGGAATAGCTTCAATAATGGTTAACTACACCATGATTCAGCTACTAAAATACTGGCCAACAACACCATTGTCTTTAAAAAAAATCACAAACACTCTACTGGATTCTACATACATATCCAATGTAAAAGATTTTTACAATGAAAATGTGAGTATTAAAATATGCATCAATTTAACTTCAGATTTTTATCTACTAAAATGTTCACTACAAAAAAAAAATAAATGCAATTTAAACAGTACCCAACTATGCTCATTCTTCTTACCAAAAATAAGTGTGACCAGAGTCTCTCCAAAAAACCCAGAAACGAAACATTGAAGGTCTTTTCCTTCTTTTTTTGATACACAACCAAGTAAATACTTCCATAGTTCTAATCACCACAAAACAAAACCTGCAAAAAGCGTTCTAGCCAAAAAAATCAACAAATGAAGTTCAAAGAAAAACAAAAACACAAAAGCTTTGGCAGAATCATCAGTATCCCGACAAAAAAAAACCAATTAGAATTCCTCTAACCCAAGCTAATATCCCCAAAAAAGCCTCAATTAGAGCATCTCCAACGCAATTCTTGAAAGTTCTTCACTTTGAAGAATCACATAAATAAGATCAAAAGAACTCAACATATATTGTAATCGCATGTATGTATATAAAAATGTGCATATTACGTAGAGAATTGAAGGGGATAAAGGGTTAGGCTCAGATCTATTTATGATCGGACAAGAATCCAACACCGCCATGGCTGCAACAACAGCTGCCCATATGAGCATAATCGAAAAAACCTCCTACAGACCTTCTGTGTGCCCTGCCAATAAACGGGTTGGATCCTGATCTCGAAATCATACCTGCTCTGAAACTGATCCTCACAGCCTTGCAGGTCTCACGGAGAAACCCTGAGGGGGTCGGCCTAGCGACCAACCCGTGACTTGTTCTGGGAAATTGTGCAACGCCAATGCTCTAGATGTTGAATGAAAGAAGCATGGTAATGTGCACAAAAATCAAAATGATTCTTGGGTCTGCCCTCTCTGATGCCTTTTTTGCTTTGATTTAAGGGCATGATTCCGTAGCAAACGCGACGGTGTAGGGGGACCATTGTTTCAGTAGTATTATGTGAGCAGCCACTTTATGCATTCATTGCCAAATGTTAGGTCTATCTCCAATCCATCTGTTTCAGTGGTATTCTGGGATCAGCCAGTTTGTGCATTTATTGCCAAAGGTTAGTTGTGTCTCCTATCCATCCCCCGCCCATATCCCCAATTATTGGGGACTTAATGGGTTATGTTATTGTTGTTGTTGTTGTGGCTTTTAGGATTGATGTTTGTGAGGAGAATGACATGTCTCGTAAATTAGTAAAAATAAGTAACTAGTCTCTCCAAAAACCCAAAAAGGAACCATTGAAAGTCTTTTTCTTCTTTTGATACAGAACCAAGTAAATACTTCCATGGGTTTGGAGTTGGTGTTGTGCACCCATGCACAACATGAGATCTGTGCACGATCCTCGCCGTCCATTCGGCGATCCAATGGTTCAGATTGAATCCGAGCCTTGCGACATCCGAGCCGTTCATTGCAAGTTTCAATCTGGGCCATTGGATCGTCGAACGGACGGCGAGGATCATACGGTGCATAGCACCAACATTGGACCCTACTTCCATAGTTCTCAGGCTGAGTTTTCCGTTTGATTTTAGCACCTGGTGGACTCATTTGCTAAAATCAACCATGATTTTAGCAACTAACACTTTCTAGCCAAAAAAATCAACAAATGAAGTTCAAAGAAGAACAAAATCACAAAAGCTTTGGCAGAGTCATCAGTATCGTGGGGGAAGACCCAATTAGAGCATCTCTAACCCAATTAATATCCCCCCAAATAGCTCAAATTAGAGCATCTCCACCCCAATCCTTCAAAAGTTCTTCACTTTGAAAAATCACACAAATACTGGAAATCACACAAATAAGATCAAGAAATATCAAACATATATCGTAAATGCCAGTATGAACATAAAAATATGCAAACATGTAAAATATCTATACTCAAGCAGAAAATTGAACGGGGTTAAGGGTTAGGCTCAGATCTGTGTATGATCGGACGAGAATCCGACTCCGGCATGGCTGTGACAACAGTTGCCCATAAGAGCAGGATACAAAAACCCTCCTACAGACCCTCTGCGTGACCCGCCAGAAAACAGGTCGGATACTGGTCTCTGAATCATATATGCTCCGAAACTGATCCTCACAGCCTCACATAAAGATTCCTTCTAGTCCCTTCGTCCCCACTTTACTCTATGGTGTCATATAACACCACATTTTTAACTCCACGACTGAAGATGCCCTTAGGAGATGCTAGTACTGCATCAACAAGACCATTTGGGCTTTTGACAATGAATACAGATACCAAGTCCACCACCTCTAACAGTAACGGAGCGGTAGAGTTTTGCATGGCCTTGGGTATCAAATCTAACAGAAAAAGATTTTGCCCTATGAAACCATTTGGGTTCTTGCACTATCAAACTTCCATGGCACAGTCCATACAGAACTTTGTTGGACTGGCCAAAAAGAAGCAAATTGGAACAAATTTGCACTCAATCTATCTGTCTATGTTCCTCGAAACCTCAGGGGTAATCAGTGAAATTTTCCCCAGCTGCTTTGCCAGCAGGAGAAACACAAACACCACACACACACACACACACACGGAGAAGGGCTGTTGATTTTGGGAAGAAATCATCGGCTATGATGATCAGCGATCATCTCAACTGAAGGGAGGGGCAACCACCCATGAAATCTCCCATCCCCCTTTTTGCAGCCTCATTCTTGAGCAGAACCCTAGGTCATCTCTCGATGTCCGTATTATATCGTCGGTTGTTTGTTTCCTTCTTCTTCCACCACATTTTTTGGAGCTACCAATTTTCTATATATAAAAATTAAATTTTGCATTCTACTTCTATGACACGGTTATGAAATATTCCTCTTTTTTTTGGTAAGATCGAGTTTTTGGCAACAAAAAAAAAAAAAAACGTAAAATTTAGTTTTTAAAATTTATTGTCGTAAATATATTGAAAGGTTTTAATTATGGTTCTTAATGTTTTTACGATGGTAAATTTATTGAATGGCTTGAAATTTATCAGTTCCATATGATTGGGTTTTTAAAATTTATCATTTTTCGTAAATTTTAGGAATTGTTTTGAATTTGAAATATTCATTTTTCAAACAATATCATTTTTGTCCAATTGGAGTTTTCGAATTTTGAATTTCAACTAATCAAACATTTTATTTTTTTACGTAAGCAATTTTATCCTTACTATGAATGCCGATTATTGTGCCCCAATATAACCCTAAACTTAAGGCTCGTCCCAATAAGTGGTTTTTTTAGGGCGGTTGGCTTGTGTGAAATGCAATAAGCTAGTTTTTTTAGATAAGTCATTTTTTTTTTAAAGGACTCTTGATATGGAAAGTCAAGCAACATTAGATGGTTGTATTTAGGGGTGAGAATTTATGGTGCAACACGATAACGCAACTCGAACACGATATGAAGTTTATGGCACGACGATAGCATGATTCGGACACAATACAAAGTTTGCAAGTTAGCGTTAACTATTTCTGATACAAAACACGTATGTGACACGACTCGAGAACATAATTTCTAAACACGTCGGGTTCGTGTTCAATCCCTTGCAACTCGAAAATGACATGGCTAACCTGTTTATCTCTGTGTCGACACGCTAACCCAAATACATCCCAAAAATGACACAGTTAACCAACTCTGGATGTGTTAATTCATGTGGTGTCAACTTGAACATGACACGAAAATAACACGGGTATAGTGTAATCATGTCAATTTGTCTCGTGTTCTGGTTGACAAAGGTAATTTCAGGACGGGTTTGCGTTGTATTAAGCTTCTTAATTGCAAAATAGGTTCACCACGCATTTAAAGAATGTACTCATAACTCGTGATAATACCATGGTCTTAAATATAAGTCGTGCTTTGGTTTATGACTATATAATTCAATTAATTCTAAATTAAATTTGTGCATAAAATGAAAATATTTAAAATCACAAATACTTGGCATACACACTCAATTACTTTCTTCTTTTTTCTTTTTTTTTTTTTTTAACGGGAAAAATACAACTTATATTGATAAGAAATAAAATACAATTTACATGCCCCATAGGCCTAAAAGGAGAAGAGATTATAACAAAACAAACCAAAAAGCCGCAAGAAACAGCATTGGGGACGGACCCATCAGACACTCTCGTGAAGGAGGATGGATTGACCAGATCTACATTTTTTTTGAAACTCGTTCCCGTCACTGCAAACGTCATCATCGTTGCTGTGAGAGAGCTCGCAAAAATCCATCGGCGAAACCAATCGGATCTAGGAACCTAGGTGCCCAAGATCAGATGTCAAAAAATGATGGAGTGAGGGGAACTCATCTCTCAAAAAATGAGAGGTTCAACTAGGAGGGAGGGAAGGAGCCGAGAGAAGAAAAAGAGGAGAGAGAGTTGGAGTAGATGAGGGACTGAGAGAAGAGGGTGAAGGAAGAGAGATAAGAGGGGCCGAAGGAGCGGGGATAAACATTTTTCAAGACAAACGTGCAACGGGTTATGGTAGTCAAACATAGCCCCATACATCTCTACAATTAGACTATTCGGCCACTTTACTGGGCTGCTCAGGGGACCATGCTTTAGGACAACTCTATGTGCTAGTAATTCATAAGTTCAGTTGTTTGGCAAGCCCTCACAGGCCTGGTTTCCATTTACTACTGTAAAATAGAAACCAGGAACTAAAATCAACCCATGAAAACCAGGCCTTGACACCCATAAATGATGCGCTTTTCCTTCTCCAGTTAGTGTTCATCCAAAAATAAGACTATTCACACGACGCTTGAAAAGATATATTCACAACATCGGTAACCTCATCCCAAAAAAACTGGGTCCCCTGCACATATAAATCAAACACTGCATCTCCATTTTATTTTTCGGACCAAACACCAAACACCGCCTCTGCATTTTATTTTTCTGCATCATGAGTTTCCACAAACCCAAAAATAGGCTCATCAATACTGCTTTACTTCATTGAGGTCGTAAATTCTGTGTTTGATTCTTAGACGTTGTTTCAAATGCCATCTGTTTGGCAATAGTACCTTTTTTTTCCCGGGCTAAGGTTAACCCAGTTTAGTATGTAAATTAACAAGATGAACCTGCTCTCCTACCATGCCTTTGCTTTGCTAATATCCGTCACATATGCCTATCATACTCACAGGTCTCTACGCCCGCCAATTTTATCTGGTTCATTTGCCTAAGGCTTGGTTTTCTATTTACTAAAATGGACAATTGTTAAAATCAAGTAGGTGATTTTATGAGATTTTCATTTTAGCAAAGAGAAAACCAAGCCTAACACATATACAGGGGGAAAAAAAGGATTAAAACTCCAGGTTCCTAATAAATCTTTGCCCGTTAAAAATGCTTATCCAAAAACCAAATAAAATCTCAACCATTATGATCAGTTAACCTTTTTTGGTCGTCTTGAGTAAAGTTTTTTCATTTAGGTGTTTATTTCCAGAATTGCAAAGACTGGTAAATGGATATACGGTAGCGAATTAAGGATTACGCTCAGATATGTGTATGATCAGGCAAGAATCAATCAGACTCCGCCATGGCTGCAACAAACCAGTTGCCCATAAGACAGGAAATGTGGGGAAACAAGAACCTTCTGGGTTATGGAGAAATCCTTTTGGGCGTAAACAGAATCACCCACAACCCCTCCCCTCATTCTAGAAACGAGATTGGATCTTTTTGACTGAATCATCTTCTCAGATAGCTATCGTCGCAGTTGTGTGAGTGAAAACAGAAACAGTTGGTGCCCATTTAGAAGCTGCTCCTGAGATCAAATCACACACACAGACGTGCAAAGTAAAATTCAATAAACCCTTTAAAGTGAACCCAGTTCAAAGTACAATTCAATAAACCCTTTAAAGTAAAATCAAACTTACAAATTTCCAACCCTTTTTCTTTTTCTTAGACAATTGAACAAATTTGCCAGAAAAACCAAAGCAACATGAACCCCTTTAAAGTGAACCCAGTTCCTGCAAATGACCCACTCACACCCTTTCGAAATTAAAGAATTGAACCCATAAATTATAACTTCAATTAAGGTAAAAAGATACTATTTTAGTAAAATTCAATAAACAGCACAAATCAAATCAAAGAATAAAGATGCATGCGGAGGTTAGGCTCAGATCTGTGTATGATCAGGAAAGAGTCCAACTTCGCCATGGCTGCAACCACAGAATAACACGTGAGAGAAGAAAGAAGGAAACCCTCTTAAATCTCCCATAGTTCTGTGATGCCTCGCCAAGAAACGGGTCGGATCCTCATGCCCGAGTCATCTGCTCAGAGGAAAGCTATCATCACAGCCAAATGTTTTTCTTGTTTCTTTTCCATGGTCTGTTCCGCTTTTGGGTAACCTTGGGTACGATGAGGAGCTTAATTAAGATCATTTTCCAGTACAGATTCCCAGCAAAAGCTAGATACACACACACACACACACAGATAGATAGATAGATACATATACGTATATATACATATATATATATATATATATTGAGAGAGAGAGAGAGAGAGAGAGAGAGAGAGAGAGAGAGAGATGAAGGAGGGTTGTTGATTTCTTAGGAGGAATCATCGGCTATTGATTTGCAGAGAGGGGCAACCACCCTCAGAAACGCCCCCAATTCTCTCTGCTGAAAGCCTCAAAATCCTGAAAAATTTCAGAGGGTACAGGGTTCTATTCGCAACAAAGGCCATCTCCAGTAACAATGAGTGGGAGATGCTCCAGAAAACTGTGGGTACACTTCTCTGAAGCTTCCAACCCTAATCCTTCACTCAATGCCATTATTTATATTGCCACCAACTTTACTTTCTTCCAAACCTTATCAATTACTACGGTATTTACAAATCGGACCACAAATGTGCGTGCAGCGGCCTAGCCCAAGGGCTACTCCGGTTATTTTTAGTGAGTTTTCTCTTGCACAATTGATTCGATTCTTGAAATAAAAAAAAATTCTTATAAATTTTTAATTTTGATGTTGATGATCTGCCTTTGCCTTTAACCGAAACATTAGTTGGCCGTACCGTCACCAGAAAAAAGAAAGTGCATTGGCTCCATGGCCGAAAGGTCAGTTTGGAGATTGTGCATAGACAAACCGAAATATAGTACTTCTATCCCATTTTGATAATTTCTTATGAAAAAATGTGTAATTTTGGGATAAAAAACAAAGTATTTTTCGCGCATGATTTTTGAGTTCCTTCGTACTAAATTAAAGATTTTGATTAAGCTGATTTTTTTGTTGGCAACCCAATCAAACGGAAAACTAGTTCGAGTTTGACATATTTAATTTGGAGAGAAAAAATTCAAAAGTTATGAACATACGTATTTGACGAAGTAAATTTTACGAGTAATAAATTTTTACTAAACCCCAACAATTCCTTTTTTCAATGCACCAGCATTGCCAATGTATCAACCAACCATCTTGAGAACACCAACATAGTCTCCCTGTCTCTCTCTTGGAACCCAACGTAAAATCTACTTTATTATAGATTTTTAGTAACCTTCCCACTGCCACCTCATCTTTAGGAAAATGTTGTGGTACTTTTAATCAACGTGCCATAGTTATCAACTTATCATCACGTAGTGCCTCAACTCTTCTCTACAACATGCGTAAAATTCACACGATATGTAGTAAAAATTAGGAAAATATTGTGGTACGGTAAAAATTTAATCAACACTGCATATTTATCATCACGTAGTGTTTCAACTCTTCTCCACACACAATATGTAAAAATAAGGAAAATGTTGTGGTACTGTGAAAATTTAATCAACGCCGCATAGTTATCATCATGCAGTGTCTCAACTCTTCTCCACACACAATATGTAAAAATAAGGAAAATGTTGTGGTGCTGTGGAAATTTAATCAACGCCGCATAGTTATCATCATGTAGTGTCTCAACTCTTCTCCACGTTACGTGTAAAATTCACAGGAATGTGATTTGGAGGGAGATTTATGGCAACACTTGATATTATCCACAGGACACTGAATGACCACTCGTGACTGTAGCAGTTTAAAGCCGTCTCTATACAGAAATATTTATGGTGTTCATGTGGTGGTAGGTCCGCAAAATTATGGGATGGGCAAGAGGGGCATCTTTGCCATGACCCTCTACTGCAATAGGATCGAGTTTTGAAGCGGACGGACGCGTTAAGAAAAAAACTCTAAATTAAAAAAAAAAAACGATTCGAAAGCGGCCCAAAACTCCTCGATCTAATCCAATGGTAGAGATTTGACAAAGACCATAAGCACAACATGCCAAAATTATGGATTCCAAGTTCCAGCCAGTGCAAAGAATTATTCCCAACTCTTAAGTAGTACTTCTTTTTACTGATTTGAAACGTAATTAGTTTCTACTATCATTTTAACTTTGTTTAGGAAGTAATTATAAGTTACATATGTGTGGAGAAGATATTAATTACTTAACTCAATGCCAGCAACACGGATTTTCAACCTTTTTCTCAATAAAATCTCGAGTTTGAGCTCATTCCAGTACTTGGGGTGCTTTGGCAAAAAAAACCAAAAACAGATTTTTTAGTTTTTTTCGTTTTATTTTTATTCAATTTTTTTTTTCACTTGTTAATTTTTGCGTCAAATTCTCATAGTTTATGAATTTGTCCTCACAAGACAAATCAAAATAGTATAAAATTATGATAAAAATAATTTTTTTTGAATAAAACTCAAAGTAAATCAATTTATTAGTTTAATTTTGGCTTTATTAAAAAAAAATTCGATCATAATTTTATACTCTATGAATTCATCTCGTCGAAACAAGTTCATAAATCACAAAAATTTGACGCAAAACTAACAAATGAAAACAAATTTGAATAAAAACAAAAACAAAACCAAAAAAATCACCCTTTGGTTTTTTAGCACCCTTTGGAGCATCCCAACAACGCTCAACCAAACAAATTAGTGAAGGGTACTTTATCCTTTTCTAACACTCGAACAATATTACCTGTACTAGCTCTCCGCTATTATTGTTTTCCATATCCTTCGTCTAATGCACTTTTAATCATGAAAGTTTTATTTCACCGATTAAAGGGGGTTTAATTTTACTTTCGATAAATTCCAAGTCAAAATGCAGTACCCCCAAAAAATAAAATAACAGATATACAAAATCACGAATCATAGAGATAGAACAGATTAGGCTCAGATCTGTGCATGATTCGGAGTGAAGATTAAGACTCCGCCATGGCTGCAACCACAATTTCCCGTAAGAGAAGAAAACCCCTCTCTTACAGACCCTCCGGGTTGCCCCGCCATGAAACGGCTCGCCTCCTCCGTACCCGAATCATCTTTAAGAGATCTATCATCACAGCCTGATTTTTTTATTTTTTTTTTGGAGTAGATTCCTCGAGGAAACAATTGGCAACGACGACGAAGGGAGGTCAGTGAAATTTGCCAGTACAAACACACACACACAGATATACATACATGCATACATATCAGCTGCGCGGATACACAGAGAGAGAGAGTGTGTGCGCGCGCGCGCGCGAGGGTTGTTGGTTATCGAAGTGGAATCATCGGCTCAGATGAAATCGGATGATCATCTTGTTTGCAGAGAGGGGCAACCACCCAATGAAACATCCCAAATCTCTCTGCTTGGAGCCTCATTCATTCAATTCAGCCTTCCATGAATTAGGGCTGCAGAAAATTTTGGGTGCCGAGAAAGGTTTTTCTCCTGAAAGCATCCCCAAGCGCCAATGGTTATTTTATAGTCCCACAATATTCCACTTTCTTCCTCCATTCATCACTTATTTACGTACTGACCCAAGGCGGAGCTGCCTCTGTGCAGAGAATATTTTGGACATTATTTCTGTCTCCACAATAAATTACAAATTTGTTCCCTCCCTCCCTCCCTCCCTAAAAATTTTCACTTGCAATATTCACTATGCCTCAAAAATTATTTTACATTTTAAATAGTATACAACAATATATTTTTATATGAAATATGGATGTTATATAATAAATCTTGATAAAATTATAAAAAACATTATACATTGTAAAATACATGTCACTTAAAAAATGACACAAATACCCAATGATGGACAAAAAATTAGGACAGATAGTGTATGATTTATCAATAATTTATCTAGCTTCTCAATGCACTAGCTCAAGGGCTGCGAACGAGCCGAGCTTAAAAATGTTCACTAAGTTTAGAAGAGAACTTGAGTTGAGCTCGAACTCAATAAAAATTTGACAAACTAAACTCGAGCCGAACTTGCCTAGGTTTAAGTCAAATTTGAACTTGGTCACACGTTAAAGATATTGGAGTATATATTTAGGCTATCATAAAGGCCTAGAACTACAAACAAAATTTTTATTTCGTTGTAAGTTCATCCATATATAAAATTATAAGAACATTTTAAAATTTAAGTTTATAGTAATACTTTTAAAAGTTTATACATGTCAAGTTATAAATGTTCATTATGTCCATGTAAAAATGTAAACATGTTCAAAGTTATATGTGAAAATACTCATGACATATACACATACTTAGGGTTTGTAAGCTAAACCAAGTCGAATACTGTTAAGTTCAGGTTTGACTCATTTATTAAACGAGTGAGGCTTAGATTTGCTTATTTTAGCACTCAAATCGAATTCGAATGAGTTTTTACCGATTTAAGCCTTGAGCAGTTCGTGAACGAATTGGTTCATTTGCAGCCCTAGGCCGCCGCTAGGATAGACCAAGGGTTTTTATTATTATTATTATTTATAATAAAAAAAAAGAAAAGGAGACCAATGGTTTATTTTATTTCTAATTTTTCTCCGGAAGATTTTCAAGATTAATGTTGAAATCCCAAAATTACACAATCGAAATTGCATTGTAGACAGATAATCATGAAAAATAATTAGCACTTAACATGATGTTGGAGGAGACAATATGTAACAGGCTGTTAAATGAACCAAGCTTTTTGAGGAATCATGTTCAAATCCATGCTCGCTCATTAAAACCTTATTCAAGAATGGTTTGTTATTTAACTTGAATTAAGCTCCAATAATTTATTTTTTGAAGCTAGTTAAAATTTCAAATTGAGTTCGGACAAATTACTACTCGGCTCGTTAAAAAGTTAAGCTAATCAGATCGGCTTGTGTTTAACTTGATATAGTTCGTTTGAGATCAGATCACCACCTCAGCAAGCTAAGCTTGAATAAATTTTTGAAACTCGTTAGATATTCAAAACAAACTTGATCAACCCCTGCTCGAGCTTAGTAACCCTTGGTAACAAGTGAATAAAGGGGAACACCCTCGTGAAAAAGAAATGCCCAAGTTGTGCCAATTGTTTACTTTAGACTACTATCCAATGAAAACAAAAAGGGAAAAATCAAAGGGTAACCAATGAGGTAATCCAGACACAGAAAAAATCCTACATAACTTTTTAATCTCCAAACCTCTTCACCCAAAAACCAAACATAGCCAAAATTTTCATACGAGCTTGACATGTCAATCCTAGTTTCTCAAAAGATTTTATCAAATGAAGAGAAAGGTCGATAAAATCTTAGTTTTTTTGATAAAATTAAATAAGAAACTTAAATAACCATCCAAAGTTGGAAGAGGACAAAGGGAAAACAAAACTCAAAATGATGACTGGCAAAAAATCAGCAATTATTCTATACGCTAAACCCATTTTTCTCTAGACAAACGTGTTTCGAGAACATACTAAATTATATCCGATTCACATGAATTTTGGTGTACCTGATGTTCTCAACGAAGTGGTCCAATTATCAAAACGGAACTGGGAAGAGCCTGAGAATAACCTAGACAGGATCATCCAGTCCCTAAATCCCTTGCTTTTAGTTTTTTTGTCCTTAATCATTGAATGTAGGAAATCCATAGCGCGAGCTATTTTTGAGTTTCTTCTTCTCATTTTTTTGTTTGTGTATGTGACCATGTGTATGTTAGCAAGTAAAATTGAAAAAAAAAAAAAGAAGAAGAAAAGAAAAGAAAAGAAGATTGCAAAAGATAAGAAGAAGTATCAGAGAATACCGACAATACAATGTTATGAAAGACGACCTTTATGGGACAAGAGACATGCATTTTTTACAGTACAGCAATAGCACAATCTTATTTGTCATCTCATTCACAAATAAATAGAACTAGGGGGAAAAAAAGAACTCATTGCAAGTGTCAAACAGGCAAAGGCCTGTGTTAAAAACACAGATTTCCAAGGCAGAGGCGCGCAAAAGAATGGGGGAAAATGGTAAAGGAATTGCATAGCAGCTTCAGAGAATGGACTGGACTTGATGCTTTTAGCATGGAATTTTACATGAACTCCTTACCCTGTTGTTGGAGTATAATTTTGTGCACCACTTCCCCCGTCAAGGAAATGAAATAGGTCACCTGTTGTCGAAAGATCACAGAAAATAAAAATGCATCAGTTAGCGTAAAAGAAGTGTCCATATTTAACTGTGGAACAATTTGATACCCACAATCTCTAGGGAGCCAACTCTGTGAAGAAGGAATCCGTCAACTGTATCTCTGCAAACACCGAAGAGAAGGAAAGAGTAAGTGACAGGCAAGTGAACATTTTGTATACCACAAATGAGGGATTCGGGTAAGCACCTGTGGGAAACCAGTCTTTGGTTTATAGGGGTAAAATAAGGCCCTTTGTCAAGTCTAGTACAAGACTGCCCACTCAAGTACGCGTTCTGGAAGGAAGATGCATGTATCAGAAGTTACACATATCAAGAAGTGACGAGTGAGATCGGAATATCTTATCTAACCAGAAATATACAACAATCTGTTCTAGTTTCTGAGATAAATCAACAAAATATATGGATTTTTTTACGTACTTATCTTAGTTGCAGCCACAGAGGTTCTTTTTATTTAGACAAGGTTGAAAACAATTCAGGACCTTGTATGAGTCAGCCACTTACCACTCCGTATCTGCGAAATATATTGTATAGAGAGACGGGAACTTGTTTTGTCTCATTTTGCTCAATAGTCCGGTTACAAGCCTCCATTGGGTGGAATCCAAAAACAATGCGCCTAGATTGAGAAATTGAAAAAAGAGGTGATTAGTACTTAAAATGACTAGCTAGAAGCCAATGAATATGCTTCATAATATGGAGATGCTTAGGAGGGGCAGATAAGGTCGAAGTAATCCTCCTTCCAAGCGCATTTTTTCTTAGGAGGGGCAGATCAAATGGAAACGATACAGGATACATTGATGCCGTTGAGGTGAAAATGATTCCTAGGTTTTCATGATGGAATCCACATAGCACATTCTGTGTTCAACAAATAAACTTTGAATTGCAAGTATTAAGCACTTTGACTCTACCAGTTACTATTGCTTGCTTCGAGTATCCTTGTCACCCAGTGTAATTGATCACTTCCTGTGCCACTTGGACGACCCTAAATCATTAAATTTTTGAAGTTTCAGCTTACAAACAATTCGAGTGAATAAGAATTGCAACAGTATCACCACAATAGTCAACAAATTAATATCTCAAGAAAGCACTCTTTTCAAACAAAGAAAAAAGACAATTAGGCACATAGAGTGTTGGAAGAGTGATGTGATATTGGTAAATTACATTCTAGATTTAAGGGGATCAAAAAATTCAAAGTACAGGCACCTGAAACTAGTTGTAAAACTAAAGCTAAAAGGGAAAAGTTAAAGAACATGGATAATTCCTGGAAAAATGCTTCCCTGTTAGAATAGATCATTAGCAAATTCCTCATAATCACTTTTAGCGACACTCTCTTTGACCTTCAAGAGAGACTTTGAGTTTCCTTTTTTCCAATACTGAAAGAGAAGTTCTCTTTTTCTTCATATAAAAGACAACCATATGTGTATCAGACTCACACATTTGATTGTGCATGTGATTGAATACAAAAAAAAAAAAGATACCATTTGTGCCTAGCTTTCTCAATAACACCATTGATGAGATATTTGGCCCTGTTAAGCCTTCATGAGGCGTCCCCTTTTGTTTGCTGTTTGTTCTATAAATAGTTGACAATGTTTACAGACATAGAAGTGCAGAATCAGGCAATTCACGGGGTTCCCCTTACTGTAAAGCTTTGCACAGGGATAACTTCAGCACTGGACAGATTTTGGCGGAGTAAAAGGAGGTGGCAACCCGCATTCATAGGTTATGAAGGAAAGTTAATAAATTTAAGGAAGGCATGGGTTTTAGGGATGCTAATGGATTGATTACAGAAACCCTGGATCTGATAAGAAATCAAGTCTGGTTGCTGCAGTTTGTCATTGACATTGAGGTGATGAAAGGTGTTTCCTTGTGTTATGTTAAGAGAGCTTGGAACATGATAGCTCACAGAGTTGCTAAATATCCATTGTCTAGTGATCCAAGTGTGTAGTGGGAATCTCATGTCCCAGCTCGGTTATGCAACATTGCAAACAATGGTGTCTTTTTTTTTTAACGACAAAAAAGATTTTATTAATCTTTGAAAACAAATTACAAAGATTAAAAGGATTCTAGATAGAAGGAATCAGAACAGAGAAAGAGCCGACCCACAAAAAAGGCACCTCTCACTCTGATAGACACCTGCCGCTAGGAACCATAGGGGAAAAAACAACCAAAGGCTGGTAAGAAACCAACCAAAACCCCCCAACAGGAAGAAAAAAAAACGCCACAAAGCCAAAGCAAACGCCCTGAAAAAGTTGAAAACCAAAGCCCAAAGAACCTAAAAAAAATCCCAACGACATCAATGGCTATCAACAGAGAAGCTACTGTTCTGGATGGTTTCTATTAAAGCCCTTTGTTCTGGAATCTGGATGATTTTTAGTAAAACCCATTTTGGGTGGTAAAAAGCCTAGCTTTCTTATTTCAACAACCAAGGCATCATTTATTTTCTCAAGTGCCCAGTTTATAGAGCTAGGTGCAACATAGAGGGGAAAAGAGCATATGAGAAATGCATATCGTGCAGTCTCCAACGGAACAAACCAGTGGCTTAGACAGCATTCCAGCAACGAAGAGAAGTAAGAATATAATAAACAATGAGCATATATCATGCAGATGTTGTCTATTTACTATGGGGTGAATAATTCATATGAAGAAATGAGTTACAGATATTGAAAGACTTGCTGTCACCTACTTAAAAGTTAAAAGTAACGGAGTAAAGGAATGGAACATTTGAATTGGTTAGTATCATGCCATCAAAGGAGGACGTAGAAAAGATCAAACAACATCCAGACTGCTGCCAACTAAAAGCATAGAGTGATGGAGGGTAGAACAAAAACCATGGACTTCCCCCTCATACATATTTGAAGACTGCACAGAGCCAAGAAACAACAGCACACCTGTAGCGGCCCTGTATCCAGGAGGATAAGATCTAATGTTGCCCCATGTGGGATTTTGACCCGCTTCAGGAAGTAATGTGCTCCATGCCTTTCCAAAGCAGTAGTTGTGTACCTAGAAGTACAGGAGTAGACAATTACGAGGTGGTTTGGAAATTTCCCATGAGTCACAAATTTCAGAGTTCAACTTTAACCTTGTTTGTTTGATAAGTAAGAACATGAAGGTTCATATAATTTGTGAAATACAAAAAGGACAAATGCGATGTAATATCCCAGTATCCGTAACTGTTTTAGTGAGGAATAGTGTACCAGGGAACTTTCAGTGACTCAAAATATTGTGTAGCCTGCAAGGAAAAAAAAAACAGATTGTTGCTAATAATTGAAGTTAACCAGTTGTAAACTCTTGAATAACAAAAATTCCTTCTCACTTCTACATAGTACGATGATGTTAACAATCATAAAATGCATAAGAATCAGATTAACCAAACAAAGAACGAAAAAGGTCACTCCTACAGTGGAAATTGTTGCCCTACAATTTTTTACCAGATAAAAGTAGTTGAGTCAACTTTCCCCAAGTTTCACAATTTACATTCTCTATCAACTACTGAACTCCATAATTGTCAAATGGAAACCAAATGAACATGACTTTTTGCGTCCTGAAATGACTTCTGGCAAAACAAATGGAGGCCAGAAATCACAATTATGTTGTTCGTTTTTTCAAAGGAAGATCACCATAAACAGAAAATTGTACTGTCTTAAAGGGGTTGCCAGAAAGCAAGTTTACATCTGTAAAGATTGCCATAAACTACAATGTGTATTCATTCTAAAGAGTTATAAAAACTAACATTTCCAAAACTCTGAAAAGAAGGAAAAACAATCATTTCTCAATCCAACCATGTCTAGGTTAAATATTTTACTCTAAACAGCAGTTGACAATAATCAGACAGTGATTTCCATAACTTAAACTGAGTAAAGGCTAACTTGAGTGATCAAATTACATATATCAAAGGCTAGACCAATTTGAATTTTTCGATGAAATCTGATGGAGGCCTTACATTCTGCATGAGTGGATCTTTCTCCCCGTGTTCACTAATGCTGACCACTAAGTCCGCCCCGCAGATCTTTACCACCTTCTCCACCTTCATCAACAAAACAAATTCAAATTAATGGGAAATTTACTTTGATAGCAAAGATCAAAAAGCAGTAAAAGAAAAGAACCAGCAGAACGCTTGAATGATTCAATGAGAAAGAACATTGGCAGTAGAAACTGACGGTGATGCAGCCAAATCAGAACAAAAAAAAATGTGCCAACACGCCAAAACAGTTGATAGAAACTACTAAAAGGACAAGAATAAGGCTGAAAAGAACAGAAATTGAGGTTGTGCAACATATCAGTATTCTCTTGAATTAGGGCAAACTAAAGAAGACAAATGTATCAGTCAATCCTGAGTTATTGGTATTAAAATTTTAGCTTGTGTTAAGTTTGAACTGAAAGATTACAACTTATAAAAATAAAAAAGAAATTTCACGTTCACATAAGTACATTTCAAACAAAAACTAAGAAGTCCATTATCATTCAACACCCAACAGGCTATACAAGCCAGACCCATCAGGAAAATAATTATGAGAGCAAAATTTTCCAGGCAAACAGAATCAATTACAAAAAAAAGAAAAGAATGTAACCAATAGGTTCAAATCACTAGACCCGCCATGAAAAACATCAGCCTTTCGACAAATTGAGAGAAATTAAGCCAAACCCACCAACAAAACTTAAAACGGAGAACTTCTCTGTATATACAAACCAATTCAAAGAAGTAGAAACTGACTTGTTTGAGAAGAAGGGTCTGTTCTTCAAGAGGTCTAAACCCTCCCCTAACACTGAGGAAGTAAATATCAAGAGGTGCCCTCTCGCTGCTCTGCTTCAGGTATATGGGTTGAGGGCGACCGATATTGAGAACAAGAAAGAGAAAAAAGCAGAGTGAGAGCTGTGTAATCAGAGTGCAAACCCATGATTTTTTCTCCATTTTCTCTCAGGCAATTCCCAAACCGCAACTGGTGGATCTATGCCAAATCTTCTCAGAAGCAGTGCACTGTGCCAGTGTGGTCCCTGATCAGAAGTGCACATGGCTGACTATGGAGCACATACGCAATTTTCTCTCAGGCAATTCCCTCCAGATATGATGGTTGGAATATGAAAACAAAAAATCCATGTGCACGGACGAATTGTGCCTATAATCCCAAAAAAATTCTATTTATCCTGTGAATCTAAAAAATATACTTGCTGATATCCAATTAAGCTGATTTTTTACGAGACCTCCTAAAATAATATTTTAAAATTTATGGTATTTTTATGCGTAGTGGGGCCCCTACATGGTGTACATTCATGATCCATACACTTTTGTGCGTACAAGTAGTCGGATTCATATATTACGTGCCCATTTATTAATAAATGTTTGTTCTGGTTGGGAATTGTTACAATTGTATCATGCATTTTGTATTTGCATGATACAAAATAAATGGGCAAAACATTTGTTGGAAAAACTTGATTTTTATTTATTTTTAATTAATTATTTAAGTGAGTCTCACACATCCACGTGACCGGACTCACATACCATTGCGTTTGTCTTAGTTAGGAGGTTAAGATCGAACCATTGGTTAGACAAAAACAAGTTAAGGTGAATGAGAATTTGACCTTGAAAGTGTCTACATGAACATTGGTAAAAGGGAAAGTTGTCCCACATTGGTGAGGCGCAACAAATTCTTTGGGTATATGTATCCCAAGTTGGGCAATAATGGTTGATTCTTTGGGTCATTACAACTTTTGTTGGGGGATAAGACATGGGCAAAATGGGCTTTGGACCATATAACACACGCAGCCGGGTTGGGTTGGGTTGGGTCAGGTCATTAGATAAGGATCTTTTACTGAAATTTAATACATACTGGGCCAGGTTGAACCGGGTCCATTTTAGTTAAATTTTATTTCTCTCCACCAAAAGAGTGTGTCCCAACCAAAATTTCTTTTCCCTTTCCAATGCGCTTGTTCACGAACAGCCATCAGACATGACTGTTCACTACCGGCGGGTTGCGTACGTTGCGAACGGCCCCACCTTTTAGCTTCGTATCTTTCCGTTTGGGTGCCTGTTTATTTATAAATAGGACCCTCATCCTCTCATGCATTTCACGTTTTCACTCTACATCCATTCTGCACTTACTGCATAAAATATTCTGAGAGTTCTGCATGATTTTCTGGTTCGCCTATCAATCAGATTGCAATGCTGCTTCCGACCGGTGAAAGTTGAGTATTCCTGGGAGGTAAACGCCTAAGTTTCTCCATCAACACCAGTAGAGGGCAAATTTGCCTTAAGGACGGGGTATTTTGATACTTGCCTTGACTCGAATCGTCTCTCGCCAATTTCTAGTGTAGTGAAATTGGCCCGATACGTTTTCTGATTATTCATAATTGTTGTTTTTGTCTTTATTTCTAGTATATTTGAAACCGATTTTCCAACAATTTTAAGGCAAATTCCCTCTTTTTCCAAACTCGGTTTATTTTCTGGGAAAAATTCATATTGGTTTTGTGTAATCTGTTTTGCAAAATTTTTTACAGTACACACTGTCGGTTTTAAATTTTGATTGTCTGCGGGTTTGCCTACTGGATTGCCTATTGCGTGCTATTTATTTTGTTTGAAAAAGTAGTTTGACATTTACTTCTTGTTTGCATCAGTGTTAATATGTTTGTTTGAAACCCATTGGAGTGCAACTTGAGTATTATAGCCTTTTGACTGTTTTCAAATCCTAGTGGGTTTGATTTTATATTCCATCAATTTGTCCCGGCATAAAAACTGTTTTGCACTTTTGTAGTGTTATTTGCTTATCACATACAACAAGTTTCTGGTTATTTGAAATTTAGTTTATGGTTTGTGTATTAATTTATTTTGCACATTTAAATTAGACTTATATTCTGTTAGCATTATTTTTGAAATTCTGTTTTGTGTATAGTTTTTTTTTTAATAAAAAAAACTGTGTGAGATTTATTTTCGCTTAAAGTTAAATTTGTTATTTACTTTTGTGTCGATCTTTTGTTTGTGAAACAGAAATGACTACCAAAAAAGTTGGTGCTATTCCACACACTCCTCCTCCCGTTATCCCTACTGCAGTTTTTGCTCCAATTCTGACTCCGGCCGTGGTGCCATTGAGTCATGTTGAAAAACCGGAAATGTTCAGTGGAGTGGACTTCAAAATGTGGCAAATGAAAATGTTTTTCTACCTTACGACTCTTCGCTTGGTAAAGTTCTTGTCTGAAGATGCCCCCATTGTTGCGGAGAGTGAGACGGATGCTCAATTGCTCATTGCTTTCAATGAATGGAAGAACTCTGACTTTCTCTGCCACAACTACATACTCAATGGATTGAACAATGCGTTTTACGACGTGTATTGTACAACTAAAACCGTCAAGGAACTCTGACTTACCTTGGAAAAGAAGTATGTGGCTGAAGACATTTGGACTAATTTGTTGTGGGGAGGTTCTTGGATTTCAAGATGGTTGACTTGAAGTGCGTTTGGATCAAGTCCAAGAACTCCAAGTTATGCTTCATGAGATTCATATTGAAGGGATGATTTTGAGTGAATCATTCCAAGTGACTACCATCATTTGAAAATTGCCACCCCATTGGAAGGATTTCAATAAGCAAATGAAGCATAAGCGTAAGGAGATGACTTTGGAAGATTTGGTCACGCGTCTGAGAATGGAAGAGAGTACTTTGAATTTTAAAAAGAAGATTGTGAATCAGTTTGCGACGAAGGCTTTGAAAGTTTACATGATTGTATCATTGTCAATGTCAACAAACACAACTCTTTGTAACGATTCCGTAGTCGCTTCTGCACAATAGCCAGAAAATACTCTTTTAGCAGTAGCAGTCAAGAATTGACATTGTTTTTGTAGTCGAGAATTATCATCATCCTTTTGCAAAGTAGGCACTTGAATTGGCAAATTAGGCACATTTGTTGGCGAATTAGGCACTTCAACAGGTTTGTAGAATCTCTTCACGACACTATCTTATAACTGCTAAGAGGGAAAAAAAATATCTACAATTATCACATACAACAATCACAAGTGACAAGTCACAACAACAACAAAACATTTCACTCTGCTAAATTGAAATTAAAATTAGTCACAACAAGAACAAAATATTCATAAAATAAATTGAAAGCCCTAGCTTTCACTTGACTAAATCTTCCCCTTGTTTAAACTAAGTAGATAAGAGTGGTAGAGAGGAAGTACCGTGAATTTAAGAAAAAGACGATAGAAAATTGTACGTTTAGAAATTGTATTAATTAGTGGCCCACTAAGGTGCTGTTTGATAAAACTGAAAGCTGAAAGTTGAAAATTAAGTACTGAAAACTGAATGCTGAATTTTTAAGCTGAAAAGCTGTTTGATAAAACAAATTAAGCACTAAATTAAAATTTTTTTCCTGAGTTTTAATTGTCTCTTAATTTTATTAATGGTCATCATGTATTTTGTGGTGGAGTGGTGATTAATAGGTGGTGAGGGTGGTGGCGAGGTGGCGGTGGCAGTGGAGTAATGGTGGTGGTGGTGGAATGATGGTAAGTTGTGGTGGCAGTAGAGTAATAGTGGTGCAATATTGGTGGTGTAGTGGTGTTAGTGTGATGGTTATGGCGTGGTAATGGTTGTGGTGGGCAGAGTGGAATGCTAATGGTGGTGGTGAAGTAATGGCGGTGGAATGACAATAGTAGTGGTGGTATATGGGTAACGGTGATAGTGGTGGTGGAGGTGCGGCAGTGATGGTGGTGGTGGTAGCGGCATGATGACAGTGCAATGGTGGTGATGGTGGTAGCCACCAGGGCAATAATGGTGGTGGTGATGGCGGTGTGGTGGTAGTGGCAGTGCAATGGTGGTTGTGGTGGTAGCCACCGGTACAATGGTGGTGGTTGTGGTGGCAGCATGGCAGTGGTGGCGGTGTGGTAGTAGCAGCACGGCGGTAATGCAATGGTGGTGGTGGTAGGCACCGGTGCAATGGCGGTGGTTGTGGTGTGGTGGTGGCAGTGTGGCAGTGGTGGTGGCAGTGGTAGTTGTGGTGGTAACGACACGGCAACAGTGGCGGTGTAATGATGGTGATTGTGGCGGTAGCGGCATGGCGGTGGCGGCGCGCCTTGATGGGTGGTTGTGGTTTGTGGCGGCTAGCTAGCGGCATGGCAGTGGTGGTGTAATGGTGGTGATGGTGACAACGACGGCAGAGGTGTAATGGTTGATTGTAAACTACTTAATTTTTATTAATTTTTTAGCCTACATTTTAAGTGATACTTAATTTGTTAAGTAACATAAAATGTGGTTATCAGACCTACTTAGTAATTTATTACTTAATTGATTCAGTTTTAAGTGCTGAATGTGTGTTATCAAACAAGGCCGTCAAAAGCAAAGTCCATCCATTTGTTTGGTCCTTTAAAAGAAAGAAATCAACAAATCCACTTTGGGCTTGCTTGAGAGTAGAGACCCTTTTGGTCTTTTCCAGATTTTTAAATCCCACCAATTTTTTTTTTTGAAATTTCAGGAGGGTCACGGGATCCCTTGTGCCCTACATCAACCCGCCACTTGTAAACTAAATCTAAACAATGATTGATCCAATAAGATTTATATTCACGTGTCATTGTTGGTTGGCAAAATAAGGACATAAAAAAAGATTTTGTAAGCATTCCTTCACTTTTATTATACTGTATATATAAAATCCACTCTAGTATTTGATTACTTTTTAATTTCTAAGTAGGCACTTATGAATATTCACATTCTGTATCAAATATATACATTCACTTCGATTCTCTCCAAAATCGATCAACTTAATGATAGTATTTCACTTACAAATGAAGTCATCAAGTGAGAGAGTTAAAAAAATGGCAACAATTTGGGTATTAAAAGTCTTTTGAGAAGGGTTGAGAAAAGTAACAAGATTACATGAAGACCAAGTTTGGATGGCGGCATGGTGGGAATTCAAAGGAAGAATGAAAATGCAATGCCTTATTTTATGATTTCGATAGTTGAAAAAGACAAAAACGAGAATATAATGTCGTACTTCATTGATTCCAGCACAAGAATGAGAATGTGATTTCTGATAACATATTCAACCAAGAATCATATTCCTAAACTAAATGAGAATTTGATCCCTCCCTCACTTCATGATAATCTGAGACTCTCAATCATTTAAAAAAGGAAATTTTGACTTTGATAAATTTCTTAATTAATTGTTTCTTACGTAAGATTACTAAACTACTTCAAACACTAGAATGAAATTACTATAGGTATGGAATTTACAGGAATTTGATTCCTAGAAATTATATTCGTATCCCAGAAATTATATTCGTATTCTTACCCAATAATCATATTTGATTCTCAGTAATCATATTCGTATTCATACTTAAGATTTCAGTCATCCAAACATAGCTGAAGTGCATAACTTCTATTATTTCATTCATTGAATGAACATTTAAAAAAGAAAAAGAAAAAAGAAACTTATGAATTGTTGCGGGTATTTTCTTTTAATAATCGTTGTGAATAGTTTTTTTTTTGGGACTACAGGTAGACTTCAGGTTTGGTCCAAAACAAAAACATTATTATTGATATTTAAATAAAAAAAAAATCAAGAATCATTCATATAATATCATCGTACGTAATGCGTATTGTATCAGATTTCTCTCAACTCGATTTAAAATATATATATATTTTTAATCTTCACGTGATGTTTCTATATTCTCGTTCCCATAAATTCCTACACCCAGACCAATAATCACTCAGATCGTTAATTAGTCCTTCAAAAAAGGATCAATAATCACGGCAAAAGTAAAAATACAACAATACTACGAGACGGATAAAAATACTCCTCCATATAATAATACCAAAGACCCTAAAAATGTTTTTTTTTTTTTTTTGAATCCTCTAGGAGGAAATTTTTGAATCCTTTTCTACAACGGTGCGATCTGCAATAAATCAATTAAGACAAACTTCTTATTGACTTAAGCCTAATATGATCACTTTTACACAATATCATTACTGAACCGAAGCTATTCGTGATTCGATTTGGTTGACAATTCCAATATGTACATGATTCCATTCACGGTTTGACAACTATGCACACAAATACATGGGGACAAGTATTGGTAGAGGAAAAGGAAAAGATGAAGCTAGTTCTAGTTTTTCTGCAAATTCATGATCCAAACAGAGCCTTAACGACTCTTTTACAAAGATTATTGCCCATAGGCAATGTTGAGTAATTATTGCTCTTTTCTTCTATTACTCTCTGTATCTATAGTTCCTTCATCCTTTTACCGCGGTAAAGGAACATCCATCTAATGACAAAACCTATCATACAATGAACAAACTAAAAAGCACTACGATATGCACATTGGCCCGGACATCCGGTTGTCAAGGGAAAAAAAAAAAAACTCTACTATAGTACAATATACAAAGGTAATCCAATAAACCAGTGTAAGTCATCAATGTACATTTACCTCAACGATCCAACTCCAGAGCTAGGGTCTTCTTCAAAAGATTCGTCTGAATTCCTGCTACCAATAGTTGAAGCAGCCAGCGTTAATCGAATGTTGAACACCTCACCTCATGAATCGTCCACCTTCATTCTGGTCAGATACTGTTACTGGCAAGTATTTATGATCTCTTTAAATGAAGTACACGACGAATAAATGTTACCGGTATCCCAAAAAAAATACAAATCCTGAGCCACCATCAATTGCCGGAGCAATGTTACATTCCACGGTATATACAAAATACATATAAGTGTAAATGGCGGCAGCATGGTTACAAAGTCGAAATAACACTACAAAAGGCATATTACACCATTGGGAATGAGGGGCACTCAAAAAAGTGGCAGAATACATAACGGACAATCGACTCCTCCTTGGTTTTCGAACTAACTACTTATCCACCTCCGCTTACGAGCTGGACGCTCCGGTTTGACCTCTGAATCCGCATGAACTTCGCTTTGGGTGGAAGGCAACGGTTCATTCTCCATCTTTTTAATCACAACTGCCTCCTTCTCACTCGGCATTGGAAGCTTGAATCGCTCACTTCGCTTCTTCAACTTTTCAACAGTGTCCGAGTGTTTATCCTCCAAGGGCTTCGCATCTACGTTCTTTATCTCTGGATGGACATCATCTTTTTCGTCAACTGGGGGATGCTGATTGGTCAAGGTTTCATCTAGAAGCTTCTTGCTGGCCAAGGAAGGGCCACCATTGTCCTTCTCAATCTCTTTAACCTTCAACGAAGATGATGACTTCTTAGTGGCAATACCAAAATCCCTCTCCTTATGGCTTGTCCAACGTTCCAATTTGGACCTTCCTCTTCTAGAATCTTGCTGCTCATCATCTGAAGAAGCATCTTCCTTGTGTTTTTTGGAAGAGTGACGGTTCAGGATCTCGTTCCTATTGGTTCCCCGTTCAGTTATGCCTCTTGATATAACCTGAAACAACAATTACAATAATGAAAAAGAGAAAACACAAAATAGGAGGAGATCAATTCTCTAGACAATATCCAAGCCACATCCATAAGTGAGAAGATACTCAAAAACATGAGAAGGAGATACTCCAAAACACAAGTGGAAATGCCAGAGTTGATATTAAACCCAGCTTTTAAGGTCTTTCTTTAGGAAAATATTCAGCTGGTACAATTGCCAATACTCAAAACTTACGGCTAGTAGATTTAAGAAACACCTTCATGTGTAGCGTCAAGGCAGATCAGATGCTATGCGCAGAAACTATTAGATTGTTAACCACCAACTTGTCTAAACGCTCAAACTATTAGAGAGGGAAAACTTTATCATTTATGTTCTCAACACTACAAAGACAATAATAACCAGTGAGCAAAGTAACATTCAACTAATTCCATAATATATACAAGCAATGCCGAGTTGCCAACATAGGATAGTTGATTGACTTTCCAAGATGGTAAATTGGTAACAAATTTACTGAACAAACCAAACAAATTGTAGAACTGAAGGTACTTTCTCATACATATAGAGTCTTCAATTATGCATAGATATACTGTGTAAATAGTTGGCAGAGGATTCAACTACAATCGGATAGAAATAGTAATTGAGACCTTCTTTAGACCCATTCTAAAGGCATCTAGTATAAACATAAAGTGAATCTCTGATTCGTATATTGAAGAGTACCATTTAAGCTTGCATTTATAGAAAACAAGTGAAAAATGTATTGTAATGTTTTTTATATTTGAAGACTGAAAAGTACCATTTATTCTTGCATGTAAAGAAAACAAGTGTTTAAAACTCAGCAGTGAAAAATGTAATATACAGAAACGGACATGAAAAATGAACGAGGGCACCCAAATCTGAATCGCATCAGAGCACAAGTGCTATGACTATATGAAAAAGAAAAAAAAAAACAGGCCAAAGTCTAAAATATATTTTCAGAGTCACGGATATGGGAATTAGCCTCCAGAATGAAGTGCTGTGGAATAGTCAGATCAACTAATACAATATCCATTTAGCACCGTTTCAACATATACTACCAATAACACTATACCAAAGATTCCTTCTCATCATATTTATCATATTTCAAGGTTTTCTACAGAGTTCATCAGCATGTCATTGCATGATATTTGCAGAAGTAATATTCGTGTATAGAGGCAAAAACATACCGGATCATTCACCAGACCACTTTGGTCATCTTGATTCCTCTTGGAAACACCCTTGGAGTTTTGATGCAGAGCCTCAGATTCTCTACTCTTCCTTGTGTTCTCTTTATGTTTTCTCTCATGTGCTCTATCATTATCAGAACCACTAACAACACGATCACTACGCACACTTACCCTTTCCTGCCTTGATCTTCTCTCATCATTGGTGAGTTGGTTTCTGCGTGCATGGACATCCTCTCTCGTCATTGCTGAGTTGGTTTCAATTTGATCCCTTCTGTCAAGTTGCTCACTATGCCGCCCTTTGCCTTTAAATTGGTAATCTCTGTCAGAATCCTTGTACTCATCCTTCACTCTAACTCCACCCCGCCTGTCTTCTCTTTCCTGCTTTGATAAGCTTTCAAGTGATTGTTTGTTCTTTTGCAACTCATCCCTCTCCCTATGCCTCTCACTCCTCTCTCTGTGAATCCAGCTCTCTTCTTTATGTCTGACAAAATGGTGATCATCATCTCTCATTCTCACTTCGTCGTCTCTCTTACTCCTATGTTGATCCAAAGAATCATCTCTTTCTCGCTTTGGACGACCTGATATGCTTTCTCTATGGCCATGCAAGATTTCTTCCTTTCCCCCATCCCTCCTTAAATACTCCTCTTCCTTCCTTATTTTTCTGTGAAGATTATTGTCGATGTCCTCGTATCGAATCTTCAAATTATCATCCCTTTCTCCGCGTCGTGATTCCACATCTTTATCATAACGACCCCTTAAATTACCATTTTCCAACTGCTTCTTCAACTGAAGATCTTCATCTTTTTTGTTCCGGTTCCTCGACCCAATTTCGTCACCACGCACTCGCTTATTTATGTCTTCAGCTCTAGTCCTCCTAATATAAGGATCAACTTCTTGCCGATGCAAAGATCCATCCGAATTCTCTCTCTCCTTTCGCCTGTCCATGCCTTCATATTTCCCTTGCAAGTGATGGGCTGGATATGGATCCCAATCGCTACGAGAATAGGAATCCTCCTTAACTTTTTCCACCAAACGGTGTTTTTCCATCTCATGCCTCTCATCGCGACTTTTACCTCTGACACCCTGCTCACCTTCACCTTGCGACCTCTTCGAAGACCCCATATCTGTAGAACGTTCATTCTGAACAACTTCCTTCTGTGCACTATTGTGCACCAACTTCCTTGGTTTACTGTTTTCACTTCTTCTTGTGGCCTTAATGTCCCGTCCATCATTTCTTCCCTGAAAGGGGGAAGACTGTTCAACTCGAGAACTTAATTTTTGTTTTTTCACAGAAGGCAATTGATTTTCATCTTCCCGAGTGTTAGTAGCAGTTGTTTCCAAGACCAATTCTTCTCTATCCACTCCAGAGATTCCATCGGCCACCACCATATCATCATTCAAACCATGACCATGTTCTACATCAAGCTCCTCACCACTCCCAACAGTGACGGGAGATGATAATTGGCTACTTTTGCCACTAAAGCCTTCTATGGAATCTTCCTTCTGACTGTCATATTTGTTGATATTGGGTGATCTACCACGAGCTCTTCCCTTTGTCTGTCTGAATTATGAAGAAAGTGAAAGATACTTCAGACACAATGTACCGAAATCAAAATCAGTTGAAACTAGCATGTAAATTTATTCAACATTAAGTACCATAGAAATGTCATAAAATGGGATGAAAATCATATGCAAGAGATGATAAAAACTATCATAATGGACCCCCGCCTCCAACACCCAATGTATCAAACACAAAATATGTGCAGAGATTTCTCGAGAAGAAGATATTTAAGGAGTAAGAAAAATATCAGAGATCTACGATACCATAACAGCATGACATAAGAGTTGAAGAGTACAAAAACTAAGAAGACAAATTACTGGTTTGTATATCATAAAATAAAAGACAAATAATTGACATATAAAATGATTCAACTTCATTCTTCAACAGGTAAATCAACTCTTCACTATACTTGGTTTTTGTTTAAGTGAGCAAAAGCACATTGTTTTGTTCGCTGATAAAGGATAGAACTGTTAATCTGAACAAGTTCATCCGTCTGTAAGAATTCAACAACATGCATTAAACAACTTACAGGGCTACATTCTTTACTAAACTGAGCTTTCTATATCATTTGCTGGCCTTCCCTTTTTTTGTTGCTCACCGGCACATATCACTCAGATAATTTACTTTATCAAAATGCTTCAGTTCACCAAGAAAAAAGCAAGGGGTTGATGCAAAGAAAAAAGAAAGGGAGAGAGTAAAGAACAAAGCAATGGCAATTTGACAGACTTAACTACCGCAAGTGTTGTGCAAAATTTGTATTAGCCTAGCAACAACAAGAGCAAAACTCATATAAGAAGCTCACGCTCAAGAAAATGCACGGGGATTTAATCCAGTGGACTTAATTCATACCTCTCCTCATGGAGGGTGCCAACATCTCGGCCAGGGTATGCAGAGTTTTTCACCCTAGAATCAGGAGAATACTGAACCTGTGCTTTGGGGCGAAAAGGCAAACTTCCATCTCCTTCGGTTGCAGTATCCTGAACAGATCTCACAAATGGTGCTGCAGGTGTTCTACCAGGAACTTCCTGTTTCCTATCATTATAAGCAGGTGGAAAATGTCCGCCATCTTCCTTCGCAATATCACTTTCAATTTCAGGGCCTTCTCTAAAAGCATCTCCCGAGGGATCATTTTCTGCTTGCTCTGTATCATCTGCAGAGTCCTGCAAGACAATCTGTTTGCCAAACCAAGTTCAGAGCAAATTGTATTGGAAAAAAGTAGTCAAAATATGCATCAGAACAAGACTGGCTGGTTCTAAAAGAGAAGATTGACCCATTTACCTCAATTATGGCATCAGAATCACGAAGTCTTGGTGGCCGGGTATCCATGGATGGGAGACGCTCACTATAATTAGTTTCCACCTGTATTGCTCTCCCAGTTGGCTGGTTGGAAATTAGATAAAATCAATGAGCCCAAAAACTGACACTGAAAAGTAACATTTATCTTTGAAGGTTTCTCCATTCTTGATTTCTTGACTAGTTGCAATAAAGCTTAAGGCCCTGTTTGTTTGTCTGGCCTAATGGTGAAGGGATGGATTATCTCTTAGATTAGTAATCCTATCCAAATGATACTCATCAAAAGGCTTTACGAATACCACATCTCCCAAGGTATTGCTGCTATTGTACATTCCATGTTTTGTGGGACATCATATCCAACAGACGCTTAATCCTAGCCACAGCAGTTCTAATCAAGCATGTGATATGTGCCCCTGTTGGATATATAGACAAATCTGATGCTTTAAAAGGCCTAAGAGAAACAAAAAGTCCACTTTGGTTTTTTATTCATATATTTATTTTTACTGATATCATAATTTTTCTTTTCCTTTTTAGGGGGAGAACAAAAATTACTTCAAAATCAACTGCTTCCACATACCAATGGTGGCCGCGCACGTGTAGATGCTTTTGATGCGTCACTTTGTCCAGCATCCATCTTACTGAGATTTGCATTTCCAGATGGAATGTCATGAATTCCAGCCGCTGCAGCAAGTTCTGGAGGCAGATCTGGATCGTACTCCTGAAATGAGACCAATAAAAGATGAAACACTTCTCCGCTTGTTTCTTTATCCATGTAACATGGGTTAAATGAGCAAGATACTAGCACTGATGCATACATCAAGAAGCAAAAGCACCTCATTACCTGTTCTGTTCTCCCACTTTCATAGACGCGAATTTTGCTTTGCATTGTCGTCTCCAGACGGAGTTGTTCCTGCATAATTTCAATTCAGCATCCTCTCAACTTCCACCTGTATAGAAAAGGACAAAACAATGGCTAATTCTTACCAGCTGTTTGCAATAACCTTTCCAACTATCCTCGTTCAAGCTAAAGTTAAAGAAATCTGACACGTCAATGCCAGGGAGCCTCCATGGTTTTTCCTCAAAACTATCAACATCAACCTCAAATATAGTCCTGTGGAAAGAATAACAAATCAACAAGAAAAAACTATCAAACAAAACATTTTCTAACATACAATGTAAATTATGAGATGCCGATTGGAAAGGTTACAGCATCTCAAGTCCGACTAACCTTTCCTGCTACAGAAACACTGTTTTTTTCTGCAGCATTCGTAGTGCATGGTCACAATGTGGAGACATTACAAACATGCAGAAAAGGCACACCTCATCATTGATAACCAAAGGAGTTCAACAAAAACAAAGACTGCAGAGTACGCTGAAGAAATATGAAGTGGAGAAGGAATTTATTTTCCTTTTCTCGCTTTTCATTTTTCGATGGGAGTGCAGTGGAGGAAAGAGGCTGGGGGTATCTCCAACAAAACAGAAAACCTAAGTAAGAAAAATGCGCAAAGTAATGTTCCAATTGGGAAGGCTTTTTCTTTTTATTTCTACATCATGTCCCTATGCAAAGGACCAAAAAGATTTTAGACACATACAAGGCCACCAGTGTTGTACAATCCATAAAGTAAGTGTCAAAGTCTCACTAGACCAAGCATACCAGGTGAGTGGTGTTACAAGAAACGACCAAACAAGGAATGGATGCATGGGTAGAAAGTCAAAATGATCAACTATAGAGGATGACACCAGCTTAAAAATAGAGTACAATAAGCATTATAAATAAGTTAATAACATAAAAACAAAGTAAAGCTACAAGAAGGTTACTTGTGCGACGGAAGTGTGAAATCCAGCCCGCTGCCAAAACCCCTCCCTGATGTATTGTTCCCCCAAACAGGACCGAACCCTGGGTGAAAACTTTTCTGCAATGGCCGCCAATCACCTCTGCCACGACCAGCGACAGGGGCTATATGGACTGGGGGACGAACTTGACCTGGGGCTCCTGCAGGGCCAACAGGAGCTGACCCAGGTATTGGTGCTGCACCAGGCCTCACATACTGCACAAAGAAATGACAATAAAGTTAAAGAAAGATCAACAAGAAATGAACTGACATTCACTCACTGTAATGATCACCTTTAGGAAAAACTCCACAGCTGGGAATAAAACAAAATATCATACATTGAAATAATCAATTTCAGTGCATCCACGTGGATCAACATCAAATTTCAAGACCACAAATACTTTTTTACTATGCTAACAATATTAGACATCATGGAGTAATTTCAAGTCACTTCTGGCCATTTAAAATATACTAAACAGAAACGGATTTCAAATATCAGTAAAGAAATGGTGGAAGGAAATATACTTTTACAGTTACATAAGGACAAAATATAAAAAGAGCACTTCGAACCAAAGAAAATAATAAGTTGATGTATGAGGATGCGGAGAAATACATCCTGAGGCTAGGCAAATCTTGTTACTTCAAACTAATTAACAAGCTTTACTGCCTGAAGTAACAAGCAATCATGAAGAATTCAACTACTCATTCCACAATCTTGTCAATCATAAGGTTTAAAAGAGAGTACGAGATGGAAAAGGCAACTGTCAAAACTCTTGCATGTATGACATGATGAGAGAACATAGTTAAATAACCGGGCATTTTCAAGTATTCAATTATAAACAAAAACAGTGGCAGAAAAAGCATGTCTTGTTTTAAGGTAAAACCAAATTTGGAAATTATCAACTGTACAGATATAAAAAATAAAGGTACACAACTTTACATATAATGCAATTTAAAGCAAAGAGTTCATACAACTGTGTAATTTTCTTTTTCATCCATTGTTCGTAGAATGTAACTGAAAAGATTTTTCGTCCTTTCAGGAGATTATTACATAGTATGTGCGGCACCAAAGTGCAAAACTGGTGGCCATATCAACGGACATACACATAATTGTGAATTTGAGGCCAAAATTCTGCCAAGCAGCAACAATTTCATAGTTCCATCAATTCCAATCCATTCCTTTGCCTTTTCAGTTCTACTGCCAGAGAAGGAGAAGCAGAGGGAGGAAAGTGAACAGTAGATTGAATTTTGATTCCAAGTGCTTAAGGCCGCACATACCCACATGTACTCGGTTAACTAACAGCATGAAAATTGTTCACCAACCTAGAAACTTCTAGAATGCAAAGCCTGAAGTAATCAAAATAAATGACCTGAGAACATAAAAATGCATTTTTTTTTTTTGATCGGCATGAAAAAGCTTTGTTGCGCATAATAGGCCACCTGCTTTCCATACAGTATACCACAGCTGACAAAATTGAGGGACTCTATTATTCAAAACAGTGCGTTTTGCAAGCAATTGCACATATCTAACTTCACAAGAGATTTTAAGCATTGTTGTTTAGTGAGAGGGACATCATCATAAGTTTGTTTGCATCTGTACAATTGTCAATCCCATCATTTGTGGTCACTATTTCATTGAAATTCCTTCAAACAACACAAGAAAGGCAGATAAGAGAATATTGATCAACTTCAAATCATCTGGGTACAATAGTTTACAACTCTTATTACATTTCAACTTCTTATCAAACCAATGCGAAAACACAAACCCTGCACGTGTACAACATCACTGACCTTAAACTGAGAATGATAAGGGTGATAAACATGATTGCTGTACCCAATCTTTGGTGCAACTCCCGCTCCTCCAATTACTTTACCTGCATCACCTCCCAATTCTTTTCTCTCACCATCCATGGCCTGTGCCGGATCTTCACCCCACTCTTGGTCTTCCATTCCCTGATGACCCGGTTCGCTATCTGCCACAATAACCAAAGGATCACCATCTTCATCTTCATCATCACTTCCCATCACTCCATTCCCATCCATCACCATACCCACATGGTTATTCTCATTCAACACAATTTTCAAATCATCTTCACTATCATCACTATCCCAGTCATCCCCCTCTCCACTCATACCATCACCCCCATTTCCCGCCCCATTCGAAAGCCCGGTAATACCTGGAATCAACAGACCCGAACTTATATCCCCAATCCCACTATCGTCAACCTCTTCAATATCAAAATTCTCAAAATTCTCTTTCTTGTCCATTAAATCCTCGTCTTTTTCTATTATTGCATCATCTTTCTCCTCACTCTCCTCAACAACAACATCAATACCAGATTCATCCATCAAATTCAAATCCAAAACCTTAGAGACACTTGAATCAGACGCCAAACTACTAAACCCATCATCTAAACCCTCGTTTTCTGATTTAAAGACTGGGGCTTGATTGGTGTGAGAGGTGGCGAAATTGAATTTAGGGTTAGGGTTCGGGTTAGAAGTAGTAGCTGGGAAAAGAATCTCATCATCGTCGCTGTAAATGTTGAGATCGATCGGACGGTTGGGAGAGGGTTGTTTGGATTGGAGGGGTCGGAGAACGTCGGTGTACAGATCGCCAAACTCGTCGTCGTCTTCCATTGGAGAGTTTTAGAGAGAGAAAGAGGAAACAGGGTTTTGAGGGTTAGAGAGAGAGAGAGAGAGAGAGAGAGAGAGAGGGAGATGCAATTGATTAAGCTGGCGGATTCTGCCAAATGATAAATCCCAACCTTCTGGGTTGTTTAGTTTTAGCTCAAAGATCTTTGTTTGGTAAATTTTTAAAAAATACTTTTATAGACATTTTTTGGGATCTTGTTTTTAGAGAATACCTTTTGGGAAACAATCTAATTTTAGTGAAAATGTATTTCCTCAGAATTTCCTATTCTCGTTCAAAACAAAATGGACTAGTGTAGTTTCTCACTAAGTGAATTCGAAGTATGTTTTGGCCGTAATTGGGGATCCTAGACCGCAGTGCAGTGCCGCACTATTGGTTGTAGTGCGACAGCCGAACCGTTAATTGCGTAATGAATGACTCAAATTTCATTTTAGCATTTGCACGATTCAAGCCGTCCATTGACGAAATGAAATCAGAGTCATCCATTATACCGAGATAAAATTTGAACTATTGATTACTGAGATCTATTGTTTGGGTGCAACACTACAACCACACTACAGATCCCCAGATCCCGTTTTGGCCAAGCATATTGAGTGGGTGTTTTGTGTAGATTTTTTTTACCTAATTTTGCATATTGAAACAGTTTGGTGCAAATTCTGAGAATGCATTCTGCTATAATCAATTATCAAAACTAACATAAAGAAGCCATAATTTGAAAAGCAGAAGCTATTATTGAATTCTCAACTTTTGAGAATTCAAAAGTTGAGAATATATTTGTATGATTATTTTTATATTACTCGTATATGTATTTGTATGTATTTTATATATGTGAATTTATATAATCAACGGATCAATAAACTTCTAATAAGGAATCATTATTTAAATTTCCATGCGGGCCTAGGATATTTTCGACTTTATGGACCAAATTTCGACAATCCGAACCGCTCAATGTTTTTAAAATGTGTTTTCAAGGGGTCCCGCCACTAATCATCAAAAAAAGTAATCGGGAAAGTCTCCATCCAAATAGTTTTTGATAAAAGTTATATATATGTAATTTTAATCGAAAACTGTTTGGATTAAACCCTTCTTGATTTTTTTTTTTTATGATTCCTCGCATAGGCCCTTAAAAACACATTTTAAAAAATATTGAGCGGTTCAGATCGTCGAAATTTGGACCGAAAAATAAAAAATACCCGTAGATCCGCATGAAAACTTAAATAAAGGTTCCTTATTGGAAGGGGGTCCATCAATGGATTGTTTACACGTTGTTATATGTGTAATCCATTTTCCGGATAGAAATAGACGTCTTTCATGTAATGATGGTAGAAAGTGGGAAAAAAGTTTAATTAATGATCGTAACACATGATATCTGATAGTATATTTTGTATGTCGTAAACTTGATACAATAATGTTTTTGTATGATGTGGTGATCACATAGAATGAAAAGTATAAAAGCACGAAAAGAAAACATCTTTAATATTATTTCATCATTGCCCAAGAGCTTTAAACTCGGTACAATTCTATAAGAGCAATTTTATAAGGCCTTGTATATGGATAAGACTTAAGAGTAAACCATAGCAAGGGCATTGTGGTCAAATGTAAATCTATTATCTAGCAACTTGATCATACTACAAAATACCTTCAAAATGCATAATCTATTTTTTATATATTCACCAAACACTTTCACATATTTTAATTATGAGTTTTCCAGAATCCAAAAGTCTATAAAGTTCAAATTATAGGCTACTTTTCAACTTCTAAGAATCTTCAAAATTTCAAAACCTGGTCATAGGAATTTTTGTTAACATTATCAATTGCTTGGTAAATGCAAATATTTCTTAAGACTCCGTTCGTTACGATATAAAATGTTTTACAATAAAAAAATGTTTTTATAAAATAATTTTATCAAATATGATATTTTAATTTTAATTTTCCTGTATTTGGTTGATGCTTGAAAATATTTTTAAGAACAATATTTGCATGTTAGGGTTGTGAAGGGACCAAACTCTTTGATTAGGATGATGTTCATTTAATTTTAACACTTGGAACTTGATTGTCTTGAGACAGCTGCTATGAGGATCTAGTTTCGCCTCTTCTCAAGATCATTAGTTCGATCTGATCTATTTATTATCTTTTATCACCCGCCAAATTTCATGTTAATTGGACAGTAGTAACTATACAAACAAAACACGTTTTTATTTTCAAAATCCTATTTGTCAAAAGAAATGAAATTACATATGTCAGATTAAAGTTCTTTTTTTGAATATCATACCAACTCAACGAACCAAAATGGGCCAGAATTGGCCTCACAGCAGCCTACAGTGCCTGTTGCATGCACCCCCAGTCCGGTCAAAACCTTGGGGTCCTTGATTTGTCTAATGCCGGAGAAGATTTTGGGTGCAAATTGGGTACTGCACACGTGGTACCCGAGCGCGTTTCTCAACTGTCCAAAACTGTTTTGGATGGTCTAGATTCACGTTGAGTACCAACACGTGGTACCCAACCGGCACCCAAAGGCAAAGTTTTTGGTAATCTCAAAATTGGAAAAAGAAGAAGAAATTTTAGAAGAAAAAAAAAAATGATTGTGCCCACATCATAGAAAAAAAATGTTTCACTCTCCCTATAAGTAACCAAACAATGGAAAATGGGTAAAATTTTTTACAAGAAAATATTATACGTCGAAACAAATCGAGCCTATACCTGATTGTAAAATTTTCCCTAAAATATGCACAATACTTGTCAAGTAAGAAGAAAGAGCACAGTTGGATGGGTACCAGACTGAAAACTGAACTGAACTCAATTTCAGCAAAGGAAAAAGAACCAAGAGACCCAAAAAATTGCTCATAGATCACTAACAGAACGAACTGTCAACTGTGCACCAAGCATACTCCGAAAAACAAATGGTATTTTTGTCTAAGACTTTGCTATTTTTCTGTGATTCAATGAGTATATACTACTATCTATTCTCAGCTTCCAGACCATACAACAAACCAGAAAATCTCTCAGGTGAGCCACCAAAGAGTTTCTCATTTATTCTCAGCTTCAAGACCATACAACACACCAGAAAATCCCTCAGGTGAGCCACCAAAGAATTTATCTTTCAACTCCATGAAAGTAAAACAAGTAAGCAAACTATCGGAACCGGCTTGATGAGCTGTGCCAACCCTTTTGACACCCAACTGGTCAGATACCTTGTTCAATCCACCATGTAAATCCCTGCAGAACTTCATCAAATGCTTGGTATCGTAGATTTTCGGGAAATATATTTTGACCAAATCCAAGAATTCCTCAAGTGTATCAGGCAGATTCTTGCCAGTCAGTAGCTTAATCAAATACCCAAAATCATAAGCACTGTGAAAGGTAACCCAGTGTACATTATCATTCAATACAGCCCCGGAAGACATGAAGAGCTCACCAAACCGGTTGGCATCAACACCTTTCTCATTGTTCATCTTAAAATCCAGGCCAGCCTTTCGTAAGAGCTCAATCGAATTCTGGTTATGGTTATCTTTGTCCTCATCGAATTCACGGAAATTGAATTGCCAAACACAAAACTTATCAAATCCACAGGAGGGAAGATTCCCTTTCTCGTCAGAAAACGTTAGACCCAATTGGATTAACTTCAACATATCGACGTTGGCTTTTAAGGTACTGTAGTCAGTGAAGTGTTGAGGATTGGGATTCGAAGTCAGGGTTGCAACAACGCCCGGGAATTCAGTATCCATAGCTATGTAAGAGTAATCATCTACGATATCACGAATCAGAGCAAACTCATCTTCAAGGTTATCATTCCAAACTTCCCTAATGTCAAATGTCCCACGTCCAGATAAAGCAGCCATTTCTTCAAACACGATTGAATCAAGAACAAACATGTTGAAAAAAGAAGAAGAGAGAATTAAGAAATGAATCAAGAACCCATGAAACCCAATTTAAACAACCTGCGAAAAATAACATCAATGTATGAAACAGCAAGTCTTTGCAATTTATCTTCAAAACTGCGTATTAATGAAAACTCATTCAGGCCATCATTCAAAACTTCACTAGTGTGTCGTGACCCAATTTTAAACAAAACCACCCATTCCTTCAACAAGATTTCAATTAATCAAACTGAAAAAGTTGTTCTATCAAACAAGATTGCATCAAGAACCCTATTCAAACAACCAGGTACCAATAAATAACGTGACATACCAAGGAGACAAAAACACATAAAACCCCTAACATTGAAACACTATTGAAGCTAGAGATGAGGGCAACGATTCCTGGGTTGAACCAAACGATTCTTGAGCTACCGGCCAGTGGGTTGTGAAGTACATTGCAAAACTTTCTAGGGTTTTTCTCCAACAGAAAAAAGGAAAAAAGGAAAGGAAAAAAAAAAAAACCAATGTAAGGGAACTCATGAATCAAGAACCCACATATTTGGTTCATTCAAACCCATCTAAACGACAAAAACATGGCATTGCATGATATACTCAGTAGGTAGAAGTTCAGAACGGTAAAACGGAAGCAGAGTTTAAGCCATATGTGAGTATACTAATCTTTTGAGGGTCTAACCTTAAGTCCGAGATTCTTGAACTTTGAATCAAACAGGGAAAATTTCTTCTTCAACTTTAAAATCAACAGGGAAAATTTCTAAGGGTTTTAGACAGACAGGGTTTTAGAAAAGAACAATGAGGCAGGGTGCTAGATGGTAATGAAAAAACGTGGGGACGTCGACAATGAGAGGTAGGGTTTTAGAGAGAGATACAGATATAGAAGGGAGACAGAGGGGAGAGAGTGAAATGGACTTGGAAGCGCTTTCAGCCCGTGACGGCTCACATTGTACCTGGGATCAGCAGACAGAGAGAAGGAGAAGGAGAAGGAGAAGGAGAAGGAGAGGAAGGGGGGAATATATAGGTGTGGATTTGTCTCTACGTACCCGAGATTTTGGTTTAGGACAGGCCATACCATTTTTTCTTTGGCCTAATTTGGCCTGGTTTTTGGATTATTGGTTTTTCATTTTTATTGTTTTTTTTCGTTTTTTTTTTTTTGTTGGTCCATAAACCACAAAATTTTGTGGTTTTATGGAACAAACCGTCGAAAAAAAAAAAAAAGAAAAAAACAAAAACGAAAAAACTAATAATCCAAAAACCACTTTTAAGCCAAATTAGGCCTTTGTCGCATACACATTAAAAAAAAAATCACTTAGAATTTATCCACATTGATTTTAAATTCTTAATTAGTAATTTCTAAGTGATTTTTTTGGGTACTTAGACTTTCTCTAATTTTAGTCTTCTGGTTGTGGACGGTGAGATTGAGAAATCAATTGAAATACACGTCAATTGAGAAATTAATTAAATGCAAGTCAATTTGACCCGAACATTTTAAGCTATCAAAATAAATGCGGAAGGATGAGTTCAAATTATTCTTTTATGGGTTTTGTATGGAATTGGTCTTTCAAAACAAGAAGTGCATAGTGTGAGAGATAGAGAGGACCCCCCTTGGCCCCTCCCTCCTTCTCGATCCTTGCCTTAGAAACTTTTTGTAAACTTTATGGACTTTTTCGGGACACATCGTTGCTGTTGTACAATCCCCACACACAGGTATTACTTGACTATTTATTTGGCCCGGTCCGATTCTTGAATGAATATTTGTCTTGGCACAAAGACTCTCAGATCCAAACGTTCGTTGTCGGAGTCAAGAAGATTAAATTTGGGTTGTTCATCCGAAGAATCGGACGGCTGAACAAATTTTAAGGACCGCGACAACAACAACCCCAAATCCTCTTTTTCGAGGTTCATCCCAATGATTGAAATTGTTCTCTTTGTAGAAGTCGTGGATTCATATTAGAAATTATTTTCACCGGTTATTGATTAATAGTACGTGTTTTTTGGGATGTAATTGTGTGAATAAACAAAGATGGAACACTAAATCAAAACTCATTGTTGTAACATAAATTTGTTTAAAAAAACCTAGCAATCGATATTTATTGTATTTTTTTCCGTGTTTGAATCCTCACTGGTATTGAAAATTTTTATTTATTTCAACTATTAAACTGAACTCGTAAAAAAATCACAAATGGTTAGGCAAGAGTATCCACGCTCACCGCACCCAAAAAAAAAAAGTTTAGGCATAAGTCTCCAGTAGCGTAGAGAATAGTGTCCAACTGTCCATGTTTTGTACCACGGGTAGCAGGTTCTTGAGTTTTTTTTTTAATAAAAATTATCGCAATGAATTGAACTAATTTATCATACAATTCTTTCAATGACTTTGCATGAGGTGAGTGATCCCAAGAACAAATCTCTATAGTAACTATTGTCGAGGGAAATCAACCCTCCAACCTCGAGTTAGTAGGCTCTGCTATGTGGATTTCTTGAGTTTTGCTACTAGAACGGTATTTTCTTTAATTTATTAAAATGTAATTTTTATTGTGTTGTTTCAAACACTAAAAAATGTTAAAGTACACTTCCTGGTAAAATGCAAAAATCAATTTTTTTTAAACGTCAAAAGAAATTTTATTAATCAAATATAAAAATACAAGAAATTAAAGGGAGGAGAAAAAAAGGGCATCACAAAAATCAGTTTCTTAGAATGAATCGGTGTGATAACCCAATTTTTTTTACTAGTTGACTGCCATAACTGACAACACAGAAAACGACACATCTGATGAAGTTCCAATGTTAACTGCCATAACTGAAAAAGCCACCGAAACACTCATCAAACTCAACTCCCTCCTCGCAAATCTCACTCGCTCCCACCACTACTCAGACACCCTCCACCTCTTCCACCAACTCCACTCCTCCCACCGCCTCCGTCCCGACCACTACTCTCTCTCCTCCGCCCTCACCGCCTGCGCCCACCTCCGCCACACCGCCGCGGGAGGCCAGCTCCACGCTCACTCTATCAAAACAGGGCTCAAATCCTACCCTCCTTTCACTCTAGGCGAAATCAAAAGACTTTTCTTCGGTGAAGCGGGGTTTCAATGATATAGAAAACCCAGATGTTTATTCTTGGACTACATTGTTGTCTGCGTGTACCAAGCTTGGGCGAGTTGGCCATGCTTGCAACGTGTTTGACAAAATGCCTCAGAGGAGTGTTGCTGTTTGGAATGCGATAGACACGGGTTGTGCTGAAAATGGGTATTCGGATATTGCTTTCGATATGTTTCGGAGAATGCGCTTGCTGGGTGTTAGGCATGATAATTACACCTTTGCTTGCGTCTTAAGCTTGTGCTTGTCGGAGTTGGTTG
The DNA here is from genome assembly GCA_022606695.1 of Vaccinium macrocarpon. Taxonomy (NCBI): domain Eukaryota; kingdom Viridiplantae; phylum Streptophyta; class Magnoliopsida; order Ericales; family Ericaceae; genus Vaccinium; species Vaccinium macrocarpon. The sequence continues at coordinate 1,680,456 of CM040171.1, read as the reverse complement.
ATTTTGGGAAGCAGGTGAATTCATTGGTGATTAAAACTGGATTTTTGGGTCGGCCTTCTGTGCTTAATGCGCAACTGTCAATGTATTTTGGTTGCGGAAACGTTGACGATGCTTATGAGGTATTTGAAGAAGCCAAAGGCATACGTGATCAGGTTACTTATAATGCGATGATAGGTGGTTTAGTAAGTGTCGAAAGAGACAAAGAGGCATTGATTATGTTTGTAGAGATGCAAACTGTTTGTCTTAGACCTACTGAGCTGACTTTTGTTAGTTTAATGAGTAATTGTTCATGTGCAAGAATTGGCCATCAAGTACATGCCCAAGCTATTATGATGGGTTTCGAGATGTGAACATCAGTGATTAATGCCGCTGTAACCATGTATTCTAGCTGCGGGGATCTAAATGTAGCTCGCATGGTTTTTGAGAGATTGGAAGAAAAGGATGTTGTCTCTTGGAATGCCATGATTACAAGCTATGCTCAAGGGAATTTGGGGGGAGCAACAACTTTGGCCTATGTTGCAATGCAGAGGGAAGGGACTGAAGTACTGAACCAGATGAGTTTACTATCGGAAGCCTGCTAGCAAGCTCGGATTCAATGGAGATTGTTGAAATGATTCAAGCCTTAGTGATTATAAATGGACTCATCTGTAAAATCAAAGTATCGAACGCATTGATTTCTGCATTCTCTAAGCATGGTAACATGGAGCAGGCCTATGAAGTTTTCAACGACATGTCTTCGAGAAATTTAATTTCCTGGAACACAGTTATTTGTGGGTGTCAATTAAATGGGCTTGCAGTGAAGGGCCTTGAGCAATTCTCTCTGTTGTTGTTCTCAAGATTGAGTCCAAATGTTTATACTCTTAGCATTGTTTTGAGCATATGTGCCAGCATTTCATCTTTGAGACATGGGAAAGAAGTTCATGGTTACATTCTCAAACAAGGTCTTTTCTCAGAGGCGTTATTAGGTAATGCACTCATCACGATGTATGCAAAAAGTGGGTTTTGGACTTGTGTTTGAGAGTTTTCAACTCAATGATCGACAAAGACACGGTATCTTGGAATTCTTTGATATCTGCTTATGCACAGCATGGGGATGGAAAGAGAGTTGTGCAGTGCTTTGAGGCAATGCTAGATTCAGGTGAGGTCCAACCAGATCAGACCACTTTCACATCAGTCTTTTCAGCTTGCAGCCACTCAGGTTTAGTTGATGATGGAGGCCGGATTTTCAACTCTATGGTAAGCAATTATGGTTTTCAGCCAGGAGTACATCACTTTTCTTGCATTGTTGACCTGTTAGGTCGAGCTGGATACCTTGACGAGGCAGAAAAGCTAATAGATGGCAAGCACATTGAATTAGATAGTAGCACGTGGTGGACGTTATTCAGTTCATGTGCAGCTCATGGTAATCTGAGATTGGAAAGAATAGTTGCTGGATTTCTTCTTGAAAAGGAACAGAATAATCCAGCGGTATATGTTCAACTGTCAAATATTTATGCAAATGCAGGACAATGGGAAGAAGCAGCTAACCAAAGGGAATTAATGAAGAGACATGGGGTGACGAAGCAGCCAGGATACAGTTGGGTTACATCATAAGTTGGTACACATACCATGACTGCTCATATGGTTCATATGGTTGGGCAGAGGAGGCAGGGCATTCTGATTGCTTGCTAAATCTATCTACTACTACATATAAAGAGTGAGTCAGATTTTCCTGTTCACACCACTTTCGTCCCTTCACTGTTCATACTTTCGTCCTCAGTATATTACCTTTTTGTCCCTGGTAAATTTTACCTCTTCATCTCAGTACAAAAATCCCATCTGACTTTCTCCAACCTTCTTGAGTTTCAGCCTTTGGCCACTTCCACCAAGCTCCAATCTCTCTCTCCCAACCAAACCGATGACATCACTGTTAAGTCCCCCAGCCTCCAGCATCTTCATGTGGGTCTCTGTTGGGGATTCGCGCGCTTGAAACCCACAGACAAACACACACAATCGAAGAACAAATCTAGAACAGAAAACAATGAGAAAGCAAGAAAGAACAAGACACAGAGATTTACGTGGTTCCGACTTAAGCTGATTGCTTAATCGTACTCCACGGGGTGCTGGGGTGTTTCACTATGATGAACAATAATCCACTTTACAATGGGGGCGGCCCTAAGTGTCCCTTTTATATGTGTAAGGCGACACACGTACCAGAAAACCCTAAAAAACAATTTAAAGGCCTCGGTAGCGCTACAGGGAAAAACTTGTAGCGCTCCAAAACATTCTGTTCCCAAAATAGGTCCTGGGTAGCGCTACCCCAAAACCTTGGTAGCGCTACCGCGTTGCTTAAGAACAGGTTTCACTCCCAACAGTCTCAAGCTTGCTGCCACCACCTCTCCTCCGACACTACGGCACAACCTTAATTGATAATATTTAGGGTTTCTGAGGTGTGAATTAGATTGCCATAGATAAGTGCAACTAGAAAAATTGGGGTAAACACTTTGAATGCCTTGTGTGCCAAAGTTCAACCAAAAGTATCCAGAAAAGATTTGGATTTTCTATAATAGTTCTATACTCATTGTACAATTGGATTTTATCAGGGCATGTTTTGGCTTTGGAACTGGTCTTTGACATTTTATGAAATCCAAAAAGGATTTTGGTTCTCTTTGCAGTACACGATTGTTTTTTCCTCCAAATTTATTTCGGCATCTTTGGTTTTGAAATTGGTCTTTGAGATTTCTTTCTTCGAGTGTTCTTATTTTTCTTGGGTTTAGGATTCTTATTCCACCTGTTGCAGGAATATTGGAAGCTTATAATATACTTAAACATCCGATTATATGCTTTCGTTTAGAATTATGAACGTGTGGAGGCACTAAAAAAGAAGAACGGAATTTTGACTTTGTAACCAAGCTACTGCCGTATACATTTATCTGTATTTTGTACATATTGTGGAATGTAACATTGCTCCGGCAATTGATGGTGGTACAATATGCCAATAACATTTATTCATCGTGTACTCATTTAAAGAGATCATAAACAGTTGCCTAGAACAGTTACTGACCAGAATGAAGGTGGACGATTCATGAGGTGATGAATTCCGCATTCGATTAACGCTGGCTGCTCTGGAGTTGGAAAATCATTGAGGTAAATGTCTATTGGTGACTTACACTGACACTTTGGTTTATTTGATTTCCTTTGTATACAGTATCATAGTTTTTTAAGTTTGTTCATTGTATAATAGGTCTTTGTCATTAGATTGATGTTCCTTTACAGTGGTACAAGGATGAAGGAACAATAGATACAGAAAGGAATAGAAGAAAAGAGCAATAATTACCCAAAGCATTGCATATTGGCTATGAACCTCCATTTATCCAGTTTTAAATGATATGGTTGGAACTAGCTTTAGATGCGATTCCTGAACAAGTCCATCAGTAACACTACTCCATTTCATTTTACTTGTCTACTTTTTAATTTTTGCGTGTCCCAAAATGCCTGACCAATAATAAGTTAGACTCTAGAAACCTTGCGCAATGTACCAGCCACTACTCTGTTTGAATTCTCGGCAACTGACTGTATCTATACAGGCAGAAATTGGTTGCTAATAAGCTATAGTGTAACCTATAATACCTTCATGGTTTTAGGCTTGATTATACGTTTAGAAACTTAAATCCTGTAGCAATATGGTTCTGATTAATAAACAACAGAAGGAAGTAGTTCTTAACTAAAGTACTAAACAACACATTCTAGAACAACAATTCCATGTCGGATGGTCGGTCTCTCGCAATGGACGGCTGGATGCTCCCCACCACACGGTGCCGTGCACATGGTCCATCGCAGGAACTCCTCTTCTGAACCTATCAAGGTACTCCTCGCATGCATTTAAACTTTCAAAATCAGTCACGTACTAAACAGATTTCACTACCTTTTTATCATCTACTACTTCTTGGCTTCTAGCGCCTACCTAATCTTGATAGCATCCTCTTTGGTAGAAGCAAAAAATTCATGTTTTTGGAGCAACAGAGGGTTGCTTTGAATAACAAGAATAAAAATGCAGGTATTTTACGAGTATGTAGAAGTGTTGTCTGTAGGAGTTGGGTTTACTAACATAAGAAAGTATGCGACAAACCGATTTACGCTTGTGATCAAATTGAACCACCCTTTATTGTTCATTGATAAATGGCCCCTCTTTTTTTAAAACTCTATCGTGATCCCTCATTGCTGGCCATATAATCAATTGCTATTCTAGATCTTTTGTTTCAATTTCTTGAGGAGACGTGCAACCTATTCAAAGCTATCAATGAAGGGGTGTGTGCGTGTGTGTGTGTGTGTATTCATGTATTTGATGAAATTATTCTCTTCGCGTTATCTAGAGATTTGAGGCAAAGAATCAAAGAGTTAATGGGAAAGGTAGAGCTTCTTAAGTGCAAACTTGAAGAACTCGAGCACCTTGGTAAGCGACAACTCCTCCCTGGTGCTTTCAGCTTCACAAATTTTGAGCCTGAAGATAAACGGTGGGCAAAAGCTGCTTGATTGAATCACAAGATTATGTCTACAAGGAACGCATTATGTGGTGTTTGATGAATAAATATAGAATTGAGCTATTGAATGCACAAGGACCTCAACACGAAAAGTTTCTTCGACTTTTGTTTTTCCTGCACTTTCGCTGCAATGTCAAACCACTTCTACCCTATTGGGGATGTTTCGTGAATTTTGGAGTATTTGGCCCGAATGCATAATTTGGAATATTTCGCAAATTTTGGAGTATTTCCCATACTCTGGGAGAGAGTACAAGCAGCCAGTAGCTTGCTGGGTGCGAAGGGAGGAGTGCTGGGTTGATTCTATTATACGAGAATAGAATGGGAATCGATAGATGGAGGTGATTTCACTTTTAATCAACTCCGGCTTTAGACAAGATGCCCGGTAACATTCCTAGTCACCAATGGTATTGGATAAAAATCGTAAATTGCAACGCCCATTTGAATAACAGTTTGATAACAAAAAAACAAGAACCAAAACCTTCTACTTCTGAGATACATACAAGAGTTGGAACAAGAACGATCAAACATGGTTCTGCATTATTCAGACTGGGAACAACAAAGAGATGCACCACAAGGGTCTCTTCTCAAAAGATAGACTCTCCACGAACTCTGACTAGAACTATTGTAATCTGTCCTAAGTTCTAACCGATGAACTGCTTTAGATATATGGAGCCCTCATTCATAGCTGAGGGAGTTGGCTTGTCTCAGTGTAGAAGAATAGTAATGTGACTCGAGCTCCTTGAGACTAGCAGCTGCTTCCTCTCCAATTCTAGCCAACAAGCGATCCGTTTTCTCCGCCTGTTGGTTGAACTCGTCTATTCTTTGTTCTACGTGGTCATTGAGGGAAGCAAAACCAGAGAAGATTGCTGTCTGCTTCAACTCGGACACCAATTTTAGTAGCGAGTCAGCTGCCTGAACCTGTTGTTTACATATTTGGTATTGGTAAAAACGAATGAAGCGAGAAAAAGAGCTAGATATTGAGAAACCAGAAATACAAAAAAAGAAAGTTTCAAGTCAATTTGTTCACAATTCAACTGACACATTAATTTTGACCCAAATTCCAAAGAAATGTAGAACAATCGACCGTTACGTGGAGAGTACTACTGTTTGAATAACATCAGTGATCTCAAGGATTTGAGAAGCTGCAGTAGATCAAATTGCAAATCAAAGAACTTGGAACGATATAGTTCTTCTAGTCTATTGTCTTATTATAGAGGTTCTATATGAAGCGTGCCGAATTTAAAATGTGTAATCATAAGTTCATAACAGAACCATGCTTGAATGCATGTATCCTATTACATATGATATGTAAAAAAATACAACCCCCTTGATTTGATTTCTTCGGTGAAAGAACTCCCTTACCATTCTGGCTGCACGCATCTCCATCATGAATGCTTCTTGTGAATTTCTAACTGGTGGATCGTTGACCTACAATACCAAGTTGTGTCAACAGGTTAAGATATTATATCCTAAACTGATGGTTTACATAGGTATTTGATTCTTTTGCAAATTATGCGCTACAAATAAAGTAAATAGCCTCGACTGAAAACTAGCCAATTCTTGGAAGATAGAGAACTTTGCTGGCCAGTGACCACGTTACTTCTTCATATAGACATGATAACAATAAATCTACTCCATAAAGTATAAAGCTGCTGGTTAGTTGGTGATAATTAGATAGCTTCTTCTAGTGTGTTCATAGTTGGACTCCATAGAGAATCAGGCGACGTGCTCATAGAAAAGCTCTTTTTTTTTTTTAAAAGCTCTTATAATAACAAATAACTGAAATAAGACCCTGAATGTTCCATAGCTGTGAACCTATGTCAGAATGCCTTTCCAAGTTCATTCTATTGGACTTAACAAAAAATAGATGCACAAGTAACACTGGCTACGATGAATCACACATCGCTGTCATCTATAAGACATTAAGACCCCACGGACAGGAAATACGATAAGTCTAGAAACCAGACTGATCCACCTTTGACGCAGGTAGCAGAGTCTATCTACCATACCATTGAAGAAATGCTTCAAACCACAAATATTGGTTTTACAATAAACAAAAAAGATCCAACATGGTATGCATGAGTAGACAGAAAGAGTTAGTACCCGTGCAACGTTAACAAGGAAACTGAAATTGTCAACAATACTTCCGATGTCATTATCAACTCTTTGCAACAATGTCTTCTGTTTTTGAGCCGCAGCAGCTGCCGCAGAAGCAGTTGGCCCACCACCTCCACTACCGCCTCCAACACCTCCTTTATTCATGGTAGATCTTCTTCAACTGATTGCACAGAAAAAGAAACAAGTTTTTCAAGAATTCAGATGTCAAAGTATGGAGTGATAACCAATTGGAAAATTGCTTGCTGGACATCGTTTATTGGCCGATTAAACAATAAAAACACGAGAGACAAACCGAGGGGTTAATTGCACTGACCATATTAAATCTACCTTATACTATTGTTTAGGGTTTCTAATTCTTGTATTAAATACAGAGATGAGCGCAAAAAAATTTCAAAACAATAAGAAATGCCAAAAGATGTTAGAACTCTAAGAAAACACTACTGTCACAATCTATTGGTATGCGCTTGCTTACCCATTATTGTTCTTAAATTGGTCAGTACTTGTACAAAACCAAATGCAACAAAAATTGTTGCCATTATTATTCTCTATCGATAAAAAAGAGAGATCAAAATTCCCAAAGCACACCACATAAAATACCCTCGGTTTCAAATTTCAACGATTAGCGGTAAACAAAGTAAGCCATCTACTTACTCCTTCTACATTCCCAGCTCTAACTCGTACAATGAGGCCATGCATTATCAATAGGGACACAACAATAAATTTCCTATTAAAAGTCATTGTCTCTAACAACCTATGAAGCACGGGTACAGGTACGGGTACGCGATACGGCAAAAATCTAAAAAAGTAGGGTACGGGTATGGTTGGGTACGTCAGTGTAAATTCCCCCCCCTCCTCTTATTTTACTATGTTCCACTGCGTAAACTAGATATTAAACTCATTTTTTACCAACAGGAAATTACCAAATTCAGTTAACATAAATTGTTTACAGTTAAACACACGTATAATAGAAATCAGATGATCGCAAAAGAACTAGGTTAAGAAGCCCAAGAAGTTCATAAACTTACACTGTGCACTACAAACTAGGCAACTACCAGTGTCAACAGTATAAACGAGAGAGAGAGAGAGAGAGAGAGAGAGAGAGTTGCAGTCGGAATGGCAGACTATAGTCGCCGGAGAAGATCGATCTTCAAAACCCCAACTTCCAAGCCCTAGTGGAACCCCAGAATATCGATACGTGTATAACAAGTGATAATACACTTAGGTCCCTTTAGTTTTGTAAGGAAAGTTCAAAATTATGTTTTTACACCCCTGTAATTAAAAGCGTGTTACAAATTGACCCCGTGTACCCATTCACGCACCGACGAAGTACCCCTCCACACCCAACATTACCCAAATGTACTTGATACGTTTTTGCCGTACCCAGTATGTATTTTGCTGTACCCAGCCATATCTGTACCCGTACCCGATACTCGTACAACGACATTTTTGGAGTACCCGTGCTTCATAGCTAACAACAAAGAGAAACAGAGATGCCATATGTTTGAACGACGAAAGAGGACATCTGTGGATATACTTTTACATATCAACCTTTACATCAATCAACTACAAATACTCTGGCATTCAAGTTACATTCATAATTCAGTTAGTGCAGAAAACAGTAATGTTAAACCAGAAATTCTAGACTTGCAATCAGTAATGATTGAGCTGTTTCAAACCCTAGGCTGTGTGAAAGGCATACTAGTGCACAACTGCTCATCAGGGCAACCCCAACCCTACCGTCTTTCTTAGCAAGACAAGCACTCAAAAAGTACACAATGTATAAACTAGCCATTCAAATTACCTTCACCAATTTTCAAATGAAAAATGCTCCTCTCCACGGGAAAAAAAAAAACCATGAAAAATTGGGAAAAAAAACCCGGAAACCATAAACCCTGCCAACATCAAGATAACAACCAGTGCACTGAATGGGGCCCTTAATTTTCATATAGAAATTGAAGAAGAAAAAAAATACAAATATGGTTAATTACTAGTAATGTTGAAACTTGGAAACAAAGATTATTGAAAACTCATTAACACCCGTCAAGGCATTCAAAAACCAAAACTTGACCTTATACACAAAAATCAAACCCTAAACCAAACACCCATTTGTAAAGAAGCCACTGCAGTCGGTTTATCACCCTACATTTCAAAAAAGAAAAGAAAGAAGAAGCCCTAAATCAAACCCTCGTTAGTATCAAAACCAAAGAAGTTGATAATCACCCTGAATACAAAACTAATTCCCCAATAGTCGGTAGATAAACACCAAATTAAAATATTGCGAAAATCTTACTTGGAAAAGATAGAGGCGGGGGGAGGATTGGGGAAGAACATACCTGGTAGACTGTTATTCGGAGAGAGAGAGAGAGAGAGAGCTCCGGAGACGGTAGAATCGCAGTGAAGGCGCGAGAGAGTGCGCTCCAATTTTGGGTTGTGGCCCATTTTTTGTTCCAAAAATATAGTAGTAGTATTTTCAAAATGGACTGGAGTCTTGTTGGACCCATTTTTTTAAAGTCATTTACGGGCTTTTTACGATCATCGAGATTTTTCATTTTCAGAGCGTGTATCCAAATCAATTAACAAGCATCTAGTCCGGTTAAGTTTTAATTATTGTTGGATCATCCCGGACTCACAAATGTAATAGATTAAGAATTATGAATGACTAAAAAAAAATCTACAAGTAGGAGAAAAATCAAGTTTATTGAAAACCGATCATTGACTAATTAGAACACTTTATCTTGAAATAAATGGGTGTGATGATTCAGTGTGCTCTATTTCATTTTTTTTAAAAAGTAAATTTCAGATAAACGTGTTACCATAAGTCATTTTAACCTAAGCCTGTCAATAGATCAGATTGGATTCGGATCCGATATTGACAAATCTAATGACAATAATCTGAATCCAGGTCCGAAAATTTGGATATCCGATTCGAAAACCTGGATACAATACTTTCTTTTTTTTGCACATAAAGGGAATAAAAGAAATTTATGTCCATTTATATTAAAAAGGAAAAGTTTTGTTTTCGCGATTCCAGGTTTAGATCTTATTTGGATTATCGGATCTGGACTATTAGATAGTATTAGATTCGGATTTTTCAAACCGGATTTGACATTTGCCGGTATCTACTAAGGCTTAGTCTAAATCTTTTCCACATTTCAAATCTTAATTTTATTTTGACAAAATCGTTTGGAGAACTCACCCTTAAAACATGATTTTTCTTTAACTTGGAAAACTTGATGAGCTCTACCCAATAAACAATTATGATCATTTCGGGCCTACTTGTCCAGTCAAATTAAATAGGGTGGTTCTATTTACAACCCATTTTCCCTCAATAAAACCTATGAAAAATAAATGACAAAACTTTTCTCGCGAAAAGACTATTTAGCCCTGGAAATTACTTCATACCAACCCACCCACTTTTTCCCAATTGCTAATGCCAACTCAGTGCATCTTCTTCCTCTTTTATCAACTCAATCGTTTTCTCACTCTTCTCCCCCCGACGTAAAAAAAAACCCTCCTCCTCTAGCCATTAACCCCCATTGTCCTCTCCTGCCCCTCATCTCTCTTCTCTTTCAATGGAGAATCTTGTTGAATAAATGGAGAAATCTTCTCCCTCCCTAGATTTGGGAGAGGAGCTATTTGAGCAATTTACAACTCCAAATCCACCAATGGATGCACAAATTAATACATACAAAGAGTAACCCAGTCATGAAGATTTTTGGGCAAAAAATGACCCAAGAGTAACCAATTGTTTTTTCGATTTCTCAGTCGTTGTTCGTTCAAAACGGTACACACAATTCCAAAAATCGCAATACATTTCGGTAGTTAATACCCAAAATTTACCCATAAACAGGGAGTTTATATCCAAAATTAGTGATGATAGTTAATATCCGCAATATTGGCCATAATTCAATAGTTTGTATCCAAATTATGCGTTTAGTTTCGGGAGTAAACATCCGAAATGTGCTAAAACTAGACGAGTAAAATAGCGGTGATTTTTTCGATTGGTTCGACGGAGAACGTGATGGCCGAGGTCAAACGGAGGGAGGAAGGAAGAGAAAATGGTTTTAAGTGGGTTTTGAGTGATGAAATTTGGGAGGAAAAAAACAAGGGGTAATTTGGAAAATGTACCGGGTTATATGAAAGAAAAATAAAAATTTGTCACATCAACAGGGTTATATTTAACAAAAAAGTTGTATGGAGTAAAAAAAAAAGTCGTAAATAGAATCTTCCAGTTGAATACTGGAGGAGACTGGATGCTTGTTAAAATAGACAGGACTTGAGTCTGCAGGTCCTGTGGGTCTTCGTATGATGGGCTTGTGGTCCCTTTCTATGAAAACGGCTTGCGAAAACTAATTTTGTGGTTTCAATAAAAACTCCTCATTCCTCACCACAAGGGCCTCAGGCTACAAATTAAAGCAAGCCCTTTCATACTTTCATAAAAGATGACCACCAGTACAACGGGTATACCACCCTTGGGTACCTGAAATACACACCAACGCATTCTAAAAGTTCATTTAATAAATTAATATTCTAGATTTTAAATAAACTACTCACACGAAGAGTTTAAACTCTAATTCTTTGCACGAATAACTATTTAAAATCCAAAACGTTGAACATGCTTTGGACGACTGAGATGTGTTGGTATGCACTTGGGTACGCGCTGTGTTGTATTGATATCATGTTCGAAAAGATGACCCACTTTCCTCTCTCTCTTCTTTTTTTTTTTTTTTTGGGGGTTTTAGCGACTCTTCCTCTTGGAAAGTAGCTAACCATTCCCATCAACTGGGAAGGTGAAAACTGCTCTGCTTCTTTTTTGTTTGGAAAATTCTAAAATCAACACATTGGACTGATATTAAAACTTAAAAAAATGTATTTAGATGTGTAAAAAGTATATAGAAATGTGTGAAAGTGTATAGAAATGTGAAAAAAATACATTGGAATTTGTGTTTTTTTAAAAAATTTCTTGTTGCTTTATTGTCAGCCTACTAATTGTTTTTTTTCGGTTGTATTTATGCTCATGTCAACAAAAAAAGAAAATGTGGTCCTCGTTTTATTTCATGAATTTCCTTGTATCAGTCTTTACAAATATGAACAAAAGCATTTTGGACATATCCAATTTTGGCGAATATTATTTGTGATCGTTGATTGAGCTTCAGCTACCACAAGATCAAATAGTTTCTTTTTTGTAAACCGCTTCAATTTCTTGTTTGTATTAGCCTTTTTAAGTGGCTTTTAACTTTTTATACGGACTTTTGATTGGAGTGTGTGTTTTTGCTCGTTTTCTATATCGTGCTAATTTTTATTGCAAAACAGTGCTATTATTATTTTTCATATTCAGTATATTGATGAGCGATTAGTCGATGAAAGTGTTTAATTTTTTGGTATTAAATATGATTAACCTATAAAAATGTGTATCTTTTTCAGGTATTAGAAATTATTAATCTTATAACAATTGTACTTTTTCTTATACCAATTACTTCCTCCACCCGTATCATTACTTCGCTACGAAAAAACCTCTAATTTTTGGATAAAAAAATAAAATATTTTCATGCATAATTTCTTGATACAAAATTAAAGAAATAAAAAGTGGAGTAAAAACCTCCACTGCCAACTTGGGGTGGAAGATGTTGTATCTAACTTTAAAATACGGTATGCTTCACTGCTGGCACAACTGGTGGGGAGGTAGTTAGGATAGGCATTTTTGGACTGTTTTTGTAAATGAGATGCCCATACTGATGGGACATATTCTCACCTATTCAATTTGAATGGCCTCTTCTTTCTCCCATCACATGTACAAATTTAAACAAAAAAATTTGTGCTTGTGAAATGGGAAACAACAATGACAAAAGGTAAAACCCGACCAAAATAAATTTTAAACGATCGGTGAAACGGATGATCCAAACAACTATGAATTGGTACGACTTGAGAATTATTGTCACTTTATCATGGTAGTTGTAGCTATTAATATTGTTTTATAATTCAGCAATGAACTTTGACCTAAAATATAGAAGACGTTCAAGTTAAAGAGCCATGATCTATACCAAACAATGTTTGCCAGGTTTGGTTGTAATAAGGACTCCCAAGTCCCAACTGTCTCTAATTATATATTTACCAAATGGGATCATAGAAGTTAACCAACATTTGTGCTGTTTTTTTAATGTGGCACCAAAATTTGGATGCTTTGAATATTCGTTTGTCAATTACTCAATTCCACCAAACTCCACATATCAGGCCCCATGCTCAAATTGTACGGTACCATATTTTAAAGTTGTGTAGGTAATACACTACGCCTTGTTCTCCAATGGATTTTTATCAAATATTTGATAAAATCAACCTGCAAAAATCTATAAAAACTACAGATTTTATCAAATGTCTTCACGAATGGATAAAATCAAGGGATTAATTTTATCAAATCTTGATAAAATTCATCGGAGAACAAGACCTAAACTACGGTCTTATTCCTTTTTCTTTTAGGATGTTTGGATTAGTTTACGATTTATGTACACCTTGACTAATTTCTAGAAAGCAGAATAAAGCTTCGTAAATGATTTGCCAATAAAAGTTAAAAGTACCTCGGGAAGTTGAAACCTAAAACCGTAATGGTTCGTGTAGTCGTGACAAAAGTAAAAAAACTTATATATCAAAACTACTCTTTTTTTAACAAAGACAGAGAATTCAAAACAATCAGATTCTTGAATTATTTTTATTTTTGTCTTTAATTCAACTTTTTTCCTTTTTGAAAATAGTTTTTTACTTTTGCAATTCGTCTCAATTCCTCCAACTGGGACAGATTAATAATTCAAAAAAATATTGCCAAACTAACAAATACAAAAATATGAATAAAGACTAAAAAATAATCCACAAGGATTATTAAGCCAAACCACCCCTAAGTATGGCTTTGTTTTCCTCCACTCTGCATTCCTGTTGGGTGTCAATCTTCTTAACCAAAAGTAATAATTAATGTAAATCCCGCAAATATCAAAACTCATTCAGTATTAGTTGTAGTTAATGAAGTTTGAAATCCGTAAACAGGAGAAGGACAGATTGGTCAAATGTAATAGCATCCTTATCAGACTCACAAAAAATACACCAAATTTAACCTCAAAAACACCTTCTATAATTTGGCAAGCCACTTTTTTTAAAAGGGGTAATTGTTCTAAGATCCAGAAGTGTGGATTTATTATGTCATTTAGTCCATGTTAAAGTTTTACAAGGTCTAAGGTCCATCAATTTTTTTTATTATAGAATTTAACCATTTTCAAAGAGTACTCTATAATTTAGGTTTTAGGGTGCACTTTCTTATTATAGGGTTTTAGTGGTTTAGACACTTTCACAGGATGCCCTAGTGTTTTAGGCATTTTCAAAGGGTACCGTAGGATTTTAGACACTTTCATAGGATACAAATTTTTTTGACACTTTTATAGGGTACCATAGGGTTTAGGTTTTAAGATGCACTTTCCTATTATAAAGTTTTACTGGTTTATGCACTTTTATAAGGTACCCTATGGTTTTAAGCACTTTCATAGGATACCCTAGGGTTTTAGACACTTTCATAGGGTACCTTAGAATTTTAGGTACTTTCATAGGACACAAATTTTTTTGGCACTTTCATAGATGTACAAACTTTTTTTGGTAAAAAAAATGGAAAAAAGAAAAAAAAAAGATGTCAATGTTAGGACTGGATTATAAACTTGTTTGGTGGATTAATGAAGTTATAAATTCTTTGCTTAGGACTTTTGAACAAGTTGCTCTTTTAAAAAACTCACAAAATCAAACTTTCTATTCTAACTTCACTATATTAAACTATTATTTCTTACTACTCCTATCCCTAAAAGTAATAATAAAAAAGTGAACAATGCGTGAATAGTGCATGAACAATACGTGAACAATGTCTTTGGTGTGAGAACAGTGCCGCACCAAATTTGAGTAGTCATTGTAGAAAAAAAAAATTGATCAATTATTTGGCGAGGCTGATTTTGGGTGGTATTGAGGGGTTTAGCTCTCTACATTTGGTTAAAAGTTAAAATAGGTAGCCTCATAAGAGCATCATCATTAGCTTCTCTATTTTTAACTTCAAAGTTAAAGTAGAGAACAAATTCCTCCAAAACCTCAAAAATCAGTCTCACTAAACAAACTAACCAATTTGAAGATTTTAAAACTTTGCTACAATAACTTAAACTAATTTGGTGACCTACTGTTCACTCACCAAAAGAGGAGGAGGGAGGGAAGAGTAAAAGTTTGAAAAGAGAGTCTGATTCTGTAAGTTTTTGATAAAGTGACTGGCTAAAGTTTGAATAGAGAGTTTGATTTTGTGAATTTTTTGAAAAGTGACTTGCTAAATTATAAAAAGATGTTTTTGAGGTTAAATTTGGTGTGTCAAATAAGGATGCCCTGAGATGCTCTAATTAGAGCATCCTAATGTGGCTCTCTACTCTTTTGAGTTAAAGTAGAGAGCAAAGTCTCCAAAAATCTTAAAAATCAAGCTCATCAAATGCCTCCCTGATTTGCTACATTTTGTAATTTTGCTACAGTAACCCCCAAATTTAGGGAGACACTGTCCACACACTAAAAGAGGAGAGGGAGGAAAGAATAAAAGTTTGAATAGATAGTCTGATTTTGTGAGTTTTTTTTTTATAAAGTGACTTGCTAAAGTTTGAATAGAAAGTCTAATTTTGTGAATTTTTTTAAAAGTGACTTGTTAAATTATAAAAAAAATTAAATTTAGTGTTTTTTTTTGTTTTTGTGTATGAGATAAGGATGTTCTAACTTCTAAGTGAATGAGGCTGCTCGTGTGCTATTATTATATATAGGCCAAATACGGGTAGAAATATATCAACTTGGGCCACACAAAATGGAAAAAACGAGGCCAACTAACTTTTGATCTGTAAACCGTTGAATCCAAATGAGGAGCCCCCACCTAACACTTGAGAAATAATTGTAAAATTTAAAGGAAAATGCTAACGGATGTGTACCTGTTACGGGTAAACAAAATATATGTTTGAAATTCCACCTACCCTTGAGAAATAATTGTAAAATTTAAAGGGAAATTCTAACGGGTGGGCACCCGTTAGGATACAAAATGTGAAGCCCCACCTAACCCTTGTGAAATAATAGTAAAATTTAAAGGGAAATTCTAACGGGTGTGAACTTGTTAAGGGTACAAAAAAGTATATTTATTGGGTCTCACTTGTATTTTTAGGTACACTTTTACATGTACTTCAAATTAAAAGTGTAAGCAAAAGTGTAATTTAAAGTACAAGTATAACCCAATAAGTGTATTTTTTTTGTACCCTTAATTAAACCCGTTAGCAATACCCAAATTTAAAAGGCAAATGTTCGCAGTTTATGTGAAAGGGAAGCATACAAGTGGTAAAATTAATACTATATTTTTGGATACTATAATGAAGTCTCTATTTCCATGACGTGAATCACTTACCTAACTATATTTTTTTTTAAGGCGTGACAAGAACGCCAAGTCTCAAACTCAGGATCTTGGTAAACTCAGCAAAAACACCCAATCATGGGCAGCTTACAAATTCAATCACTTCCCTTGAATTTTGGGTAAAAAAAATTAGAAGTTTAGCTTGGGTCACATTAAAAATAAGTTAGTATTTATTTCACTATTAGCGAATTTTCTTGATTTTTTACGAGCACAATAATTTTGCGATTAAAGATTTGGTACACTTTCCAAATAACAAAGCTGATTTATACAGTCATGATGACTATATTTGGTGACCATATTTTTTGTGCTCTGTGAGTGGTCTTTAACGCATTGCTGGAATAGCCCCATAGTCATGTTTCTTATAAATGGAGAAATCATGGTATTTTTAACACGCGGTCAGCAAATGTGGTCAACACATTTCTTATTTCAATTGCTCTTAATTTCAATTTACAGAAAGGAAGTATTTGATCTAGTAAAAAAATGAACATAAAATAGACTAGGGGTGAAAATGTAACTGAGAAAACCACATCACTTAAAAAAAACAATTGGAAAATTCAAGGTTTGGTCATTCTAGATTTGGTCCTGGTCGGTTTGGGTTTTTGAAGAGTAAAAATTTTAGTTTTCGATTTGGTCTTAGGTACTTGAACATTCCTAAACCGTACCAAAATGTACAAATAGGACGATAAAATCGTTAGGGTTTTGATATATTAGTGGTCTTATAGATAGGAGTTTTGATACTCCTTAGAAGTCTTGAACCTCAATCCGAAAAAATTGACCAAACCAATCGAACAACCTCCAACCGATTTCGGTCCACTGAATATTTTGACGAAACTAAACCGATTTCACCTCTAAAATAGGGGTGGTTTGGGTAAATTGAAAAAAATACAGTAGTTTTTTGGTTTTGTCCTTATTCAAATTTTTTAGATTATTTTTTGTCTTTATTCACAAAATTTTAAGTTTGGCTAATAATTTTATAATTTTTAGATTTCTTTCGTCGAGACAAGCCAAGAAACCACAAAAAATTAACCGAAAACCAAAAAATGCAATTTTTTTTTTGAATAAGAACAAAACGAAAAAACCAAAAAACTAATTTTTTCAATTCACCCAAACCAACCCATAACCAAGGCGTGGGCAATGACTTCATACAAAAAGTCTACGAGCATATATTTGGGTGAATTTGCACGAATGATTCAAATGATTTATTAGGGAGGTGTTTCATTAATCCAGTTTTTTGAATAAATTAATTTTTTAAGATTTTTTTATGTGATGTGTTAAAAGAGAATGACCTATTTCAGTGTTTAAAAAAAATTATTTTTTATTAATAGAACAACGCCCAAGTTTAAAAACAACACTGCCGTGGATAAACCATACTCGCGTACTCTATAAGCACGCCAGCTCAAATATTACGTGTGATTTATAAACTACGTCAGTACTGATTTATGTGTGATTTCTCTACGTCAGCAGTAATTCATGTGTAATAATTTCTAGTAAAAAATTTAAATATATCCTCCCGTCTTTGACACTCCTCATTTATATTATATAGTAGTTCATAGTGACCACACCTCCCACCAACAAACCAGGGTCACACATTTCTCTCAACTCACCACTTACCATTTCTCTGCTTCTCTCTCTACTTTCTCTCTCCAGGAATCGCATAGGAGGATTGCAGAGGAGAGGTTTTGGGTCATTGCCAATGGCGGGGAGTGGATTATTTGCAGAGATTACTGATGGGGATGTGTTCAATTACTACGCAGATGGGGAGTGGAAGAAATCTTCCTCTGGGAAGTCTGTGGCTATTGTTAATCCAACCACAAGAAAGACCCAGTACAAGGTTCAAGGTAATAATCATCAATTAACATGCTTTTAAGGTCTGATAGTCAGGTCTGAAACTTAAAAGGTTTGCTATTTCATAAGTTTTTAAGGTTCGAAATCTCCCAGTCCTATCAACTACGTAGGGCCGCTGGAGCTTTGCTCGATCAATTACTTTAGGTTCAGGAGCGCGCAAGGTGACCGGACCTTAGGATTCTTCTAAAATGGGTGTGCTCCTTAGATGGGAGTTCGAATCCGCGCTCCCGAGATGGGAGCTTGACGGGAACCGCTCCTAAATTAGAAGCTTTAACACTAATCTTAAGGAGGACAAAGTTCTCACTTGTCTTTCCAAATATAAACAAGGTAGAAGAAGAAGAAGAACAAAAAAGTAAGAAAGATTTAGGACTCTCTTTCTTGTTTTGTATTCTACTACTTATCTACGTGTTAGTCCATATATTTGGCAAAATCAATTAGAATGTCATTTCTCACTCATGTTTATATATATATATATATATATATATATATATATATATATATATATATATAATGTTTATACACTCTCCATTTGCAACTATAAAACATATGTACAATACATATAAATAGGATATAATTTTATTCATATATACATTTATTCATTGAATATTTAGTCGCTGCTCCCAACCTTGGTGGCTTCTACATACCCTGCTCCCCCACACCCGCCCCCATCCCCACTCCCGCTTTGTGCGACAAAGGACCGGACACCTGATTCTCCAAAAAAAACATGCTTACTATGTTGTATATATACATGTATGCATGAGAAATGCTAAAACTCTGTACTCGTATGCGTATTTAGTTCTGTTTTTGGAAAGATGAGTTACTGGGGCTTTGGGGATTTAGGTTAAGTTCGAATTATTGTATGAAAATTAACTTTGGTTTCTAGGAATCCCTGGAAATTGTGTTTTTTCTCACTGAAATTTGTTTCAGATTCCAGTGTTTAAGGATCTGTAACATGGTGATTAAACTCACTTTGGTGTCCCTCGGGGACATCTGATAAAATTTGGAATTAAACGCACTTTGGTAGCAGTGAAAATGGAAAGAAAACAAGGGAATGAAGTGTAAATAAAAATCTTGAACCACTTTCCTCCCACCTTTCCTTTTTCTGCAACGAACTCAAAAGTTAAACTAGACTTAGCTGATGAGTAGTAAATGGGTATACATGTTTTCCCTTTCATCATCCAACATTCTCTCAGCAAGCAAACTGAGTTAGAGTAAATAACAAAGGATTCTTGTAGACTGTCGGGATCTTGGCTTTGTGGAAGAGGACAAGAAAAGGACAAAATGAAATGAAAAGGCTGAATAATAATATTTGGTACCCCTTCACAAATCCATGATTCAAGAAGAGACTAGAGAAGAAATAGAAAAGTATATAGTTGATCCAAATTTCAGCTTCAAAAGCCATATTCCAACTCTTGAAGCCTATCCTGTTTGTGTAGCCCTTCTGAATCAGAATGGGAAATAATTGAGTGCTTGCTTTCATTACTTGAACATTAACTTCTCGATTACGTTAATATGCCCTCGATTCAGCTTGCACACAAGAAGAGGTGAACAAGGTAATGGAAATTGCAAAAACGGCGCAAAAACAATGGGCAAAAACCCCACTTTGGAAGCGTGCAGAGCTCCTTCACAAGGCAGCAGCTTTGCTCAAAGAGCACAAAGCCCCCATTGCAGAGTGCCTAGTGAAGGAAATCGCAAAGCCAGCAAAAGATGCAGTAACTGAGGTACTTGAGTCGTTTAAAAAATTTGACCAATGTCAAAATTTGAAGCTGATTGAATTATCTGAATTGTGGGTTTTTGGCGAAGGTTGTAAGGTCCGGCGATCTTGTTTCGTACTGTGCTGAAGAAGGGGTCCGGATTCTTGGAGAGGGGAAGTTCTTAGTGTCTGATAGTTTTCCTGGAAATGAGAGGACCAAGTACTGCCTTACTTCGAAGGTACTTTTCTTAGTTTTCTACCATACAAATTTGTGATCTTCTTGGTGTATTGCTCCTTTACATCTGCACTAATTTTTGGTATACAATGGAGATAATGGAGTGTCAAAGGGACTAGAAAACTAAGTACGCAAAATTAGGGATTGATTGTTCGAGTCATATGAAAGAGCCTATCACAGGCTTTTGCAGATGAAAAAGTTTGGGAAAATGTTCTTTCTATTGGATGAAAAAGTTCCATTCAATTAGGCTTACTTCTTCTAGAGCTGGATATGGTAGTTCCTGTTATACAGGAACTATACGTTGTAATTGGTTAGTGGAATTTTATGAATGATGAAAAGGCATTGCCATAGACCAGATCCTCTTCTTTCCCATTCCGAACCCCATCTCTATTCTCTACACATGTTCGGGGGACAGGAGATATGGGATTGGGACAAGATTTTGGGGACAGGGACAATTGTGGTATGAAAAGTTGCTTAGAACACTAGAAATGGGATCGGGATGTAAGACCATGCAAGTTCATAACTCAGATTTGAGTGAAATTTATATTGTCTAAAATATTTGAACACACTTTTAGGCTAGAGGTATTTGTTCCCTGTCCTCCATAAAATACATACTTTGTTGGACCTGCATCTTAATTCTGAATTGCAACTTGGATTGATTTCATTTGGAAGGCTCCTGACCCAGTAATTGCATCGCGACTTCTTTGTAATTAACTTGTTATTCATTTATATTATATAATATTTGTGGGTTTCAACTGATCGGAATTGCAGATTCCCCTTGGCGTTGTGCTGGCCATTCCACCCTTCAACTATCCTGTTAACCTTGCCGTCTCCAAACTTGCTCCTGCTCTTATTGCTGGAAACGCCCTTGTGCTCAAGCCTCCAACTCAGGTATGGTTATTTCCCTCAAATTTATTTCAGGAGTCTTTTTGCCTTGACTATAATACAAGTTGCCTAAGTGGTATCACTTTTACATACTTGCAATAATGATCAAGAAACCCTTGCTTAGATTAGTATTGGATTCATTTAATTGTACTAGTACCATGGTTGTGAGCCAAGTCGATCTGAGTAGGGGGTTGTGTAACTTTGGATTGAAACTTAACAGGCTTCTAGATGTGTTTGAGCTTGACTTGCTTGTCATTTGTCCCGATCATAAGCTGAACTCGGGTTGACTAGTCTTTATGCATTATAAATTTATCAAGCCGAGGTAAGATAATTAGTAAACTTAAGAATGCATTCAAGTACGGTATTTGGTCATAATTAGTTAATTTTATTCTACAGATGTAGAAACACAGACTTATTCTCAATGCTAATTAGAAAATATCATCCTCATCCGAACTTTCCTCCAGGGTGCTGTGGCTGCCCTTCATATGGTGCATTGCTTTCACTTAGCTGGATTTCCGAAGGGCCTCATCAGTTGTGTTACAGGGAAAGGTTCTGAAATCGGTGATTTCCTCACAATGCATCCAGGGGTGAACTGTATAAGGTAATCAAAGTTCTTTTCTTTTTCTTAGCGCCACTTCAGTTCTTGTTTTGTTCAATTTATGTATGCTTACTCATCCCTGATTTGCATAATTTCGTTACGCAGCTTCACTGGTGGAGACACCGGCATCGCAATTTCGAAGAAAGCAGGGATGGTTCCTCTACAGATGGAGCTGGGAGGAAAAGACGCTTGTATTGTGCTTGAAGATGCTGATCTTGATTTGGTAGCGGCAAACATAATAAAAGGAGGTTTCTCCTACAGGTAAATGAAACCTTTTGTAGATAATTACGTGGTAATTGTGTATCTACTTGGGAAAGGCTCATGTTATAGATAGTGTAGAAATCTCGATACACTTGAGAGGTTAGAAACGTGATGTGTTGAAAGATCCCTTGCAATGTACAGACAAATCTCAATAGACTTAAGGATTTTCGGATGAGCAATTATATTTTTCATGTTCAGGATAGGGTAATTGAGCCATGTCAGCTATAAGCTAACTCGCATAATTATCAGAGAAACCAAAATTTCCTTCATTTTTTGCAAACAGTATGAAGTTTTCGAACACGAGATTAATGGGAGCCATCACTTTGTTATTTATGGTCCATCAATTTTCCATTTTGCATCAAAGTCAACTTGTAAAACTTCTCAATCGCTTGGTACAAATATTTGTGACAGTGGTCAAAGATGCACTGCCGTGAAGGTTGTCCTGGCGATGGAATCCATTGCCGATTCCCTAGTTGAAAAAGTGAAGGCCAAAGTAGCAAAGTTGACGGTGGGACCGCCAGAGGAAAACTGTGATATCACTCCGGTTGTCACAGAGTCCTCTGCAAATTTCATTGAAGGGTTGGTTCTGGATGCTAAAGCGAAAGGAGCTACATTTTGCCAAGAGTACAAGAGGGATGGTAACCTTATTTGGCCCTTGTTGCTGGATAATGTCCGTCCTGACATGAGGATCGCGTGGGAGGAGCCATTTGGGCCAGTTTTGCCTGTTATTAGAATCAACTCGGTTGAAGAAGGGATCCACCATTGCAATGCAAGCAATTTCGGCCTCCAGGTCCAAACACTATCTAAAAAACAGACCTTTTCCTTTTTCTTCTTTTTAACAAGTTCAGAATCTACAAATATTGGGAGACTTACATCAAACTAACTACTGCTCCATTATGTTATCTTTTTCATAAACAATTCGCACGTGTTGTGATGTGGTAAATGCTTTCTGAAAATTGGGGTGTCCTCATGTCACATTTTCAGCAAATTAACACAATCCTTATCAGGTTAAACATAATTTGCCAATATGAATTTTCATACTAACTTGCAAAAGATTGCCTGCCAAGTAGATGTCACTTTCCTCACATTTTTTAATGTTCGGAGGGTTTATTTTTCTTCAGCAGTTACTTCAAGAATGCAATAGAATGAATTGTCCTTTCTTTTCTCCTGTTATAGTTATTTTAGACACCTAGTCACGGGATACGATAAAATAGCTTTAGGGTCATGCTAACAACCGCATACTCAACCGTTGAGGAAAATGTCAAAATTGGGGCAACCAAGTGCTGAGACACTTGTACATATTTCTCAGCACATGCGATCACTTTTCTCATGGACATCAAGACTAATAACCACTGCCAACTGCCTGTCATGAACACAATCCATAACCATATAGATCCCAATGACACTGATTAGATGCTGATAAATGCAACTGAATTGCAGGGCTGTGTATTCACAAGAGACATCAACAAAGCAATTTTGATCAGTGATGCCATGGAGTCAGGAACAGTTCAGATCAACTCAGCACCAGCCCGGGGCCCAGATCATTTCCCATTCCAGGTTAACTACAACTCCCTAGAGACCTGCCAAGTGCCAAGCAGTATTTCCTTTAGGCTGTGTTTGGATCTCAATTGTTGATGGTATAACAGAGAGAAACATAAAATGCAAAGGGGAATAGAGAGCGGCAAAAAACAAGAGATTAGCTTCACAAATCCATTTATTGTCCCTTTTGATTTATTGTAGTCAGTACTTGGAGGAGGTATTAGCATATGGTTATTTTGTTAATGTGGAGTCCGGATATATTTTGGACACCCGAGCGGGTGTCAAGAACTTATCGCCCCTCCAACGGGATAGGTATATCTGGGGGATACCATATCTGGGAGGGAAGAGAACTAACATACACCAGATATCTTCCACCTGGATTCCTATATCTGGCTCCCATATGATCCAAGCAAACAGGCCATAAAGCCAGAGACACCCTTAAATGGTATTGGGTGTTCTCTATGAGGGTTTGTATGGCACATGAGAAGTTTCCCCTAAAATGTCCAGGAAAGAGAAATCAATGGTTGAGATTCACATCACTTTGAATCTGAACCATTCATTTATCTCTCCTGGACATTTTCGGGAAAACTTTTCTTGGATCCTAACATTTTTTATTCTCTATAGTCCTAGGTGACGAACAATTGAGAGATCTTTTTTCTCTTTTTGGCAGGGTTTGAAAGACAGTGGAATTGGATCACAAGGGATCACCAACAGTATAAACATGATGACCAAGGTGAAGAGCACTGTGATCAACTTGCCAACTCCGTCGTATTCCATGGGCTAATACCCGGATTACTTCCACTTGAGAATAAATTACCACCGCAGATTAATTATCTTGTAGCTAATAATGAGATCAATCACCAGTTTTTAGCCATCAGTTATTACTTATGAGGGAAAATGCAGAATAATGCAGAGATTTCAAAGAACATCTACCCTCGGTTAAGTTTATGTTATTATCATGATAAGGTTTATGTTATTATCATGATAACTAGTCGTTTTACTGTATATGGTTTCTGTGGATTTACCAAACGCCAGTTTTTATCTGGGCTTGAAACCGGCTATGTCAAAAGGAAAAAGTTAATCACCAGATGATGAACAGTGTTATTGTTCTGGTCAGGAATCCGCTATTCTCTTAGCTTCGTGTCCCCGTATCCCAATGGCGTTCCCTGAAGTTTTCGGATTGGGCCCACATATATATAAAACAAAATTCTCAATGTTCATAAGGGGAAAGGTATGTTTTTTTATAACTTGATGTCCAGACCAGCTTGCCCATACCTCGACTAATTCCGAGACCTTGGAGGTAACGATCCGGGTATTCCTCTTGTTAGTTATGCCAGACCAAAATTTGGTTTTTTTTCATCATCACAATCATATATGGAATATTTAACATAGGGAGTCTGATCAACTATTTCCTCTTTTTTTTTCCTTGTAGTTTAAACTTTATCAGATCCCAAGTTGATATACTAAAACTTGATCAGATCCCAACTTAATATAATAACAGAAATCTACATTTAGATCAGAGACAAATTCTTATAGCAGAGTTGGTATAGGTCTGATAATTAGTGGAGCCCATTAAAAAAAGGCCCCTTTAAATTCTTAAACCAAATTAAAAATAACTTTAGGCATTGATTCATTTGTAGCCAAGAGACGAAATGCTTTGCTTTTTCTTCTTTATGTTTTGTTTAAAATTCCCCCATGAGATCTCCAGTTCATCTTGTCATTAACTAAATTCATCTTTAATCTTGGATGTGCATACTTTCTTCAAGAGTTGACTAAAATAATAAACATTTTAATACTAAAAAAGCATCTCTCTCTCTCTCTCTCTCTCTCTCTCTCTCTGGTGGTTCTGAATTTGTAGGTGTGATTTTGACTTTCTCAATGAATTGTCTATAAGTTCTTTCTGGGTTGATCTTTTGAAAAAGATTTTAGGTCAGGAAATTCTGTACTTAGTCTTAATAAAGTACTTCAATTCACAGCCTGTTCTTAATTACATAAAAACTAGTGTGAATCAAATAACACCATTTCATTTATGGCTAAAGCCATAATTTGGTTCTAGATTTGCTAACATATGTGACGAAAGCAGTGGTATCGAAAATCAAAACTTAATCTTTAAAAAAAAAAAAAAAAAATCAAAACTTAACTTTTTTTAATGGATGCTCGTTTAGTAATAGGGCTTTAGATATGAAACGCGACTCATGTACCAATATGAATCTTTTGTTTATATAGATTTGTTAATGTTAATATATGCCTTCAGAATAACTTTCACATGCCACTTTTTCTGCAAATATGCCCCCTTTTTTCGCCTTTATTAGGACAAATTAAGAAATATTTTCTACGTAATTAAGACGTTGAGCAAATAATCGCATATGAAGAGATGGTCTCTGAAGAGATGGTCATTTTGTAAATTCTCACCTGAGAAAAGTGGGGTTTTTGTTTTTGGGTTGACGGTCAAGAGTGTTCGACCTAGTTAAAGGAAGGTCATCAGCGTGGGGACAAGGGGAATCACGATAAATTATACCTTCTTGTAGGCTGACCTCAAAAATCAAACCCCGGGTGAGTAGAAACCCACCAATCAAGCTAAGTGGGAATGTGATTGGTATAAGACAAGGACATATACCTACAAAGCCTTGTCAAGGAGCTAGCTTTGGTAAAAGCATATTCTACTCTCAGTAATATCTCTAATTCTATCTCTCTGTTTGTGAATATTAGCAATGTAACCCATATTACATGCACTATCACATATGGGCTCAAATCATGTCAAGAAAAAGAGAAACTAGGAACTTATGTTATGCCCGAATTCCTCAAACCATCATTCAATTAGTACCGTCTGAATCTCTTTTACCAGGAATCATGATTAGTCCGTCAGTGTCATTGTCTGTACTCAAAACTTGAGGTTGGTTTTTATTTTCGTACCATTTTATGCCTTTTTTGTTCATGCCTCATGTTGCTCAACATGCTTGGTACATAACAAAGCAGTTGTCGGATTGTTGCCTGGATATTTATTCAATTTCATGAATATTTCAAGAAATCCTACGGCGTGGCTTAATGACATCCATTAATGAGAACTATTATCCATTAAATTTTTTTTTTCGCGTTAGGAACTAAAAAAATTAGAAGAATACGAACAGTTATTCGTAAAAAAAAAATGAAAAAAAAAATTCTTATCACGTGCTCTATATTCACATTAAACTGTGTACCTCGAATTGTTATCTGTCATTCTCTTTTTTTAGGATTCCATAAATCTTTTGGGATCTTAGATGGTACAGTGACTATGGACATATATAAAACAATTAATAAGACCATCTTCATTTCAGAATGAACTAACATGGTTTTATGACTTTAATTAATTATTAATTGATATTACTAACATATATTATTATAGTTTTTCCTTGGATCTTGTGCCAATTGGTATCCAATAATTAGCAGCATTGCATTGTTATCAAGGTTGAACATTCTTGGTCGGATTTTAGCAAATAGAGGTCAACACACAAGAATAAAGTTGATATATATGGAGTATTTCACAATTATTGATAATTCTACTAATTTTTATGCCAAGTATACAAATTTTGGAAGAGGTGATCGGTACACACAATCTATTTGGTACGAGTTAAGGTTAAGGTTGGAGACCCTTGTGTAGTTTTATGAGCAATCAAAATAGACGGTAAATCAAACTATTAACCTTACGTAGTTTTTGGTAGAGGTGATTGGTACACACAATCTACCTCGCTTAAGTTTGTGGAGAAATTGATTTCCGTGACTTGAATCCCGCCAAAAGTTTATGTATAGAATACTACATGGTACGAGTTAGGTTAAGGTTAGAAACCCTTACGTAATTTGATGAGCAATCAAAATAAACGGTAAATCAAACTACAAATGGAGAATAAAACATGTACTAAGCTTACCGAGTAGTCATCATTATATTACAAGAATATAAAAGTATCATTTTCATACCACTCAAGCTTTTTGCATTTTTTAGCGATGAAAGTAGTAATTGCGCTAATATAATGGGCTTATTTTTCCATACCTAACCTCACTGGTTCGAAAAATGCACCGAAAAAAATGAAATTTAGATATAAATTAATTTTTTTACTATTGTCAGTGCTGAGTTACTTGTAAGAGGTTAAAATAAATGTTTTCTACTAAATTTGAACCAAATTATTATAGTCTTAACAAAACAAATCAAGCTTGGCCAAGAGAGTCCAATACATAATAAGGATAGTGGATGGCTCCTTTTCTTTTTTCTGTGTCAGCAAAAAGAAGAAGAAAGAACTCAGAAAAACAAGAAGAAATAGACTTGGGCAATTGGTGTTTAGTTAGCCAACTTAAAAATTCATTTCTCTTAGTGTAAAAATTTATTTTTGTCAAACGATGTAATGTATATGTAAATATTCCTCCATCCCATTTTAAATGTCCCCTTTTAGAAATGTATATTTTTTGTGGATCTTAAAAAATGTAGTTCCGTAGATTTTACATTGTTTTTGCACCGAAGTCCTGAATGAGCACTTTAACTTTATATAAAACAAATTATAAAATTACGTTGAGGAATAAGGAGTATTCTTATGTGTTTGAAATTGCACATATTCTTATAATGGACATTCAAAATGGGACGGAGGAGTATCTCTTTTGCCTAGTCAATTTTTTTTTTCGGACAACTTTTTATTATAGCTAGACACATTATGTATTTTTGCCAGCGCTGAATAAAAATTCTAAAATCGCCCTTGTCTAACCTTATAGTATAATTTGGAGGTATCTAATTTTTGAAAATATTTCGTAAACGCAATCCTTCCTCAACTCTCTCCGGGCGCACTTTACGGCCCCAAAAAATGATATGTTCAACTCCCTCCTCTTTTTGAGCCGCTGATAATTGAAACAAATATGGTTAAAGTTACTTTTCGCCGTAAATAAAATACCATGTTGGTGTTACCACAAAAATAGACGTTAACAAGGCCTTGACGAAGAAAGTGGAATATCGTTACGAATGTCACGATTCATGAGAGGGAAAATATCGAGTGCGCGGGCTCTTAAGGGTCGGGGCATGCGGGGCCAGTGAATCCTTTTCTTTGTTTCGTGTGTGGACCAGCACATGCTTATCTTGACAATTTTTCTTTCCGATTCGGTTAAAGATGGACCATTTATATTGAAATTAGAAAATTCACAAGAATTTCTTTTTCTCGGATTGGATCCAAGAATTAAATTTTAGTCAATTGTGCGGAGAGCATACAACCAATCAATCGGATTAATCCTTGGGCTTGTATTATTTTTTATTTGGACCGAACGTGATCGGGGAAATTAAAATCTCGACCTTTCATTTAAATAATTGAAAAAATATTATGGATGTAGATCTTCGACATAGATGTTTTCATATTTGTCCGATATGTGAGGCGCACATACTTTAGATAGTTTCTAACACATCTATATCCGAATTTAGAATATTCAAATTATTTTTCAATAAATATTGACTTTGATTTATTGATGTTATGATAGTAGTATGTTTCTAGTAATACTATTATATTGTCAAATAATAATAATAATAATAATAATTCATAGTTTTCTGCATACAAGCCGTTGATTTTGTCAGTCAACAGTTTGAATTTTATTTCAACAATGGACAGCTAAGATTGTACAAGTATCGATATGAAATCCAAACTGTTAATTGCAAAATCAACGGCTCAGCTGCCACCGTATTAGGGAATCCCCAATTCCGGGTTCAAAATTAAAAATTGGATAATAGACGTCTATCATAATTGAACGAAAATATAATTTTTTTTCTCAAAGCTACGGGATCCACGAAAAGTTACAAAACACATAATTAGTTACAAAACACACGAAAAATTACGAAACAAAAGAAAATATTAGAAATGATATTGTTTAAAGGTGTAGTCGAGTATTTCTCTCTCTTCATATATAGGTCATCGTAACTGAGCGAAAGTCATATATACGGGAGAAGAGAAAAGAAAGAGACTCTTCTTTCAATTTTTGTACTCCCAGTTCAGTTTCTCTCTCTCTCTCTCTCTCTCTCTCTCACACTAGAAAATCAATCCTCAGGTACGCATTGAATTCATGTGTTTTCTCTCCCTGCAATAACGCCTAGTAGCTAGTATATCTGAATTGTAAACTGTTGATTCGTTTAGGAAAGTTATGCAGCCTTGTAGCAGAGAAATGCAAGCAATGAAATCAGTCCTAAACCAATCCCAAATGACGCTTCAAACCATTCAACACCACCAACAGATCGACGACGACAACAACAACAGCAATCAGATTCAACACTACGACCCAACGACGCCGTCTCCCGACGACTTCCTCGAACAAATGCTCTCCACCCTTCCTTCCTGCTCCTGGCCGCCGGACCTCGCCGGACCAAACCCTAAGTCCCCGTGGGACCACCTCTCGGCGTCGACGGCGGACGATCAGTTTCATTTCGATCATGATCAGTCGGCGATTCTGACGGCGAAGCTAAGGCAACACCAGATCAGCGGCGGCGGCATAGGAGGCAGTTCGCCGGCGGCGAAGTCGTTGTTGCTTCAGCAGCAGTTACTGTTTCAGTCGAGAGGTGGTGACTCTGGTTTAATGCCTTTGAGTGTAGGTGGAAGCGACGACGTCGTTGATGGTTGTTCCTCCTTCAAATCTCCCAATTCGGTGAGTCGTCGTTCGGTAGAAATTTCTGGAGAGACAACAACTGAATATTGAATTTTGGCCCCAAAAAAATCAACAGCGCAACACTTTAGAAGGACTTTAGCCCTACATAGTACTGAACAATTGCGTTGATTATTTCAGGGAGATGATGGTCCAGTTCAAGCTCTGTATAATGGATTCAGTAGTGGACAACATTTCCACCATGTTCAGGTCTTATATATAACTACACAATACATTATATTCATCTATGTCATTTGTCTCTATCTGTGAGGGTAGAATAGTGAATTAGTCAGTAATAATGGTTCATGATGCGGCGGCTAATCTGGGGAATTTACAGGGAGGAGCGATGCAGTCGCAGAATTTTGGGGCGGCGGCTTTGATGAACCAGACTCCGGCGGGAGGGGGAGCGGCGGGGCAGCCGAGGCAGAGAGTGAGGGCACGGAGAGGTCAGGCGACTGATCCACACAGCATCGCTGAAAGGGTAAACCAAATATTCTCCTCTGATCTGATCTCGATCGGTGTCATTTGTTTCCGCATGGTTTTTTTTCGTTTTGTTTTCTTTTTCAGTTTTTGTTTTCTTGTGCGGTTTTTTTTCTGAAACAAGGAGCAAATTTTCAGTGACCGAAGAGTAACACGTGGGACCCCATGGCTCATCTAGCCCGTCAATTTTGGTTTGGGTTGTCCAGATTTGGAAAGAGAAAAAGGAGAGAGAAAGAGGAGTGAGGGTGTTTTAGGGTTGGTTTGGGTGAATTTAAAAAATTACTGTAGTTTTTTGGTTTTGTTCTTATTCAATCTTTTTGCATTTGTTGATTTTTGGTCGATTTTTTGTAGTTTTTTGGCTTGTCTCGACGAGAAAAATCTAAAACGTATAAAATTATTAGCCAAAGTTAAAGTTTTGTGAATAAAGACGAAAAGTAATCCAAATTTTAGATTTCTCTCGTCAAGACAAGCCAAGAAATCACAAAAAATCGACCGAAAACTAACAAATGCAATTTTTTTTTGAATGAGGACAAAACTAAAAAAACCAAAAAATCAATTTTCCCAATTCACCCAAACCAACCCTTAATCTTTAGCCGTCTAATGCATTTTTGGATTACCCAGATGCAACTTTTGGGTATCACGCAGACTTGGCACGTGGTACAGTACATAAAAAAATTTCTATAACAAGGGGTTTTGAATTTTCGTGGCAGTTACGGAGGGAGCGAATTGCGGAGAGGATGAAAGCTCTGCAGGAACTTGTACCCAATGCTAACAAGGTACAATTTCACATTCAATTTCCCTTTCTCTTCTGTGGAAATATTAGGGGTGTACACGGTCCGGATCGGATCGGATTGGCATGAATCCAATCCTAATCCGCGAGTCACGGTTTTTGGAAAATACAATCCGTGTCCGGACCAAAAGTCTCACGGTTCGGTTCCAATCCGATCCGCGAGTCACGGATCGGTTCCGGTTTTATCCACGGATTACATGTTATATAAGACATTATTATTTACGGTAGTCATAATTTGACATAAAAATAAATCAAGAAGCATCCCAAAGTACATTATTCAAATTCTATAAATACTAAGGACACCACAAGTTCACAAACACAGAAGTTTGTAACAGCTAATTCCTATTTTGAAACTAGCTAACACATCAACTTGAAACATAGGAAATCAAAGTAAAGAGCTCCCATAGCTAATTAGAGAAGATGTTTTCATTGGAATCTCATACTAATGGATCATCAATAAAAATACACATCCAAGTTTTAAAAAAGATCATAGTTTACCTCCTAGTCTGTGTAGTAGAAGTTTGTGTAAAATTATGTGTGTGTGTATATATATATAAATTATATATTATAAAAATCTCACGGTCCGAATCGGTTAATCCACGGTTTCGAAATCAAAATCCGTGTCCGGACCGCGAGTCACGGTTTACTATTTTTTCAATCCGTGTCCGGACCATTAATCCACGGTTAAAATCTAAAACGCACGGATCGGTTCGGTCTGGACCGGATTCACGGTTCACCGGTTTTTTTGTGCAGCCCTAGGAAATATTGATGATTTTAGCTTGTATTTATTGTTAATTATGAGGTCATCATTTTTTTTCAGTTAAGATTTACATAGAATCCATATTAGCTGCGGACCAGATAATAAATTTAAAAAGGCAGCTGTGTACATTCCTAATTTCTGTTCATTTAGCACCCATCTGACTAGGCTATTTGGTTAGTTCAACTTCCAATATGAATCCTTCCCCCAAAAAAAAAAAAAAAAAAAATCCAGTGTGAATATACATTGGAGTTGGTAAAGATATTGGAGCTGGTTCCTTAAGTCAAATTCAGTGTGGAAGCACCCATATGGTCATTTTAAGTTATTACAAGAAAAGAGATATTCACTTTGTTCACTTTACATTTCAAAAAAAAAATTATAAAAAGATTTCTTCCTCATCTCTCATTTCTCCAATTATTAATCATATTTCTCTCTACTCATACACTTCTATCCAATCATTATTCTCGTTTCTCTCTAATTATTACACATCTCTCTAATTATTACATTTTCCAAAAATTCGTCCAAACACTATCTAAAAAATATTTCTCAAAATTCTCAAGGTGTTTGTAATGGACGTTGGAGTTGGTTCCTCAATCAATGTGCCGTAGGCCAATCCATACAACTATAATTATCGACGGAAAAGAAAAAAGTTAAAGCTGGATCACGGATAATAGGATCTGACTCTTCGTTAAAAGGGGAAAAAAGGGTCCGAACGAAAGGGTGCGAGTTTAACACGTTGACTAAACGGCATTTTCGATATTTAGTTCAAAAAAATTTATTAGTCAATACAAGTCATTTCCTCTAACCAAATAGGCTAAGTGGTATTTCAGGGGAAATGAGGAGTACTATTTTGGTGTTTGTCTGAAGACAAAAAAAAATATAGCATGAACTCACCCTAAAGATGATAGAGAGTAATTGTCTTTCAATTTTTATGCCAATGGGAAGTCAAATACTAATCCGAGGTGAATAGTTTTTTTTGTTTAATCTGAATTGTAAATTGTGGTAATTGGCACTGCATGATAAATGAACTAATGGTCTTGGTGGGTTCAATGGCATGACAGACGGACAAGGCTTCAATGCTTGATGAGATCATCGACTATGTCAAATTCCTCCAGCTCCAAGTCAAAGTATCCCCCCCTTCTATCTCTATCTGTAACATTATAGTATTAAATTAATTGTCCAGTGGATCCAAAATGTTTTGTTTCACATGGAAAACATAAAACGATTCCATTGGGTTGACAAATTTCATGGGCCAAAAAGCTCTCCCAGTTAATTGATCAGTTTTGGTTATTCAATTAAAATTCCCTTTCTTTGTCCATTGTCTGTGTTCAGGTTCTGAGTATGAGCAGATTGGGGGGTGCTGCAGCTGTTGCACCTCTTGTTGCTGATATGTCCTCTGAGGTAAAATACATCTCCCTACACATCTGTGCAAACCTGCACCTTGCATCTACATACGTAAGACGTGCAATTTTGCATCTATTTTTAGGTCCGCCACTGCATGCACATAGAACATATGTGGAGGGGAAAAAACACGTCATGATAATTCTATACACGAGTGTTTTGGTATATAGATAAAGGTTGCATTATCATGCGTTCCTAATCCGGCACTCACTATTCCAGCTTAAAATTAGCTGTTTCTTGAGATTTTTATATGAAAGTTGTGAGAGTGCCTTCGGCATAGTTTCTACTTATAGTTTTAACGTACATATTTAAAAACTTGTACGCGTGAAAGTGAAAATATCTGTTCTTTCTTCTTCTTCTTTTTGCAACGAATCTCGGTAATTAGCTTCACTTGCACGTTTACAACTTTTTTAATTAGCTGCAACCAACTAATTTTTTTTTGTGTAAATTAATGTTACTTTGACCAAAATTTTAATCTCTCCATTCAGCGACAAAAATAGGCAACTGTAATACTAGTTGTGCTTTTGACTTTGCGAAATTAACCACATAAATAACACTAGTTTTCCCCAACTTGATTTGCCCCTGATTTTGTCTACCCGTTGAACTAGTTCCAAAGTGTTCGCTTAGTAAATATTTAATCGTTTTCTTATTATTAAAGTATTTTTTTTAACCAGACGATAGAATGTTAGATATTTTAGTAGAGTTAGATTACACGGTGCACGCCAGCGTTATTCCACCGACTTGAACTTGAGACCTCGCACTTGAACTACAACTCTAGGTTACTTGTTTGCTTATTGACTTTTTTCGTATCTTGTGTCATTGCTTATTTAACTTTTCATAATTGATAGTAAATGATACAATTACCCAAACCAAAACCAATACGGAGGCTGAGTTTCTGCTATAGACTGAACGGTAGTTTCGATATTTTTCACTCATTTTTTCATTGTTGAAGACAAGTCACCTACCCAAAATTGATTAAATAATATTTTAGCGACAACGAGTTGTCTTTCTCTCTTTTTAGTAAAGATAAAAAATTTAGCGGAAACTCAGCCTAAATGTCTTGTTTTAAAGCTCTCCATAAAAAGAAAAGAGAGGGGAATACCCCAACCCCACAGGTCTTTTTCATCCAAGTTTTTCAATTCCCTAATCAGCTCAAAACGACAAAACAAAAGTAGCACGCTTACCCACTTTCCGCCCTTCACTTTTCTCTCTCTCTCTCTCAACTTTTGTCTTGTAGGGAGGCGGTGACTGTACAGCACTAACGGCCGGAGGGAAGAGCACAAACGGCACCCAAACAGCGTCGGCATCCAACAACAACGACACCATGACGGTAACGGAACACCAGGTGGCCAAACTGATGGAAGAGGACATGGGGTCCGCCATGCAATACTTACAAGGGAAAGGCCTCTGCCTCATGCCTATTTCCCTCGCCACCGCCATCTCGACAGCCACGTGTCACTCCAGGAATCCCATGATTCCAAACAACCCGCTGCTCGGATCTAACGATGGAGGCTTTGGTGGGCCCACCTCCCCCAGTATTTCCGCTTTGACCGTTAGTTCCGCCGCGATGGGTAACGGCGGGCCAGACGGTTCCATCAAAGATGCGGCTTCCGTCTCCAAGCCGTGATGACGGCGTTGACCTGGCACTAACGACTGTTAGTTTTGGAAAGAAATTCGTGACGCAGACAAGTCAGTGGAATCTAACGGAAAAGGAAAAAGAGAAAAAAAAAAAAAAAAGGGTGAGAGGCTTTTCTACTTTCAACGCCAGTCGCGCTAAAATAAAGGCTACTATTTTGGAAGCACGTAACGACCCCGGATTTTCTAGGACCGTTGGCTTAAGCTATGGCTAACGATATCATGAAATTCCTCTGTACCTAGTGTTCCCTTTTTAACCCTCATTATTTCTTTATTTTTACTCTCACGATGGTAAATCTTGTTTATGTTATTATTAGTTTCGTTTTCAAAGAACGTAATTAATTATGATATTACTTTTGTTTATTAGCTTCGCATGGTGCTATTATGAGATGATTAAGGTTTTTATTAACTGTATTAGGTTAATATATTGAGATTCGGTACTTTAAATTAAAATTTCAATCACGAAGTGTGATTCGCTTTTCATTTTAAGTGATCGCAAGTGAGGATAATGTTCACAAAATATGAGTTGGTGAATAAAATTGGACTATGAAAGAAGGGGCTTTTTGGTTGGTTTTGAATCTCAATATTAAGTTTTATAATTTTTTTTTTAAGGAAATGTAAACATATATATATCAAATAAACAATACATCCAACGAGATAAACATATCATATATATCAAATACCCAGTACATCCAATGAGATATAAATAAGACAAATAGTTCATACAATCCTGAGTAAGACAACCCGGCAAAACAAACAAACACACAAGAACAACAAACACACCACACAACCCAAAGAAAACTAAAGCTTGCCCTCAACGCCGAACATACGAACTACAAAACCTGAAAAACAAGTTTAAGGAACAAAAGATAAGTCAAAGTAAAGCACGACGTTGAGGAAAACGGAAAGTAGGAGGGTCATCATAGCTATCCTAAATAACCCTCTATCATTTACGCTTTAGCCGAAGAGGGTTTTGCGTAGCCTTGTTATCAAAACCACCAATTATGACACTATCCATCTTCTCCCTTTACCGAATGCCGGGCTGCTTGACTAATATAGAGCCACTAACCTCTGGTCGATAACTCCTGAAAGCCATTATTCTTTTGGATCGCAGATGTCGAGGTCCAGCAGCCATTCCCTTGCGAAATGCGAACCGCTTCAACCCGATCAAACAAAGAGTCCTCTAAGCCAAAGGTTTATAGTTTATACACACAGATTTTCTTTCCAATGGGCAAAGAAAGGTTTATACATATGAGATTATCTTCTTTACGTGTCCGTCTATCTTTTAAACAAAAATTCAACTTTTGACATACTTATTGATGTTCAATCAAGCTAATTTTTTGTATGAATACTTTATTTTACAGGACCTACAAAATTAACGGTTCAAATTATTACAATGTACGCCCTCTGGAGCTCACAAAATCCGATGACAACACATCCGTGAAGAAGATAATCTCCGTACATCAAGGTCAAAGACCTAGAAGCAAAACCATCTTTTTCTTATTCAAACCAAATAATACGTATAGTTCCAATCATAAATATACATCTTTTCGAAAGGAAAAATTATAAAGATATTGTGGTACAGGTAATTCTTGGGCTTTTTAACTTTTCACGCGTAACGAGATATTTCATTCTTCTCACATTGTATCAATGAAAAAGCTCAAAAAGACAAAAGACTAAGAAACCCAACTTAATGGAATGGGATCTAAGTTGAACTGGCAAAGCTAGTTCAAGTAAATGTTTGATTGATCCAAGTTCATCTACTCTTAAAATGCACTTGGTTAAGTACAACAGGAAAACACTGATCCCAAAAAAAAGAAAAAAGTACAACAGGAATTGGGGATCCTGTAGTGCGGAGCCGCACTACAGGATTGTAGTGCGACATTTGAGCCATTAATTGTGCAATCAATAGTTCAGATTTCATCTCAACACTTGCATGATCCAAGCTGTCCATTACCAAAACGAAATTAGAATCGTTGATTACGGAGATCAACGGCTCGAATGACGCACTATATGGTCATACTGCAGCTCTGCATCATAGGATCCCCGGATCCAGTACAACCACCCAAACTAAGCTCCTTCTCTTTTCTTTTTTTCCTCTTTGTTTATCTTTTTTTGGTTCTTTTTTCCAACCAATCCATAATCGATTTTTGGTATAACCGATATTTGGCAAAATGACCCAGCAAGAATGGATGACAAAATTCAAACAAGGGAAAAAGATTCTACTACCAAAAAGAAAAACGTGTTTAAAAAATCAAATTTGTTCTGGAGTGAAATGTTCACTGGTGATTAAGTGGAATAGGTTCACATCGTGAGTCAACCAGGGAAGTCAGTAGTCAACTTAGACCGTTCACTTCGATGGAGACTTGAAAGTGTTCATATTCAAAAATGATACAGACACACCCACTCGGACACACTCTGCCACACTCTCTCTCACATGTGAGATGGGTCCCTCTCGGGTGGGTCCCCTCACATGTGAGAGGAGGTGTGACAGAGTGTGTCTGAGTGGGTGTGTATGTATCATTGTTCATTCATATTAGGTAAAAATGATTTCTGGAATGTTCCTAGTATCATCTTTTCTGAAAACTCATCATGTAAAATTATACAATTGGGACATATAATAGCCCAGTTGACACACTCGTTTTTCAAAGGTCAGAGGCCTCAACTCTTCCCATGGAAGCCAAAACATTCCAAAACCTACAAGTCACTACCTGGTTTGTCCGGTCGTTAACTTCATGTTTGAAATTAATCTAGGAGCGTGTAAGCTGGCTTAGACATTCGCTAATAGATAAAAAGATCTCAAAAAGTAGAAGAACGTTAGAATATGGTTTACGTCCACCTCCAACGCAACTTGTTTTAACCTGCTACAGATCAAAAGTTGGTATTTCCCATGCTGCGATGAAATGATGATACAGGCAATTATGGGTTCAAACTAATCCATTGGAAACCAACACACCATGTTTTATACCTTAAAAAATGTAAAAAGAGTCTACAAAGTCATATAAGAAAATTTATCTAAGGAAAGGTCATTGTCTACAACACTAAGTTGCGTTTCTGCAAGTTTTTCTTTGTTTGTAAGACCCACCAAGAAAGCCAGAAAACAAGAAATCCTTAAATACTGCACAAGGAAGATATATTATAGAGTATGACCCCATTATCTTCTTCTTTTCTGTTTTTGACAACTCATACTCGGTCAGCTTATGCGCACCTCAACTAATCTTGAGGGTGCAATCCCATTGCCTACTTGCGGGGAGCCCAATTAAAGCTCTGCATGAATTGGAACCAAAGGAGTTGATAACACCTAAGAAATTCCGAATGTGAGACCTTAAGAGGTAGCATACCCGTAAGTCCGACCATTGGGCCAACCCTTGGGGTTATCGTTATCTTATATTGGGAAGATATAATTAAATTCATATCTAGCCCATATCAATACTTTAATCCTAGTGTTAGGTGAAGATACATGAAGTACTCGATACGGGACAAGATTTGAAGGTGAGGACTGAGAATGATGAGTGGATAGCAACTAAGGATAAAAGTGGGTGTGGCTAATGCTTAATGGTTCAGCTCAAGTTCAGTCAAAAGAATCTATAACACCTAATTCCTACCCCATGATGTGTCCCACACGACATGCCTTGTATGCACGGTGCATAATGCACATGACACGGATACTGACACCTAAAGCTTCCTTTTTCCTCCAAAAACCAAAGTGACACGAATACTGACACGGATATGGAAAAATTTCAGTAACTCCTCAACGCATCAGGCACTGTATCTAGATAGTCTACATGAGTGTCCAAGGCGCGACGTCCAATTGTCACTAATAAGAAAACATTAGGACATGCCGCTTGGCGTGTCAGACACGTATCCAAGCATGACAAGCAGTTAACCGCAATTGACATGTCCGACAGGAACCCGACACTCATTTAGACCTGCCCATACTTACAGCTGGCAGCCTATGGTGTTCAAATAGAAGGGCAAACAAGTCCATCTAGCCGTGTACTATATGCATTGTGTTTATGAAAATGAACCTTCTCTTATGAGTATTCTAGCCCCAAAGTAAAGCCCGGGCAGCTTATCTTTTCTATAGCAATCAGTGGTCTAAGATAAAGATGATCGCATGAGACACGCAATCTATGATTGAATAAGACAAGCATTTGAAGTGAGCTTGTTCTTCTTCATATAAAAAGAAAAAAGTAAGTCAAATTGATAAGATGGAGGAGGCATCCATAGACATTCAAGAATAGTTTAATCTAAAGACATCAAGTCCACAGAAAAATAGATACCATGCAAGTAACAAGCACTGAACACACAACAGAGCACACGCTAAGGGGAGAATGTGGATTTTTTTTTGTTTATCATGCTCAACGGCTCAGGATTACTGATATAATCGTGTCAGTGTGCAAAAGAGATGGGAACATTAAGAGACTGGTAAATGCAACATCTCAAGCAACTAACAGTGCGTAAAATCCACCAAAGAAAATCTGTGGGGAAAAGTACTGCAAATTCAGAACTGTACAAGGTCTTGGTAACATATGCATATGCAAAAACATTGAAATTAAAGACCAAGAATAGTAGAGATACCAACAGCCAATGCCCAAGGGAAGCTTGGTTTGGCCCACTGGGCTTTTCAGCAAAGGTTCCTCGCACTTATTAAGTTAAAATGAGTTTTGGTAAGCAGATAAAAAACCTTACAGTTGTAAGCATTCGATGGAAAATGACGCAATAAATATTGGCTTGATACAATTTTATACCCAAGATCAAACATATACTAGAGCAGGCTTTGCCAATCCAAATGATCATTATGGCACTTACAAAAGTGAATGCACGGACTCACCAGTGGAGACCTTCATGTTTCATGCCTAGCCCCCTCCCCAATTATCTCACCTTGTTAAAAATATTTATGTCATCGAACTGAATTTGTTTACATAATTACATCTTCACGTGCCTTCAATGGTTCCACAGAAATTTTTGATAAACATGTCATGAACAAGATCAATTCTTGTTAAAATTCGCTTCTTCAATAACCCAAGGATCAAAGTTGGTTATGCAAAAATTACGTGCTGGGCTGCAAGTTCCAAAATGAGGTCCAAATACGTTCCAAGACAGTAAATTTGGTGATCCAAAGTGGTCCCAAACTTTTTTCCTCTAAAAATCCAGAGAAGAAACTTCAGCAAGATAAATTTAAATAATAATTGTCATCCTACTTGAAATACCATGTTTCTATTCTCATTCATCCTTGATCCTACTGAACTATTTTTGTTCCATATAACATAGGGTTAAGGTATTATCATTCTACCTCCCTAAGCATAAGTTAATCCTAGAAAGTTTCCTTCTTCATATCTTGGAAATGATGTCTTTCATATCCTCCTAGATACATCATGCTCCCCGGTTGCTTCCTGTTAATACATGAATCCCCAACCATGCTTCCACAAACATATAACCACGGTCAAAATTCAAACCGTGGCCAGAAGAGACTGGGTATCAACTTTGGCTCCTAAATGTCTGTTACATATCAAAATACCAAATGATAGAGATATCTGCAGGAAATCCACTTCTAGAGAAATAAATGCCCCCATATAGCGTATTCTCTTGGCAGATGGTGCACACATACCAATACCATATTCAGATACGTGTATCAGCCAAACAAGCTTTACCAATCGATAGGGAGGTAAAATCACAGAAGAAAGAGAACATTCATAGCAATAGAACAACCTCATTATTCGGTAAAGCACAACATAATGAAGTTAAATTAAACTTGAAATTCATCCAGAAATGCAATACATCAAGGACAAAAAAACCCGAAATTAACCAAGGTGTCATCCTATAATTGCCAAATGTAAGACTCCATAGAATAATGATTTTTTTCCCTTGAGCTGCAGTAGTAGTTACGAAAGAACCCTTTACTCTCAACACTCAGATATTACAAGATTCAATTCCAAGAGCCACCCTGGGTTACCAGGAATTGGATAATCAACAAAATGATTTCAGTTCCCTTTGCAACATGGGCCATTGATACCCCTGAAGTTTCCTCTAAGTATTTAGAGATATAGAAACTCTCCAAAGATACAAATATATAAAGATTGGTCATCCTACCTGATGTATCATGTTTTTGTTCTCGTTCCTCCCACCTAATTGATTTTTGTCCTATATAACGTAGGGTTGGCGATTTGGCTTAATATAATTCCACCTCCCTAAGAGGAAGTTCATCCTAGAAATTTTCCTCCTTCAGATCTTAGCAATGATATCTCTTATATACTCCTCACACATCATGCTCCCAGGTTGCTTCCCGTCATGCAGGGTTCCACAACCAAACTTTCAAGTACATATAACCTTCATTGAATATTCACACATGGCCGAAAGAGAATGGGTGTGTACTTTGGTAAACATATGTCTGTTACTTATCTAAATAATAGACGGTAATAAGATCTGTAGGAAATCCACTTCTACAGAGATATATATACCCCCATGAAGAGTATTCTGCTAGCAGAGGGTGTACACAAACCATATGCAGATAAACGTAGCAACCAAGCAAAGCTTTACCTAACAATTGGGATGTAAAATCATAGAGGAAATAGAGAACATTCATAGCAATACAACTACGAGATTATTGAATAAAACACAACACATTTAGGTTAAATTAGAGTTATATTTGTCCAGGAAGTGCATTATATCAAGGAAGCGGTCCAAAATTAACTGATGTATCAAACTAAAACTGCCAAAAATTTAAGGGACTCCATAGAATAACTATTTTCCTCAAGTTGCAATCTCGATTACGAAAGACCCCTTTATTCTCAAGACAGAGATAGTGTAAGATTCGATGCAAGAAGAAGCTAACAGGTTACCAGTAATTGGATAACCAACGAAATGATTGCACATCCCATTTCCACAGGGTTTAGCCCCGCCAAGATGGACCAACCCAGCAGAACGAGGCCTCAGCTTTACTAATGAACTCCGAAAACCAATGCATACCTCAACAACTCCATAGGCAACTGATATAACTATTTACTTCAGAGTTGCAATAGCATGAATTCAACCTTCAAAAAAAGAAAAAAAACTCTGCTTCGACAGATTTACCATATAACTACTCAGTAGAGGAAATGATAATAGTTTGACATATGTTCAGCCATACAGCCCACATTTATCAATCCAAAACTTACACACTTTACAGTTGGAATTCATAAATATGCCAAGCCAAGAAACAACTTTTCAAGAACACCCAAAGGTCCATACTTATA
Organism: Vaccinium macrocarpon; assembly: GCA_022606695.1. Lineage (NCBI taxonomy): Eukaryota > Viridiplantae > Streptophyta > Magnoliopsida > Ericales > Ericaceae > Vaccinium > Vaccinium macrocarpon. Next base: position 1,638,389 of record CM040171.1, on the reverse strand, counting down.
AACAAACAATCAACTACTGGGTTTGAAAGTGTAAGGCTGTGGAAGCGACAACGGACCTCTTCTGGACTCATTGTCATCCAAAAGCCTCTGAAGCCTCTTCTTCGATGCGTATTGCCGATCAAAATGCTTCACCTGTACAAATTCAATCACACACAAATACCGTTTGGGATTTATCGCTCTTGTTAGTTGAATTGCACTTAATTAGCATAGAACATACATTTGTTTAAAGGAAAATTAAAATTAAATACTCAGGTACTGTCCGGTACCGAGAGGTATCTGAACCAGGACCGAATTACAGCTCTACGATACGGATTTGATAAAGAAAAACCGGTATGAGATTCAAAACACTGCCCTAAATAGCAACAACAGAAGAGAAAAAAAAAAAAAAAAACACACATATACTCTTGAAATTCGAATAACTTACCCAAGTGGTTCGACATTGGCTTTCGAATTGGTTCCTGAATTTCTTGCATTCCACAGGATAGAGTAGTCCTACGGTGGCGATTTCGGTTGGTTTCTGGTTCGATTCCTTCTCCAAACAGGCGTAAAATTCGTCACGCGCCTTGCGGGGATCGGAAGTTTCAAAGATTATTAGGTTTGTGAAGTTAGTTTGAGATGTATAATTACATTATTACTATATCTATGAATACCTGTAAATTTACTGAAAGGATTGGAGTAAGTACCTTGTAGCAAGCCTGTCTAGCTTTGAAGAGGACATCGGTGTAGACTTTGTCCGGGTTCTGCGGGGCGTAGCCTTCCAGCGCCATGAGAGAGAGAGAGAGAGAGAGAGAGAGAGAGAGGTCTTTCCTGAAGCGAAGTTGAAACGAAGAACAGCGAAAATTAGGAGCCCAGTTGAAAATTATTGGGCTGAAGTAGACCAGTTGACAATCTATTGGGCCTGTTTTTGTGACTAGAGCTCTTATTGGGCTTATATAGCCCAGTTTACAATCTAGTTTTTATGACCAGAACTCTTATTGAGCTTGAGTAGCCCAGTTGGGCTGCTGTGCCATAGATTGCCCAAAGAAAAATAGGGCACGTGTCCGAACTCCGAAATCCTCGCGCAAGCGAATCTCATTCTCATGCAATGCATGTGGAACTCACAAACATCTAACGGTTCCAAACGTGTGTGGAACTGTGTTTAAACATCTGTGCCCTACTCATTTTCTTCACTGAATACTACCTCAAGGATAAATATATGGGTACCGAATGAAAGGTACCGATATTGTACAAAGTGGTATGGATGCCCAATTTTTGAGTCTCACACGAATAATCTGAATTGTTCAATAATTTTAAAATAATTTTTTACATATCTTTGCAAAAAAAAAAAAAACTCAATTAGATAGGCATAACTTATTAATCCAAACTCCAAGTTTTTAATTCAGAAATCACTTATTTTTTCAAGTGTCCCAGCAAAAAAAAACAGCTCAATTGGATATGTGTAATTGATTGATCCAAACTTCAAATTTGTCATTCATAAATCAGAATCTTAAACGGTTCGAATCATTCGTGTGAGACCAAAAAATGAGCCCCGCACGCCCCTTTGTACAATATCGGTACCTTTGAGGTTGGTAGCCCTAGCATTGGTCCCGAGGATGGAGCCAGAATGAGACAAGTGGTGGCAGTCAAGTAGTGGTGGCCGCCACCACAAGGTTTTCAAAAAATGTAATTATTACATGAAAAATTAATTTTTTATCCCCGATTTATACAAACTCGCCACCACTAGATTCTTTTAAACTTTCATCATCTAGTTTTTTCTCCTAAAAAGATGCCAAAAATACAAGCCAAACAAATAATTTGTCTTTTTAATCTTAAGTATATATTTTCGTCACTAGGTAAAATCGTAACTCGGTCTGTGATTGCTCCCTAACTCAATTGGGGCTGAAATTAGTAAGGCGGTACGAGGGGCTCCAGTACCATAGATTGCTCAAAGAATAGCGCTACCAGCACCGTACCCATTGGCAACCTATTGGGCATACAATTAGTGATAGAGCCATAGCTGTTATAGGTTGAGTTATTGCACCATATATTGCCCAGAGAACTGTGCTTCTGTATAGAACCAGAACCTGGATTGTGCATCATTCTATCGGACTCTTTGGTACTAGAAATATTAATTTAGGATATGGCTTTTGCACTTCATTTATTATAAATGCGTTTTCTAATTTGTCCTTTAGTACTTTAAGGCTATGTTATTCAACAAATTTTTGTTTCATAAAATCTCACATTTTATGACACTTTAATCTCAACACACAAAATGTAAAAGTGATTTTATGAGATTTTCATAAAATCCTCCTAAAATTTATAGGAAAACCACTACATTTAATCAGTTGGAAAAACAACTTCATTTTATCACCCCTCCATAAAATGTTTATTTTATGAAATTTTCATAAAATGTACGTAAAATTTATTGGAGAACATGGCGTAAATATTGTAGCATGATTTAAAAGAACACTAGAAGATAATTTTCAAAATAAATGCATCAAATGTTAATGTGCAAAAATCACTTTCCTGATTCAAAAAATGCAATGGGTATACTATTTAATAGTATTTATACACACCAATTGCATATCGAGCTGAGGTTCGGATGGTGACTACGGTGTATTAGAAAATTAGGTCCGCATCTGAAATTTGGGTTTCAAATTTTAACCAAAAGTAAATTCGGGAAATCAGTATCCAAATCATAGATAACACCAACCACCCACTTCCAATTGCAATCCCAACCCCACCCTTTGTTATTCGAAATCTTTCCACTAAATGACTGGCCCACAAAAGTCATTTTCAAAGGGACCTAGGGGTGCTGTGCAGCCCCTTAACGCGGCCGTGCTGAAAAACACGCCATTTGCGAGGTCCAGTTTCACTCTGATTTGCTACAAGATTCCGCAGAGTTCAATGGTAAAGGGAGTAGATCTCTACTAGTTTTGGATTGGGTGGGTGTGGTCCGTCAAGTTAGAAAATTTGAATGGATTATCCAACAATTTCTTATTAAAATTTTGGAACTCAAATTTAGATGTGGAACCCACTTTTTAATACAATTTCTTATTTGGTACAGGTGTTGTACCTGTATGGCATTTTTGTTCCTGATTTAGGGTTTTTGTTCAAACAAATGCATATGTCCTTTGTACTGAGACATCATTGGAGATAGGAATATTATTGTCCTCCTAGAGCAAAAACAGCAGCATAGCTATATGCCCTTTTTATCTATTTTAGCTTACCAAAAAGGGCGAAATCAGGTGCAGCAGTTTCGCTATTCACCTACTCTATCATTGTGCATCAGCAATACCCCAACAGTGCTTCGGCACCTCTACCGTGCCACTGTTCCACAACAATACTATACTCTCTCTCTCTCTCTCTCTCTCTTCTCTATCTTCTCCCTTTCAGCTTTTGTTTATTTTTTATTACTTCTTTTACTCTCTCTCCTACTTTTTGTATATTTATAATATTTTATGTAAATAGAGAGGACTGTTGTAGTATTGAAAGAGATGTGAATAGATAAAGTGAAAAATATGCACTATTCACCAGGTATTTTTACCCAAATTATGCCTTAGCTGCTGCAGTTGCTCTTACTCTTGCACTGAGCTTGATGGGACTTCTGAACCTCGTTTCAATTACTCACTTTTTTCATCGAATTTTATCCGAGTAACACTACATACACACAAAATTTACCCACAAGTGACCCAAACACACACACACAAGTGTGTGACCCCCACACACGTTGGAGGTGCAGTTTATGTGGGGGGCACACACTTGTATGTGTGTGTTTGGGTCATTTGTACTGAGATAAATTGTCTATATTGTACCACCCACCAAATCTTTTTTCTATATTTTTTAAGGGAAAATTTCACTGACCTCTCCTCTTCTTTCTAGAATTTATGTGTCCTCCCTTGCTTTTGAAAATAATTGTCACTTACCTCCTCAGTCGTTACTTTATGCCTAACAGTGTTAATTTCGTTAGTGAAATGACGTTAATGCCTGCCTTTAAATTTGAACTTAGTTTTTTTTTTGGCTTGTTTGAGATTATATTACATAAAATTTCGAAAGACATGAAAAAGTAGCATAATTATTTACTTTTTTCTTCGAACTTTCTTTTCTTTGACACAAAATTATTATTATTTTTAATGTTTTACTTCCCATTAGGTATATTTTCACATTTTGATGATAAAAAAAAGAATATCAATAATTACCTAAGCCCACTGACCGCATTGATGGTTTTATTTATTTTTACTTTTTAAAGTTTTTTTTCCCTTTAAGGAGCAACAAGCATTTTGCACCCAAAAAAAAAGAAAAAGAAAAACTATTAGCGTGAATTTTTTTGGATATTATTTTTGCACCAATTCAAGGATCCAATTGAGGGGGAAAAAATCTACTTATTTACCCAAAAAAAAAAATTCATTGGCACAATTATCCATTATTTGTGAGACCCTTGCATTATGCACGCCATAAAGAGAATATACATATTATTATGGAACAACTATTCATTATTTGTGAGTACCTTGATTTATGCACACAAAAAAATAATATGTATTTATGAGTTTTTTTTTTTAAAATAGAGTATTTTTTCTCTATTTTTTTTCTCAATGGGGTCCTTGAATTGGTGCAACAAAAAAATTTTAGACCCCTACTTAAGCAGTTAAATACAGTATTGTTTTAGACCATTATTACTTCTAATGCACAAAAAAAAAAAAGCACAGCTAGGTAAAATATGTATTAAAAAAAAGTCTGGTTAGAGTTTTAGATTCAGAAAAAGACAAAGAAACCTAAAAATAAAACCATTAAGGCAAGCAGTGAGCTTAGATGATTATTGATACTCTTGTTTTTGTTATCAAAATGTGAAAATATATCCAATGGGAAGTAAAACATTAAAAATAGTAGTAATAATATTGTGCTATAGAAAAAGAAAAGGACGTTTGAAGAAAAAAAGTAAATAAATAAGTTACTTTTTCATGCATTTTTGAAAATTTTATACAATATAATCTCAAACAAACCCACAAAAAAAAGACTAAGTTCAAATTTAAGGGCATTTGGGTCATTTTACCAGTGAAATTAACACCGTTAGGAATAAAGTAACGACAGAGGAGGTAAGTGACAATTATTTTTAAAAACAAGGGAAGGCAATGGAATTTAAGAAAGAATAGGGGAGGCTAGTGTATTTGTCAGAAACCTCAGGGGAGGTCAGTGAAATTGACCCTTTTTTTAATCTTAGCACTTTAGTTGTGAGGAAGTGAACTCTGTCCAAATATGTGATCTGTTTGTTTGGCCGTAAAATATTTTCTTGTAAAATATTTTTTTATTTCTTGTTGTTTGGTTGTTCAAAACTAAGGAGAATGTTTTACTCAGGAAAATGTTTTCACCAAAAAGGAGGTAAAATGTTTTTTCGAGAAAAACTCGGTAAGTCATTTTCCAGCCAGTCTCTCCATTCAGAGAAATTTTGGGTGCAAATGGGTACCACGTGGTACCTTTGCACAGCATCCTAGCCGTCCAAAAATGCAACGGACGGCTCGGATTGAGAGTGCCGGACAAATTTTAAAAAAAAACAAAAAGAAAAGGAAAAGTGGGTTTCAATTCGAGTCGTCCGTTGTATTTTTTGACAGCTCGGATGCTGTGCAAGGGTACCACGTGTACCCTATCCTATTTGCACCCAAAATTTTCTCCTCCTTTCACCACTACTTCTCAAAACAAAGCCAATTACTTTATTACATCTCTCGTCACTCTCTCTCTTGAACTGCTCTCTCACTCTCTCTCTCTCTCTCTCTCTTTCTCTCTCTCCAGTCAAATAATTATTTCCCCTTGCATCATTTTTTTCTTTTGGTACTTCGAAATTATATTATAAACTAGAGAGATGTTAAAACCGCATCAGAGGGGCAGGCAGTACGCTACAAAACCAGATAGACATAAGTCATAGGAATAAACGGATAGAATGGAGGCTAGTTGAGGACTTGGTGGAGGTCGAGACTGTCCTTTATCATATCTTCTCTAACAGCTAGAAGGGGAGTTGTTGTCACCACAAGCTTTCCATCTTGACTTGCACCTAGATGAACTAGGTAATCAACACTTTTGTTGGCTCTGCGGAAAATGTGGATGATGTTGCTTCTAGTATGGTTGAGTAAATATTTTCCATCGTTCAGAATGTTGCTTTGAGGATGGTTGTTGCTTGTTCTTTTGTTAAACAGTATTACCACCGTTTGGGAATCCGATTCGATTTGCACATTGGTCCAACCTTTCTCAAGCATAGTAGTGAGACCACGATATATGCTCCATATTTCCGTTTCGAGGCTTGAGGCAACTTGCATTTTATCATAATAACCTATTTGCCACTCACCATGCTCATTACAGAATAGCCCTCCAATCTCTCTCTTTCTCTCTCATAGGAGCAATTTTCCAATGCCAGGAGAGCGTGGGTACCCTTCGGCGCATTTAGACCGTCCATCTTAGTCTTGGGCGGTCTGGATTTGGAGGAAAAAAAATAAGTATTTTAATCTCACACGTCTAACACATTTTTGGACGGCTTGAATGCAATGTTTGAGTACCATGTACACTCGGCCACATGGTAGCCGGATGCTGTGTAAGGGTACCACGTGTAATGTTTGAATGCAATTTTTGGACGGCTCGGATGCTGTGTGTAAGGACCTGTAATTTTATATAACTTTTCCGGAATAATATTGGGTAAACGTGAGGAATTAAATTTTAACTAAGATGGGTCAATGTGATAGTGGTAGAGTGCATTTGAGTGTGTTTAATATACATTAGAAAGTCTAGGGGTGAAAGTGAAAGGGGATGAGAGTATTTATACATTTTTGTGCTAGCATTTTTTGAAGCCCTCTCTCTCTCTCTCTGCCTCTACCGATTCTCTCTCTCTCTCTCCTCTCCTCCATTTTCTTGCTTCAAAGCTTCAAGATTCACCAAAACTTCAAATTCCCTCCAAGAACCCCACTTAAAATCACCTTCTCTACGCGTTTTGAAGCTCGTATTGCACACATTTAGCACCAAGAAACCCTATTTCAGGTTGGAGCAAAGTGGAAGCTAGGGTTTTCATTTACCCACTCATTTCAAGCTCAAACCTTAAGGTAGGAAGATAAATTCTACTCCCTATAGTTGTATTTAGGTGATATATAGCATATAACTTGCTCTTGTTTCTCAAATCCTTTAAATTCATGCTTTGCTTACATGGTTAGTTTGTTTGAGCTAAATTTTGTGATCTATGATTTGAGTACTTGTTTGTTGCAATTGATGGTTGTTTGACACTCCCTTGAGGTCCATTAGTCACTCTACATATCTAATTTTTGGCCATAAGCTTCACATTTATGTTTGGGTTGAAATTCCACATCAACAATGGTGAAAATCTGTCTATTTTCTGGGCAATGAGCTGCTGCCCCTGTTTTTCCAGAAACTGTCCCCTGTTTATGGGTGGTTTTAGGCCACCCTTTGATGCCCATTTGGTCCCCGATCGTCCATATCTTCGTGTTGTTGACTCATATTACCATTTTGAACACCGAATCCACTTTGAATTCATAAAATTGACTCTTGGACACGCGAATTAACAAATTTGATGTTTTACATATCGGAACGCGTCGGTGGATACATTTTGGCGAAAATGGTGAACTTTTGAAAAGAAATGAGATTTTTGGAAACTTTTGAAAGACAATGGTTAAATTGACCTTATTGGATAAAATGAACTCTAGGGATCACTTGTTTGGTGTCCCTAGCCATGGGTGCACGGAACCCCCGAAATTTGGTAGGCGTGTACGGAGCTCATGAAATCCGGCAGGGGTGCACAGAGCCCATGAAATCCGGCAGGGGTGCACAGAGCTCACGAAATCCGGCAGAGAGATATTTCCCTATTTAATGGATAATTTTTTTTTTCTTAGGAAATGTTGGTTTTGATGTAATTGGGTTAACTTGACGTATTTGGTAAAATTTGACTTCCGATATGTGAAAAATGAGGACTTTGGCAATAACTTAGACTTTGTGGGATACTTAAAAATGGTTTTTGAACATTTAGACACATTTAGACATTTGGACACATTTCGGTTACTTCGTGGTCGGGTTATAGCCTTTCGTTCATCTTAATCTTATACGAGGGTCTTATCCATCATCATACTCATCCATTATGCATGTATCATGTTTATACACCTAGTGCTAGTAGAAAAGTTTTTCTACTGGGCTAGTGAGCTCAACCTATCAATTTCCAGGTACTCGGCATGGAGTATGAGATGTGGTGCTTATGAAGTGATGCATGCATGAAGCTTACTCATGAATGAAGTTATTCTTCCATCTTTGTGTATATTTTTGGAAAGATGATTTTGTAACTTCTATAGCTTATTTTTTTGACAATTTGATAATGTAATAGCTTTTAACTTGTATTCATGAATCCGGGTTATGGACACTAGTGGACAAAACTTGTTTATTCCGAATGGTGGAATCTTATTATGTATGACTTTGGTCTTGTCCCACGTGGATTTTATTTTATTTTTGTGTTATAAAATTGAGGGCGTGACACTGTGCAAGGGTACCACGTGTACTCTACCCTATTTGCACCCAAAATTTTCTCCTCCATTCACCACTATTTCCCAAAACAAAGCCAATTACTTAATTACATCTCTCTCTCTCTCTCTCTCTCTCTCTCTCTCTCTCTCTCTCTCTCTCTCTCCAGTCAAATAATTATTTCCCCTTGCATCATTTTTTTCTTTTGGTGTACTTGAAATTATATTAGAAACTAGAGAGAAATGTTAAAACCGTATCAGAGGGGTTGACAGTACACTACAAAACCAGATAGACATATTAGAAGTCATAGGAATAAACGGATAGAATGGAGGCTAGTCGAGGACTTGGTGGAGGTCGAGACTGTCCTTTATCATATCTTCTCTAACAGCTATAAGGGGAGTTGTTGTCACCACAAGCTCTTCATCTTGGCTTGCACCTAGATGAGCTAGGTAATCATCACTTTTGTTGGCTCTGCGGAAAATGCGGATGATGTTGCTTCTAGTATTGTTGAGCAAATATTTTCCATCGTTCAGAATGTTTCTTTGAGGATGGTTGTTGCTTGTTCCCTTGTTATACAGTATTACCACCGTTCGGGAATCCGATTCGATTTGCACATTGGTCCAACCTTTCTCAAGCATAATAGTGAGACCTTGGTATATGCTCCATATTTCCGTTTCGAGGCTTGAGGCAACTTGCATTTTATCATAATAACCTATCTGCCACTCACCATGCTCATTACGGAATAGCCTGCCAATCTCTCTCTCTCTCTCTCTCTCTCTCTCTCTCTCTCTGGAGCAATTTTCCAATGCCGGGAGAGCGTGGGTACCCCTCGGCGCATCTAGGCCGTCCATCTTAGCTTTGGGCGGTTTGGATTTGGAGGGAAAAAAATGGGTGTTTTAATCTCAGACGTCTAACACACTTTTGAATGACTTGAATGCAATGTTTGAGTACCATGTACACTCGACCACATGGTAGCCAGTAGGTACCCATAAATTTTCCCTCTCATAAACCACCAAGAAGAAGAGAAAATTTAAAGGAAGCGATAAGTAAAATACGATTATAACTAACAAACAAAGCATGTGTACTTAATTGGTCAAGATAGAATTGTTATCAGGTAGAAGTCTAAAAGTGCGGGAAAAAATAGACATTCTTTCAATTATCAACCAAACACCGGAAAATATAAACGAAAAGTTTAGTTTTGGCAAAAACACTTTACTCAAATAAAATTTTGTCAGTGTAAAACATTTTACGATCAAACGAACAAAGCCTAAAAGAGTCACCTACTGCTTTCCACTTTGCTTTTGGAACCTCATTTATTTCGTCAAATTTGTACCACTCCTATCCTTTGGCCCCTTAATATTCATCAATTTAAAAAACTGAAGGAAGTCGACATCGATAACAGGGATGGAGTCAGGATTTTATCTTTGCGGTGGCGAAAATATGTACTTAAAAAATAAAAAAACAAACTGCATTACAAAAATTCATTCACTCTATGAAAAACTATAATAACATAAAAATTTAGTGATGGCGAGTCTATATAATTTGGAGATAAAAATCTATTTTCTATGTAATAATTGTGATTTTTGAAACTCCTGGCCATGCCGCCACCACTTCTCCCCCTACCCATCCTTTTCGATAGTGTTTACTTGAATGTCTTGAAGTAGCGTAAATGGGTGTTTTTCAAATGATTTTAGATAAAATCTACTTTTTATTAAGGTGTGATAAAATCACATTTTCTTCTCTAATGATATAATCTAGTAGTTTTGATAAATCCCACACAATGCCTTTATTTTGATAAATTCTAGTTTGGCTGACACCTAACGGTAGTGCAGCTGGGTTTATCTTAAATAACTCAAATGAAGAATTAAGTTGAGACCTTATGGGCCGTTTGCGATGCAATATCCCTCGCATTGTATATCCGCCGAGATTGTATAAGGTTTTTATTTGATTATTTTGGGTTTTTAATAAAATATATGTGTTAGCTTTTGTGTACACAGTGATAGAGATTTCTAACTACGCCAGCGTTGATGAGTCATGTGAAATCTATGCATGGTAGGGGTGGTCGCCATCTGGATTGGTCCGGACTGACATGAATCCAATCCTAATTCGCGAGTCACGATTTTTTTAGAATAAAATTCGTGTCTGATCCAAAAGTCTCACGGTTAGGTTCCAATTCAATCTGCGAGTCATGGATCGGTTCTGGATTTGTCCACAGATTTTCAATTTATTCTAAAAAAAATCATCAACCCATTCGAAACCCAAACTCAACATTGAAACAAATAAGGAAAACTTATTAAACATTCCAACAAATTAATTAAACAAATCCAAACTTGAATATTATGGAATCAAAATAGATAACCACAAAACAAAACCCAAAATAGTTGCTCTACTGTTTATGAAATATCCACGGCAAACCAATCATCAAATGTTTCAGCGAATGGTTGCCAGCTTAGTTGGTTTACATAGCAACTGATCCACCTAAAAAAGAATCTCCTTCAACTCCCAACCTGGTGTGATAATAGTTAAGTGATAAAGTACAAGAAATGCAAAGTAGTGTGGTATTAAAATTATAAAAGTGGTAAAGTTATTTATCTATACATATATATTTATTTGTTAGAAAAATATATATTTAATAAAAATATCACGGTTTGGATCACATGGATTCAAAATCAAAATCCATGTCTGAACAGTGAGTCACGGTTTTTTATTTTTTGAATCCGTATTCAAACTATTAATCCACGAATAAAATCCAAAGCATGCGGATCGGTTCAGTTCCGACCGAATTCATGGTTCACCGATTTTTTTTAGCAGCTCTAATGCACAATGCATACACAAAACATACTTCTGTCAGAAAACCAACATGGGTATATAAGTCACAGCAGGGCATTGGTACAATGGTACGAGTGAGTTGTGTACTGTATTTTTTAGAATGGTTCACATGGTGTGTCATGTGTGCCATGAAAATGTTTGGTAGCCATTTGTTCATGCTATGTACTACTGTATTATTCACATCTGGTTATGATTGATTGTGTACCATAGCATATTCACCTCGATTAATTCAAACTCAATTATCTTAAAGTGTTGTCATTAAGATTTAAAAAATGTATTAAAATATATTAAAATGTGTACAAAAATACAGTATATTGTATATATTTTTTTTATCTTTTATAATTTGCTTATTTTCAGTTCAGTAGGTAGACAACAAGGACCCATGGGAGAAAAAGGATGACATTAGAAACAGTCCTTTCGGTGTCCTCTCCCGACCCAACGTAATTGGTACTACGTTGAAATATCATTGGCCCAATAATTCATGGAACCCCCGAGAAATGGGATGTTTTGAATCCTCAATTTTACCACCCCAAAAATAGTAGTACTATCGATATGATATCATTGTTATCATGACAGGGAAAATTCTAAAATCAGCCCAACATTGAGACTTAAAAAATGTATTGAGACGTGTAAAAAGTTTATAGGAATGTGTGAAAGTGTATGTGAGATTGAAAAAAACATTGGAACTTGTGATTTTTTTATTTTCTTGTTGTCTTATTGTCAGCCCATTGAGTTGACAATTAAAAAATCCCTTTTTTAGCTTGCTTCATATTCAAGAAGATGATTCAAATTGCTTATTAATCTTCAAGTGTTTTTTGTGAGTTCATGCGAAAAATTGGCTTAATTCGATGTTGGCAAGAGCTTTTTTCAAGAATTCATAGGGAGCCCTATGAATTTTGAAAAAGGTTTTAAGGATATTGGATTGAGCTAATTCATTGTAAGAACCTATACAAAAATAATTTGAAAAATAATGAGCGGTGCAAATTATTTTTCTAAATCTAAAAATATCAATAAATCAAATGGGTACTAAACATGGCTTCAGCAACACCCTTAGAAACCTCCTTAAAACTCCTAAAACGATGTAGATTTGCGAGTATTTTGGGGGTTGGCAGAACTTAACATCCTGATAGCAGAGTTCCCTATTCCACGGAAATACAATATACATCAATGGGAGTTAGAGGAGAGTTAAAAGTAATACAAAAAAAAGTGGCGAGTTTGCATTTTTACTTATATTTTTTGAAACAAGTGCTTGTAATGATGATGTTTTGAAGGATAAACAGAGAAAATAAAAAAAATGACAAGTACAATGATGATGTTATCTTAACAAGTTGGAATCTCAAAAAGAGACAAATAAATTGAGATGTAAGGAGTAAAGGAAATTCAAAATCTCTCTAAAGAATCTAATCATCGAAACCGACTCGAAAAGAGCCCAGAAGTAAGCTGGATCCTGGATAGGACTGTCCAACCGGAGAGGATCCTGACCCTAAAAGTGCTGATCCATGATTAAAGAGTGGGGCAAAGTTCAAAATAATAAAAATAAAATTGATTTGAGAGGCCGGAGCATCACAATATTATTTTTTTCATCTTGCAATAATTTTCTTTCCAAATAGGGGTGTTTCATTAACAAAAAATTATTTTTTTCAAATACCGAGACAAATCATTCTCTCACTGTTCACATGAAAAATCGTGAAAAACCAATTTTTTCTAAAAACTAAATTATTAGAACACCCCATAAGTGAAAAAGCAAAGACCTTTTTATTGTCCACATCACAATTATTAGTATTATTTTTTCATCTTGTAGGAGTAATAATTTCCTTTTTCCAATAAGTGTAAATGCAAAGACCTTTTCCTTGTCCACTACTACTCCTTTGACCCAGTCCCCGTCGGCACTACTCCTTTAGATTTCTCTGATCCGTTCGTTTTTTTAATTTAGTTTTAATTTTGATGATATCATTATTTTATTTATTTATTTATTTATCTCTCTCCACTTATTATACCTGATGACATTAGCAAAATTAAACTAAACTATCTAACCAAACACAATCTCTATTTTTTTTAATAATTGTTTCGGTTCGGCTTGCGAGCATATTTGATTAATCATTAATCCCTACAATTTGTTTTACAATTGTTTCCCATGCTTACACGTGAAGATGAGATGGCTTAAATTGTTGTTGAGAAAGAAATCGAACTTAGGCCCCGTTTCGCTAAAAAAAGAAGTTGTTTTAACTAAAAAACTATCTCATTCTACTAACAAAAAATCACTTAATTTTTTTGCAAAACTAAAAATCAAAAAAGCCAAAAAACTAGTTAGTTGGACAAGTTAATTTTTTTTATAAAACTAAACATACAAAAAACTAGTTTAATGGAACAGGTTAGTTTTTTTTATAAAACTAAAAACTAAAAAACTAGTTGGTAAAACAAGTTAATTTTTTTTACAAAATTGGAATAACCAAAAGATAAAAAAAACCGAAAAAACCAAATTAGTAAAACACCTCCTTAAAACTTACAGTAAGTGAAAACAAACGCCTAACTCCGAGGCCAAAAATCACTCGGCCAATCCATTTTTGGGTTCCTCTAGATTGCTCTTATCGGTTGTCAGTCACCATCATCAAGGGGGGGGACCCCCCTTCACCACTCCAACTGCCCAAACGCGTCCTCAGAATTAAAGCCACAGTTTCGGGGACCCCACTCTACACCCCGAGGTATCCACTAATCGTACCTTCTTTTTTTTTTATCGTTCCACTAATCGTACCTAGACACACTTTTTTGTTTCCACAAAAATGATATGGGCAGCACCTCACAGGCACACTAACGCGCATTCCACGTCCACACTAATGTGATGTGATAAATAAAAAGAAGTCTAATATGTGACTCACCTAAAACGATGAACTTTTTCTTGTGTGACACATCACTTTGGTGTACATGTGAAGTGCAAGTTAGATATACTCATAACATTGTTGTTGTTTCCATGACACTCCCACATGACTAAATCGTTGTACCTAGACACACAAACTTAAGGGGGTGTTTCACGAAGGTAGTTTTTTGAAAAAATTGGTTTTTCATGATTTTTATGTGATGTATTGTGAGAGAATGACTTGTCTCGATTTTTGAAAAAATAATTTTTTGTTAATGGAACACCCCTAAAATTCAGCATTGAATGATATGTAACGATAAAATGTTTTTTTTTTTTTTGTCTTTCAATCGTGATATGTGAGCGTGTTAAACAATGACAACCGAATCGATCAGTTCTCGTTACGTATTTATGTTTTATTCACCGAGCGTTGCGAGTGATTTTGTGTATCTTCAAATTTTTTTCTGTCAAAAATATATAAACTAAAAAAATTAATGACCACTGCAACAGATTTCCAATTCGTAGCAATCCATACTCTTGATATTATTACACCATCGTTGTTACACGCACAGGTCGCAACATTCGAACTTTATTTAGGAGGTTTTTGGGAGCTAATTAACATGATACATTTTCATTTTCATTTTTCCATTATCCATTTTGGGTGTTTGGCTCAACCCTCCCAAAATGAATTTCAACAAAATACATTTTTGGTTTTTAATGAAGGAGAGCAAAGGGCAAAAAATAGGTAGAGAGGAGTTTTTGACTTTTTATTTTTTAATTTTCTCATTTTGGTTAATATAAACACCTATAAAAATACATTATGTACATATCTCCCCAATCATAGTTTTATTACGAAATGCATTTTACATATAGTCCTTAAACAGTTTATATAGATTCAATAATACTACAATAAAAAAGTTAAAATTACAAATTGCAAAATACAAAAAGCCAAAAAAACAAAAGAAAAAAACCCCTCCTATAACAACCCTCGAAACAGAACAAGGGGTCATGTGTTGATGGTTCACTACATGAATATAATGAGTTCATCCAATTATCCATCTCCATGATCAATGCTCCAATTTGAATTTAAGCAATTGAAGGGTCGGATTATTTAAAGTTCAAATTAACTCCAAGCCGCGGATACCGAGATACAGGACCGAATTGGAGTACAGGCCCGAATTCCGTTGAAACCTCGGCCCGAATTGGAGTACAGGCCCGAATTCCCTTGAAACTTCAGCCATGCTCCTTGTTTACAAACCCAAAAACGACAAGCGGTTGGAAATTGAACGATCCCTATTCCGCCGTCCTCGCCAAACGGAGGAATCTCAATCACTTTTCACTCGCTAAAACCGAAAGAGAGAGAGAGAGAGAGAGAGAGAGAGAGAAGAAGAGGAAAAAAGAAGAAACAGGATAAAATGATTGACTCGAGAAAAACCCTAATTACTGTGGGTATTTCTCTGTAGATTTTTTTCGCTGTTCAAGGGGTGATGAATCCACAGGTGTTGAGAGAGAGAGAGAGAGAGAGAGAGAGAGAGAGAGAGAGAATTGGGGATGAGAGAGAGAGAGAGAGAGAGAGAGTGAGAGGGTGTGTATTGGATTTGACAGAAGAGAGTGAGCACACGGCTAGCAATTGTATAGAAGAGGTATGCCATTGTGGGGTGCGTGTGCTCACTTCTCTTCTGTCAGCTTTCTGCGCACTACGCCCCTCCTCCGCCTACCTCTCTGCTGCTCTCCTGCCCCATACACGTTTTACTCTCTCTCTCTCTCTCTCTCTCTCCTCTCTCTAGAAAACACGAATTAAATGAGATATGGAGGGCGACACGTATAGGAAGGACTGACATTTGGATATACATGAGTACATGACCTATCCCAATCCCACCACACTAGTATTTTTATCAGTAGTGGAGTAGTATTATCTGTTGTTCAAAAAGAATGCTACATGTCCATAAATTTTTTTTTTCTCTCTGTATGTGTGTATTTGTACAAATGCATAGACAATCGTGATTGAATCAATAGTTGGACAGGAGGATTTGGCTGGTGTTTTTGGAGGTACAACTGGCTACTGTTCTGATTTCATCGGAAACTGTGATTTCCTTTCGTTCCCTTTTCTTTTCCATTTTTTTTTTCTTTTGCATCTGTGGGTATTTCCTCCCTGTCCTTTCCATAATTATGTATTTCTTCTGGTTCTTTTTATGAGCATGGAATTAGTAATATTTTTCTAACCTCTTCTGATTCTTTTCTTCTGAGCATGGAATTGGTATAATTTGCTAGTGTGTGTATATGACTTCGAAACTGCTGTTTCAATCAAGTCCCTCACTTTATTTTCATATATTAGAGGACTATGTATATTGATTTAAAATGGGTATTCCAGAAAATCAAAAGGAAAGAAAAAGAAAGTGCATGTGTATGTGTTGAATACTTGGCGAATTAGTTGTTATTTTACTGAATGTTTCAGAAATCTTGGTATGATATCATGGATCTTGGAAACATGGAATACTGGGAAGGTTTGGATGCCAATGGCCATGGACGAAGAAGAGATCTTCAAATATCCAGGTTAGAAACTACAAGTGGGATCTCATAGTTTTCCTTCGTGCTGTGTTTATTTCATGGATTTATGGTGTAATTTGTTCATTTGTTGAGGAAAAGAATAAAAAAAAAAGAAGAAGGTTAATGATGAGGAAAGCTAAGAACCTTTTCACTTCTCTTTTCATTATTTTTTTTCCCCTTTTGGATAAATACTTGATATTCAGAAGACCTTTCTTTCTAGGAGTATAGGTTGAATTTTGTTTAGTGCTTTTTGTTTAAACGTCACTCTGAAAAGTTTGAGTGATGAGGGGTTGTGCTTTTGTAGATTGTAGTGGTGTTAGTAACGATTCATTATAGTGTATACTGTTCCAGGGGGAAAAAATGTAGGAGTAGCCATTATCATAAACAATATAATTTGTGGAAGTTGTTCCTTTGGCAAACTATAATTAAGCAACTGGATTTGCTCATAATTGCTAGTAGAAGTGGCCTTAATATGCCTTTTTGGCTAGATAAGAGTTTCGAGTTTCACTTGATGTCCGATAAAACACTGCAATTAGCCAAAGCAATTGGGAGAAAACTTGAGTATAAATTTTATATGTCAACTAGGTAATTTGATATTGAGCTGTTTATGCCAAAGGAGGAGTTGGGCATGAGGTTTTAGGATTTATGGAGGTGGGCTGTTTCGTCTTAATCGAATTGTACCTTTTGTTGAAGCCTTGTCAATTGTATGTGTTTAAATGTCACTAGGAGATTATCTGTTCAAACTTCATTAATTTCACATAGTTATTCTTATGCCATTTCATCAGTCCGTATTTATAGTTGTCTGGTATCTTAAACTTTCCTCGACCTGTTTCAATCTTATGGCATGGCTTTGTTTGATAGGTATACGAGGGAGATTTGAACCTATATCTTTAATGGGATTGAAAAACCCTGGCCAGTTTAGGTTTTCATATATAAATATAAATATATATATATATATATATATATATATATATATATATTTATATTTCAATCTAATCTCTTTTTATAATTGACCCACCAATCAAAACTTTAACCAATCAATAACTGGAAGTCAAACAATAGAAGAACAACGATTTACGTGGAAAACCCCTTAACGGGTAAAACCACAGGAATGAATCATGCCCAAAAAACATTGTGTGATTACGGCCTTGTTCGTTTTGGTTTTTAAGAACTGGTTTTCTCAATTATTATTCAATTATTACTCCTATTTTTAATTTTAATTTTTCTCTATCTCTCTCCAATCATTAATACGTATTTTTTTAATTATAATTCCTATTTCTCCTTCTAATCATTACAACCTAGAAGTAGTCTTACTTGATGACCATGTATCCTCACAATGAATCCTAAGACCTACTTGTTAAATCTAAGTTCATCGCAACTCTGCATGATTTCCAAATCTTGAATCCTGAAACCTTCCAAATGATTTACCTTTCGAATTACACTAATGGACTTAACCCAAAAATCTTTGGTTTGAAGATGAATGAACCCTCTGAAGATGATCTTGAAACCCATGTCATTTACAAGCAGCGACAGAGCCACCATAGGTGTAGGGGTCATTGTGCCCCCCCCTAAAATTCCAAAAATTAATATTTTTGTTGGGTTTGAAAAAAATCCGAACTGTTCAATAACTTGAAAATAATTTTTTAATTGGTCTCGTACAAATTTTGCTCAATTTGATAGTTATAGATACTCGATCGAACCTTTTAATTTTTCATTCATAACTTAGGACCCTAAGGACTAAATGAATTTCGAAGAAAAGTATGATAATTGTGTGTCTGGTATCCTAATGATCTAAACCATAGATATTGCAGGGCTTGTTAAGAAGAACGTTTGTTTTAAAACTTATCTTGATCTAACATTGATAGGTATCAAAACACAAAGATTTTTTAAAATTATGAACTGAATCAGTATCAAAACACACAAATTATTTTAAAATTATAAATTGAATCGATACCTATCAATGTTTGATCAAGATAACTTTTTTAATGAACACTCTTTTCAATAAGCCCTACAATATCTAGGATTTAGAGCACGAGGATACCGGACACACAATTATTAAATATTTCTCCAAAATTCATTCAGTACTTAGGGTCCTAAATTCAAAGTAGGACTTTACTTCCTTTTTTTTCACGCATTAGAATTAATGGCCATGAGAGAGATCGATAGAGAAGTTCGTATACTATCGATCATCGATCAATTAGGTTCTCCAGAACGTCACTTGAATCATGCAAATTTTTCGAAAGATGAAAACTCTGCGGGTTCATTTGAAGGAACTTTTAGTAAGAATTCCATGATTTTGTGTGCTTTATGTATGAAATATTCCTCCATAATGTTTTAAGTTTTAAAGTTTTCGCTTAATGAAGGATGTTCAAACGTCTTTTTTTTTTTGGTTAATGAGGACAAACCACTCTTACTAGGATTCAATATTAGGTTGAGCATTTACGAAGTGGGCACAATAGGTCTTAAATTCGGTAGTTGCCACTAAAGTTCATCATGAGAATGAAGTGTGGGTTGATCGCTATGTTGAATGTGTATTTGAGTAATGCGTGAACAAGCCAAGAAAGCAAAAAAAAAGGCAAGAATAGCAAGGTAAGTTTGAATACTTATGTTGTTGACTCATTGTTGTCGTCATTGATTATCATCCTTGTTGTTGCCCAATCATATTGAGTCAAAGATCGAACCCTTGGCATTGCCCTTAAAATAAATTGAATCAACAAGATGTTTTTTATGGTAAAGAGTGAGATCTTTGACTTCAATCGGATGGGGCAACGACAACCATGATGAAAAATGATGACAAGAATGATGACCATAACCATGAAAATCATACCGTTTAACAAAAGAGGATACTATATTTTTCTTTGGCTTTTTTGCATTTCACTTTTCTGTTTTGTCTGTTAGATCCTTAAACTCACAGATGTTGCTCATCGCGATTGGCCATCAATTGAGATCATGCGATAAAATTAGTGGATAGTCAACATGTGTGTGATTGTGGTTTTACTATCGAATTAATTGGAATGCATAATGATTGCTTGTTATACTATTTATTTCTATCCTTTTTGGAATGAAAATTTAATACGACGGCATAAAAGAAAACAGGAAGCTGCCATTTTCATGTATGCAATGTGATGGGAATTATGAGAAATGTTCTGAATTATCTTGGTAAAACCATCTCGTCAGGCATATTTTATGTCAAAATATGTTATTGTTTACTTGGAGGCTTGTAGACAACGGAAATAGTTTTATCATCCTATTATCTATCAAGCAGAATTTTGAAACGACCATATTTCTATGATAGATTTAAATAGATTGTGTAAATCTGGATACAAAGAATGCTTGTTGACTCAAGCTTTTACCATTCATTTACTAAGTTGGCAAAAAAAATACAATTCATTTTGCCACTACATGTCCTAGATTGATTTAATAGATTGTTGTTACTTAAAACTGTTACAGAGCCAAACATTTCAATCTTTTCTTTTACTCGTCTCCTAGATTCTTGTTTGTCTATGCGATAGTGGTAAAATAGGGATGGCAATGGATGGGTTCGGTTCGAGTATTGCCATATCCGAACCCATTACCCGAAACTAAATGGGTTCCCGAAACCCGAATGGGTAGGGAAAATTCAAACCATAACTGAACCAATTGGAGATTGGTTCGATTCGGGTATTCCCCGTTATTATAAAACAAAATAAAAACGAAATAATTATGAATGAAATTCAACTGCGAAAATCAATTAAACTGGAAATCCATAGATCCATCAATTAAAAGGTATGCAGAAATACATTTAGATATTTTAAATGCAAAGCTAATGTACATTTAAGTAGAAATTCAATGCATTGAAGCTATAAATAGGTTAAACTTCTACGTATTAAGGGTAATTTTATAATTACACATATCAGGTTCGGTTCGATTCGCGGAACGGTTCGGTTATCAGCTCAAACCAAAATTGAACCGAACCTGTTCGGTTACCTCATATCCCATACCATACCCGCACCCACGGGGGATCTTTCAGTTATAGTTCGGGGGAAAAAACCGGTTATGGTTCGGGTACCCATCAGTTCGGTTGAGATTGCCATCCCTATGGTAAAAGGCTTCTTCCATATCATTGATTACTATATCCATAGCATGGGTGTGTTCTTGTTTAGAGAGATAAGAAAGAGGTGTAGAGTGTTAACGAACCCAAATACAAAAGACTTTATTTATATTATGAGAGTGGTTAATACAATATGTTGCTAGGCAATGTGGGACAAAAAGCTATTCTAACACTCCCCTCAAATTGGAGAATAAATATCTCAAAATCCAAGCTTGTTACATAAAAACTCTAAATGTGGCTTAAACAACGGCTTGGTGAAAATATCAGCTAACTGAGCTCCTATAGATACGAATGGAGTAGATAACACACCACCATTTATCTTCTCGCGAACAATGTGATAATCTACTTCAATGTGTTTTGTTCTCTCATGAAATACCGGATTTCAAGCAATATGTATGGCCGCTTGATTATTACAATGCATAGGAATAGATAACTGGACAGTAAAGTCTAACGCCTGGGGTAAACCTCTCAACCACACAATTTCACAAGATGCATGTGCCATGGCTCGATACTCAGCTTCTGCACTGGACCTCGCGACAACCGTTTGTTTCTTGCTTTTCCATGTGACCAAATTGTCTCCAACAAAAGTACAGTATCCAGTAGTGGACCATCTATCAAATGGTGATCTTGCCCAATCAGCATCTGTAAAGGCTTCAACACTCAAATAACCATTGGACCGATAAAACAGACCACGTCTAGGTTAAGCCTTAAAGATACGTTACAATACGAAGACAAGTTTCCCAGTGTGGAAGTCGAGGAGCTAACATAAACTGACTCACCATACTAACAACAAATAAGATAATCTGGATATGTATTGGTAAGATAATTCAACTTGCTACCTAAGCGACGATACCAGTCTGGATGAGAAAATATCTCCCCCTGATCAACAAAAAGCTTTACATTAGGATCCATTGCTGAGTTTACAGGTCTTGATCCCAATAAACCTGTCTCCTCAAGAATATCCAAAGCATACTTTCGTTGAGACAAACTAATCCCATCCTTGGACCTTGCTACCTCAATACCCAAGAAATACCGCAGCTTACCCATGCTTTTAGTGTGAAATTGATGATGTAAAAACTGCTTTAACTCATCAATGTTGTACTCATCATCTACGGTAATGATGATGTCATCCATATACAATCAATACTATTCTTCCTCGTTTCGACTGTTTGAAGAATGCAAAATGATCTGAGTGAGATCGACGCATACTGAATTCCAGCACAACCTCACTAAATCGATCAAACCAGGCTCGAGGTGACTGCTGCAGACCATATAAAACTTTGCGAAGAAGACAAACCCAGGAGGTTGCTCCTTATGGACTTTCTTAAAACATGATATTTTTATTTCTTTCATTTTATTTTTGAGCTGAGATAGAGAAAAAGGGACTCACTTTCCTTTCCTCTCACTTGCCCCCATCAACTATCAGGGAAGGGACAGGAAGTTCATTAGGAGTCCTAAACCTCATTTTCAGACTTCAAAAAATTATAAAAATGAGATAGTTAATGTTAGAATAGCTTTTGTCACACATTGCCTAGCTACATATTGTATTAACCTCTCTCATAATATTAATAAAGTCTTCTGTGTTTGGGTTCATTAACATCCTACACTTCTTTCTTATCTCTCTAAACAACATGGTATCAGAGCGCAATCATAACCCACCCTAGAAACCCTAACTTCATCCACCACTGCCGCTGCCATCCACCATACCCGCCACCAACCACCATCATCCTCTAAATTTTAGAAACCCTAACTCTACAAACCTTCAATCAATCATCCTATTATGCTGTAAACACCAAATCGATCACTATTCATCCACAAAACCCTAAATCAACCCAAAAATTCACCCCAATTAAACCTTTAAACTCAGAAATCGAACTCTACAGACTCCCCTAAACTCAGAAATGAACCATATTCATCATACCCAGACAAACTAGACCTTCATCAACACTCGAAAACACACACCCAGTCCTGGAATCAACTTATTAGACCTAATCAACCCTTACCCAGTGCTCGAAAACCCTAAATTGACTAATCTTAGTTGATTTTGCCCTACACCCAACTAATTTCGAGTTCAATCAAACTAGAAATAGGCCTATTACTGCTTGAAATTAGTTTTTTTCTACTCGAAATTGTTCTCTAGATGCCTTCTTTCATGCAAGAGTTATTTGAAGTCATCTAAATCCCAAGTCTCTACTATCGATTGATGTTTTCTGGATGTTGTCGCAGTTCTCTTGATCTATAGCTATCGATTTGCTGTTTCTGGTATGATTTTTGCTGGTGTTTGATTGGGTTGTTTGATGTCAGAGTGACACAAGCAGATATTTCGTTGTTTCATTCAGTTTGATTAGTTGATTATCTTAGTTTAAGAGATTAATAGTTTGTTGATATTTTGGTTGCCATTGTTGATTTGTTGGCAACATGTCTGAAGGAAAGTCTATTAGTTCTGGTTCACATTCTAGTTCTATTATTATGGGTAGTTCGTCCAGTTCTTCTCATTCCCAGGAGAGGCTGCCAATTACATCCACATGATTGAATGGTAATAATTATGTTATTTGGGCTAAGGCAGTTGAGGTTTACTATGAGGGGGAGTCCGAGTCTTCTTTCTTGACTGATGATCCTCCTACAAATAAGACTTTGTGGAAACCTAGGGATGCTCAGATCCTGACGTAGCGGAATTCACGAGAAACTAGTTACGTACTAGTTCAAACAAAAATAGATCTCAAATCCATGAGGTCCTTGAATCCACAAAAAGAATGACTGATGATCCTCCTACAAATACTACTTTGTGGAAACCTAGGGATGCTCGGATCCTGACGTAGCAGCATTCATGAGAAACTAGTTGCGTACTAGTTCAAACGAAAATAGGTCTTGAATCCATGAGGTTCTTGAATCCACAAGAAGAAAGGGAAATAACTTTAAATTATATTTGATTGAAAGCTAAATTTGCCCATAGGCTACATCCTTATTTATACTAGTAGAAGTCCTAATTAAAAGGAAATTACTTAGAGTGACGACCAAGCGAAACATTACTTGGAAACCTAGACTATACGCTAGAAGGAAATAAAATAAAATCTAACCAAAACTAAACTAGGAACGTGCGAGATAGGCAATGCAAATAAAATATTCTAAGAATAGTCGTAAATATAAATTGTTACAAAAATAATGTTTCCATAAGTGATAGGAGTGTATATCTTGTCTTGCATCATTCTCCTTTTCTTCAAAAGAACTTGTCCTTGAGTTCCCGTTAGGAACCTGCCGTTTTCCATGCTAAATAAATAAATACTTGGAATCTATGATGCACGGACACGGACATGGCAGGGGACACGCCACATGTATATTTATTTATTTAATTATATATATATATATATATATATATATAATATTTTAAAACTTTTAGGGGTAAAATTTATTTTTTTTAACTTTAAGGGGTCAAATTGAATTTTTTTAACTTTCAGTGGTAATTTTAGAATTTCCCAAAAATCTAGGGTAAAAAGTGTAATTTAGCATATATATACCCAACTCTTTCATCTCTTTCCTCAGCCACCGACATTCAACTTCAAGCCCTAAAAAATATCCCATGCCACGTGGCGTGTCGGGACACGTTTCCAGCCGTGTCCCCGTGTCGGGACACTGCGATATGGGGTCCCGGAGAGGTGTCGGTGCTTCATAGCTTGGAATACTTGAATCGCTTGATTTCGAAAAAGTCCGAATCCAAAAATTACTTGCAATGCTATCTTCTCTACATGTTTCTATTGACTCATAAGATCTCGTAAATGAATATTGGGAATCCAATCATATCGCTGCACTCCAAGAAAATCAACATTAACTTCACTTTATGGGTTTTCTTGATTTTGTACCAATTTGGTATTGGTTGACATGTCAATGATGACCCATTTAGAAAGGCCGGCTTGCTCATATAGCCATCAAATAAGGTGGCAATTTCGATTACATCTTTTGAAAAGTTGTGTTGGTCTTCAACAATTTGATCATCAACATCAATATCAATTTTTTGCTTGTAACCCACCTCCATGTTGATTTGCTTTTCATTAACTTCAATCACAATGTTCACTTTGTCGCTACTAGTGTCATCAACTCTCTCTTTCCCATCAACTTGAAGTACCTCTTTTTTAACACCGTCTTCAATAGCATCTTTGGCAACATCATTGGTTGTTTTCTTTTGCATTGACCTATATTTTTCTTCCAAAAGTTTCGCATAATTCCATGGCAAAAATCTTTCTATCATACGTCTTTTAATTCTTGGCCATGCACGGATACGACACTTACTCAGTTTATCTCTTGAAGATTGCAAATCTAAGTACCAATGAAGTGCGGAATCTGTAAATGTTTACCACAAATATGTCCACCTTTCTTCGGACAGAATTTCTGCGTTCTCAAAAAAATCTTCAATATCTAGAATCCAATCTAAAATATCTTCAAAATACTCATTAACACTGAGTTTAGGTAAGTTGTCATAATACCTGAAAGGATGAGTATATTTCATGCGCATGTACTCATCATACTTGAAATCAACACGATTAGATGGGTGTCTCCCAACAACAATTTGATTACCAGGCTGACTTTGGGCAAATCCCTCCGCGCTTTCTCGATTCTGGTTAAGAGGATGGCATTGGGCAAATCCCCCCGCGTGATTCTCTTCAACCCTTTGTGGTTCTTGGTTTAGGCGAAGAGTGAGAAGCCGCAACACTTGTTGTTCTTCCACCATCTTCCTTGGATCAGCAAATCTTTGAGCAACATCAAAGGGTGTGTCTTCTACTTTTTTAATGTCATCGAGCTAGGAGAAAACCACTTTGATACCACTTGACGCAGCAGAATTCACGAGAAACTAGTTTCGTACTATTTCACATGAAAATAGGTCTTGAATGCATGAGGTTCTTGAATCCACAAGAAGAAATAGAAATAACTCTGAATTATATTTGATTAAAAACTAAATTTTCCCATAGGCTACATCCTTATTTATACTAGTAGAAGTCTTAATTAAAAGGAAATTTAGAGTGACGACCAAGCAAAGCATTACTTGGAAACCTAGACTATACGCTAAAAGGAAATAAAATAAAATCTAACAAAAACTAAAACAGGAACATGTGAAATAGGCAACACAAATAAAAAATTCTGAGAATAGTCGTAAATAAAAATTGTTACAAAAATAACGTTTTTTCCATAAGTGATAGGGGTGTATATCTTGTTCTGTGTGAGATCCGTAGTCAGTTGTGAAATAGTAAGGATGAAGATATTGATGGCTCACTGATGTTCTTGGACACAGCCAAACAGGTTTGGACACAGGCTCAGGAGATGTATTCTGGTGTGAACAATCTCCGTCGTACTTATGATCTTCGTCAATCATTCTTTTCTCTATCTCAGGGCAACTTATCTTTTGAGAAGTATTATGCTAGGTTTCGTCGTATTTGGTATGAGCTTCGTGTTTGTGAGCCACTATCTTCTGATATTCAGAGTTTTCTCTAGTTAGTAATTAGATTTTGGGATCTAGCGACCTACCTTCTTTCAGAGAGGTCTTCAGTTGACTTCATCAATCTTCTGCCTCTTGCTCTACACCACCTCCTGTGTCTTCTTCTGAGCGTTCAACATTGGCTTCTTCTGTCTCTAGTGGTTTTAAGTCTGGTAATGGTCGTGGTCGTGGTTGTGATTCTGGGTTTAGCAGTCGTAGTTGTGGTTCTGGTGGCCATGATTCTGGGTTCAATGGTCGTAGTTATAGTCGGGATGGCGGAAATTACTGTACAAAAGGCTCTTTCTCCGTCTGAGTGGCGGATAGCAATGTCGAGTTAGATGACTGCTCTCCATGAAAATGGCACTTGGGAGTTGGTTTCTCTTCCTCTAGGAAAGTCTACTGTTGGTTGTCAGTGGGTTATAATCTAGATGACACTATTGAGCGATATAAGGCCCTGCCTTGTGGCCAAAAGCTATACACAGACATATGGGGTTGACTATGCTAAGACTTTTTCCCCTGTAGCCAAGATCAATTTTGTTCGGGTGGTTATTTCTTTGGCCTCCAATCTTGGTTGGCCCTTGTAACAGTTGGATGTTAAGAATATTTTCCTTCTCGGTGATCTGACAATGAAGTTTAGGACTCCTAACGAAATATCATGTTTTAAGAGTGTGTTTTTTAACGCAGACTTTTGCTTATATTCTTTGAGTAGGGAAGACTATCTTCTAAATTCGTTGGACCAATGGTGAACAAACTGTTGTGATACATGCATGTTACAAGTTTTAGCTATAGAACTATTTATCCGATACATGTTTAGGGAAAATTCATTTTTGTCTATTCATTATAACTCTACTCGCTAATCATCTTTTCCATTGTTTTGAACTCAAGTGGCCATTGTTTTGGCCATGCTCTTCTTTTTTTTTTTTTGCCTGTGCCAATGTATATGAAAGGAAGCTACCTGAAGAAAAAAAGGAAAGCCTGCCTCAGAACATATTTTCTTGGTTTGATTAGGAACCTAATAGTATATGCGTTTTCATTTTTACATTCTTTTGGATGATATTAGAAGCAATGATAAATCTTTCTCAAGTGTTAAAATCACTAATTGTTACTTGTGGAAGTAATTATATTTTGCCAAACTGTGATGGTGTTAGTGAGGTTGATGATTGGTTTTACATTTGCTTATTGTTGACTCCTTCACATCTCCACTGTAACACACATTTTTTCGGATGGGATATTATTGCCTTGTTTGTTAGGGGGGATATGGGGTTGGGATTTGGAGTGGGTCCTAAAATTCATTGTTTGGTAACATTATTTGGGATGGGATTTGATTTCCCCAGCCAATTAATATCCCCATCCGTACAGGATATAAAATCCCATGGGGGTGGGGGTGGGATTTGGATGGGATTTCCCCATTTTAGTGCAAAAAACCGGATATTCCGAGCATTATCCCGTCAAACACAAACACCGGATATGAATTTTTCCCATCCATTGATATCCTAAGCAATATCCCAGGATTTCATATCCCATGGGATTTCATATCCTATCCATTTATTTCCGGCCAAACAAACGAGGCCTATATGTTCGACATCATACAATTTGCATACATTTTTTGATGGTGTAAGTTTTTTGTTCAGTACTTATCAAGGGCTATCAAATTTGTGTTTTCAGGCAAGTTTGTGCTACCTTAAAGGGGCACCATGGAGAATTGATACACCACAATGATAAATCTGGTTTCCTTCGCTTTCGACGTTGCCCAAGAAAAATACATGTCTTCGTATTGTGGCCGAATTGATACCTTGTCTGCTAAAATGAGGTAAGAAGAAGTTATCATCGTCTTTTTGGCCTGAATTTATCTTAGGGATTTGAAATGAATAAAATAAGTGAGACTCTACTGTTTTCAACTAAATGTTTGTTGTTTGAGCACCCATAAAAACTACATAGTTGGAAGCAATAGTTGATTAATACTTACAACGGTGGTTCTATGTTTGGTTTCGTCTATTACTTGTTGCTTTAGACTTCATTTTTATTCTTTCTTCGGCCTCATTTGTTAATGCATGTGGCATATTTTTTAGATCTTGGAATAAGACCCAAGCATGACTTCTAATGCAGCACCAATTGTGATTCGTGAAGCATCCAGCCATTTCCTAGTCCACCAAACAAGCATTTGATACGTGATAGAAACCACAAACTATTTGCAAATGGTCTTTTTATGACAGGCGTATGAGGTATCATGTTTTCTAGTCCTGATTTAAAAGTGTAATATTTTTGGTCCTTTAGCCAATGGTGCAATGTTTAGCGAAATGAACCGTACCTCAAAATTGTTGAAAATCTGCAAGTAAATTTAAAGATGGTGGCATGAAGTTCAAACACATTGCGTAAGTGAGGCACATTAATGTGATGGAGCTGAAAGCCATATTGACATCATTGTTGACATCTAAGAAGCATTAATCGCACTTGGGACTCACAAGACAGCCACATTGACACAGGAATGTCAGGAAAATCACGAAAATATTCTTCTTGTACAACATAAATAACGTATGTAATATGCTTATTAGAAAACTCACTGATTGATTTTTGGCATTGATAATTCCTTAAAAAATTATCATATTGAAAAAAAAAAGGGGCGAGTAGTCATTTTCACATTCTAAATACTCAAAAAGAAGTTTAAACAACAAGAATAATAATTGTTTCAACCATTTTAATTTTTAAAAAAATGGTAGTTATAGCATGGAGATTCCTATAATTGGGTAATCTAAAGGAGGGGATTAATAGGTTTACGTATGTCCAACTGCCCTTTTGGGCAATGGAGCTTCTGCCCCCCAAGTCTTTGAAGCATGTTTATTCAGTTCTAAAAGGTATAAATTAACAACATAGGGCCATACGTTTTAGCAAATGTGTGACCCATGTTGGGATTGCCTAACATGTACATGACAGCCGTCTTAGATGTCATTCCTCCTATCATGCATCATGGAGAAAAGATTTTACGTTTTCGTGGCCTTCTGAATACTGTCTACTATAGAATTCTTTCAGTGGAAGCATTTCTTTAGGATAGAACCTTTCAGACGTAGAATTCCTTTGGGAGGAAGAAGGTCAAGAGGGATTCAGTGCTCATGGTAGATTACATTTAGAGAAAGAAGAATCAATTCTAGAGCTTGTTTTGCAGCTTGGTGTTATTTTCTAGTAAATAATATGGTAAAAGCTTTTCGAAATTACTAGGGATTTTCCTTTAAATATGGAAGCATATATCATAGCTATTGTGATGAAGTGATCATTCTCTCCAGAACATTTCCAATTTTGCATCATACTTGTTCTTTCGCAGTTAATGTTTGGGAGTAGCAAAATGCAAACTGGAATTTGTTTCGTTGAAGTTTTTTCCTTCAATTCAAGTCTGGTAAGCTTCTATTTATATACCTGCCGAAGAGTTTATGGGTACAACTAGGATTCCACCGGAAAATGAATGGAAAGTCTTTGGCATATTTGTCACCAAGGAACGTTGTTGGTATAATATCGTTACCAAGAAGAAACTCCGTGAGAATCTACTTGAAATGGAAGAAGCTGGCAAATAGTTACTGCGATTTTAACTAGTAAAGCACAGGTTCCATATAGCTTAACATTGTAATAATTAAGTACTTCAAGTTCTTTGAATTAACTTACTAAACTACACAATTATGTTCTTCCTGTGACAAATGCATTCCTTTTTTCTAGCCCAGTCTTAGTAGGCGAGTTGGAAATTTGCACTAATAGAGCCATATGACTCGTTCTGCCCCCTTCTTGCCCTGAACTCACAGGCAGTGATTTGTCTTCTTATATTCCCAGTGAACTCTCCTAGAAACATGTGGACAGCAATTGAGTGTCGAACGTCTTTTTGCGTACTTATTATGCGTTCCTATTGCATTCTTGAGTTTTCTTGGTGGCTATTTAGCTGCCAATTCATAGGGATCTAATTTTCACTGTACTTATTGGAATGTGCTGGTAAGGATACAGCAATATTTGTGATTTGCTCACTTGCTCATCTTTTTGCTATACTTGCTAAGGAGGAGATTGTTATCCTCCTCTTCTAAAAGATACCGACACTGGATTTGCGGCGAAATTTGCGATGCGAACAGAAAAGAAAAGGGAAAAGATAAAAATAATCTTTTTATAGCTGCACGATCCATTTCCTTTTCTTTTTCCTCCTCAAAATCCCAAATTCGACACATCCTTGGGAGGATATTCATGTTAAGGGAAAATCAATGAGGGTGTGATCGGATAAAGAGCATTTTTTTTTTTTTCTTCATTTTTGCGCCTGTAAAAACTCTGCGAGATGATTGATTGCACTTTTACAGGCAATTCGTTTGTTTGAGAACGTATAGAAGAGCATTTTTAATCATTTTTGGATAAAATTTTGTTTGCTTTGGGCAGTAAACACTGTGAATTAGCATGGAAATTTCGTCTGGGTGCAAGTTATACCAAGAAGTGCCTAACATTGGTTAAAATCAATGGGGGTGTGATTGGACAAAGAACATGAATTGTTTTTTTCTTTCTCATAATCTTAGTGGATAAAGAATATTGTTGATATGGGAAAATCATGTAAGAGATTAGTTGATATCCTTCTTTTTTGCGCTTGTAAAAACTGTGTGAGATGCTTGATCGCACTTTATAGGCACAATTCGTTTATTTGAGAAAAAATAAAATAATATTTTTCGATTACATTTCTAATCATTTTTTAATAACATTTTGTTTGGTTTGGGCAGCAAACACTGTGAAGTAGCATGGAAATTTAATCTGGGTGCACGTTATACCAATAAGTGCTTAACAACAAAGTTGACTTTCTGGCTGGTAAGCAATTGATTTTGTTAAGTCGTACTTAAAAACATCATATTTAATCTTCCTTCCTGATGAGTCTTAGAGGCTGAGTTGTTTATTTGCATTAGGAGTTCGGTTTATTATTCACAAGTTAGTACTAGTCATAAAATAGTCAACAACTTGATAGACTGGGTATTGCCTAAGTACTTAATTTGTGAAACTTCTTGGGGTTGTGTTTTGTGGTGACAGT
Organism: Vaccinium macrocarpon; assembly: GCA_022606695.1. NCBI lineage: Eukaryota > Viridiplantae > Streptophyta > Magnoliopsida > Ericales > Ericaceae > Vaccinium > Vaccinium macrocarpon. The sequence continues at coordinate 1,607,101 of CM040171.1, read as the reverse complement.
TCCATCTGGAAATCATCATACCATATTCTGCTTGCAGTTCCGGTTATCCGACCACCGCGATTTTTCTATATGGGTAACCATGTGTCTCTTCCGGGAAAAAATCAGTAGAATGTTGTAGGTGTAAAGAGGTAACAGGGGATACTTTCTAGTTTCCTTTCTTCAAATCATTGGTTAAATGAATCAAAGCTTGGTTAGTTTTCAAACAAGCTGAAGCTTCTGGTTTGGGGTTCGAGTTTCATGTGTTGGCTCAGTTCATTGGAGGCTTTTTCCTACCTGGCTAGCTCTAATAAGGCCCCGCTAGTGACACTGAGATTGGTCCCAGATTAGTCGGTCTATAGGGTAGGATACTCTTATCGAGGTATGAAACAAGTTGTGAACGAGGGGGGAACTTAACTGGTAAGAGTGATGGGTTAAAATGGATATTCCTTAACAACTTAAATTGTGGAGAATTGTTATCTTGATTATAATTTGGGAAGAAATCAATTGCCCGGTGGTTGGGGGAGGTTGTCAATGATTTTGTAACCTTCCAATTAATTATTGTGGATTTGATTGCTAATATTTTACAACTCGAGGGCCTACATGTTTTAATTGTAAAACAAATGAAGAAAGAATTAAAAAAAAAAAAGAAGAAAAAGGCCTCAAATCTGAACATATTTCCCCAGATACATGCGTTATGGGAAGAAAGGAAGCATTGTCATTTGTCAACCATCTATGAATGATGCATTTTAATAAACACTTTATGTATAATATTGCAATTAGAAAATTAAGTATCTTCATATGTTCGAGGAATATACTGTTTTTTGTTAAGCTTGATGTTTAGTTTCTTCTTATCTAATTAAGTGAAGATCTCTGTTAATTGTAATCTTATTATTCAATACATGCAAACGGCAATCGACAATTCGGGATTATTTAACTTCAAAATGTCATTCCTATAGATTGTCGGTACTCCCTCCCTCCGTCTATCCCTTTTAAAGTATTTCCTCTAGAAAAAAATGTAATTTCTGGATAGAAAAATAAATGACTACCGTGCATAATTTTTTTAATTCCTTTGCAATATAATTTGCGTCTTTTCGTAGTGAGGAGTACCTTAAAAGTGAATGGAGAGAGGGAGTACTAATATTTTTCTTAAATTTTGTATTGAGTGATGGCCCCTAAGAAATTTTAGGTACTATTTTCTTTCGTGGATAAGAAAAATAGGTACTAATTGGGAAGGTCTATCGTCACTGAATAAATTAGATGGGTAATTTGAGAAGTTTCATGTTGCAACCTCTTGAAAATCATTGAAAATTTAAGATATCTCATAAAATTATGCTGAGTTTTTTTATAAAAAAAAAATATGTTTTCCTAATTCACTTACTTTTATCTCATGTGAACAAGATTTCGGGTTTCAGTTTATTGATCAAAGAAAAAGAAAAATTGCATTTAAAAAAGTACCTAAGGGTAGTAGATTACGAAACCATCTGCTATTCTTAGATTTTGGTTGTTTTGGTTCATTCTTGTATTTGTAATGAAATCTTTGCTTGTTGATAAAAAAGAAAGTACCGAAATTTTACTCTTCTCACGACATTCTAATGCCATTGGGTGCACTTATATGTTGGGAGAAATGAGATAAAACATCTAACTCCCTTTTGAGATGCTAATCTAACTATTTTAACAATATTGACCTTCGCCAATAAAAAACAAATTGACAAGCACAAAGTAAATTTGATTACTCCCACCGTCCCAAATTGCTTTCCCTTTCTGGGAATCTGTGCATTTTGCATGTCAAAAATGTTGTATGAGCATTCTTTTTTTTTTTCAAATTTTTTAATGCCAATTTAAAGATTTCATTGAGTACAAAAATTTGGTGTAATTTTTTTCAAAAATAATTCTCATAAAGACCTCATTTTTTCGTGCAAAATTCGTGTCTTCCCAAAAGGGGCAAGCAATATGGGATAGAGGGAGTATCTAGTTTGGTTATAAGAGGAATTCATGTCATTGTCATGTGTCCTACAGAAAAAGTCAAAAATGCTACTATCATATACACCCGGTCATATAACTCTCACATACACATACATGAGGTACACACACATGGGGTGGGCTTTAGGCTAGCCCACCCCATGTGTGTGTATGTGAGAGTTATGTGACCGAGTGTATGTAATTGTATTTTGTATTTTCTTCATTGGTTTGCTTGAATTTATAAGCTGGTCCTCGGCATTATGGTCTTCTATAATATCGAAAATTCAAACTTATGTACCTATAATTTTACTTTCTACAAGAATTTGGAACATGTGTTTGTACTCGTGACTCGACGATGTTGCAAGAAAATGTTGTTTCTATTTTTGTTGCTCACAAAAAAGAAAAAAAAAATGACAAGTCTTCATTTTTATAATTTTATTTTTGTATTTCCGAAAAAGAATAAAAAAGCTGTGTCGTGTCCATGTGGTCTTGATGGAATTGCATTTTCAACAATAAGTGAGTACACAACACCAGTAAAACTAGCAGTGGACCTGATAATTGATATATATAAAATAAAATAAAGGGTAAATTACACTGACCTCCCCTGAGGTTTTTGACTTGTACACTGACCACCCCTACTTTATTTGAAATAGCACTGACCTCCCCTAAGTTTTATATTTTAGTATCAAAAGCACCCTTCAACAGTACCGACAGGTACCGACGGCGCCGGAGACCCCCTTGTGAGTCCCCAATGGTCAAATCTGAGTCGTCCGTACATTTCAAAATTGAATTTCGAGTGGGTCATCGTAGGAATCACCTCAATCAAATAGTCCTAAGTGCTCGATCCAAAATTTTTGAACGAAATAGAGTGATTTTGGATCGAGCACTTAAGACCGTCCGATTCCCGCACAAACCCACTTAGAATTTAATTCTAGAATGAATGGACGGCTCGGATCGACCGTTGTGGAACCACAAGGGGGTCCCCGGCTTCGTCAGTACCCGTTGGTACTGTTGAAGGGTTCTTTTGATACTAAAATATAAAACGCAGGGGAGGTCAATGGTATTTCAGATAAAGTAGGGGTGGTCAGTGTACAAGTCAGAAACCTCAGGGGAGGTCAGTGTAATTTACCCTAAAATAAAAGTACAACAATTATTTGAGAGAAATACTAATTGACAGGCACATGTTTCTATTCTACATCCTTACAATTATGGTATGCAAAACAAATATCCAACTACTTGTATAAAAGCAAGTTAAAACCTATCACAAACAAAATCATGTGTGTTTGGTTTGATGTTCTCTCAATAATCTCTTACTTTTGTCATCTTTTGTTTTTAATAGCAAAAAAGAGTAATTGAAGTGGAAATTGTTGGAAAATATGTTAATGAAACCGGAACATTCTGAGGGTCTCCTAAAGCAATTGAAGAGCCTTTTGTGGGCTCATTGCACCTAGATGCTGCTACTCAAAAGGCAATGGTTTCGGCTGGTTAATACCGCTCATGATGTAAGGTTTATGGCTTAATTACATTCATTCCTGCGGTTACAAGGATTGTTTGCTACGTAGCAACTTGACGACTCGTTTGGATGCCGGAGATGATTTTGGGTGGATTTGTAATGAGGGTGGATTTGTAATGAGGGTGGCCCCACCTCATAAGAAGGGTGGATTTGTTAATAAGGTGTTTGAATGGTATTTTGAGAAGGGGGATTTGAAAGGTGGATTTGATAGGATAAGAGGGCAAATTACCTATTTGCCCCCAGTTTGTTATTTTAATGATAAAAATGGATTAATTTCATTATAATAACTAAAAAATACATAATAATTAAAATAAATACATATTAAATACAAAAAAAATATTGGACCAAAATTAGAACAAAAAAATTATTTATTTAAATATATATTATTAATTTTTTTTTTTTGGTTGAATGAAGAGTAGATAATTGTTGAATGGTTAATGTTTGGTGAGGTGATAGATAGATGATTGAATGATGAGTTTGTGGTTGAATGTTTGATAACATTTTCTTTATAAATACCACATAAAACTCATATTTATTTACAACCAAATTTTGAATCATAAAAAGAAGTCTGGAACGATTAGGATTTGGAAGCGAGAGTTTTGTTATATTAATTAGTTACGTCAAGTTGATGGAATTGGATGGGATGAAAATGAAAACATCTTGGTCGTGGAAAATGATGAAGTTTGGTACGAATTAGTCCAAATAAGTACAAAGTCAATACGCAAGGTTTATTTATTTAGTTCTTCTTAGTTAATATAAATTTAATATTATAATCGATGGCAATTTGCAATTTAATATTATAAATTTAATATTGTAGGGTCGTCCACAATATGCAAATTGGAATGACAAAAAATTTTCCAATTATAATCGATGACACTATTGCTTCACACCTCAGAACGGTGGGCAAGATGAAGATTGAACCAATTGGATGAGAATAATTTTTCGAGAAGTTCCACCTCTATGTTTTTCCTGTTCATGTGTATTTCTTTTCGAGCCGTCTAATGTATTGCAACTAATGAAGTATATCTTTCTGAATTTATGTTGACTTGGTAATGAAGTTTGCATTTCAATAAACGGTTAAGTTTACATAATCTTGAAACGTACAACTTCATTTAGAATCGAAAAAAAATGCCAACAAAATACAACATATAAAGCCTAATAAGAAAATTACAACAAACGAACAATATCACTTCGGGACTTCAGCTTCCTGTGATCGTATTGTAAATCCCGGCCGAAGTCCAATGAATACCACCCAATAGGACTCTTGACCTGCCATTTCGAAATCTAAACGAAAAAACAATGATTACTTTAACAAATATGTAAATGAATTTATATATGTTGTTGGCTCAGATTTTCAATGGCGCCGGCACACATTGCACAAGTCTAGCAACAATTTATGTTGCCAAACGGCTATTCAACCGTTGACCATCACAAATTGACCGGCAAGACGAGTGCTTTGCCTCTTTTTGTTCCTGAAATATCATCATAGCCGTGTACGAGGATGAACACTAGCAGTAGGGGCAGCTACCAACTTTTGAGCACAAAGTAGCAACTACCATCTAAATGCACATAAAAACATTATATCTGGGCTCATTTGATGCAGTTTTCTGGGGTCAGTTGATACATTTTTACACACACACACACACCCACTCCAAATGGCTCAGGTATACATCATTGCCCATCAAATGAGCCCAGATTATGCACCATCTGTGCCCAGATTTAATGCATTACATGAGGCCACAAATAATGCATCAAATGATGCCAGAAACTACAGCAAATGAGCCCAGATATAATGCATCAAACAAACCCAGAAACTGAAGGAAATGAACCCAGAAATAATGCATCCAATGAGCCCAAATGATGCAGCAAATGAGCCCAGATATAATACATCAAATGATGCCAGACACTGCAGCAAATGAGCCTAGATATAATGCATCAAACCACCCAGAAACTGCAGCGCATGAGCCTAGATATAATGCATCAAGCCACCCCAGAAACTGCAGCAAATGAGCCTAGATATAATGCATCAAACCACCCAGAAACTGCAGCAAATGAGCCTAGATATAATGCATCAAACCACCCCAAAAACGCAGCAAATGAGCCTAGATATAATGCATCAAAACAACCCAGAAACTGCAGCAAATGAGCCCAGATATAATGAATCAAACAAAACCAGAAACTGCAGCAAATGAGCCCACATATAATGCATCAAACCACCCCGAAACTGCAGCAAATGAGCCCGGATATAATGCATCAAACCACCCGTAAACTACAGCAAATGAGCCGGATATAATGCATCAAACCAATTTTAAACTGCAGCAAATGAGCCCACATATAATGCATCAAACAACCCCGAAACTGCAGCAAATGAGCCTAGATATAATGCATCAAACCACCCCTTAATCGCAAGCAAATGAGCCTATCAAACCACCCCTAAAAAGCGCAACAAATGAGCCTATCAAACCACCCGTAAACTGCATGCATGAGCCTAGATATAATGCATCAAACCACCACAGAAACTGCAGGAAATGAGCCCAGATATAATGCATCAAATGATGCCAGAAACTACAGCAAATGAGCCCAGATATAATGCATCAAATGATGCCAGAAACTACAGCAAATGAGCCCAGATATAATGCATCAAATGATGCCAGAAACTACAACAAATGAGCCCAGATATAATGCATCAAATGATGCCAGAAACTACAGCAAATGAGCCCAGATATAATGCATCAAATGATGCGTAAATCGCAGGAAATGAGCCCAGATATAATGAATCAAACAACCCCAGAAACTGCAGCAAATGAGCCCACATCAAACCATCAAACCAACAAAATTGCTATATAAACACTTGCATAATGAAAGAATCTGCACTAATTACCAAATGAGCGAAGAAAGTGCTATAGAAACCAATAATCGAACCACATATTTGCACTAATTTCCAAATGTAACAAAGCACGGTGAATGCACATAAGTGAAAAAGTAATGATTCATTAGCCTCAGATGTATGAACTATCATCATGGGCCTCATCTTGTGGATTTTTTGGCTCAGGAATTCATCACTGCCATATAATTTCAACACTTTGGGTCAGATATTCATCATTTCCATATAATTTCAACACTGTGGATCAGATATTCATCACTACCATATCATTTAAACACCGTGGCTCAGATAACCATCATTGCCCTGAAAGAAGTTGTCCAAGTTTCCCTAACTTCATCATTGACATTAAACCTGAAAAATAATTACATTTCATTACTCGGACAATAGTTTCCAAGTACATCCTAGTTTGCCCTAAGTTTGCCATTGATGTTGCACAAAGTCAAAAAGTGGGCCAAAATAATGTGCACATACATAGTTAGTGCCCTAAATCAACACATAGTTTAGGCAATAGATTACAAATACGGTGATGCCCTATCACGACAAAATAAAGTTTCTTATCCAAACGACGAGCCTATGTCGTTTTCTGTACGAGCTTCCCAGCTAACAACATCCCCACCCATACTTGCCTCATATGTTCTGGTATGCTATAAAATTCGATAACCCTTTCATCCGTTGCCAAAATCAAGCTGTTGGCAGCAAACTGATCCTCCATTGGTATGTCAAGCTTTTGTAGTTCAGGAAAGACTCCACTTCTTTTATCTGCAAGTCGTTGCTCAAACCCACATGCATGGATGAGCTGGCCCATCACCTCTTTGTTGTCAGCCATGTAACTCCCAATTATGTCGTTAAGTGCCGCTTGTTTTGCATCGGCCCTTGACAACTTCTTGGCCTTCTTCGCTGGGGGATTAATCCCCGAAGTCTTGCCACCCACTGTTGGTTGCATGGGAGTGTTGGCATGGCTTGTGGGAGTGCTTGGGCTTCCGGCTTGCATACCACCACCTAGGTTGGTGAAATTTTGAGTCACATGCACGAACTCACCATTTGAAAATCTTGGTGTATAGCAGTCATTAGTGCCAATGCTTATGCTTATGTCATCAACATCCTCAGGTTCAATCTCAGCCGGATCCTCGGCCAACTCACCGGTTGCCCTATCCTTCCCAAAGAGTATTTGCCAACTCTCGTACATGGGGAAAGCCTTGCCGTTCATCCCTTTTGCTTTGGGATGGAACTGCAAGTACAAATTGGAAGCCATATATTTACATTATAGTTTGCAACAACAATGTGAGTAAGTAAAACATTGAATGGGTTTTCGAAATTGACCTTCTCATATTCCTCTCACACATTTTCATCATCCACTTCGACGGTATGTGTGACATGGTTGAACGAAAACCCACTTATACTCACACACAAGTCCGCTTAGCACACCATATTTGTCCTTCCAATTTTTCACTTTGGACTCTATGTTTGGTTGAGCTCTTATATTAGTTAGGGTATCACCTTTTGCAAGGCTTTTCAGCGGCGACAAAGAAGCCCGACCTAAAGCCGTTTCGGCTCTCCACTTCGACCCATCGGCAAACTCCTCTAGCATGCATGATAGTAAGGCTTCCTCTTCTTTAACCGTCCAAAGCCTACGAGCTTGTTTTTCCTCGTTGCCCTTACTCTTATTACTCTTTGATCGCTTGGATTGGGATTGTTCTTGACTATCCATTGCCTTTGATATGGAACAAGTCAAACATAATTCCAATTTAAACCCAACACAAGTCACATATGATATGATGCAATACATCTTCAAATAGATAGTGAAAAAACCAAATTCATTCAATATGTTATTACATAAATAAGCAACGAAAAACCCAAATATTAGAAAATACATTGTTCAACCTGTCTAAATGGGAGATTACAAGAGAAGATTTGCTACTCTTGATGACCATTAGCTAACCAATGGTCGTACATTTGTTGTGCCAAATTGTCCCTCATTTCAGTCCATTGGGTGGTAGGCTCAATGGTCGTAATGTATTCATCTGGTGGGATAACATTCAAGTTTTCTTGCTCCCGCGTGTATTCGAGCTCAATAGGATCCACTTTGTCATTTCTCGCTTGACAAAGTTGTGGGAGAAGGCAACACGCGGTGACGATTCGGCATTGAGTCCTAATGGGGTAGTAAGAGCAAGATCTCAATATGGCAAATCGCATCTTCAATACCCCAAAAACTCTCTCTATAACATTTCTAGCCGCAGAATGCTTCATGTTAAAGAACTCTTCCCGACTTTGGGGCATGTGTCCTTGCCTCCAAATGTTAATGTGGTATCGTTGACCCCGATACGGTGCTAATAATCCCGGGCCATTACTGTAGCCAGCATCGACGAGGTAATAATGGCCTACAGATTTCATTTGAAAGCCTATGTAAGAAATATTGCACATAATTGTTCGGTATATAGTTTAATAGAAAGTTTTGGCGCATACCACTGTGGAATTTTCAACCCATGAGGGCGACAAGGGCATTCGCGTAGGGACTCTTGAGTCAAGGGCGGATCCTTCCCAAACTGGACAAGGCATATATGAATTGTAGGTCTCGACCACAAACTCCTAAGACATTTATCGCGTAGTCACCTTTTCTTGACCTATACCGTGCCTTGTCCTCGGTTGGGGGGAGGACAGGTATGAATGTACCGTCTAAAGCCCCTAGACAATTCTGTTCATGAAAATCACCCACAAGTTTTAGTACCCACAAATAATTAACATAGTTGAATAATATGTTATTAATGTAATTATGAATGTTATTTTACCTCAAGCCACTTCCATCTAGGATCGGCCTCATTAGTAGGAACCGGTTGGGGATGATGCCACAATGAATTATGAAGTCGCAAAACGGCCAACAAAACAGCGTTGAAATGCCTACTAATTGTTTCCTCGGACCTCAAAAATTGGAACTTCGTAGGCCTATTCTTATTGTGGTGCGCAAGGATCCATAGGAAGATAGCAACTTTCTCAACAACATTGACATTCCTCGAGTTTTGTAGGCCTCTTTCCTCTAATAAATGTAACAACCTCATGAATGTGTGCCTATTTACCCTTAATAGGTTGTGACAATCTTTGTCATTACGACCCACTACCCTATGCAGTGCGTCTATTTGAGGTTGGTAAACATTAGGATCCATACGAATAGGCCTTCGTCGATAACGTTCAGCAATCAAGTCCATAACTAACATATAAAGCATGAGAGTAGTATTTACTACTCTCATGAAACATATGGCTGCTACCACAAGGTTACGCCTAAACTTCTTCCTTCGTTCACGTTTAGTTAGTCTTGCCATCTGTATAGCTCAATAAAAAAAAGGTTATTTAACTATTTGGGGTTGCTAAACATTAGAGGAAAACTGTTTTTTGAAAATTCCACCAAACAAAATACACTAACTTAATTAACTGAAAACACAGAAAATTAGGCCCAAACTAGGGCTACCATCAATGGCAAAATTAGGGCAAAATATAAGTACCAAACAAGCTAACAAAGTTTAGATTGAGTCTCAGAAATTAGGGAAAATCGACCACATTTAATCTCAAACAAGATGCGGCTTAAATCGTTTAACCCTGGAAACCCAGATTCATGCTTAGAAATTAGGCCTACGAAACCCACATTCAATCCCAGAAATTAGGGCTACAAAACCCACAACCAATCTCACAAATTAGGGCTACAAAACCCACAACCAATCTCACAAATTAGGGCTACAAAACCCACAACCAATCTCACAAATTAGGGCTACAAAACCCACAACCAATATCAGACATTACAAAAACCAGATTAAATAACATTAACAGATATTCGAGGCACCAAAACCCAGATTCAAACACATATTCAAGCTTCTAACAAACCCAAATTCAATATTGAAACCAACGACCCCCAAAATCGAAATAAAAGCCTTGTAACATATAAATTTGTCAAAATAATCACCATTTTTCATGGAAACCCAGATTTTATTGCAGAAATAGGGCAAAATACGATCGATCTATATCACAAATCGATCTTATCAATGGAGTTAAGCATCATACCTCAGTGAATAGGATGAAGGCGAAGTCGAGATGAGCAGCAAGGAGTCGCACAATTCGAAAATGGCGACGTCCTCTCTCTTCTCTCTTTTTCCTCTTCTCTCCAACAAAACGAAACCCTACTGATTCCCCAGATCCAACGACGTGTACAAGGTGGATTTGCAGGGGTAGAATCGACTGAAAAAACCTCAAATACGCCCGGATTTCTAAACGACAGGGGGTACCCCAGTCGTTCACAAATCTACCCCAGCCATGATTTCGACTCCAAACAGTGAAATAATCGGGGACGAAGAGTTGCAATCCAAACGGCGGAGAAGGGGGTGGGACCAGGATATATAATCAGGGTAGTTATATCCGGGTTCATATCCAGTATCCAAACACCCCGTAAGGGTCTTCACCATGTACTCCCCTTTTTCTTAAAAACACCTGAAATTCCAGTCGCTCTTCATATTTTTTGAAAACACCTAAAAGTCAGATGCTAGTTCAGTTTTCCAAAGCAATCAATGGAGGTGTTTTGGAAGCTTGTGGTCTAGCTATTTCATCCTAAGTACAGACATCGGTGTTCCTACAACAAAAACGAGCGGCCAATATGTTTTAAAGAGATTGTATCTAACACAGGACTTGGCTCATTTTCTGTGTTTTTGTTTGTATTTCGATTCTGTAATTTACGTTTAAATTCTATTCTTGTAGCTGTAAATTCTATTTATGTTATCAATAGAATATGTTCTCAGGATTTCTCAAATTTTCCCAACAAAAATGACAACCACTAGGTTTAGGTTATGGCAAGAAGGGAACCCCAAAATTGAACCCACCTAACCGTTTTGACAAAGGATCAAGCATTGAATTTCCGAAGTACCCCAAAAAAGGGTCTAGCTTCATATTTATGTAGAGCTTGAATATTGGGCACTTTCACTATCTTGGGTTATCGTAATTTTGCTTGTTGCTCAACCATGGAGCATTGCTTTTGGGAACTTCGGAAATTCAATGCTTGATCCTTTGTCTAACTGTTTTTGACGAAGGATCAAGCATTGAATTTCCGACAGTTATACAAAGGATCAAACATTGAATTTCCGAAGTACCCAAAAAAGGGGTCAAGCTTCGTATTTTCGTAGAGCATGAATATTGGGCACTTTCTCTATCTTTGGGTTATCGTAATTTTGCTTGTTGCTCAACCATGGAGCATTGCTGCTGGTCATTGTGAAGATACAGATGAAGACAATGGCAGACACAAGATTTGACTCAAGCAGGGGTCAAATCACGTGTTTTGTGTATTCATAGGAAACAATACTTTCTAATTATTTATCGCACTTGGGAGGTCCGAAGAAGATATGATATTGTGTGTGTGTGTAAGTATGTTTAATTTTATAAAAGCAACCTAAAAAATGATAACTTGAAATTTTATGAATTTTTACCCCACACCAATTGAAATTTTAAGATTTTTTTTTTTTCATTCAAGGAACTTGTGCAGGTCAATTCTATAAAAATTTTCTTAGTTAACCTAAAAAACTAGTATAATACATGAAGATACTTTGAAGTTGTGCAAGCGCCAGAGTCCCCGCTGCACCCCTCAGTACCGCCCCTGGATGAAGAAACAAATGCTATCAGATTGGTGGTCAGTCTTATTTTGGCAAACAAACAAATGCAAGTGGGTCCGAACCGATAAGCATGTTGGAATTGCACGCCAGCATGTGAGAAGTTCGTTAAAGAAAGAGCCGTTTCAATTTGGTTTTCGTTAAAGAAAGAGCCGTTTCAATTTGGTTTTGTTATCCTTCTTCCCTTTTTGTTTTGTTTTGTGTTTCGTAGAACTGCAAGAATATTCATAGAGCCATTTATTTTGTAATATTCGATGTGTATTGTTCATGTAAAATCTTGGATCCTACGAGATTCGCGGATGGTCGTATAAGAAGATCCAATATTGATTTAGTGAAATCCGGGGTGGGTGATGTCCCTTTAGGATAAACTCTACGCATTTGAATCAGCTAAATCGATAGATGACATAATGTCCATACTAAATTTGAGGGCAAACAAAATCAAACTCGGAGATGTTTCCAGGCTACCCCAGCCGTCAAACATTGTCCACCAGTATTATACTCCTACTATCCAACGAAATGGAGTCAACAATTGCCTACACAACCCCTAGAAAAGGACTTCGATCGATTACTGCAGAGTTCTTTTAAACAACCATGACTGATGAGAGATTATAAAATTAATGTCAAACAAATACGAAGTCACATTTTATAATACTCCCGCTCTCCTAATTTATTGGTTTTGTTTTTTTTAAAGATTCCAACTTATTAAGAGAATATTATGATACTCCCTCCGTTCTAATTTACTGCTATTTGGGACCAAAAATTGAGAACGGAGGAAAAGAACTAGAAATTGTCTCGAAAAGTTTTGTTTTAATCCGAATCGTCGAAAACACTTTTGGATAACTAGAATGCCGCGCCACATGATGCAAAGAATTTGTTGCACTGCAGGGTCCATATAAAAAGACCAGAACACAACAAATACATACATACAACACAAATATAAGGATTACGGTAGTAAAATTCAGAATTCCAGTCGAAACTACAAAGCAGCAATTTCTGAGACTGAATTCAAGCCATCTCGTTCTAATACTAATACCCACTGATCTAAAATCACACTTCAATAAAACAACAGCAAATTTAAGATTGTTCGATAAATGCATACAATACTGTAATTTCTAAACAGGGGTTGAATTATGAGCCACAGGGGAGGACGTCCAGACGATATCCTTCAACGCCGGCCGCAGCTCCTTGCTGCAAAACTGGTTGTACTCCAGCGTATCACCACACGATTTCCTCACCTCCACCAATAGAAACGACGGCGTCATGGCGAAAATCTCCGCCGCGATGCCCAGTTTCCCTTTCCTCCCATTTTCCTCCCCCTGCAGCCTCACACTAGTGTTATCCCCACTCTTACTCACACTGAACTTCCCTGCTTTCGCCGCCGCCTCTTCCAGCCGCGACACCACGCCAATCGCCGTTGTCCCCGTTGTAGCGAACCTCAGCTCCTCTTTCTGCTCTCTCTTCTTCTCCTCGAATAACGGCGACAGGTCGAATCCTTCTGATAACGAAATTATGTGAAAAGCATTCAAAGTCTCGATTTCCTTCCCCTTTCCTACGTAAATTTCTTCTTCCTCCTCCTTTAACCTGATAACTTTTGGAATCGACTTCTTAAACCACGACGAATCCATGATTTTCGATGTGGTGATTCGAGTGCTAGGGTTTGGATCTAGCAATTTCGTTATCAATCGACGCGATTCAGTTGAAAACCACTGCGGACACTTGAAATCGCCCTTGTAAATCTTCCTGTACATCGCGACTAGGTTATCGTCCTGAAACGGCAGATATCCGGCCAACAGAACGAATAAAATCACGCCACACGACCAGATGTCCGCCTTAGCGCCGTCGTATCCTTTTTTCCCGATAACCTCCGGCGCCACGTAGGCTGGAGTACCGCACGTGGTGTGGAGGAGTCCGTCGTGTCTGAGATGTTCTGCGAAAGCGCTCAGACCGAAATCGGTCACTTTGAGATTGCCGTCGTCGTCTAGCAAGAGATTTTCTGGCTTCAAATCGCGGTGGTAGACGCCTCGGCTGTGGCAGAAATCAACGGCGGAGATCAGCTGCTGGAAATAGTGCCTCGCCACGTCCTCTTTCAACCGGCCTTTGGCTATTTTGGAGAACAGTTCACCACCGCGCACCAACTCCATGGCAAAGTAGATCTTCGATTTGCTCGCCATAACCTCGTGAAGCTCCACTATATTCGGATGCTTAACCATCTTCATCACAGAAATCTCTCGCTTCACTTGCTCCATCATTCCGACCTTGATCACTTTCTCTTTCCCGACCACCTTCATCGCCACGCTCTTGCCTGAAGCGAGATTCCGCGCGTGGTATACCTTCGCGAACGTCCCGTACCCGAGTAACCGCCCTAGCTCATACTTCCCGTGTAGCACGTTCTTATCGCCGGCCATTTTTCAGTGCCGTCGAGCTCGTAAAATATACTGTAAAGGCTTTTTTTTTATATATATATAAAAAAAAATAGGAGTAAACTACTAAAAGCGATAAAATTAACCGTCCTCGACGTGTTTCCGGTGGCAATTCCGGTCCCCGGCGGATTTCTTGGCCGTGGCTGCGGGATTGGGATTAGCAAACGAAGAAATTCTCATCTCTCTGCATTCCCTAACTGGATCAATCGCCTCTGTTAAAATTTGCTCAACAAAGAGGGCTAATTGGTTCACTCTTTCTGGTTTCGTGGACTGAATAGAGAAGGAGTATTATATATAGGCGGGTTTTGTCTTTTGGGGATTAGGGCTGGAATCGAGTGGCTTGTGTTGATTGTGGTACAGGACAGGTGTCGTGATCTTGTTGAAGAGCGTAATCGGCTGGACGTCCAAGATTATTTTCGAGGACACGTGTAGGATACGGGTAACCGGGTAATTTATGGACTCTGGGAGTCATAATTAACGCGGTAATATCATTTTGGTTGTGACATAAAGTATTTTAAATTATGGTGGAGTGATTTCCCGTTTTTGTAAAAGTGCTTAGCATTTAAAAAAAAAAAAAGGAAAACACCCCTCCCTCTCAAGTTCTCCCTAAGTAGGTGGTTCTTTGGAATTATTCAGGCCGTTGTTTTTTTTTTTTTCCACAAAAATTCAATATTTGACAATTCAGGCCGTTTTTTTTTTCCCCAAAAATTCAATATTTGACAAACCTATTGATATCTGGTCAAATTGATTTTTTTTCATGTATACACTTTTTTGCCAGATCTTACAAGATAACCGATTCAAATTATTGTGATGAAGTGTCACCGGAGCCACTTTTGAGTCGTCTGTAAATAGCCCCTTCCAAAACCCTCCATTAATAAGTTTTTTTCTCTCGAAAAAATACACTACCATTTTAGGGTGCACGCATGTCTCACACACCAACCCATCCACTTTTATTAGGGCTTAGAACTGATATTTAGATCTATGGTATTAGGTGGTTTGAACTATTGCGTCCGTCAATTAATGGAAAGTGTTTGAAAATCATTGAAACTGCTCATATTGCAGAGCTCATCGAGAACTTTAACTGCAATGAAAATGATGTTGCTCGGAGGAGACTGATACTTGATCAGCACAAATGGGTTGGAATCCAATGACATAATGTTTTCATTTAAATGTGCGTGGATCAAGTACCGATTGGTATCTCATCAACATATTTTTGGTGTTGTGGAAGTTCTCGACGAGATCTACAACATGAGAAATTTTCGATCATTGTTGTGTACTTGGGTTGAGCTCACAAAATTGCAAACTACACAAGGATAATTGGACAGAACCAAACTGGGAAGGATCTAATTATTTGTAATGCCTCTCTCACATGGTGTGAGACTTACAAATACATGAGTCCCACTTGAAAATTTTTCAACCGGTAACGTGGTAGAAATGATTAAACCAAATGAAGATTACCAAGTGGGGAAGAAACATGCCAATTATTGGAATAAAGTAAAGGATTTTAGGTCGAGGGATTCTTAAATACGTAGTAATCATCTACTTTAAAAGTTAAAGAGAATTATTGGAGTAAAATATAGGAATAATAGGATTGTAGTTCCGGTGACTCATAAAATAATGATCATCTAGAAATTATCTCTATTCCATAGTAAAAAATAATAATAATTTTTATTTTCCTAAATGTATTTTAAAATTTATCTTCTAATCTGTTTTATAATTTTTCCTATATAATTATATAAATAACTTCCGGGAAAAATACTTAACTATTTTAGGGAACCTGGGTCTTTGTTATGCACCTAGTGCGCTGCATCGTACATCGCAACATCTCAATCGTCTAATAGTATTTTTAATGATTTGGATTTGCAGACGCTCTCTTACAAGTTAGAAAGCTTTAGCGAATCCCAACCATTAATTTCTGATAGGGACAACAGTGATGTGCACCGCACAGTACAACACATTAGGTGCATAGCAAGCCCCCCACTTGTATTTTAGGCCCAACTCAACCCGATTCATTTAAGGTTTTGAACTAATGTTTAGGTCCATCGCATTGTGTGGGTTGAGCTATTGAGCCCGACAATTAATGAAACAGGTTTGAAAATTGCAATTATAATCCATTGGGGTCCGATCCGGCCTGACCCGTATGAGATATTTTCTGTTGCTTTTCATTTTTTTTTCTAGCAATTATGAAAATACTCCCTCCATCCCAATTTTATAGTTCCTCGTTCTATCCTAACTAGATAAAAAAACGATTATATCATTCAATCGGTAATACATTTTATATGCAATATGGATCTTATTTGATAGATCTTGATTTAGTTTAAAAAACAAAGTGTTCAAAATCACCTAAAACATTGTAGATTATAAGATATAACACTTTGAAAAGTGGCACGAACTTCTAAAATAAACTATAAAATTGGAACGGAGGGAGTAATTAGAAACAAAACTGTGCATAAATTACCACGTTACCGACAAAATGGAGGTGAATTTTCATTGCAATGCCAACGACCCCTCTTTTTCTACCACGTAAAATTTTCTATTTTCATCTTTCCACGCGCTAATTGCTTAAGCACTAAATTTATGTATCTGAAGCATGGATCTACTACTACCTAGAGAGTTTCTCTCTCTAAAAGTTAGATCCCCATACGGTTTTATCCCTTCCTTGCCGGCACTCCCTTTTTCCGGCCTTCTTCTTCCTTTTCTCGCCTTGATTCTTACCATTCTCACATCCTTTCGCCTCCTTTTTTTTATCCATTTAAGCTCTTGAGGGGTGGGGCTGCTGCCTCCCCACCCTAACCCTCCTCTTCCTAGTTCTTTGGCTGGAACGTCAACCCATGGCCGTCTATCATCTCCTTGTTCATATCATCAAACCCCATATCTATAACCTACACCGCCATACCCCAGATCTATAGCCTACCCACCTGAACCTCCACCTCTCCTCCGTCCCTTTCCGTTTTTTCCCTCTTTATGTCGGGATGGTTGAGACGACGATGGGTTGAATTTGGGTATCCTTGCCCCCCTCCAGCTAATAAAGTTCTCTAATGCCATGGGTGGCGACTAAGGGAGCTAAGCTTTGTCCGGAGAAGCGACTGGTTGGTTAACTCGTGGAGACTCGCTGCGACTCGGAGCAATTCATTGAGGTGACTTGATGGTTCTCAGATGGTACTAGTTTCTTTTGGGTTATTTGAATCAGTTTGGTAGTTTTGATTTTGTTGAACTCAGTGTGTGACTCGGGTTTACATATGTTGTCTAAGTCCA
Source organism: Vaccinium macrocarpon (assembly GCA_022606695.1). NCBI lineage: Eukaryota > Viridiplantae > Streptophyta > Magnoliopsida > Ericales > Ericaceae > Vaccinium > Vaccinium macrocarpon. The sequence goes on along the minus strand of CM040171.1, from coordinate 1,589,455 downwards.
GAATTAGCTGGTTTGCCTTCTTTCTGAGTCCAGTTTTGCTAGTTTTCTTTTTTGTTTCGTTTTGTTGGTTTTTGTTTGATTACATTTGCACTGTGTTGAGTAATGGATTGAGCTGGGTTCCCTTGTGGTGTTCTACTACTAGCATTTGATAGGAATCATAGTCCCATCCCGAAGATGTTGGGTCTGCTCCGGCAGGTGTGTTCGAGTGCCGGTAGCCTTTGAAAGCTTAACCAAGCTGTGCACATTTCAATTGTTAGTGGTTTTGGTGTCTTTCATGTCATTTGATGTAATTGTTGCCGGATGGCGTTGATATAAAATTCTTGACTTACTTTAAAAAAAAAAAAACTTTCCACGAGCTAGTGACTCGGGCAGATATTTGATCCATTAGTGCGACCCAAAAGTGATACTTGGGTGTTTGGGAGCTTATTTTCACAATAGAACAAGGAACAAACATATCTGGACGGATGGAGTACATTTTTCTACAAAAAGGTTTAATTAGGTTAAGTTCTCTAATGGATTTTATCAAAATTTGATTTTATCCATTCGTGAAGATATTAGATAAAATCTGTGGATTTTTGCATTAAAAAATCTACAAATTTAATTAAATGTCTTCACGAATAGATAAAATCAAGAAGTAGATTTTATCAAAATGTTGATAAAATCCATTAAAGAACTTAGCCTTATTAAAAGAAGAACAGATGACTTCTTCTGAACTGGAAGTAGAAAGTCAAGAGTGTTATGATCCATTATCCTTCACGGGTTATATGGAAATTGCTAGGCCAACTGGACGTACATTAATATTAGGAACTAGTCAATTGGTACCGACCACATACTAATCAGCATCGGAGATCCCATTGTGGACTCATTTAGAATTTGATTTTGATCTAGCTCATAGGGCCGTCCAATTGCATCGGTTCCTCAAATGTCCATTCGGAATTTGATTTTGAAATGGATGAATGATTCGGATTAATCATCAACGGAGTCTCCGATACCGTCTGTATCTGTACATGATCAGTACAAGAGTGGTGGTCGGTACTTGTATTTCCATAATATTAGACTTATATGGCCTATTGAGCGCGTGCTGAAATAGTACTCCAATGAAGAAGATTCATGCTTGGCGTTAGTCAAATACAGCTAACCCACAACATCCACTTCTATGGCGGCGCAACAACCTCGTGAATCGGGCACCACCAATGACCCCCCTATCCTAGAGCCACCGGATTATCGGTTCCTCGAGCACTGCTACGTACACAAAAAGGGTACCCAGAATTAACTCCGAATTGAAAAATCAACGGCTCAGATTCATTTTCAAAATCAACGGCCTAGATTCTTTCCAAATGAATCTGGGCCGTTGATTTTTGCAATTCGGGGTCAATTCTGGATACCCTTTCTGAGTACCCAGACTTACTGCAATTCCACTCGCATTGCAATTACTCTATTTACTAAACATTTTTTGTGACACTGCATGTAGATAGTAGACCACTGACTCATTACCTTGATTTGATTCATTAGCTATATCGTATGACAAAAGATGCTTAAGCCTGCATACTAGTAGTTCTTTAAATAGTTTTTTATATGTCCAAAATCACTCATGTAAACTTCTAATGTGGAACTAAACACTCTCTATCTACAAATATGGGGTATTACAATTATTCCTTTTTGTTTGACAGTCAAGTTATCCAAACTTGCAGACAACTCATCTAATATCTTCTTGGTCCGGTCAAAGACAAATCATTCACGTCAGGACTAGAAAAATTCACAAGAAATTACTTTTTGAGGCATGACTCCAAGAATAAAACCCTAGTCAATTGTGTGGAGAGCAAACCCACTAAGCAATCGGGGTAACCCTTGCCTTGGAGCTTATATTTAAGGAAAAAATGGGGTTTTTTTGTGTTGCAAATTTTTTTTGGAAAATCCGATCCGTCCAATGTGTTCAGAAGGTGTTTTCTAGGGTCGACACGAGAAATCTTCAAAAAAAAAATACCGGGAAGGGCTTGATCCAAGCAGTTTTTGCAAAAACTGTATTTATATATTTTTCGCTAAAACTTTGGATCAAGCCCCTTTTTTTTTTTTAAGATATTCCGCTAGGCCCTTGAAAACACCTTCAAACACACGGACGGATCGGATAAATCAAAAAATATTTGGATCATGAGGTCCGAAAATTAAAAGTCCGGATTAGAAGTTTACCCCATATATATATATATATATATATATATATATATATATATATATATATATATATTGGATTTTCTAGTCCACACTCTCGGATTTAAGGGGAAAATGGGATTTTTTTGTGTTGCAAATTTTTTTTGGAAAATCCGATCCGTCCAATGTGTTCAGAAGGTGTTTTCTAGGGTCCATGCAAGAAATCTTTAAAAAAATATCGGGGAAAGCTGATCCAAAGCAGTTTTCGCAAAAAAGCGTATTTATATATTTTTTAAAACCGCCTTTGGATCAAGCCCTTCCCGGTGGTTTTTTTAAAGATATTCCGCTAGGGCCCCTGAAAACACCTCCTGAACACATTGGACGGATCGGATCGTCAAAAAAATATTTGGATCATGAGGTCCGGAAATTAAAAGTCCGGATTAGAAGTGAACCCATATATTCATGTGAGCAATCTTCATAAAAAAAATACCGGGAAGGGCTTGATCTAAGTAGTTTTCGCAAAATATATATATTTACATTTTTTACGAAAACTGCTTGGATCAAGCCCTTCCCGGTATTTGTTTTTGAAGATTTGTCTCATGAACTCTAGAAAATACCTTCTGAACACATTGGACGGATTGGATTTTTCAAAAAAAAATTGCAACACAAAAAAACCCCATTTTTTCCTTAAATCCGGGAGTGTGGATAAGAAGTTTTACCCATATATATATATATATATATATATATATATATATATATATATATATATATATATATATATATATATATATATATATATATATATATCATCTTGCATAATGGAACCACGAAAAAAATGTTTGAGAGCAGGGACGGATGTAAGATTCAAGTGTGGGTGCATGAAACACTATAATAAAAAAAATTTTGGACTGGCGAACTTATATAGTTGCAAATTAGTATTTTAAAAATCACTACCATATTTATATGAAATTTTAAAACTTGGGTAAGACGGTTGCCTGGGCTAGCCTGCCCGTTTTCCGTCCTTGTTTGAGAGTAGAGTTTTTCCTTGTTAATGTTGAGTTGGCTTCTAGTGTGACATTTTCTTGTTCATGTACTGGTCCCATGTTTCTTTGTGTGTTAGTCTTTCACAAAATTACATTCTATTCCAGGACAGAGATTTCAAAGTTTTATCAAATCTCAATTGTGGTCCAGGACAAGGATTTGAGTCATAAATGTGCAAAAACCCTCATAGAGTTTGAATAAGATCATAGGATCTCAATTATGATCATATGTTCTATGATGTTTTTATGTTGGTTATTCAAACTCTTCATTTTGCCATCTTGTGTAAGTTATACATGTAAAAGATAAAGTTGATTAAAAATTGGTTGCTATGTGAATTAACATATTTGTGTTCGAGGAAAATACATGATCAAATGATAATTATGATCTTCTTTCTTTTCAAGGCCCGTCATTTTTTGATTGAGAGAAATACTATATCATATACTCCTATTCATTTAGGCATGCACTTTCCAATGTTAGATTTTGAAGTATGATTCATGCAACTTGACTAAACATGAAACGACTTGAATTATTTACACTAGAACATGACGAACTTAAGAGTACAAGAAATTAAACCGTTACAGGCACTTGATAAACGTTGTTAAAGACCCGTAAAACACAAGAATAAATACGTAGACGTTTTTTGCCACGCATCAGTAACATGGCCTTTGTCTTATGGTTGTGGTGCTTTATTGTATTTCCGGGACTAAACCTAGACATCCCCTAACGGCTAATACTATCCAGAAAACAAAATTACCTAAAACAATCCAGTAATACTAGAGTTACACACTTTCAACTACACAAACCATACACCTTCTCCCACGTGGGACTCACAGTGGACCCCACTACATATGAGAAGGTGTGTAATTGTGTGTAGTTGAAAGTGTGTGGCTCTATCACTATTGAAAACAATCCGCTAGTGGTAGTACCAAATTCTCCTTATAATTGGATGTATAAAGTTCAATTAATTAGGCGACCTTTTCGGCCACGATTGTTTGGAGGATAAAAGGATAAACATAGATTAAATTGCGGGCCCATACGTCACATCTTGAATACCAAATCCCTCTAATTCTCCATTAAGTGGCTCAGCATAGACAAGTTAGATAGATCAATAATAGCTCTTATTGGGTCATTTGTCTCAGAGAGTGGATTGATTGTCCCTTGTCCCCACCTAAAAGCCTCACAAACAATTGGCCTTTTTTTATTCTGGCTCAGTATCACGAACAATTGGCTTGACTATCGTCCCAATCCCAAGTAGGACCAGTACAACAACCTATAGATATACGTGTGGTGCACATACATCTGGTTGAGCCAGGTTCCGATTAGACTTAAATTAGATAATAATGAGAATTGTATTTGTCCAAACATGTCCAACAAACTCAATTATTTTTTTAATCAATCATAACATTCACAAATTAGAATTTACAACCGCCATAGTTATAGGTAAAGTTCTAATTTTCATAAAAATATTGAAGTAAAGAATTGTTTAAAGGAAAGAGTAGAAATTGAATAATAAGAAGACAAAGATAACAGGAATGTGCCATTTTAAGAAAGAAAAACTTTAAAGAGTTAGGACTTATTGCGGTAACAACATATATATACTATTAAAATAAAAATATTATATTAGTCGGGCTGGATCTCAAAAGATTTTGTCAAACCTAGCCCCTTTAGTAAAAGAGCTTAAAATCTTAATACAGTCAACTCTATGATCTTAAATATTTATCTTGAACCCTAAAAGAAATAGGTTGGGCTGGGTGGACTTTTGAGACAATGTGCAACCCTAGTTGTACTTGTACATTACATCTTTATGGATCTAGCTCCTCTCCAGTAATGGGAGAGGAGCTTCCCGTCCAGTCCCTCCTTTTTCGGGCTCATACTGGGCTCATGCATATCAATAATCCAAATTGTTCAATTCCTAGATCTCGTCAAATATTTCAACCATGAAAAAAAATGTGTTGATCGTATACTTTTTGATAACTAATTGGATCACATTATAATCCTGAAAACAATGTACTCGATAAAAATCACTTTTCCCCTCTTTTTTCAAGATAAATGCTTTTAGATCAAGCATCAAACAATACCTGATCGACACGAATTTTTGCACGGTTAAAGTAATCGACAAGATCTACGAATTTTCAAAGTACTATATAAAAATCACTTTTCTCTATTTTTTTTCCAGATAAATGCTTTTGGATCAGGCATCAAACAGTATCCAAACTACACAATTTTTTGCATAGTTGAATTATTGAGATCTATGTAATTTACGATTTCGATGATAATTGATATGAGTCCGGTATAAGCCCGACTTGACGGGGAGCTACTCTCCCATTACCATTACGGGAAAAAGGCCACATCCTTTATATTTAGTTTAGGCCTCGAAAAGACAAGTTAGAATCGGCCTTGCCAGTTCAAAATATCTTAGGAAATGTACTTATAAACACTGTGTTTGGTTTATAGTTTTAGTTTGGTTTTGATGATGTAAGCAGGTGTAATAAGTGGAGAGAGATAAAGAGAGAAATAAGAGAAATGATGATGTCATCAAAACCAAAACTGACTCAAAACTTGTTAACGAACATGACCTTTATGTTCTTGGTTAGGAAACGTACTAAAGCCTAAACCATAAATATAAGCAAATCTTACACAGCCTCCTCCACATTAAAACCTTGTTTATTAAATTCTTCAGATTCAGAATTTCAATTAACATATGGTTTAGATCTTTCATCGTAAGAAACATATTAATCTTTTTATTATTTTTTATTTTCTCTTTAACTTTTGGCTCTAATATGGGTATAAAGGAACATAAAATTATTTTTGAACATATGGTGGATTAAAGTCCACAGTTTCAGTAGAAGTGCCGCGGGAAAACCAGCGATGATGAGAAAATGAATCCGAATTCCTAATGATTAGATTTTGAAACTGCAAACACGCATGGTAAGTGACGTATTGGCAACTGGCAAGTGGGCAATACAAGCCAATTCTACTTGTCTAATAATATCTTCGTTGGGTAAGTTTTTGAATAGATTTTATTAAAATTTGATAAAATTAAGCCTTTGATTTTATTCATTCATGGAGAGAGTTGATAAAATTTTAGATTTTTTCACACGAATAGATAAAATTAAAGGCTTAATTTTATCAAATCTTGATAAAATTCATTAAAAAACTCACCTATTATGATATGAAAGTCAATAATAATGGTAGGAAACAAACAAAAGTGTAACATATGTGCCCAAATAATTATTCGCAACACATACTGGAATACTGTACACTTCAATGTATTATTGTTCATTACTTTCACTATCCTAAATTATATATCTTTTTTTACTAACGGTGTATTTTTACACGCAAAAAAATATCCCTGATTACCAAAAAAATCGAATAATTTCAGATGGAGGGAATATTATTTTCTCTCATATACATGTGTACATGTAGGCCTCGTTTGATTCAGGTATTAAGTACCTGAGATTGGACTATTTGTATCCAATTCCACACTATCCCTTGTTTGGTTCCAAAAAAATGACATGGGATTAACAATCTCGGTACAATTTTAGTCAAATACGGGGGGTATTGTGTAATACCAGGGGGGTTGAGACTAAATAAGGCCGGATAAGTTTCTCACTACTTTGTCGGGTGATATTTACAAAGTTGTCATCCTATCGATAGGAGAATTGGTCCTATCGATAGGACATGGATCAGTCTCGCCAATTTTTGTGAAGCAGTGAATTCCTATCGATAGGAGATAACTCCTATCAATAGGATCTGGGTTTTTCAGTCAAATTTTGTACCCAACCAAGTTAAGACTTAGGGGATTTTTGGACATTTCAATTGTAACTTTGGGACTATAAAAGGCCCCAAACTTCAGAAAATTAGTTCTCACACTTTCACCTTCTCTCTTTACCTCCCTTCTTCTTCCTCACCCATTTTCTCTACCTTCTCTCTAGAAATTAGTTGTCAATCTTCATGAACCAAGGCTAAGGCCTTCATTAAACATGACATGATCAAAACAAGGCACACTAAACGTTGGAGTAATCATTCCATTGCAAGTTGGTTCCAATATTCAACCTCAAATTTTATAAGTTCTCCAATGGAAAGCTAACCATGAGAAATTTAATAAATAAAAAAAAAAATTAAAGACAGAAAATGTGCAATTATCTTGAAATTAAATACAAGACATAACAATATTTTCAATTAATCTGTCGGAGAGAGAGAGAGAGAGAGAGTCTTGAAATTAATCCCGAAACGTAGTTTAGGGAACCAAATATGAGATTGGCTAAAATATGGGATATCCTAATGCTAATCCTACATGAATCAAACAGGGGATTGTGTGAGATTCAGTACTAAATTAGTCTCAACACAAATAGTCCAGGACTATTAATCCCAAATGTTTTAGTCCGCGAATCAAACGAGACCGTAATACATTATTACAATAATATATAAAGAGGGAGAGGGTGGACGAAAAAATTGGTCCATGGCACCTGATGAAATGACCATTTTATCCCTCCAGCTATGCTTCAGCCTAATTTTTTTGCTTTTACCCCTCCACGTGTTCACTACGTTTTATCCCTCCAGCTTTGCCATTGTTTGGTATTGTTTTGCTGTACTCGTCTACATGTTTCTAGATAGGCCAGGCTATGGGGAGTGTAATGGAAATATCATTCACAGTGCCTCTAGCACATCGGGTGCAAACAAGAAATGACAAAAATTACGTCCCAATTAAAGCTTGGTTTTTCATTTACTCAAATGGACATTTGATAAATATATGTCCAGATTTATTGTAGATAAAATCATCTCTCCACTTTATTTGCTAAAATCAACCACTTGATTTTTTGAGATTTTCATTTTAATAAATGGAAAACCAAGCCTAAGACTTGTAAGGGCATCCTCATCAACTCTCATACTTTAGCTTAAAAGTTAAAGTAGAGAGTCAATCCCCTAAAAACGCACCAAAATCAGCCTCTTTATATTCACTCACCAATTTATTTGTGCTACAGTTCCTACTCAAATTTGAGTAGGCATTATTCACGTTACCATTTTGATTTTACTCCCTCCGTCCCAATTTTATAGTTCCTTTTGGGAGCTTGTGTCACTTTTTAAAGTGTTATATCTTATAATTTACAATATTTTAGGTAATTTTGAACACTTTGTTTATTAGATTAAATCAAGATCTATCAAACAAGATCCATATTGTATATAAAATGTATTACCGATTGAAAGATATTGCCTCTGTCCCAATTTTATAGTTTTTTTTTGGAGTTCATGCCACTTTTCAAAGTGTTATATCTTACAATCTACAATGTTTTAGGTGATTTTGAACACTTTGTTTATTAGATTAAATCAAGATCTATCAAACAAGATCCATATTGCATATAAAATGTATTACTGATTGAAAGATATAATCATTTTTTTATCCGGTTAAGATAGAACGAAAGACCATAAAATTGGGACGGAGGGAGTATAATCGTTTTTTTATCCAGTTAGGTACTATTAGTACTACTTCACTTTCCAAAAACATCTCCCCAGGCGGGTAATTAGCTTTTGGGGGGACTCTTTTTTTTTTTTTAATAGATTTAAGGAGAATAGTTTAATATAATAAAGTTAAAATATAGAGTCTAATTTTGTGAGTTTTTGATAAAATGACTTGCTAATTTATAAAAATTATTTTTTAAGTTAAATTTGATAATAAAAAAAATTTGATTCTCTTGATAAGGATGCGCTAAGCCCTTCGAGAGAGCCGTGTCAATGCTAGATAAAAATAACATATATTCAAAGATAAGTCAAATCTTGTATACCATTCGGAAATATATATCACTTAGAATTTTTAGTTGGTGTCAAAAATAATTTATGAAAATATCTTACTTTTTTATTATTATTTAAACATTGACACAATTAGCCAAAAACAACTACTATTTAAATAGGGATGGAGAGAATACCATCATAAAAATTAAAATGAAATAGAAATTTGAAAAATGGAGACTGCTAGGGGCACCGACCCCCTAGGTACCGAAATTGTACAAATCAGCATGCGGGATCCACTTTCGGTTCCCACTTTCTGAGTACCGGCCTCTGCAAAAAAATCTACTCAATTTGATATGCGTAAGTGCTTGAAAGTTTATCGTTTGAAAAATACTATAATGGTGTATGAATTTGTAATTTACTTTCAAATAGGCTTGGTGTTTTCATCTTTTGGAATCAGGAAAAAAAGTAGAGAGATCAGATATTAAGAGGAGTTTGGGCCAGTTTTACGTTCCATATTATTTTCTTCGTTCTTCTTTGTCTCGAGTCTTCTTAAAAAATTTGGACAATATTTTACGCATCATTAATTCAAGTCAAAAGAGTTAAAAACTCATTGAACAATGAAAATAAATTGTTTAAGTTAAGTTCGGGAAAGTTTAAAAAATAAGATCGTTTTCATGAATCTTTTACTTTTAAATTGATCGAGAGGAACCTTATGCGAAAATCAAAACAACATTGAGTTCAAGCGGATAAAAAATAGTCATAAAATCGCACAAAAATTAGGATAAGGTAATATTCAAGTTGGACCGTGCGTAGTAAGTTTGGTGGGGATGGAAGGGTTGGTTTGGGTGAATTGAAAAAACTAGTTTTTTGGGTTTTGTCCTTATTCAATTTTTTTTTTTGCATTTGTTGGTTTTTGGTCGATTTTTTTGTGGTTTCTTGGCTTGTCTCGACGAGAGGAATCTAAAAAGTATAAAATTATTAGTCAGTCTTAAATTTTTGTGAATAAAGACGAAAAATAATCCAAATTTATTCCTCTCGTCGAGACAAACCAAGAAACCACAAAAAATCGACCGAAAACTAATAAATGCAAATTTGTTTTGAATAAGGACAAAACTAAAAAACCAAAAACCAATTTTCCCAATTCACCCAAACCAGCCCTAAGAGAAAGATGGAAGAGTAGTTCAGCATAACATGCACTGTGTACATGTTAGTAAATATCATGAATTTTGCAAATAAGTTAGACATAGATCAAGTACTTAAGTTCTCCAGTTGAGATATTTTTTATCAGGTGTAAAACGAAAAATTATTTTAAACTCAGTGACGTGAAATTCTTTTATGAAATTTTGATATACAATTTTATATTCATTTTCACTCACACCTTAAACTGCAAAAAATTAATTGCATTGGGCCTAATTAATTTTGCACGCCTTGCGCACATCCTCTTCACTAGTTCCAAATATAGAGGAATAACTCTTTGGTATATCCCGAACACTTGATACTCTGTAAAATTACAATTGTAAGCTATAATTTCAAACTCGGGGACTCTGCCATTCCTTAATGATGGCAGGGCCTGCCGACGCAATCTCCACCATCCAATGTGTTTTGGGCGATCCAAATTTGGGGGGTGCCAAATGATGTTTTGGGTATTTTTAACTCCCCCAAATCTGAACTATCTAGAATACGTTTGGACGGCCGAGATTGGTCAATAGGCCTTGCCATACCTACGGGAGGCAGAGTGCCCGGATATACTCGAACTTTTGATACCAATGGTGGTACTCATGAGCTTTCTAAATGAAACCCGAGTCCAGACAGTCCATTTGCGGCTCCGCGAGCTTATCCTAATTTTCTTTCATGATTTAAGCTGTTCACTCATAAGACCATGACTAATTAAGATTATTTATTAATGAATAATTGGATCAAATATTAATGTTATGAAATTTAATTGTGCTGTATCCTAATGGTAATAATTAGGGGTTTAGTCAATAAAACATGATCAGAAGTTACAAGACCCCTCCAGTGAAGAAGACATAATAAGAAAGCAACCCCAGCTAGTTCTGACCTTAGTCATGCATTTGCTTCGGATCCAGTACAACAAACTTGGACATCGACATTTGTTGTATTGTCGTTCGTCCACCCAAACGCTGAAACTGACATGCTTCATTTTCGATCTGTGAGCAGCTGCCACGCACATAAAAATCAGAATCTCACATCAATCAAAGAGACTGAATTTAAGATTCAGCTCTACAAGATTGATAGCTGTCCACATGGTTGATCACTGTGTTCCACGTAGCCCCAAGCAACGAGGTGAATTTAGGGGTGCTTTGGCTAAATTTGGTTTTTTGGTTTATTGGATTATTTGGTTTTGTCCTTATTCAAATTTTTTTTGCATTTGTTAGTTTTCGGTCGATTTTTTGAGGTTTCTTGGCTTGTCTCGACGAGAGGAATCTAAAAAGTATAAAATTATTAGCCAAACTTAAAGTTTTGTGAATAAAGACAAAAATAAACCAAATTGGATTATTGGTTTTTGGTTTTTTGGTTTATTTTTGTCTTTATTCACAAAACTTTAAGTTTGGCTAATAATTTTATACTTTTTAGATTCCTCTCGTCGAGACAAGCCAAGAAACCTCAAAAAATCAACCGAAAACTAACAAATGCAAAAAAAAATTAAATAAGGACAAAATCAAATAATCCAATAAACCAAAAAACCAAATTTAGCCAAACTCCCCCTTAATTTACTTCTTGTTGATAGCAACTAACTTTTGATCAGTTGAAGAGATATCCTTCCCACATGCATGGAAGAATGGTAGTTGAAGAGTTAACGTCAAGGTTTCCGAAATCGTCCGCTAGGTTTTTGGCCCTTCTGATATTATTCCACTTACACCCTAGTATCTGATGGCGGATTCAGAAATTTAACTAAGCAGGGACACCTTATTAATCATAATCGTAAATTTTTTTTCTTAGTCAAGATTTTGCTAAATTAAAACATTCATCATTGACTATAAAATTTATAATGCACAATATTTATTAAAAAAAATTTTAAAAATAGGAAACAATCTTAGACAAATATTTTAGAATATGATTTACATTGATATTGACATGTCTTCAGAATGATCAATATGGTTTTATTGATGACTTTTTAAAATATGTTTTATCCACGATGGTTAAAAAAAACAAGAGATTAATATTCAAATAAACAAACAATTTATAAATCAATAATTATAAATGAATCAATCAACGAAAGTTTAAAAAGAAAATTAATTCTACATTTTTATTTTTGAGATATATGTAAGCGTCTATGTTAAATATAGCATTGTATTACATAACCATGCCAAAGATAAAATATGGAGTAATAATAATCTTTTTAGTTTTCAGCAGGGGCACTTGAATCCGTCCCTGTTGGTGAGATTAAAAAAATCACATGTGTATCGACTAATTTCCGTTACATAACCATTCATTTCCGGTTCACGTTTGTTCCCAAGGGCAAAACTCAAGAGAGGCTAAGGTGGGATATAGCCTAGGTGAAGTGTAAAAAGTGTGTGTGTGTGTGTGTGTGTGTGTGTGTGTGTGTGTGTGTGTGTGTGTTGGGGGAATCATATCTAAAATTTTATTCGACCTCATAATTCATATTTTCGGTATAGCCCAATCCATTCTAAGGCTAGATTTGGCTAAATTGAAAAAATTAATTTTTTTGTTTTTTTCGTTTTGTCCTTATTCAAATTTATTTTGCATTTGTTAGTTTTAGGTCGATTGTTTTACATGGTGGGGGCCACCTCTAGAATTTGCACGAGGAACCTGAATTAGGGGTGCTCAAACCCGGCCCATTAATAATCTAGCTTCATTTAATATGCCCAAGCCCGACCCAATTAGAATTTTAATTTTCCAAGCCCGTCCAACAAGCCTATTTATTTTTCTAAAGTATGGCATCACAAATATAATTAATCAACCATAGCAATCACAATAATAATTCACAACCGTAATAATATACTTAAAGTTCTATGTTCTCCCCAAAATATTAAAAACTGACCCATAAATTAAAGTGCTCTAAAAGATGGAACTCTAACATGTGAAAAGGTCTCGGGAGTATCTCTCTTTAAATTCACACTTTTTCACAGAGCACAATAAAAATAAAAGGGAAAAAAAACTATGAGTTATTATTATAAGACAGTAGTTTAACGGGTAAAAAAAACTTCAAAATTTTCTTAACAAATTGCTATTACTTTAAAGATATTCTATATATAGGTAGTACCTAACATTTGTCTTCAACAATATCAATTTCATCAAGAAAAGCAAACCCTAAGCAGCTAGATTTCAGCTATAACATATACATATATGCATATAGTATTAAAATAAAAATATTATTTAAATCGGACCGGGTCAGGCTGGGTCTTAGAAGAATTTCCCAAGCCTGGCCCAATTAGTAAATGGGCTTAAAATCTCAACCCAGTCCGGCCCTATGAGCCTAAATATTTTTTCCAAACCCTAAAAAAATCGAGCTGGGTGGGCTATCGGACCAGTGTGCACCTCTAACCTGAATCCATGTGGAGGAGCAAAGAGATGTGCAGAGCTAAGTGCCAAACTATGGCCACCTAGGGAAAGTTTTGGGTCAATGCAACGAGGACGTGGAGATTGCGAGGATCCATCTTTGGAGAATTGTCCCATATCGGTCAAATGTGGGACGTTGGTATGTCATATAATGGGTCACGTCGAGCTTCTGTATAACTTGAGATTAACTTTTTAAGCCATGTGGTTAAGTTAAGAGTTAGCAAGTGAGTTAGCTTGGGTCGTTACACCGCGCTTATTTGTTACTGCAAATACTCGGAGGGGCATGTGGGTAGCTAGATTGCCCATTGTTTGACATGAAATTTTAAAAGCTTTCAGCATATAATCTATACGGGCGTGTTTTTAATTAAGGATTTCTGGAGGAACTTATAGGAAGGAAATTAAGAATGATGTAAAAATAAATGGTAGATGAATCCCGCTGTCGGTTCCTTATCCAAATGTGTGAATAAAACCCTAGCCATCTTCTCTATTCCGCCCCCCAAGCTTCACCACCGTCATCCGCGGGGGAGGGGAGAGCTTTACCTTTGATGGGTGTTTTCCTTCCTCCCAAATTTCATGCGTTCTGTAACACTCGTATCAAGTGAGGTCTTTTCTCTCGATCGAAGGGCCGTTTCGGCTTTCAACATCCGATGGCAAACCCAATCGATGCATTATCGAGAGGGTGTCGTCGGTCTCGTGTGCTGAAGCCATGGCATTCAGGAACTTTGATTCATTTGGTTAATAAGTGGTCTTGCCCTGAGAAAGTGGAAGTTATCATCGAATATATTCGCCGAGAAGCTGATACGTTCAATACAGTATTGTTACGCTCTTTTTTACATCAATGAAAGTTTTCTAGCTACCATGTTGACAAAAGCAAAAACAAACAAACAAAAAAAGGGAAGCGAAATTGGTTTGAAATTATACTAGGTGGCTGGGAAGAGGACTGGTAGTTTGGAAAAGCATTACCGGACTAGTAGAGGATATCGTTAAACAGATTGATTGAAAAGCACTACATGTACCACAAAAACGATGACCGGGTCACAAAAGCAAATCCTAGAATCTTTATCAAGGACTACTTTGTAGATAATTTCCAACTTCTCAGCAAGTGGCTTCTACAAATTCCGATCATGATTCACTCATCAACCAATTATCTTTAGACAGATTAATGAAGCAATCACCAATGTAAGGTCGACGGGAAAAGACAAAAGAAAATATCAAGAAGCTCACACATCATACATTGAACCACAGAAACACGTATGGGTTAGGGGAAAGATCTCCTCAATATTGGGTTGTAGTTTTTATTTTTATTAGTGGCAGTGGAATTAATATTAGGTAGCTGTTGTTAAACCAGGTCGAATACTATATGGAATGAGCGGAGTTGCAGAAAATATAGCTTTCTGTCATTGTAAAGTGGTCCGGAAGAGGGGCAGTCTTGTGTGTAAGCATAGCATTTCTGGTCGAACCTGCCCAACCCAACTAAGAAGAAGCGAACCTGACAGACACATCTTTTTCTCTACAATTTTAGTTCAAATAATGACAGATTTTTTTTGTTAGGATTTATATACGATAGTGGTTTGATTGACGCACACCGACTAAAAAAATCCTTTAGATCCCAAGACTCCTAACCAATGTGAGATTAAGCATGGATGTAGCCAGAGAGAGGCCAATAGAAGCAGTTGCCCTTGAAAAAAAAATCCTCTAATATTGTATAGGGAAAAAAAATACTTAGGAATTATATAGGTTTGTACTTGCAAAGAATTTTGGAATTATATAGACTTGCCACAACAAAGTATTTTAGAAAAAAAAAAAATTGTCATTGCATGTATAGTGTAATTTCTAATTCCATCCCTGAGATTAAGCACTTGATCTAGTCTCTATCACTCCCAAATATGAGGTATTACAATTAACCTAGCCAGGACCGGACAAAAGAAAACCTAGAATCATGAGGACTATTTAGTCTATAGGTCCAACTTCTCTACGAAGTATATATGGGTTGCTGAGAATATATATATATGTAATGATTCTTTCATCAATCAACTTTTCAAGCTAACACATAGTAACAAATAAAACAAGGGATACAAGAATCGAAATATATCTTTGATGACCGGATGTTTGGGTCATAAACGAATTTACCGAGCAAGGGTCATCTCATATGTCTAATGTGATCATGTGTGTGATGCTATGAACTCATTACAGTTAACTTAAATAACTACCGTAGTTAATTTAATGGATTTTTTTGTGTGTATCTTTAGAATCAATTGGAAGTATTCTCATTTTCATAATTTCATGTATGTGTTTTGGTACATGATAACTTGTCTGTTGGTAGAAGCCAATGATCACAAGACACAGCTTCCACCACACTATTTTTGAAGTGATTTAGCACTAAAAATAAACAAACCATATCGTTTCAGCTTAAAAACAAAACGAATACTAGCTATTTTCAGTTTAAAAACAAAAAGAATACTACATTTGTTTCATAAACCCTCGTTGGATCGATAGATGACAATGATTAGAGAGCGAATCTCGCATTACAAAAAGAGAAAGAATCAAACGATGATTAAAAAGCAAAAAATTGTTTTGGGCAACGTCAGAACTCGGTGAAGAGGCCGAATGGATTGAAACATTAGTTATAAGTGACATTGTTGAGTAACGTGAGTAAAATAGTAATAAAAAGCATCCATGATGTGTCAATAACTCAAATTAAAAGAGAACGAATATATCAAGTGATCAGAATGGGAAAATAGAGTCATTAGTTGTAGGAAATACTGTAATAACTTGTTAACAGGCTTCTTAATCAATGGAACAGAATATATGTACACGCATAGGCTTTTGCCGAAAAAGTGGACTGAGTCCGCACTGTTTGAATGGGCTGACCCAATAAAACGGCAGAGCAAACTTGGCCCAATGTCTTGCGGGCAAGGCTCTAATCTAACGTTTTGACGCTTGAGGGCAAAGTTGGCTATGAGTGATGATTTTTGTCATTTGCCAAATGGAAAGCTCTTATTGATCATTAGATGGTCTCCGGTTAATCACAACGTTGAGTGATTATTTATTAGTGCTTATTTAGTACCTTCACATGATGTTTTAGGGACAAGGGTTCTTGTTGTGTACTAGGTGTATGACACCGTGTCGTTACGAAAATGCACAGCTCGGGTTAAATCCAACCAAATACTCTCACATGGGGTTGGATTTTATCCGAGCTATACATTTTCACAACGGCTGGCAGGATGGTTGCACAACAGGCTCCCAAAATCTATATTTTAGAGAACTTACATAATTTTCTAAACATACTTCGCTGTTCAAAAATATAGAGGGATAACTCTTTGGTATATCCCGAATATTTAATACTATGTAAAATTAAAATTGTTGGCTGTAATTTCGAACTCAGGGACTTTGCCGTTTCTTAGGTATGACACTTCCTACCGACCCAATATTTGTCGTCCAATGTGTTTTGGATGACCCAAATTTGAGGAGTGCCGAAGGATGCTTTGAGTATTTTTAACTCTCCTCAAATCCGGGCCATCCAAAAGGATTGAACGGCCGAGATCGGTCGATAGGCCCTGCCATCACTTCGGAGGCAAAGTCCCCGGATATACTCGAACTTGAGACCACGGACACTTGATCTTCGATCTTTTATGCAAGTCATGTTGGGCCGATGTCCCGTTGGCTATTGGATTACTTTATTCAAGTTGATCAATGTGGATAAGGGCGTACCTAGCATAGAGAAAGAGAGATATTTAATTTCAACGGAAAATCCAAAAAGATAGAACAAGTTTCAACTCTAAATTCGTGTAGACATTCTCTCTCTCACACACACACACACACTAAAACAATAAGATAAATTCGTGTTTGGAACATAGGGAGAAATTCTTTGCTATCTTAACGGTCAAAGATTGTTTTCAATATTCAGACATTATACTTGCAGTTCCGTGAAGTTGTCATAATCTTCTTTCATGATTCAAACTGTTCACCCATAAGACCACAAATAATTAAGATCACCTGTTAACGGAAAATTGGACCAAATATTAATGTGATGAACTCTAATTTGTGTGGTTTCCTAATGATAATAATTAGGGGTTTAATCAATAAAACACGATCAGAAGTTACAAGACCCCTCTGGTGAAGAAGATATACTAATAAGAAATTAAGCAACCCCAGCTAGTTCTGACCTTAGTCATGCATGTGCTCCGGATCCAGTACAACAAACTTAGGCATCGACATTTGTTGTATTGTCGTTCGTCCACCTAAATCCTGAAACTGACATGCTTCATTTTCGAAATGTCAGATTTGTGAGCAGCTAGCTACCACGAACACACAAAAAACCAGAAATCCCACATCAATCAAGAGACTGAATTTAAGAATCTCAGCTCAACAAAATTGATTGCTGTCCACATGATTCATCACTGTGTTAATTCCACGTAGCCCCATGCAACAGGTGAATCTGCTTCTTGATGTTGATAGCGACTAACTTTTGATCAGATGAAGAGATATCTTTTTCCCACATGCATGGAAGAATGGTAGTTGAAGAGTTAACGTCAAGGTTTCCGAAATCGTCCGCCTAGGTTTTTGGCCCTTCTGATCTGATCTGATATTGTTACACTTATTACACCCTGAATCCAAAAATTTAACTTAGCGGGGACACCTTATTAATCACAATCGTGATTTTTTTTCCCTAGTTAACGATCTTGCTAAATTAAAACATTCATCATTGACTATAAAATTTATAATGCAATCTATTTATAAATAATAAAAAAAAAGATCAGAAAAAATGAGCAAAAAATCTTAGATAAATATTTTAGAATATGGTCTACATTGACATTGACAAGTCTTTAGAATGATCGATAGGATTTTATTAATGAATTTTTAAAATATGTTTCTCCACCATGGTTAAAAATAAAGAAAGCCAAGAGATAAATCTTCAAATAAAAAAACAATTTATAAATCGATAATTATAAATTATCAAGTCAACGAAAGTTTAAGAAGAAAATTAATTCTATATTTTTCTTTTTGAGATATATGTAAGTTTTTATGTTAAATATAGCATTACGGGGTCCACTTCTAGTCAAGGATCTTTAACTTTGTTTAAAGTCAGGACCTCAACTTTTTCGATTGAAATTTGATAATCCGAGCCGTTCAATGTATTTAGAATGTGGTTTTAAGGGTTCCCGCAAACAATCATAAAAAAAATTTAAAAAAGACTAGGAAGGGCTTCATCCGAGCAGCTTTTCATACAAACCGTAGATATATATTTTATAAAAAAATGCTCGGATGATATTCGCCGAGAAGCTGATACATTCAGTACAGTACTGTTATGTTCTTTTTTATCAATGAAAGTTTTCTAGCTATCATGTCGGCAAAAACAAAAACAAAAACAAAAAACATAGGGAAGCGAAATTGGTTTGAAATTATACTAGGTGGCTGGGAAGAGGACTGGTAGTTTAGAAAAGCAATACTGGACTAGTAGAGGAAATCGTTAAACAGATTGATTGAAAAGCAAATCGAACCAAGAACTACATGTACCACAAAAACGATGACCAGGTCACAAAAGCAAATCCTAGAAAGAGGGGTAGTCTTGTGTGTAAGCATAGCATTTCTGGTCAAACCTGCCCAACCCAACTAAGAAGAAGCGAATTTAACGGACACTTTATTTTTTTTCCGACAATTTTAGTTCAGATTATGACAGATTTTTCTGGTTAGGATTTATATTCGATAGTCGCACTTGTACCGACATAATCGCCTTGTTTTGGTTTGGTTTCCAAAACCCGGTTTTTCAATTATTATTCAATTATTACCCTTATTTTTAATTTTTATTTTTATTTTTCTCTCTATCTCTCTTCAATTATTAATACCTATTTTAAAATTATTATACCTATTTCTCACTCTAATCATTACAAAAACCAAAACTCAAAACCAAACCAAACACAACCGAAAAATCCTTTTCAAATGAGGCTTTAGGTCCCAAGACTCCTAATGCGACGTCGGATTAAACACTCTCTAGTCTCCACCACTTCCCAAATATGAGGTAATACAATTAACCTAGCCAGGACCAGACAAAAGAAAACCCTAGAATCATGAGGACTGTCCAACTTCTCTACAAAGTATGGGAGGCTAAGAATATATGTAATGATTCTTTCATCAATCAACTTTTCAAGCTGTACTATATCTTTGACAACCCGATCGCGGTATGGTACAGTGCATTTTAGGGTTGAAATAAAGGAGGCGTTGTAAATACTCTCTATTCTAAAAACCTTGTACGACTAATCAAATAAGAGACTCAATTTTGCTCCCGTGGAGGTACTCGATTTTGAGGAATTACATAAATCTTTTTGTCGATTCTTTTACTATTTTGAATTCTATATTGTGTGATTGATTTTCGCTAACACTATAG
Organism: Vaccinium macrocarpon; assembly: GCA_022606695.1. NCBI lineage: Eukaryota > Viridiplantae > Streptophyta > Magnoliopsida > Ericales > Ericaceae > Vaccinium > Vaccinium macrocarpon. Next base: position 1,569,612 of record CM040171.1, on the reverse strand, counting down.
AATCAATTGGAAGTATTCTCATTTTCATGTATCTGTTTTGGTACATGATAACTTGTCTGTCGGTAGAAGCCACACGATTTTTTAAGTGATTTAGCACTAAAAATAAAAAAACCATATCGTTTCCGTATAATTGAGTGACATCAAGCTATCTTTGTGCAACAAAAAGGCAAAGACAAATTTGCCATTATTCCCTGTCTTACTTGACATCATTCTCTTGCAATATGTGTGTGTGTGTGTCTAATTTTCAGTTCATAAAGAAAAAGAATACTAGCTATTTTCAACATTTCGTAAACCCTTGTTGGGTCAATAGATGACATTGATAAGAGGAGGAACTTTAGAAAAAGAAAAAGAATCAAACAATGAGTAAAAGCAAAAATTTATTTAGGGTGGTGTCAGAACTCATTGAAGAGGATGGATTGAAACGTTTGTTATAAGTGACATTGTTGAGTAACACGAGTAAAATAATAAAATAAAGGGCAACTTGTTCAAAAGTCCTAACTAAAGAATTTGTAACTCTATTAACTCACTTAACAAGTTTATAACTTATCCAGTCCTAACACTGTCATTTTTTAATATTTTTTTACCAAAAAAAATTTGTAAATCTATGAAAGTGCCAAAATAATTTGTACCATGTGAAAGTGTCTAAAATTCTAGGGTACCCTATGAAAGTGCCTAAAATCCTACGGTACCCTATGAAAGTGCCTAAAACACTAGGGTACCCTACGAAAGTGCCTAAAACACTAGGGTAGCCTACGAAAGTGCCTAAACCACTAAAACCCTATAATAGGAAAGTGCACCCAAAACCTAAACCCTAAGATATCCTTTGAAAGTGCCTAAATTTAAATAATAAAGAAATTGGTGGACCTTAGACATTGTAAAACTTTAATATGGACTAAATAACACAATAAGTCCATACTTCTGGACCCTAGAACAATTACCCCTAAAATAAAATTGTGTGAATAATTCAAATTACAAGAGAGAGAATATATCAATTGATCAGAATGGGAGAATAGGGTCATTAGTTTTAGGAAATAATAACTTGTTGACAAGCTTCTTAATCAATGGAACACAATCTATGAACGTGCATGGGCTTTTGCTGAAAAATTGGACCGAGTCCGCACTGTTTAAATGGGCTGACCCAATAAAACGGCGGAGCAAAGTTGGCCCAAAGTCTTGCGGGCAAGGCTCTAATCTAACGTTTTGACGCTTGAGGGTAAAATTGGCCCAAAGTTGGCCCACCATTTGAGTGTTGATTTTTATTAAATAACTACTTCTGATTTTAGCAAATGGAAAACTTTTAGATCATTAGATGGTCTTCGGTTATTCACAACGTTGAGGGATTATTGAGTGCTTTTCGAGTACCGTCACATGATATTTTAGGGACAAGGGGTCTCTGTTGTGTACTGAGTGCATGACACCGTGTCATGCACTTCATCTGGTTGTCTATCGCGAAAATGCACGGCTCATACAAATCCAAGTAATGACTCTCACATGGAGTTGGATTTAATCCGAGCCGTGCACTTTCGCAACGGACGGCCATATGGGTGCACGACGGGCTCCCCAAATCCATATTTTAAAGCCTTTCATAATTTTCTATAACGGCATAGGTTACAGTTTTTGTAATTTTTCTGAAAATACTTTGATGTAATTTTTCTGAACATACTTTGATGTAATTTTTCTGAACATACTTTGAGGTTCAAAAATCGTTCACATTCAAAATTATGTCTATGTTGATCAGATATAAATCAATATAAGTTTTGAATAAATTTATTTTGAAAGAAAATTGCAATTACTTGATCAAAAGTTCATAATATCTCGAGATAAATGAGTTTTGAAATAATGTAAACTTATATCAACATGATTTGTTATTGTGATTGATGTGCTAGAAGTCAACTACTTTATGGTAGTACGTATTAGGAGTTGTTCTATTAAAAAATCTAAGATTTTATCAAATTTCTTCGCCAATTGTCTATTAGGGTAAAGTTTAACATTTCTACCGAAAAAACAAAATATATGTAAATAAGAGCGATCCGGAACCTGTAATGCCCTAAAGTACTACATAGTTGTAATCTCTCGATCTGACTGCTCATCTACGCAATTATTGATTTAGATATGTGTATTAATCCTTAGCGGTAAAGTATATTATTTGCAATACGAATACATCCATAAATCTAAACTATCAATTGCAGAGATAAACAATCTGATCAATGGTCTACAACTGTATACTGCTATGGGATAGTATATGGCTCCCGCTCCCAAAAAAGAGGGAAGTTTAAAATAATGAAACGGCCACGTGTCCTTCCATGATCATTACTTTCGGTAATATATAAATGATCCAGTGGCTAGAATCATATAAAACTTTCAGTGTCCTGATGAACGGATCGTATCGCTCCATCCTTTTATAGAGTGGTACTACTAGAGTTCAGTCGTCGTCCAATCTTCTACAACCTTCTTTAGAAAGAGAAATTTTTTGGGGAGGGAGAGAGAGAGAGAGAGAGAGAGAGAGAGAGAGAGAGAAATGTCGGACGAGGAACATCACTTCGAGTCGAAGGCCGACGCAGGGGCCTCAAAGACCTATCCTCAACAGGCTGGAACAATTCGTAAGAACGGCTATATAGTCATCAAGAACAGGCCTTGCAAGGTTTCTTTTCTCTTTTCTTAGCTTTTAGTTTGATTTAATTCATTGTTACAGTGGTCTTTTTTCTTCTGATTGGTGTCTGGGTATTGCATTTTTTTAACAGATTTCTTTTGGGTTGTGTTCAATTTTTACCGATCTTGATAGTTGTTTGATATATACTTCAGTAATTATATATGTGCATGCTCCATTTATTGACTGGATGGTGGACATACTATTGGGGTTAACTGCTTAATTTGGCAGATTGGGTGTTTGGGTATTGTGTTTGCTAAAGATATTGATTGGTTATGGATGGAACGGCGAGTTGATGGAAGGTTCAATTGAGAAATAGAATCTATCTTACATCGGAGATCGATTTTTGTCCGGGTCACATTTTTTGTCCCAGACATCATAATACATTTTATCTCTCTCCCCCAGCTCACTCCCTGTCTCTCTACCATTTTCCACCACTGACCCACCACACCTAAAATTTCAAACCACATTCTCTCTCCCCCTTTCGAAATTCAAACCACATTCTCTCTCCCCCTTTTGAAATTCAAACCACATTCTCTCTCACTACCTCCTCTGAAATTCAAAAGACCATAAAGAAGAGGTACGGGCACATGCGTCGATTGCTCAAGCCTTTAGGCAAGAGCACAGGCATGCACTAGTACAATGACAGTAACAGGAGGATATTTCCTGCTTAACGTAGGCGCCGTCCAGTAAACTTTGGAAGTTTGATTTTAGTATCTGAATGAATGAATAGATGACTTGACAAATTCTGTTAGATTTCTTTAGCTTCACTTGTTACGGACGGTCCTGGCCATGTGGGTCACAAAGTCCTAATGTGGTTGTCTCATTTCTCTAGTGACCGATTGATAAAAAAGATAATTCACATAGTCAATCTCCGAGCTATTCGAGCTCCAACATCTATCAGACACTTAATCTCCATCAAAGATCCCATAACTGGGGTTGGTTTCCCAATGAGATTGGAACAGCTTGTATGGTCCATACGGATTAGTTTTTTCCTCACATAAGAGTAACATGCTCACACAAATTACATGTGAGTTGTGACAGAAATGTCCTTTTTTCTTGTAGGTGCTAAGTTACTTATGTAATTGTTTTTGGTTGTGTTGGGAAGGCTCATTTATGGTTCTACTTTGTGGCATGTCGCTTAAAGTTTATATTATGCCCTTCCTTGGGAACTTTGCCACGGCATTGCTACTACTTCACCCAGGAGATAGCTTTTACTAGTTTATTCATAGCAAAGTTGATGAGCACAAAATATTGACTCTAGAAAATCCCAATATCTCATGTTTTGGTTCTTGATTTTATTTAATTAAGTAGTATTATTAGCTTTTTGATAATTTACATGAGAATATTTAAATTGCAGGAAAAAATTATAATTTCTCTTATTTCTGTTGTTAGATTCAACGGGAACGCAAAGTTGGATTTTATTTGGTGGAAAAACAAAGCTTGTGATCAAATCCGTCCATCTATATACTTCACATAGGAAGTTTCATCAAGGTTAATAGTTACCAAAACTAAGGCTGGCTTGCACATGGGTCAGCTAAAATGGAAGCTGATTGCACTTCAAGGAATTAAGGTCTTGTCTATAATTCTAAAAGATTCGGCAAAGAAGATATAGAAAGTTTCCCCAACAATAAAGTCCAAGGCAAGAATTAAGTGGTGTGAAAGATATGTAATTCTCTTTGAATAGGGAAGATTTATTTTGAAGTGCTAATATAAGCATCACAACAAGAGTTCGGCTGGGGAGATGACAGAATCAAGGGCACAACAGCTGCGGCTAAAAATTAGACGGACAACACCGGAGTTCACGGTTGGAGAACAAGATGAGCAAAGGATATTTTTGTGAGGCTTTATTTTTATCTATGCTAGGATAAACTTTTAAACTGGGGTTGAGGATGAAACCTCATAAATATTATTAATTGATTTTATGCGTATGATTTTTCCTACTTGCGTTAATTGTTTATTGTTCTTGACTCAATTAATTAGTATGCATGAAACTCGGATATGGATTCAATCGGAATGGGTTTTTCTCATGATTTGATATTTGCATATTAATCGAATTGCTTGGTTTATCAAAGTTCATACTTAAGTACGGGATATCTACTGTGATTTGTTTTCACGGATATAGTTGATGATTTTGGCTTAAATTTTGAAGCAGAGTAGGAACATATTTTCCTTGTACATAAAAAGGGTTTAACGAAATATTATCCATGATGATTAAGATTAGTCTCTAAATCATTGTGTAGAATCATAGGAAAAATTATTGCATAAGATTATTTGATAAATGTTTATGGGTGTGGATTCCAAAACCTTAGTTAATTTTCTCAACCATTAATCTCCACTATTTTTCCTGCGATAATTTAGTTGTTTCTTTTGTCATTATTTGTTTAATTTTTATTTTACAAATCAATCATAATTTTGGGAACTAGGTTAGGGTTTAATCAATTTTGGATTATCTAGTTTTCCTATAAAAATCGCAAGTCCTTGTGGGTTCGACCTCGCACTTGCATTGCTATACTTCAATTCGATTCATGCGCTTGCGAGTACATTAAAATTTCACAACAAAAGTGTTGTCTGAACTCTTATCGTTCATAATTACTAACATTCTATAATTCTTTTACTGTCCTTTATCATCTTGATTGTAAACCTCTTATTTTTTCCTGCTGGCTTCAACTATACCAGTTGATTAGAGAACTGAATGTTTCGTTTTACAATTTAACGTTGTTAAATTCCTCCTATATTTATTCCAAAATTTCCTTCTAGTGTAACATGACATTGCCTTCATTACGATTTTTTGGGTTGTCATTCTGTGGTTTTATAGTAGTCCGTTCTGTTGTCTGCGACCCAGCAAGGTAAAATATGTAGTAGTTTTCTTTCACCTTAGACCATACTCTACTGCTGTAACCTGTAGATTTGAGAGTAAGCTTCGCAACCTTCAGGATTTCTGATTAGCGGTGCTAATGGAGCCAAACAAGCCAACCATAGTATTGCTCAAGCTTGGCTTGAGCTTGAGATTTTTTTGGGACCAAGTGTTCAAGCTTGGCTTCCATTTGGACTTTTGTGATTGTGATAAGTTTGGCTTGGCTCGTGAAATGTGACAGTTGATCAAGCTTTCTAGGACTTAGCCTTGGGAAGTGCTCCATGGAAGATTTTATGATATTTGGTGGTCATACCTTTTCATAACTCGCTAAAGAAATTTCTCCATCGGATACGAAAGAGAGTAGAAAACGTACTAGGTAAAAGGTCTAAAGAAAAGAATGTCAGATTTTATATATTTATGCTATTTATTAATTTACCCCTATTTTTACTATATTTGGGGATTGGTCTCTGTTCATAAGCCTATCGAGCCAAACACCCATATGCTCAAGCTTGGCTTAAATTTCTAAACAACAAACAATAAAAATTGATTGAGCTTGGCTTGTATCTTTTGTGAACGAGCTCAAAGTTGAGCCAAGCTCGAGTCGGCTCAAGCTATTTGGTTCGTTAGCAGCCCTATTTCTGATCCCTTTTGCTTGTCTCTTTTCTGTAAACAGGTTGTGGAGGTCTCCACCTCAAAGACTGGCAAGCATGGACATGCAAAGTGCCACTTTGTGGGAATTGATATTTTCAATGGCAAGAAGCTTGAAGATATTGTCCCTTCATCCCACAACTGCGATGTAATGCCATGATGTTTTCTTTTCCTTTTTTCCTCGCATGCTAATTATTTTCTTGCATCTATTGTGACTTTGGCATAACTCTTTGCATCACCTTGGGGTTTTACCCTCAATTCGCCATTTGCCTCATTGATATTTGATTTGACTATTTTCTCACATGTTTTACTCTCCTTGTTTCACAGGTTCCCCATGTTAATCGTACTGACTATCAGCTGATCGACATCTCTGAAGATGGTTTTGTAAGTTCTCTTTAATGTTCTAGCAATGAGGTACAGTTCATGTTACGCAATGTGTGTTAAACTATGGTTGAGGCCATTTTACAGAAAACATAAATAGAGATCTGTCTTGTTTGTTTAGAAAAATTGGACTTTAGATGACCGATGTGGATAACTCATGGGCACAAAGCTCTTGTTATAGTTGTAATCCTCTACTGCATATTGTTGTAATATTGTGAATAATATTATAACCTGAACTTGAAGTATACAAGGCATATGCAGAGGTGGAGCTGTTGTGGGGCCAGAAGGGACCCGGTCCCACCCACTTTTTTATACACTAATTTTAAATATTATTTGAGTATAATTAGTACAATAATGTATCTCCAATTATGATTAAATTGAGGTTAGTTTCAAATAATTTTACGTTAGCCTATGACTTCTTTCCAAATACTCTCATAAGCAAGTACCACATGTGTGCTTTAGTTATTCAATGAAAAAACAAAATAAAAATTTGCGTATTATCATGGGAAATGCTAAGTGTTAAAGAGAAAGTACCCAGAATTTGAGAATGAGTCATTCTCAAATTTTGGGCACTTTTTTTGTCCATGTAGTACTCCTGTTGTTGCATTGTACACAAAATGATCGACTTGTATATCATGGGATACATCGATGTGAAAGATATGTTAATACAGAGAGTATACATGTCAAACAAAAATTTATCTCTTTGTTCAGACCCCCTTGGGTCGAAATCCTGGGCGTATGTGTTCTTTGTCGTGTCCATGTTTCTTTAGTGTTCATATTATATAGACCACATCTAGCTTGTTAATTTACATTTCTTTTTCGTTTTACCTGGTTGCCACAAATGTTATTTTCCGATTGTATTCGTGAGTACATGGGTGAAATAATCTCGCAGAACCATTTTTAAGTACTGCATTTGCTTGCACAAAGATACTCCTCACGGCGACTTACAAGTTCCATTCATCCTGATAGTCAGGTAGAACCCGTGTAAACCAACGGATTTGCATTTCTTGTAGGTAAGTCTTTTGACTGAAAATGGAAACACCAAGGATGACTTGAGACTCCCCACTGATGACACACTGCTCACTCAGGTTTATATCATACTGAATCAACTTATTTTTGCAACCTTTTGGATTTTAAGTCCAATAGTCTTTGTTGGCTGTTTTTCTTTCTGTTGTGCAGATTAAAGATGGGTTCGGTGAAGGAAAGGACCTTGTTGTGACCGTCATGTCTGCAATGGGAGAAGAGCAGATCTGTGCCCTGAAGGACATTGGTCCTAAAAATTAAAGATCACTATAGCACTAGCCATAACTATTTGGAAAACAACTTCTATATTATAATAGAATTTTATCCACACTTCTAATGTGGTTTGGGTGTTTGGCCATGTAAGCAAAAACAATTTCTGGGCTTCTGGAAAGGGGAAAGGAAAGAAGGAATCTGCCCTCTTGATCCCTGGGGAGTAACCTTGCTTTTACAGAACGGCAAGATTCATATGGTTAGCATCTTTATTTCCTATCCTGTTATATGAGGACATGCTGTAATGCAAAGTTGAGCTTGTGATAATTTATAGTTGTTCCAATGTCTGAAACTGTTGCGATGTGCAAGGGTTTTTTTTTTTCCCCCGCTCTGCCTTCTTTCATTTGCATCTGTAGTTTGTGTATGCCATCTTAGACAATAGCTCTCCTGGTAGTTAAGCTCGGTTTCAAGCCACCTATGGCTACAAGCCTATAACCCTTGGAATTTTCTAGAATGTCATTTCTAGATGTTGCTTGGTTGGCTTCAAAACACCTTGGCAGGACAATTCAGCAGACCCCGAGTGCGCACGCTTGCGTAAACCTAGTTTGTTCATCCCCACGACAAACTAATCTTGAAGTACTTGTTGCAAGGCTTTAATCAAGAAACAGAGTTTCCAGTCAATCCTTTCCCCACCAAAGCCAACTTGGTTTTAGTAGTACAACCCAGTGGTTTGTAACACAAATGGATGAAATGTGGAGGATTCGCAGAAGCAGCAGGTACACGGATGAACCCATTTTCAATTCTTTTGCATTGCTCTGTATCCAAAATTGTTGCAGTAAGGACATCGCGGCAAAAGGAGGCAATTTTTTTAGCTGCTTCTGTTAGAACCCTGAGATATTAAGGAAAATTATGAAACCAAAAGATGCTGCCGTCGTAAATGAAAGGAACTTCAGGTGCATTACGAGTGTGAGATTTCATGGGAAATCCACCCAATAGCCTTGTTTCCCGTAAGATTTTATGGGATTTCTCATTTTAGCACTTTGATTTTATGAGATTGTCCATAAATTAACTGGGTTGATTTTCTAGGATTTCTCATTCTAACACCTTGATTTTATGGGTGAATTTTATGAAATTTCCCATAAATCAACCCAGATGTCAAGTTGCTAAAATGGAAAATCCCATAAAATACAAGGCCTAAGGCCATCTCCAGCAACATCTCTATAAGTCCGGCAAAGGCAAGATGGCGAGCCCATCACCCATTTCCGGTGCCCAGTAGCCTTGCCAACAAGATCGCGGCTACAATATCTCACCACAGCAGGCGAGGTATGGCGAGATCGGAGTGAGATCGCCAACACCCCTCTCTCTGTGTCCATCACCCGCCGGAAAAATAGACCGTCAGAATAATTGCTCTAAAATCGTTTTGAGACACCCATAGTGTAGCCAACGTCGAGACGAGACGAGACGATTGGTGCAAGATTTGTCACTGTCGGAGCTCTGGTGCCGCCGCACGTGCCGGTCAAAGGTGGTGCGTTCCGGCGAGTCAGATCTACTCGCACGCGCACGCCAGGTGGAAGATGATTCTGCCATTTTGGTGAGGTTGTTGGGTGTTGGGGGATTGCCAAAATGATTTTGGCACTTTTTCTAGCCAATATAGTGAAAAAAATGAAGAGGTTGTTGGAGATGATGTAAAGAGAGAGAGTGTAAGGAAGAGAAAAAGAAAGTACAACTGTACAAGGAAGATTACACGCCAGGGGTGAGCACATTGGCATGATTAACCAATTCTCTCCCAAAAATTACTCCTACATCTTTTGCACACTTCAGTTTTTTGTGTATAGTTCCAGTTCCAAGACCGAGAATATCCCCAGATTTAAGGGCAGGGGGTTTATGTAGTGAGGGGTTGTAGTGAGTCCATTTGGTAGTTCATCTCGATAATGAATACTCGGATTTTAATCCAAACAATGAATGACTTGGATCATTTGAAATTTGAATTAAATCTAAGCCGTCAGTGTCGAGATAGACTGCCAGATGAGACTCACTACAGCCCTATAATAAGTTACCTTACTATAGGGCCACCGCTTCCTAGATTTAAGGGTTGGTTTTTTTATTCCAACTTAAACCTAGTTTCCTAAATCCCGGCACGCTTTCTGTCGTGTCAAGCCATTCCACCAAGATTCATCAATTATAGTAAGGACTTGATATTGACACTCCTCAAATTGTGACACTTCAAAGGAGTGTCAATATCAATTCATATATGGACTTGATATTGACACTCTCCTTATTGATATTGACACTTCCTTTTAGAAGTGTCATTAACAATTTAGGGAGTGTCAATATCAATTTTCTTATAATACTACTAGTTAAGCCTGTCAATGGGGCGGATCTGAGAGGATCCGAATCCGATCCGGATCCGATGCTCACATCCGAAAATGTTAATCCGAATCCGATCCGGTAATTTAATTTAATTTTTTTTATCCTTTCTAGCTAGCTTGATTGCTTACGGTTCGGATTTGATCCAAATCCGATAAACTTAGATCCAATCCAGATCCGATCTGGATTTTATTACAATTTTCAGTTCCGGATTATCGGATCCGAAATATCAGATTCGGATTTTTCGAATCGGATCTGGATCAAATCCAATCCGTTGATAGACCCACTACTAGTAAATAGAACAAATGAAAAAGGAAAAGTTATTTACTTCTAGAGTACTATCACATGGTACTCATGCACTCTGGATCATTTAGAAAACACACATTTAACACCACAAAATTCGAGTGTGTTCCACCAAAAATTTGTACCCGGTGAAATGTTCGTTTAACATCACACATTATAATGCTCTATTACTAAAAGCATATTATAAAAGACTTGTTAACAATTGCCCATTAGGTGGAGAATAATTATCATACGTAGTATGTAATAACAAATAAATTTGAATATCAGTACATTTTCTCATATATCGATGCACTCTCTACACATCATTTTCCATCCTAAGAGCCTCTTTGGATTGAAGGTTTTCAAGAGAAAAGAAAATACAGGGAGAGAATACTCGTTCTCTCTCATATTTGGATGGCTAAAAAAGTGGGTCGAGTGAGAAACGGTGAGAATCAGAATCATTTTTAACCCATTTTTATTCCCCAACACATTTCGTGAGATTTGGTAATTTGGCTAAATTAAAAAAGCTGGTTTTTGGTTTTTTTTTTTTTGGTTTTGTCCTTATTAAAAATTTGTTTGCATTTGTTAATTTTGATTCAAAATTTTGTGGTTTTTGGATTTATCTTGTCAAGACAAATCCAAAGAGTATAAAATTATAGTCAAAAGTAATATTTTTTTAATAAAGCAAAAAATAAACCAGTTTTTTGGATTTTTTCATCTTTATTTCACAAAACTTTAAGTTTGGCTAACAATTTTATAATTTCTCGTGGAGACAAGCCAATAAACCACAAAAAATCGATCGAAAACTAGTAAATGCAAAAAAAAAAAAAATTGAATAAAGACAAAAGGAAAAAAACCAAAAAGCTAGTTTTTTCAAATTAGCCAAAAAAAATTTCTTCTATTTTCTCATCATTAAGAGAACAACGGTTGTGTTTGGTTTGAGTTTTGATTTTTGTAATGATTAAAGGGAGAAAGAGGGATAATAATTTAAAAAATAGGTAATGATTGGTGAGAGATAAAGAGAAAAATAAAAATAATATTTAAAAATACAGATAATAATTAAATAATAATTGCAAAAACTAGTTTTTGAAAACCAAAACGAACAAGGCCCACATCTCTTTATTTTCTTTTCTTTTCTCACCCACTGAAAGGGTTAAGTTGATTCCGAGAGCTGTTAATCGAGTCGCCCATTGGGTGGCCTCGCTTGTGTCTGGATGACTTCCTGAGAACTGGATCAGTTGAGCTTAGTCGTATCCTTAATTTTGACGTTTAATTTTATGAGATTGTCTTTCCGTTCAAAAAAAAAAAACCCAAAAGGGGCAGTAAGTGCATGATATTAGCATTTTCCTGGACCAAAATAATGAATAAATAGGATAAAAAAAAAGGGTTTAGATTTTTAGGGATTGGAAAGTATAAAATATAAATAGACAGAGACCCGCCCGCTGTAAAATGGCCGCTTCGGCAGTCTCTTGGACTTCTCTCCTTGCTTCGACGACTGTTACTTCTTCTTGTTCTTCCTTAGTTTTCTCGAAATTGCGATCGACCCCGTTTCTTCGCCTCTCATTTGCACTCACACCCTCGTGCTTGCGTACTCGGACGCTGCACATGGCCCACTCCACTCTCGGCCTCACTCATCCTGCTCCAATTGAACCCCCCAAGGTCTCTCTCTCTCTCTCTCTCTCTCTCTCTCTCTCTCTCTCTCTCTCTCTCTAATTTGGTAATAATCTCGTATGTTTGTATGTCGCTTTTTGATTAATCTTGTATGATTGTTCCGGGCTTAGATCAGTAGATAGCAGATATCTATTTATGGGTCTTCCCCTTTCTACCACTTCTTATTTTTTTTCATTTATTCTAGTTGAGGATTTGAGTTTTTTGTGCAACTTAGTGTCTATTTCATATCTCAATTCGAAGTGTCTAGTTAAGTGATATGGATTTACAGGTTTCACTCTCTTTCTTTTACTTAAGGATGTCATGATTTCTGAAGCAGGGATACGTAAATTGCTACAATTTTAATCGATATATTCACCCATTACTTGCATGCCCACTGAACTCAAAGAAAGAATTTGCTAAAAAAAGTTTTATGCGTGATGATCTTTTACTCCAGTTTGGTGAACCAATAAAGTGGTTCTCTTTAAACTAAAACACAGGCCGCCAGGCCGGGGTCGAATCCTGATAAAATATGCCCAAAAAAAAAAAAGTTGTAGAATTGGTCGTACTTAGATTATAATGAGTCAAATTATAGCCAAAAAAATAAAGTAAAGCGGATGTATTTTTTTGTTTTTCCAAAGATTGTAGGTTTATTCGAATTTGCAATTTCATGAGTTTAAATTGTATTATCGGAGCACCTGTAATGATGTGGTCCTACGTAAATCTCTGGGTCTCAGTTTACCTTTAACCACTAGCTTATTATTCCATTGATTTCTACATTGAACTCTGTACTTTAAAGGCTTGTTTTTGTATAGATTAAATAGCAACTGATACTGCTTGTTTATGTTGTGAAAACCATGAAAGATCTCTTTTGCTGCAAAGGAGATCGATTTGGTGGAATGGAAAGGGGATATACTTGCAGTGGGGGTTACAGAAAAGGACATGGGGAAAGATGAAAACTTGAAATTCCAAAACCCAATCTTGAAGAAGCTTGATTCTCATTTAGGCGGTTTGTTGGCTGAAGCTTCTTTAGAGGAAGATTTCACTGGGAAAGCTGGTCGGTCAACTGTTCTTAGGCTACCAGGTCTTGGGTCAAAGAGGATTGGTTTAATTGGGCTTGGACAATCTACTTCAGCTACCACTGCATATCGCAGTCTCGGTGAGGCTGTTGCTGGGATTGCAAAAAGTTCTCAGGCAAGTAGCGTGGCCATTGCACTTGCCTCTCCTGGGGGTCTCTCTGGTGACTCAAAACTCACTACTGCTTCAGCAATAGCATCTGGTATTTATTTATGTTTCTTTTCCCAAGTGTGGGTATTGCTTTTGTGTTGCTTTTATGGATTTATAATTGGTGAGTCTTGGTGGATTGACTTGACACGACAGGAGCCGTGCTGGGGATTTATGAAGATAGTAGGTTTAAGTCGGAGTCAAAGAAGCCAGCTCTTAAATCTGTGGACATTCTTGGTCTTGGAACTGGAACTGAGCTAGAGAAGAAACTTAAGTACGCAGAAGATGTTTGCTCGGGGATAATTTTTGGGAGAGAATTGGTTAATGCACCTGCTAATGTGCTCACCCCTGGTTTGTAAACGTTATTGTATAGTTATACTTTCTCTTTCTCTTCCTTGCACTTTCTAACTTTATTGGGTTGTGTCCGTTTAGTATTACCCTCATAATGCACCTGTAGTTCTAGTTCATTTCATTTACCATGCCAGCATCTTTTAGTTTCATAATTTCCTTTGTTATTAACTCTACTAGTGCCCCAGAGCACAAAGTAAGATAGTATGCATTATTGATTTAGTTTTTCAATTACTTCTCAGGGGTTCTAGCAGAAGAAGCTTCAAAAATTGCCTCCTTGTACAGCGATGTTCTTTCTGCAACAATTTTGGATGCAGAGCAGTGCAAAGAATTGAAAATGGGTTCATACCTTGGTGTAGCTGCTGCTTCAGCGAATCCTCCACATTTCATCCATTTGTGTTACAAACCACCGGGTGGTACTGCTAAAACTAAGTTGGCTTTGGTGGGGAAAGGATTGACTTTTGACAGGTGAGTACATATTTTCACTGCGTGCTATCATATATTGGAAAGTGGAAACAGATGAACGTGGTGTTATGGGAGTAGGTTGCTACCTAACAGGGTGATTTTAGATAAATAGTGTGTGTGCAGATTAGGCTATTTCTTAAATTGAGGTCCTTTGTCGGATAACTATAAAGCCTATACTGATCAGCAAGAGGACTGTTGACTGACTTTTTCTTTTTTATTTGTTTCTGTTACCATATTCATTTTTCTGTTCCCGGTTGCCTTTATAATGAAAGTGAGATTCTAAAAAGTGATAACAGGAGTGATTTTTTATTTTCTGCCTTTGGAACTTGTATATGTACATAGGTGATTGACTATTTATCTGTTGCAATTTTAGTGGTGGCTACAACATCAAGACTGGACCTGGCTGTTCAATTGAACTCATGAAATTTGACATGGGAGGTTCAGCAGCAGTTCTGGGTGCTGCAAAAGCCCTTGGTCAAATAAAACCACCAGGAGTTGAGGTCCGTCATTTTGTGATGAGGAACCGTGTCTTAATAAGTTTGCAGTTGCATGGTCTCTCTCACATTTATTTTCTTTAACTTTCTACCTGCGAGCTATCCTGTCTGGGGATCAATATGATTTTGGTTTAACATTGTATCTTCTACCTGCAGGTTCATTTCATTGTTGCAGCTTGTGAGAATATGATAAGTGGAACTGGTATGAGGCCTGGAGACATTGTCACAGCCTCAAATGGAAAGACAATTGAGGTATTTTCTTGTTATCCTGAAAAAAGAGGTTATTAACTTATAGGAGGATTATGTTCTTTGTTGATTTTTACGAATGTTTTTTATCACTACCTTTTTAGGTAGAAGGACTCTTGATTTTTTGGCATGTAATAGCTTTTTTGCTAAATTCCATATCATGAAGTTTTTACAATCATACAGTTCAGGCGTAGGAGTTGGCGTGTGAGAAGTTTTCATAGACAAAATGCATTTATACGTGTAGGTTGGATTATAGGACTGATTGTCTAAGTACTAGCGCTTAAAGAAGTTGACAAATGAGGGGAAAAGTTTCTCCAATCCAATCTCAGTTATAATTTAATAAGACCCGCACATTGGTACAGGACTTGTGCTTTTGATAACTTCAAATTGACCTGGTTTGGGAAAATAAGAAATATGGATGATCACGTCAGTTCTATTTGCAGAAACATTGGTTGAGCAAAAAGAGTATTCGTTGAGCAGGCCATGCTTCTCTAAAAGGTCCCTTGCAAACCGGTAAGACAGTAACATGGTGAGGGAACAAAACTTGTTTTGCTAAATGGATAGGAACTGAAATGAGAAGGGCCTTTGGATTGTTTTTGTGTGCCAGGTACAATGCAACCGTACTGGGGCTGTACCACCGCAACACTTTGGAAGTACCCGTTCTTAATAGATTGAGAGTAGTCCTGAACTGTGCCATCTAATGCCTGCCTTTTTAGAAGTTCTTTTTGGAAATTTTCTTTC
This sequence comes from Vaccinium macrocarpon, assembly GCA_022606695.1. Taxonomy (NCBI): domain Eukaryota; kingdom Viridiplantae; phylum Streptophyta; class Magnoliopsida; order Ericales; family Ericaceae; genus Vaccinium; species Vaccinium macrocarpon. The sequence continues at coordinate 1,554,032 of CM040171.1, read as the reverse complement.
ATATACTTGCTTGTGAATATCCAGGATGCAGTTAATAGAGAATTACTATATGATATGAAAGCAGAGTTGGGGGACAACCTTTTCCAGCCATAATTATATTGCTAAGGCTTAATTTATTGCAGTATCAAATTCTGTTGGAATCCTAGCTTCGCTTCTTTTATTTGTGTGCAAGTGTGCGCACTAAGAGATCATATGGTAGGAGAAGGATATTTTGTTTTTACTTTGCATTGCCATACTTGGATCCTACTATTGTGACTCTGTGGTCAACAGAATGTTTTATTAGTTTTGAATGCCTTGCCAGAAAGAGAAAGGAAAACTTAGGTGGTGAAACATGTACAACTTCATTTTTGCATTTTATGCTCAGTTATAATGATTGGGTAAATTTGATGTGTGTTGAATTTCTTTTTGTGAGGCTGAAATCATATGGAGAAAGGAAAACTTAGGTGGTGAAACATGTACAAGTGTACAACTTCATTTTTGCATTTTGTGCTCAAGTATAATGATTGGGTAAATTTGATGTGTGTTGAATTTCTTTTTGGGAGGCTGAAATCATATGGAGAGAAACATGCTGGAGCTCCTTTCAATCACTCTAACAAGACACCTTGAATCCTTGATGACCTAGGGATTCTCACTACGGTGTAGGAAGGGTCCTTTGATTGACAACTCTTGCCCCTATGAAGCAAAACCATATAAAAATTACAAGTTGAAGCTAGTATGCTTTTTTTTTTTTTCCTGAAAAGGGTGAAGAAGATAATGTGAAGACAATAGGCGAGGAGCCATTGGCTCATGATATTACCATTTGGGTCACAAATTCACATTATGTAATTTAAGTGATGCGAATTCTTATTCGTAATATTACTAAATGTTTCACTGCAATTTTATTGTCTTGGAATTTCCTTGTGCCTTTGTATATTGGGGTACTTTAATAAGTCATGAACGTTCATTGGTTTCATTTTGTTTTAGGTCAACAACACTGATGCAGAGGGCAGACTTACACTGGCAGATGCTTTGGTATATGCCTGTAACCAAGGTGTAGAGAAGGTATTAAACAAATTTCATGCCATACTACGTAGTAATTCTTCTCTTTAAGGGAACACCCCCTTTGGTAGATATGCTTAATGGTGAAACTGATGAATTTAGTGCTTATTACCAATGGTTGCCTTCGGTATGGTCAAATCTGTTCTGCAAAAACTGAGTTCTCTTCCCTAAAATACTGCAAGTCTTGAACCCTTCAAGATATTAAGTGGTAAGCTACAGACTTGTGTCACTGTATGCAAAAAGATCAATCATTGGTTCGTTTCTGTAGCAGTTTGACAGATTTTCTCCATTTTGTAAGTTTAGTTTGTTTTTTGAGTTTTGGTCAATTGTTTTGCAGATAGTTGACCTAGCAACATTAACTGGGGCCTGCGTTGTAGCTCTTGGACCCTCAGTTGCAGGTATCTATTTTGAGGTTCTTGGTCATCAATTTCTATGATAGTTTTCCTGCTTGGTATTGTCCGAGTTTTGATCATTATGCCAAAGATGAATTTAAAAGGAATGAAGAACGCTATGTTGAAATGCACATGTCATCAGCATTGTTTTAAAACATAAAGGAAGTTATTACAATGGCTTTGGCAACTATTTCAACATTTTTTATTCCCTTTGATATTACTTTTAGATGGTGACTCTATGTAGAGTACATTTAGTAAGTGAAGTAGCTGGAAGGGAAGTGCACATTTACATACTACCGTTGATAATGCCATTGCTTGACAGAAAAGCCGATAAAATTTACAACTCGGGTTCTCTTTTCATTTATGTTTTCTTGATGGGTGTCTTATCTTAAATAAACAGGGATCTTTACTCCTAGCGACGACCTTGCAAAGGAGGTACTTGCGGCTTCAGAGATCAGTGGGGAAAAACTTTGGAGGATGCCGTTGGAGGAAAGTTATTGGGAATCCATGAAATCGGGAGTAGCTGATATGGTAAATACTGGTGGTCGTCCAGGTGGTGCCATCACTGCAGCTCTTTTCTTGAAACAGGTAATGCCATTTGACAATTGTTTATGTTTGCCTATACCGAAGTGTTTTGTCGGAATCGGAAACCCTGTAGCCATTTTGTCATCTGTAGAGCAAGTATTTCCTATTTATTCATGTTCTTGCTTTTCTCAGTACAAAGATTAATTTTGCAAAATTGGGATCTTTTTGATAGAGGTTAATTCAAACAAGTTATTCGCTTCCACTATAATCAATAATCTATAATTTGAAGCAGAATCCATAGTTATAGTTTAAATATGTTTCTCAATTATCAAACACCCATTGTGCAACGCCAATGCTCTGGATGCTGAATGAAAGAAGCATGGTAATGTGCACATAAATCATCTGCCCTCTCTGATGCCTTTTAACTTTGATTTGAGGGCATGATTCCGCAGCAAACGTGACGGTATAGGGGGACCACTGTTTCAGTGATATTCTATGAGCAGCCACTTTGTGCATTTATTGCCAAAGGTTAGGTCTGACTCCAATCCATCTGTTTCAATGGTATTTTGGGAGCAGCCACTTTGTTCATTAATTGCCAAAGGTTAGGTCTGTCTCCTATCCATCCCCCGCCCATACCCCCAATTATTGGGGACTAAATGGGTTGTGTTATTGTTGTAATTATCAAACACCCTCCTTGTATTCGTGTGTGACTGTTCTATTTTTGGCTTCTTAATCCGGGTTCTGCGAACTCTTTGCAGTTTGTTGACGAGAAGGTTCAATGGATGCACATTGACATGGCTGGCCCTGTCTGGAATGATAAGACAAAAACTGGAACAGGATTCGGCATTTCAACTCTTGTGGAATGGGTTCTGAAAAACTCTTCTTGATGTCAGTTTAGAGTTCACTGTTCTGGGGTAAACCGCTTCAAGCCTCCAACAGACAGTAGCCATGAAAAGAGGAGAATTTGTTTTCTGTTGGGAGACCCAAGATGAATGGAAGTCATGAATTTAGCCATTGCGAGTGTGGAAGCTAAGCTTGCTTTTCAGTGAATTATTTACCAATCCTTCTCCTTTCAAGAAATAATAATAACAGAAACAATTGTCATCTGTTTATGCTGAAGCACAACTATTGTCTGAAATCTGTTTTTTTTTTTTTCCCCGTCTTGGGGTGGTTAAGGAATTTGTTCTTAAATATAATTGCTCGAAGGGTTTCTGGGTGTTAAGCCTGTAAGGTGATTGCATAGTTTAAGGGTATGCTGGAGGCAATTCTAGCCTTTTTTGTTGGGATCATGAGTCTGTTGAGATTCGCGAACGGTTAAGAAGGCAAGGGAAGCGATTGAAAGTAGTGAAGACAGCCGAGGCAAAGTTGCAGACCCAATTCCCGACTGCAGTCGATGTTATGCTTGGTTAATCAACGGAATCCATGCTGTAATTATAATTTTTCCTGTTTCAGTGCATTTTTTGGTCAATTTGTAAATCTCGAGAGATGAGAAGATTCAGTTTTCGAAAATCCATTAGAAGATGCAAATATGGTGCAAGAGAAATTGAGCTTAAAGATGTTTTCTGCATTCAAATTCTGTAAAGAGGGAAAGAGCGAAAAATGAAGACGAGATGGTACCACGGCCCCTCAAATTTTGCTTCGTTATGCAGCTGATGGACATAATGCGTAGGTCACGGGGGGTTTAAGTCGAACAAATTTAAACCCCCTCGTTAAATTTGTTATTGTGAGGGGGGATTAGTCCTTTGAACCTGAAACCGACGAGTACCGTTCCCCTATAATAATACTCCTCCAACCAATCGATACGACTATGCACTACAAGTAGATTCAACACCTATTATGTTTTTGAAAATCTTCAACAAATCTTCATCTTCAAAATCTTGTATTTCTAGAAGTTCCTAATAGATTACTGCTTCAATCCCAACTTTTCAAGGTGTTCATACACACTTGTGAAGAATATTTTTATAAAATTTACAAAGATTTTGACTTTGGACTTTCAAAGTTAAATTTTGATTTTGCTCATTCCAAGATGAAAAGATATACGTACCTAACATTAATGAATGAATTGAATAACATTTACTGTTCTTATGGTGTTTATATCCCTCCGACCAAGTATTATTGTTTAATACGAAAAGACATGCAATTTTTGAATAAAAATGACACACCTCTATGTATAATCATTTGAATTTTCTTCGCATCAATTTAAATATCACAATTAGTTCTTTAAATTGGCGCAAGTAAATTTAAAAGTTCTGAAAATTATGTATGAAAGTGTGTTGTATTTTTTTTTTTATCAAAAAATTCGACATCTTTTCATTGTAGACTTAATTTAATGGCAAATGGACTATTTACATCTGGATATTGAAATAAAAAAGTATAAGTTGTGTGACGTGGTAGAAAAAAGATTAATTAAATAAACTAACCATTCTTATTTTTTACTCAAACAAAGATAAGCTGATGGTAATTATATAATATTGTGGATGTTTTCGTGAGAAGCCCTCTCAATATGAAAAGTAGCCAAACCTTAATTTATGAATATATTTATATTGCGACTATTTAATTAATTGAACTTAATACAATTTATAATTTAACTTGTTTGCTTAAAACAATTGATTAATAGTGTTAGACATCACATATGAATAATAATTTATTCATCTTTTTCAACCTTATTTGATCTAGAAAAGTGAGATTATTTTGAAACTCCAATTAGTACTTTTGTTTGCTTATCTAAAAGTTGTAAAAATACTTTCTAAAAAAAAACACATGATTCAATATTATTTTTATAGAACGATTTATTGATTAATCAGTTATTCTACAACTTATTTAAGAGACAATATCAATTTTTATTTTAAGTGAATAATTCATGCAATCATAATCTAATCTAATCTTGATTTACATAAATTGCGGTAAGAAGGGTCCATCTTATGGAATCAACTTTACATGCTCGCAGTTAACTCTGATTCACGTCGCACGTGCGAGTTAAACCCGGCCTTTGATTCTTGGTTTCAGACAATAATGGTCATTTTTTCAAAGCAACCTTTTGCTTTGGAGCTTTGTAAAACAAAGGTGTACAGCCTTCAATCAAATTTCCTTCTCTTCAAAAAGAATACTTCCCATATCCGTTTTCAATCATGTAAATATAGAAATAGAGAGAGGAAAAAAGGTATACAGAAGTTTATAGATAGAGAGGGAGAGAGGAGGACAAAATGAGTGTTTCTCTCACTGTAATGACCTTCAATCTTCTTGAAGATCAGCCGGAGGACAGTCCAAACTCATGGCAGAAAAGGAGGGATTTGTGTATAAGTGTTATTACCAGTTACTCCCCAAACATTCTCTGTACCCAACAAGGTATATATACATCTCTGTCTATGGATCTGTACCGTAAATTTGTGTTTTTTTTTTTCTTTCTTGCAGTGAGTGATCTGGGTCTGTTTTCATTCTTGTTTTGGATATGGGTTTTGCCTCTTTCTGGATCTTAAATAGTTCTGCAGTTGAAAGGTTTGAACAGGAATCAACAATTTCTTTGACCGGTGTTTCTCTGTATTGATTCTTCACTTGAATCAAATATTTGACCCAAACTTAGATAAGTGGTAAAGACCTTCCAAATCCTTCTCCAAAGGGACACTCTTTTCTTTGGCCAAAGTTTTCAATGCTTCTAGTGGCTTTCAAACTCACGAATTTGCGAAACTTTTACTCAAATGTAAGCTTAAATCTTGGATTCTCTCATTGGTTTACTTCATATCAAATGATGCTTTAAATCCTTTAATTCAAAATTTGTTGGTGAAGATGTTCTAAGGGGAAAATGACATTTGAGCCCTCTTCCTTTCGCTTTCTCAGAGTTTGTTGGGTTGATTGGTATTGCTTCAGGTGTGTTATTTTAGTTTCTCTGAATGGTTATTTAATAGATTTTCTCTTGTCATTTTCCTTTCTTTTTTTCTTTCTGAGTTTTCAGGTGTGAGGTCACAGTTGGAGTTTCTGCAGCAAGGCTTGCCAGGTAATCTTAGTGGCAATGTTGTTTGTTTCCACCCCAGAACATACAAATGTAGTAGGGCAAGTTAGTTCATTTACTTGTTACTGGTAAAATTTTAACATTTGTGTTACATAATTGAAATTAGGCCATCCTGACTATGTCGGTTGAGCTGATGAGACGTGGTTATGTCTGAAAAATTATTCCTTATTTATTAGATTAATGAGGGAACTTGTTATGTTTGTTTGATGACTTGCCAGATCCGCTTTGATTCACCTTTAGAGCTTATAATATCTTTTCTCTACTCAAATAAGCGCTGGATTTGTCTTCTTGAATCCACTAGGTTATGATCACTTTGGTATTTCAAGAAAAGGAGCAGAAGATACTTCAGACCAACATTGCACCATCTTTTACGACAGGGACAAGGTGTCTTGTTATTTCCGTTTTTCTCCAATAATGATATCTGTTTTCCATTGCTTTGTCAAGAAGATGTAGTTTTGCAGATTAGGTTTGATAACTTTATTTCTCCGTCCGTAATGAATGAAGGTAGAGCTTCTAGAAGGTGGAACCTTTTGGCTGTCAGAATCACCTTCAGTCCCTGGAAGCACATCTTGGGGCTCTGAAGTTCCTTGTATTGCAACGTGGGCGATATCCTTTTTGTTTTGATGTGTTCTCTTGATATTTTGTTCCAAATTCATCTCTCAAAATAGCTTTTTCTTTTAATATTTTTCCTTGACAAAATGTCTACACATTTCAACTAAAAGGAGTTGAGCCACCGGGTTTTTCATTTCAGATAGTAAATACAATCATGGACGAGTTCAGTCCTCGAGCCCGTAGGAGAAGTGCTTTACTCACATGGCAGCATATTGCTTCTTTGCCTCCTACCTTACCAGTTGTATATTGTGGAGGATTTAACACACAAAAGGAATCAACTGCAGGACGTTTTCTTCTTGGAAGATCTAGGTATGATCCTTGAAATGGGTATTCGATGTTCATAGAAGTTTGGTCCTGCTATTGTATTTTGCTGCATCTGTAATTGTCTGCAGGCATAAATAGAAAAGGTGATAATGATACTGGGATCGTGTTTAGCATAAGAGAGTAACAAATTTGTTAATTAACTGAAAGTAGTTCCTAGAAATGATTTTGGAACCATCAACTGATCTCATCTTTGAGGTGAAATGTATGTCTAATTTGAAGTTATTTGCAGTCATAGTTTCTTTGCATAATGACATTCTTATTTGCTAAATAACTCATATCATTGCACTTTTCTATTTTACTGCTGCTATTTTCACAAAACATGGACGGTGGCTAAGTTCATCTTTTGGTTATGATTTAGCTTTCATTGCAATCTTTGTGGGGTAGAAATACTACCTTTTTTCTTTGGCAATCCATCTCCACTGAAGTACAGTGTCTGTCTATTGTTCTCCCGATATATGCTTGACTACTGAGAAGTGAGAACTCGCCCTTTGGAGATATAGAAGGCTAATGTCCATTGCTATCAGAATATAGTTTTCGAGTATCAATTGGATAAACTTAAGAATTTAAGCCATGATGATTTGCATAAAAATTACAGTTAGAAAAAGTGTGTTCTAATCTTATCCAGAAATGGTCATGGGCAATGAGGCAATTCCAGCTGAGGATTATAAAGGAAAATTGCATGTTCTGATGTCTAAATTGCCCTCTTTTCGGAATAATATGATAATAATTTTTTCTTCTCCGTCTTCAAAGTTATATTTCATCTATAACTTGATTTTTAAGTCTAGCAAAGGTGCAGCTGCAGTTCCTGAAAATACTACTTTAGTATTTTTTACTGCACGACACAGGACCTTTGCATCTATCGGGGGTAGGCAACTCATTGCACAATTGCTCTTCTTTCCTTTTTTTTCCTCCTTTTTCTTCGCACTCTACTCACAGGGAGCATGGAGTTGTTGGTGATATGAGGGATGCATGGCACAACTCTCGGGTGAGGAAGAATGTCTCTCTCATTCGCACTTATCATGGCTTCAAAGGTACAAAGTCGCACCCATGGACTACATAGGCTGTGTGTGAATCTAGATTTATCGCAGGAAAGCTAAATTTCTGTGAAAATATGATCAAACATGTATAGTTTTTTCCTATCGTTTGCCCTCCCTTTTCTTTTTCATTCGCAAATCACTCTGCGTGTCCATGATTCTGTGATCCCTTGTACCCTTGGGATGGTAAGAAGTGGTGAGAAAAGAGAAAGTAATGTGAATTTTCACTTGCTTGGATGCATAAAAGAGGTGAGAAATGGTGAAAAATGAAGAGATATAGGGGACTTATTAGTTTGGCCTTTTTGTTTCTCTCTAAAATCTCCCAAAGTGAGAGATTTGGTAAGAAACAACTCTTTCTGTCTCACCCTTCTCGCAATCTGGAGGGGCTGTTAGTGGCACAACTACCTTGTTGAAACCATACGGTCCATACCAAACCTGATTTAATTTCACTCTCAGGTGACAAGCAGGGAGCACTTGAATTCCTGAAGTTGATTTTCCGAGCTCTTTGCCTTTGCTGGGATCGCCAAACTCAAGATCTACACGTGGACTGGATTCTATTCAGAGGCCGGTCTCTGATTCCCGTTTCATGTGAAGTGGTGAACGACAATGTGGACGGGTACTATCCATCCTCTCACTATCCAATATTTGCCGAGTTTATGCTGCCTCGGACAGTGAGATTGATTGAACCACCTTCTCAAGATACAAACTGAGCCATCTATTTTGACTCCCCCCTGTTTTTTCATACCTCTTCAGGTCATTGCATATTAATTTTGGGCTTGTGGTTGGGTATTTCTCTATCTTTTTGTTGTTCTCTGTGGAAAAATTTCTTGGGTTTTTTCTTAGATGTTCAACAGAGCATTGGCGCCATGAAACTCTCAATAAATGATTATTATCCTTTTGAGTGTAGTAGTAACTCAATATTTTCATTTTGGTTTACCCTTGGAAATCTATCATCCTGCATACAACACTTGCTACGTTGCGGTCATGTGGGAGGTCCAAGAGTCGGGAGAATTTCTCTAAGGTACGTGTGAGCTCAAAATTCCCATACTATCGAGGCCTTGTTTGATATGCGTTACATAAAGATGGAGATCGGTAGTGAGGAGGAGATCGAGACAAAGACTGATAGTAACGACCGATAAAGTAGCGAATTGGTAATGTGCCTCATGTTTGATTCACCGCAAGGGTGTTATCGCCATTTGTGAAGTGTACAATGGGCACTTGAGTCATTTGGCCTCTCGATACATCAGTGCTAAACTCACCTCCCTTGGGTTTCTCAATCCAGTTCAACCCTAACTTACAAAATTAAGAGCCACGTACTGGGGTATAAGATACTAGAAAGAAGAGCACACTCGGGTCTGATATCAGTGTCTCTGAGAGATATTCAAGAAAAACAATTGATCCCGATTTGGGGTTGCTGCTGTGCAGCCCCCGCACAGCAGGTGTTGTGCACCATCTGGGCTGTACGTCGCTCGGATGGGTGGCCCATATTTCATTTTGCACGCACGACAACCAATAGTTCGGATGCAAACATACTGAGGTAAAATCTGAACTGTCCATCCGAGCAACAGACGGCTTGTACAATTTGAATGAGTGGTTAACCGTGGAGGTTTCAACTTGAACATATAAACCGTGTTGTCAGACCAGGGTTCGAGTTTTTTGTTGGGTAGTTCTGATTCTTCTGAAGAAAGGGTAAAACAAAAGGAGACAGCTTCTCTCCAGTTTACCAGTGGATAGCACCCCCTTGTAGTCCGGCCATTTTCGACTTTATTTTGGATTCACTTCAATGAGCGGACTCGTTTATATTGTAGAGTTAATTGAGTAGAACTACGTAAAAACTCATGTTAACCGGAGACCTATTGGTACCTTATTTAAGTAAAATTAAAATGAAAAGAACGAGGTAGACACATTGGATTTCAACTTAGAAAACCCATTAGTTGGTATCTGATTAACATGATTTATTACATGGTTATTAGTTTGAAAAACCATACAGCATGAACGAGTCTATCATCCAAATGAAGTAAAAAATAGCCGGATTGTACTTAGAGATGGAGCCAGTAGGGTCAGTCGCCCTTGCAAGAAAAGAAAAAAATCACTAGTATTGTATACAAAAAGAAAATTTCCTATGAATTATATAGGCTCACCCTTCAAAGTATTTTGGAAAAATAAAAATCTACACTGTATAGTGAAATTCTTGGTTCCGTCCCTAATTGCACCCTGTGCAGTCTTATGGAGACAAGCCGTCTCCTTTGTTTTACTTGACGGACTGTCCAATGCTTCTTTGAGTTTATAGATAGGGCTGTGGAAACAAGATGATCGGGACACTCCCCCAACTCAAATGGCTTGTTTTAAATTTTAAGCAGTTGACTAAATTGGGTTTAACAAATAAGTGTAAACATATGCATTTTTCGTACTTGGCGCAATATTTATGATTTCTTTCGTTTCGGTCTGCGATTCACCGATAAAATTTTAACAAATGCAAGTGGAGTAGTATTAATTAAGTTAATAACTCCGTAATCAGTCAAATGCTCAATTTGAAAGTATTACTATTTTTCTTGAGTTTTATCATTCTATGTCAATGCCGGCCTTCTCTTTCCCAAGTTTCCTTTAGAAGTATTTGCAAGAGATCCCCAATTGATATTGTATCTCTTAAACTACCAAATTAAAGGGGATATTCCATAATTCAATTTGGTCAAGTGGGCTAAAATTTGGAAACAAGAGGCAAAGTGGTGCAAACAATATGCTTCTCTTCTCTTTCCTACTTCCACATATCTCTTACTCCATTTAAAATTAATCTCTGTTACAGATTTTCTTACTTTTCTCTTTTGCATAATACGATTTGTACACTCATTACGTATGTCGGGGCGTATGTAATACGGAGTACATTAAAAACAAAAAGGGTGTTAAAGTGCAGTTGTGAAATACTCCTAAAAAATCTCACCCCTTTTTGTAATTACACACAATTCCAACAACAATGCTACAATCCATACACTTGTGAGTGGGTGTGTGTAATTGAGTGTGTAAATGGGTGTGGTTAAACTCAAACTGACTTATTGTCTTTCACAACACGAACTTGGGGGCTCTGCTATCTCTTAAGAACGGCAGACCGTGTCAACTTTCGATCTCATCTTCCCTCTCCTCAATTAACGGTTCATATTCACACTTAAATTCTTACTGACCAAAGTAAATTATTACCAGTAATAATTCATCTGCGAATCTAAATTGTTGATTGTCAAGATAGACGGCTCGAATGGGTTTGCAAGGCCTATTGTTTGTGGGTTCCTATGAGAAAAATCGTTCTTTCATAAGTACATGAATTAAAAATTGACCAAAGGGTCATTTTTGGAATTATAATGGACTCACCGTACACGGTCTTTCCGTCACCGAAAATCTATTTTCCCCATTTAAAAATGGAAATTAGAGTATTAAATTCCGGGATCTAATCTCAACCGTAAATCACCTCCACTTTTCCTTAACACATCAACGGCTGATATCAACTTCCATACATCTGTGATCGTCATCTCTCTCTCTCCGTGTCTCTGTATTAAATATTAATCCTCCAACTTGCAGCGAGTTCATTCCCGTCCAAAACCAGAGCCAAGCACACATACATATACATGCGTATGTATAGGGAGAGAGGGAAAGTTTAGGAGAGAGAGGGGAGGAAGAGTAAAGGCGAGCGTGAGTGGATCTAGATCTTGTCTCTTCTGGCTGTGTAAAATTGGAGATGATGTCGATTCGAAGGCCTCATCTTGGATTTCACCTATGGATCTCTGTATCTATGATTCTCTTCTTCCAAGCTCAGTCCTTTTATCTCCCTGGTGTCGCTCCACAAGATTTCCAGAAGGCAAGTCACTGATTTACACACAAACACACTTGCATATGTAATTTATGCTTTTTTATTTGTTTTGCTATGTGTTGGTGTTAGATCTTGTTGATTTTGTGGTTTGACGTAACTGTTACGTTGTGATTTTATTGGTCATTGGACTTTTTGGTCTCAGATCTGTTTCATTTGTGGCGTTTTGGATATGAGAAATATATCAGGTTGACCTGAATTTTGTGAAAATCTGCTCTTTCTCCGTTTAGTGCTTGGAGATCCATTTGATCATCGTTTTTTTGTTGATCGGAATTTTCTGAATGCTGAATCGGGCTTTCTTCTTTTTGTTTTCATCAAAGTGTATGCTAGTAAGGCTGGTGTTGTTGTACTGTGTGCGTTTTGTGTTGTGTTTTGTATTGTGAATATTGATAGAAGGTATAAGGATATCATTGAGAAATCAGTCAAACCAACAAAAACATAACGCGCGGAGAATTATCAATAATAGAAAACAAGAACGCAAGACACAGATATTTAAGTGGTTCGTCAACTGTGTACTTGAGTACATTCACAGCTCACACCAGTGGTCGCTGTTTGTTGAATAAAGAGAGCAGAAGATACATGACTGCTACGTATAGCAAATATTTAAAACCAGGTCAAATGCCAAATAGTCAGTGGAGCTCAACCCAAATCGAGTCATACTTCACCAGCGCAAGAGATATATCTCCTTGTTATGATGTGAAACAAGTGTCATTATAGGTAAATCAGTTCTTTGTTTTGTCGATGTTACGAAAAGCCAAATTGATTACGTTTTGTTGGTGCACAACGTATCCGACTAATTGCTTCTTAACTTTTTTTGAGGAGATGTGTTGATATTCTTAATAGAGTTTTTCTGCTTGAGTTGTACACTTGCAATGTCTAAATATGGAATCCAAATGGTGAATCATATTGTGGAAACAAGAAGTTTGCAGATGAAATTATTTCAGTTCTATAATGTAGATAACACAGTAGGCGAAGCTTTGTTTGCTGTTAATTAAAATATAGTTATGATGTTCATTAAACTGAAGTTACCGACTTGGCTTTGGTGGTTACTATAGTTTTTATTTTTCTTTTAGTCATCTCATTTCTTAATCTTGCAGGATTTGTGAAATTTGGAACTTTTGTGTAATCAAATATACATGCAGGAGGTCCTTATTAATGCTTGTGATATCACAAGTCCATGCTTCCATTGTTTGATTTGCAGTTTGTTGTGAGGTTTTTGTTATTGGTGAACTCAGGAGTGGGTTTTCTGGATGCCTAATCTGATGGCTTATATGTCTCGCAATCTATTTTATTTTGTTATGAGCCATCATTTTCCATCTGAGAATTTGAGATTTGTGGATGTCTCAAGTTTGTCTATTTGTTACAGGGGGATCCTTTGAAGGTGAAAGTGAATAAATTGACTTCTACAAAGACACAGCTTCCTTACTCCTACTATTCACTTCGTTACTGTGCACCCAAGGAAATAGTTGACAGTGCTGAAAATCTAGGTGAAGTCCTCCGTGGGGATCGTATTGAGAACTCTCCTTATGAGGTCAGATGCTATCCTCAGATATTTTTCTTTTGCCCTTTGTGCCTTCTTAATGTGTTGTTAAATTGCTGATTTGAAGTTTTGCCTTTGCAGTTTAAAATGAGAGAACCTCAAATGTGCAATGTTCTATGCAATTTTAAACTTGATGCAAAAACTGCCAAGGAATTCAAGGAAAAGATAGATGATGAATATCGGGTGAACATGTGAGTTGCTTGTTTTGAAGTCATGAATACAATTCGATGGCATACTGCTCCTGTTTTTGGGAAATCTAGTCCTCATACCTTTCTCATCACTTGCAGGATTTTGGATAATCTTCCTCTCGTTGTTCCTATTAAAAGGATGGATCAGGAATCATCATTTGTTTATCAACATGGCTTTCATGTTGGCCTCAAAGGACATTATGCTGGAGTAAGCAGCAAAACCATAGCATTTTTCTTCAATATTCTGCAAATTTTAGTCCTAGTAATTTCTTAGATGATAATTTCTCTTAATATCACTATTTTCAGACCAAGGAGGATAAGTACTTTATCCATAACCACTTGGCATTCACAGTAAAGTTTCACAAGGATCCACAAACAGAATCTGCGAGGATCGTTGGGTTTGAAGTCAAACCATTCAGGTTATACGCATCACAGTTTTCCTTCTTGTATTAATTGGTATCTCTTGTAGCTGTTGCTCACAATTTTATTTTATTTTTTTATAGTGTTAAGCATGAATACGAAGGCAAATGGAGTGACAAAAACACCCGTTTGACCACCTGTGATCCCCATGCAAAACGCTCAGTTACCAACTCAGATTCTCCCCAAGAGGTTGAAGAAAACAAGGAAATTATCTTCACGTACGATGTTGATTTTCAAGTAAGCTGCTTTATCTCATACTTTCAAAGAAAGTAACTGTCCCGCTAATGTTCTCACAATTATCTTGCCTATTCTTCTACACAGGAAAGTGATGTGAAGTGGGCTTATAGATGGGATACCTATCTTCTAATGGCTGATGATCAAATTCACTGGTTCTCAATTGTCAATTCGTTGATGATTGTCCTTTTCCTTTCTGGAATGGTTGCTATGATCATGCTACGTACATTGTACCGTGATATTTCCAAGTATAATCAGTTAGAAACCCAGGAAGAAGCCCAAGAAGAGACGGGCTGGAAATTGGTTCACGGGGATGTTTTCAGACCACCCACAAACTCTGATCTCCTGTGTGTTTATGTAGGGACTGGTGTTCAGTTTTTCGGAATGATACTTGTCACTATGATGTTTGCTGTTCTTGGGTTTCTGTCTCCTTCAAATAGAGGTGGTTTGATGACAGCCATGCTTCTGCTATGGGTATTTATGGGCCTATTTGCCGGATACTCTTCTGCCCGCCTTTACAAAATGTTCAAAGGTACAGAATGGAAGAAAATTGCCCTCAGAACAGCTTTCATGTTCCCGGGATCTGTATTTGCTCTCTTCTTCGTATTGAATGCTCTAATTTGGGGGGAGAAATCCTCTGGTGCAGTTCCCTTTGGAACCATGTTTGCTCTGGTTGTTTTATGGTTTGGCATTTCGGTCCCACTTGTTTTTATCGGCGGTTACGTAGGGTTCAGGAAACCAGCACTGGAGGATCCAGTGAAAACTAACAAAATCCCCAGACAGATTCCAGAACAGGCTTGGTACATGAACCCAGCTTTCTCAATCCTTATTGGTGGCATACTTCCCTTTGGAGCCGTATTCATTGAGCTCTTTTTTATTCTCACCTCGATCTGGTTGCAGCAATTCTACTACATTTTCGGGTTTCTCTTCATCGTGTTCATTATTTTAATAATCACATGTGCCGAGATTACGATTGTGCTATGCTATTTCCAGCTGTGCAGTGAGGACTACCTTTGGTGGTGGAGATCGTATCTGACTTCTGGATCTTCAGCTCTATACCTGTTCTTATATGCTGCTTTCTACTTCTTCACAAAGCTTGAGATCACAAAGCCAGTTTCCGGGGTCTTGTACTTTGGGTATATGCTGATTGCCTCCTATGCTTTCTTTGCACTCACCGGCACAATTGGTTTCTATGCGTGTTTCTGGTTCACAAGGCTCATTTACTCGTCGGTGAAGATTGATTAAGCTGAGCAACCAGATGGCACATGGCATTATTATGTCACGTTGAAGTCTTCTAAATCCTTAACAATAGAAATTCTCTCTTTTTGTTTTCTTCTAAACTTCTCAATACGGGTACTTTGGGGGTGTACTAGTTTTCCTTTCTGTTTAGTTTCTGTTTTTCTTGTTTGTATTGAGGCATTTTGAGAGGATGCTCAAGCAAGACCCCTGTTATCATTTGCCTATTCTAGAATTGATCAAGGATTTTTTGTATTATCAACAGGTATTTTATATTATTTTTCGAAGGCATCTGTCCTGTAAAAACTGAAAGTCTTTGTATGTTTGGCTTTGCTTCCTGCGTGATTTATATTCGGGCATGATTAACTTTTTCCGTATCCCCCGGTCCCGGCAACTGGCAATAGTATGGTTTTGCTCCCAGATAACTGTTTGGTGAAGGCAATTATTGGTTTTTTTTAATTTTTTTATCAGCAATTATTGGTTATTGATCCTCGTACTGTAATTGAAAGTTATTCTTTGCCATTAATAGTTGCAATATGTTCTCAAACTGGGGTTTTAACATGTGGATTAGATGTACTGAAGCTGAGGGTGGTGTTGGTTTATTACTCGTTTTCCCATTAGGTTTTTGCAGTTCTGAAATTGTTGAAAACTGAGTGCAAACATGATCAACAACATGACCATCTCTGCATCTCTAATGGTTTGAGCTTTTTTTCTCTCTATGCCAAAGCTATTTTTTGGCTCGCCACGGTAGTATTTTGACAAAGTTACTCGATTCATGCCAACGCCATTTCTTACCTTGATTTATGACGGCTGTTGGATCAATTGAATTATTTCATAGGAATTTGGCTTACACCATTTCTGACCTTGATTAATGACGACGGTTGGATAAATTGAATCATTTCATAGGAATTTGGCTTCCGAGACTTGTCTAATAATTGATTCTTGCCAAAATTGGTACTCTTGTCAAATTTGGCTTTGATACATTAACAAAGCCATTTTTGGGCTCAAGAAATGGTCCACTATTGGAGCTCATTTTTAGAGGCCTCGTCTGTAAACATCGCACAAGCCACGGTCAACATACACACTCCCAAAAATGTCAAAACATTTTTAAAAATGAAACAGAAGGACAACTATAATGATGCAATATATATATGGGTAGATTCAGAAATCTGGTTATAAGTTCACAACAGTTGTCTTCAAATTCAAAAGCATTTTCAAGATATACAAAATCAATCAGCATCAGCAGTAAAATCCGGCTCAGGAGGCTTCTGCAATTTCACCAAGTCCCTTGCACTCTTGAGATTCCGATTCCTGTGAACCCCACGAAGAGCATTAGCCGCAAACCTCGAAGCCAAGAAGGTGGCGCCAAGGCTATACGAACCTCCACTACCACCTCCATTGCTGCTGGCTCCTGCCAACTCTTCTGCTTCTTCCTCCTTCCGACGGAGTTCCAGAATTTTCCGCTTTGAATACCGCCGCCAAGCTGCCTGGATAAAGCAAGCCGCCCAAGTCCGCCACTGCTGTGAGTAAAAACGGAACGTGTGTTGAACTTGCCGACTGTGGAGCCGCCTGAACTGACTCGCCACAAATTTCAACTCTTCGGCTATCAGGGCAAACGCCTCCACTTCTGTTAGAGCCTTTACTGTTCGTGTTGAAGATGGTAGATTTGCACCAGATTTGGGGTCTAGTGCCCATGTTAGAAGCTCCTCTCCACAAAAATCTCCTTCTTTCAATAAACCTCGGTTGAAAAATCCGCTTCTTCCACCGTCAGTGGTCACGCTCTCTAGCCGACCGCGTATGATGAAAAGCATCTCGTCAACTGGATCTCCTTCTCGAACTATATAGGTGTTCTCGGTGTACAAACATGGCTTTAGTCGCTCACAAATGGCATCCAGCAACCTTTCGTCCATATTTTCAAACAGAGGAACCTGCAAGTAAAGATTGCATGGGAAAGGCACATACTTTTAGTTGTTTCCAAAAATTTAAGTTAGGGAAAGTGTAAAACACAAAAAGCACAATAAGGAGTCATTTATAAAACTCAATTTTCTACTTGGCACATCTTGTTGGAATATAATTGCATAAAGGAGAGTATTTCTTGCCCAAAAGTCCAACAGGATTGTTATAGCCTCATTACAACAATTAAAATTGCGCAAAAAATAAACGAGCAATTGTAATTTCGGTTTTTTGGTTTTCTTCTTGGATTGGGATTCCTGGGGCTCAAGGAGGGAAACTCATGTCGCCTAATAATTTGGAATTTCACAAATCTTCGAGTATTCTTTCATATATGAAGATTATGTACGCAATGTGTATCAATGTGGCTGACCGCTGACACAATGTTCCTTGTGGAGGAATGTTACGTCGCAGAATATATTACAAATATCGATGCCAATGCCTTTAAGCATTAGAAGCAAACAAATTAGACGAGAAAGAAAAATTACCCTCTTCACCAAAGCCAGACAAAGATGTCTTTTGATGTCCCTTCTAAGATCCTTAGGTAGACTCTGAACCAAGCTCTCTTCATCCACTCCACGTGTTTCCAACCACTTGTACTGATCATACCGTCTTACCCGTTCCCTGAGATCTTGTGGAAGCAAGCGATGGTGCATCCACTGCTCTGAGTCTCGTCTTTTGACCCTCATCTCCTCAAGCCGAATAGTAAGAGACTGAAGATATGTCTGTAACAAATAGAAGATCTCTAGAATATCAGCATGAAGAAGAATCAAGCAAATGCACAAGACGGATGTAGTGGTGTAGCAAGAATACTTGCGTACACAACTCACACCAGATTTCACAATATTCTTGAATGCTGAAGAAGAGTTAGGATTGGCAGCATTACATATTACTAGGGTTTTTAACAAACAATAGACGTGTCACTACTCGTCATTTGAATCTGCAAATAGTGGGCCTTGAGTCCAGTACTAATCGGGCTTCAAAACACAAAAGTCTAAACCCAGAAGTACCACAATACCAAAAGAAAACAAAGAGAGAATTTTGATTTATGGAACTCAAGGACATTGCCATCATGGACCAAAAAGATGGCTCTGGATTTACCTGCATGTTGCCAATCAATAACGCAAAGAGGATGAGCCCAAATATGGCAAGTGCAATGGAGAAAATAGACTCTCCAGGATAGGTGCTGGTTTGAAGTCCCTGGCCAAGTGTACTGTAGAGAGCAGAAGAAATGGTAAGTGTTAATTCTTCAAGATTTAAAGATACGTTAGGTTACTTAGGTATGGCAATTGTAATAAATGTGGTACAGAGACGAGGGCAAGAAACAGCCTGCCATACCAAACGACCTCTGCAATGTACAAAGCTGCGTATACCTTGAAATTGAATTACTATCAGTACTGGTGTTTTGGCAAAATAATTAATCCAGCTTGTTTTATGTTTTCATTCAAAAAATTCACATTTGTTAGTTTTGTGTCGATTTTTTGTGGATTTTTGGTTCGTATCAACAAGAGGAATCTAAGAAGTTAAAAATTATGATAAAAACTTTTAAAGAGTTCAATAAAGACAAAAATAATCAGAATTTTGTGGATTATTGGATGATTTTTGTCTAAATTCACAAAAATTTGGTTAATAATTTTTACTTTCCAGATTCCTCTCATTGAGACGAACCAATTATCTACAAAAATTCGATGCAAAACTAACAAACAAGGTTTTTTATTTTACTTTTTTTATTTTTTATTTTTAATAAAGACAAAATAAACTGGATTAATTATTTGCCAGAAGTAGCACATTAAAACCCTCACATACAGTGTAGTGCTTGAATGTTGGGGAAAGAAGATGGCTTTAAGGTAAATATGAAGATCTGCATGTCCATTGTTTTGCCATAACACCTAGCTTCAAAATCTAATATGTATCCCCTTAAGCAGAGAACAAGACCAACTCGATAGCAAGTAGCCGTATTTTGAAGGCACTAACTGAGGTAAAACATTTGGGCGCTAACTACTAATGCTTAAGAAGTAGTACATTAAAACCCCTCAATGGACATCCACGTCTTCATATTTACCTTAAAGCCGTCTTCTTTCCCCAACATTCAAGCACGACACTGTATGTGACTATGTGCCACAGATAATATTGAATAATTGCATTTTTCACACTTGGCCAATCATCTACAGATGTCATACAAGTTTGAACCCAGAAGCAAATCCCCTTTCTTTTCCAAGAAAAAAGAATAAAATAATGAAAACAAAACAAATCAATATGGAGAATCATAGAGAACTTGGTGGGTAAACAAGAGACACAAACCAACGACTAAGTTATGGGGTGCAACTTCATAAGACAAATTTTACTCTTGATCCTGTCTCCAACGAAAAGGCAGAGGTGGAGACCTAAACTATGTTTAGTATATTAAAAAAGAGGGTGGAAGAGTACTAGGGAAGTATCACTAGATTAAAGAATGATAAGACTTCGCTGTTTCATGGAATCGCTTTAGGGTAAAATTTAGAAGATGACTAAGAGATAATTCCCTTAATTAATCAGGTTACTAAGATTCTATACTTTTAAGATGGAACAAAGAAAATCGGCGCCCATTCATGAGAACATGAGTGGCACTAAAGTTCAAATACCGAACTCAGTATTGACCTTTATTATCATTTATTGAACTTCAGAAGACAGTAATCCAGAAAATATCAAGCACAGATTAGCAAAGTAGACGTCAGACAGAAAGGAAAAACAAAAAACAAAAATCATGAATGAAAGATCCCCAAGGCAAGGAGTGAGATTTTTTTTGCTCCATATTCTACGTTAATTAACAATAAGGATGGGGATAAAGAGATACGAAATTGTGAGTCATAAGTTTTGTACAAATCATTAGCTTCATGGTAATAAGCATTTTACACGACCGATTCAAATCAAATAACGTCAAAATCAAGGTTCTGAATACCATACCGGACATGGTACCATTTTTGTTACTCATATGATACAGTACCATAATGGTGTGTTACCGGATACCATTTTGGATTGCCCGTTACAAAATAAATAATTATATCACAAAAATAACATACATATACCTCTAAATTGAACTATATTTTTAACAACCACTGTTATTTAATGTGAAAGGTTTAAAGTGTGTTGATTTACAAAGGAAAATAAAGGAAAAACACCACAACAAATATAAGTATAATGTTAGTAACAAATAAGTTCTATTCGAAGCGTGGAAGAAGAGAAGTTGCAGAGCCAAATGGGAATTCGTTGGAGATGAAGTAGCACCGTTGAAGAATAAGTTTCAAGAGGTGATTGTCGGCATTTTTTCTCTTTGAAAAACAACTGCGAGGGCTGCCGGAAAATGCTAAAAAAAAAAGCCCCAGCAAAATCACTTCTGACTCTTATATTCTCCCTCTTTATGTTTGTCTTCCTTCTTTACACTGACCAGTACCTATGGCCAGTACTCACCGGAAAGGCCGGAACTTAAAGAAATCCACTGTACCACCCGGTACCATTGGAACTCGCCAAAAAGTTGAACGGAATCAAATATCTATCACACCGGATTCTCTCTAAAACTGTACGTGTCGGCTAATACGGAATGAGAATCATGACTCATGAGAAATAATCATAGCAAATTGAAATCACACCAACTTCCAGTACAAAAGTAATAAAGATAAACATATGATACAAGCCACTCATAATCGAAATTGGAACTACATGGATACGAACGATTAATTACCTCAAGTTCTGCAGTCCCCACCACAGACAGTAACAGTATTTAGAAATGAACTTCTTGGAGGAAACAATGCCAGACGACAAAGCCTGGGTGAAGATTCCAAAATCAAAAAGTGGATTGTCACCAGATACATTGCAAGCAGAAGTAAGAACTGGTTCACTGATATTCTGCCACGCAGCATAGCCTTCCATGTCCTGGTTGCCACAATACAAGAATTTTGTATTGCACACTCCAACACTAACATTAACACGTTTACTACAAGCATCCCGCCAACATGTATCAAGACGTTCAACGGATAATAAGTACCAGAATGCCCCAACTATCTGCAAAAGATCCAACCAACAGGAAGAAATATGTCTTTTAATGCGCAAAGGCCGATTGGTGAATATAACTTCCGCTAAACCAGAATGGATTAGAAAGAAGTTATGACTCCGATCAGAGGTGATGAGTAAGAAGATCATATCCATAACAAGGCAGTGCAAAATCACGACTTCATGATTCAGCAAAACCGAATATATGGAAATTTTCAATAGATGTCTCTAGAACATAGCAATGAACATATGCTTTGGAGAGGTTTCGATTGTTGATCACAAGGAGTGAAAAAGAGAGAATGAAACATAAAAATAACAAAAGGCCTCCTGACTTGAAGAGTCACTTACGTGGCTAGCCAACATGTATAGTAGCAAATAGTACACAGCACCAGCCCATGCAGTTTGAGCAATGACACCCGCAGTCCTTTTCAATTCGGAAGTTAGAGGCAGGATTCGGACAAACCGAGGGATATACTGGAGCAAGACAATAAAAAGCAAGGCTTGTTTTGTTGCCAGTACATCTGAACCTTTTGATCTCTGAAGAAATCTCAAGACCACAATCTGCACAAAATGAAAAGCAATGTTAACCAATTCACATCCTGCAACTTAGATCTAACATGCAACACACAACAATGTACATATTTCATGGTGTAGTTCTTTTGAAATCAGTGGAGCTATTACTCGGTGTCAGTCCAATCACTGTGCTGACAGGGGTGTACTGCAAATAGAGCTATGTTCTGCCTTTAAACATCAGGTATGTCTCAGTCAGTGGAGGGCTGAAAGCAAATACAATAACCTTTGGATAGCAAAATCAATCAACGAATAGGGATAGTTTAATAGTTTGAGTCTTCTAATGGTAACCATAAAAGATGCCCAGGAGGGCCAGGACTGAAATAACATACAAGAAACTAACCATTGCATGGAACTCAGAGCCAAAAAACTTGAAACAAAGGCAAGCATGCAGCCAGAAAAGGTAAAACTTACAAAAGTAAAAGTAAGCCTATACCTGTGGAAGGGGAAGAATAGCAAGAAAATCAATGATGAAAAAGCAACGTAGGTATCGCTTAGCTATTTGACCAGGATCTATCACAAGTTCACCTCGTCCAAAAACCCGAGATGACGGGGCAATGTATGCTGTCCTGAATTGCAGTGCCATGTGAAGAAGATAGAAAGCATCAATTATTGTACGGAATGTTGTAGCTATGATTGCCAACTTTCGGTCTATACCTAGACAGTCAGATGACTGATTGAAAACTGGAAGATAGAAGAACAGAGGATCCACAAATATTGCCAGAATACATGACGCAACAAAAAGTTTATTCCAAAACTGAAGGAATTTATCTTGAGGATCAAATATCTTCTTCTCTGCCACTTTAAGATCTTCTGGAAACACTGCTCGAGAAACACCAAATTTAAGTGATCGACCAATGGACTTAAGTCCCTCAGATCCTTTTCTCATCCCTCTCTTGAAGGACTTTGAAGGGGTGGTAGCAGCACGACCACCACGTGCTAACCCTTCAATGCCAAATACACATTTGTTCATTCCAGCAGAAGTTGAAGGTGATGACAAACTAGAATCCAAGTCATCCAACCTGAAAATATCAAGCCAACATGACTGCTATTAGACGCGAAAAGTGAAACTTATCAATATGAAACATTTGAAATTCCTGTTCTTTAGCCCCAACGAATGCCTAGGTACTAACTGGCAGGTACAAGTGACTTCATGGAGCATGCCATAAATTTGGCCCCACAGATTTGTGCCTAAGATTTGTGCCTAAATAAACGTAAATAACTAAAAATAATTGATGAATTCCTATGGATAGATAACTGGGGGACAAAAGATGTGGTACCTTACAAACTTCTCTTGCTGGCCACCCAAAAACTGTGACTTGGAACCACAATCCAACATTTTATTCACCAGTTACATAAGGCCAAACTGCATCCAGCAATGAAGTCGAATTCAAGGAATTATCGAAATGGCACATAGATGTCAACATAAATCAAAATGATTTTTGGGTCTGCCCTTTCTGATGTCTTTTGGCTTTGATTTGAGGGCATAATTTCACAGCAAATGCGATGGTATAGGGGGACCACTGTTTCAGTGGTATGCTGTGAGCAGCCACTTTGTGCATTTATTACCAAAGGGTAGATCTGTCTCCAATCCATCTGTTTCAATGGTATTTTGGGAGCAACCACTTTGTGCATTTATTGCCAAAAGTTAGATCTGTCACCTATCCATCCCCCGCCCATACCCCCAATTATTGGGGACTAAATGGGTTATGTTATTGTTGTTGTCACACAAATGTCAACATAGTCAGCTTTATGGAAATTCTCTCGTCCTTCAAGTATGAGTTTTAGGCTTTTAGCCATCAATGCCAGGTCTACAGGCACGTATCTATTCTAATGATTGTAATGGTAATTGGTAAATCATCAAAAAGTTGTTAATATAATCATAATGATTGCTCAACGCATATCTGCATCTAGAAGTTGATCATAAAAAACAAAACTACTCCTACCATTTACCAAGTGAATCCAATTTCAAGTTAATTACCTTAAATAAAACCATTACTTATACTACAATTTTCGATTATCACACTACCTCAACTTTAATTAGTCAAAATTGTGAGCTACAAAGTCGAATTCCAAGACTCAACCCTAATTAGCTCATTTGATGTGCTAATTGATAGTTGCAGTAAAATGCTAATATCAGCAACCCATCAATACAAAGCATGTCTAATCCATCTCTCTCTCTACCTCTCCAATTTTACTCCTCTTCCTTCTTGAATTTTTTATCCTTTCCCTTTCTTATTTATTTTTCAAAAAGGACAGTTGACCACCATCCGAACATATTATATAGACTCTCAAGTCCCAATTATATCATGATTAACAAATCCATAAGAGAACCATAGCTGTTGTTAAACCAAGTCAAATACTTTATGAAATGGGCGGAGTCGCAGAACTTTCAAAAAGTTCCCTCCCTACCACATTAACATCAATAAAGCATGACCTATCACCTTATGACATCAAACTTAGTTTAGCATGCTCTATCACAATATCACCTTCATCATCACGGGCCTTTGCTCTTTTAAACTAATCCCCTTTTTTACAACTGAAGTGTCCGGGGCTGCTTACACGCTCCTCAACTAAGCATGAGAACCAATATCACCGTTGTCTAGCAGGGACCCAATTTACAGAAAAGTGCTATCTTCTATGCTGGGTCAATGATGCTTTAAAGGCAGAACTTCTACACGTTCTTCCTATTTCTGAAGCTTAATTACCAGTGTATGGACTGGCACAAGGGAGTTAAATACAGAGTACTACCTACAAGGTTTCGAACCCTCACATAGAATATCTAATCCCTTTGTTTTCTACCAAGAGTCAATCATCACAAACATGCGATCTCAAATCCCAAATAGATTCGTTAACACGCCCACAACCTCAAATTCAAAATCCTTCCTAATCCAGTAAAACTTCAATCTAGTCTATCTCACAGTCAGAGAGCATAGGCAAATGATCCTCTGCCTTGCAAGCTGCCACTATATTGTGCAAATGAACTGAACGAAAAACGAACAGTAAGACAAATTCAAGCCTCGATTATATCATACATAACCTAATTCGTTCGCTGAATGCATCTTCAAACAGATACAGTGAGATATTCATGGTTTGAAATTAGATAAGATGGGATAAGATCGGAGAGGTTGTGTCAACTTACAGAGAGAATATTGAGATTCAGTTACGACTTGGAGTCCACCATGAGAGAGAGAGAGAGAGAGAGAGAGAGAGGGGACGACTGGGGGCGTGTTCTTCTGCGAAGGGTAGGCGAGACGCGATAGAGAGAGAGAGGGATGAAATTAAAATGAGGTCAGAATTTTACTTGTACAGGAGTCGTGAGCTGAACAAGTCAAAGAATGAAGTTGGAAAATGACACCTCGATTCAGGTTACACGCAAATAATCGAAACAGTTTAATTTGTTTTTAACGTGTTTTTCATAAAAATAAAATTAAAATTAACTCATTTAGATATTAGTAAATGATTGATCGATTTTTCTCTCTGAATTTGCGGAGAAAAGAATTGAATGAATCTAAATGAGTTGATTTTTTGCAAAGGACCGTAAATTATAGTATTTTAAATAAATTAAACGGTTTTAATGTGCATATCCTGAAATGGGTCTCATGCAAGGTGATGTATACTTAGTGTACAAAATGGTGTACCTATAGCAATGTTATTTAAATAAAAATAAATAGTACTATAGATATTGAAGACAGATTCAAACATGTTCTCAAAATAAATAAATAAATAAAATTAGAAAATAAATTTGAATACAAATATATCTGTAGTTTTTCGCGTACTTGGATTTCACACGATAAATGTGAAATTCATCCGCATTGAACACATAAATTGTTCGAACATGTGTCACAAGCATTCTTCTTTTCTTTTTAAATTAATTAATATTTGTGTCTTGTGTTTTTGTTTTCGGAATTTCACAGCTAATTTTTTATTTACCAGTAGAAAAATAGGAGTAATCACTATTCATTTATACTATTTTCGCCATAGTTAGCATTAATGCATGGTTAGCAGCTAGATTACAACACAGATTAAACGTAGCTTCATATATTCAACCCTTTGGCATTTCACTTGGGACTCCTCCCATGCTGCTTGGACAAAGCCCGTGCCGAAATAATTTTCCATCGAAATATATTTCGGAATTTCATGGCTAATTTTTTGTTCCATCTAAATATATTTCAGATCATAAATTTGATATCTGGTTTGTTACATAGGTAAAAAAAAACAATTTTTTTATTTAATACAGGGAGATCTGACCCTCGCATCATGAAGAGGCAGCCGAATAGCCTACGGTCAACTGCACTCCTCAACTTAGAAATAAAAAAATATGGAGGAAGTTTGCCAAAAAACCAATTCATACTATATTTTTCTTATTTTTCTTGATTAATTATTTTTTCCCTCTTAAACTAACAGCTAGTATTAAAATCTTCTCAGAAAAAAATATACAACAGCCACAAAATGAAAAAGTTTTCTTACAAAAGAAATAGTTTATTTCAAAAACTAAGATAAATCATTCTCTCACAATATATCGCATAAAAAGCTGTGAAAAACCAATTTATTTTAAAACACCTCCTAAGAATATTCCCACATTTTTTTATCCTTTCCCTCTAAATTTTACAGGCTCTTCAGATCCTCCACCATCTCTAAATCCCACTAGTTTTTCTAGAGGCATTGTAACAAAAACATATATGATCCGTCAATTTGAACCTTTAAAACGAAATACAACATATGATTCCCAGTTGTGGTTATTTGCAGAGCTTAGACCCGGTAATTATTCGATGTATGTGATGGGATAATAAAAATATAAATTCTTCTGTAAACATTCTACTTAACCGAATCAAAATACAGAAGATGAAAAAACAACATTTGCATGCATATACATATACTTGCAAGTTGCATGTGAACTCTTATTTGTCATGCATGATTCATTGGACCGTACAAAATATAAAATGGGAAGTTTGAAACAATATTCCAGCAAAAACACGAAAATATATACAAAGAAGTTAAAACAACCAAAATGGACGTGATCAATCATCTACTTGCGAGGGTGCGTATTCTAGGCGATGGCTATGGACTTTTTCTTGGAGTACAAGGTTGAGTAACCAAGGGTCAACACAATTTGCAAATCCACCAACGGCCATCTTTGCGGGGCTGAAAAGTAAATTACGCCGCTGGTGTAACACCTCCTCCGTGTGCCGCCCCGGGGATGGCGTCTTTGGTGTCGCTTCCATATCCGCCCCCTTCACATTGCTTGAACTCATCTTTTGCCTTAGTTTTGGTAGAGTTGTTCTTTCTTTGTGACTATTTGTGGATGCATGTGTTTTAGGGTAGTTAATTTAGATCTATGTTTACACGATCGAAAGACGGTGTTGAGTGTTGACCCCACCTATTGACGAAGATCTACTCACCGGTTTTTGCTGTTCCGAGTTTGTCTGGTTGAAAGACAGTGTTTGGGTGTTGACCTCACTGTCTGACAAACGAGAATTTGGGATGTTTGGATGCATTGTTGTTGTGTTTCAATCTTGTTTTTTTTTTTTTATCTCTCGGAAAAAAAAAGACTAAAGCCCTATCCAAGATGCCCCACCAATCAAAAAACGCACTGCAGAGCCAGGACCCCAAAGTACGCTTTTGCTCGCTTTTTATATTCAACCTTTGGTTGAATTTCCCTCTCCTCTCCCTCGACTTGATGTACCACTTGTCAAGTTTCTTAATAAAGTTATTGTATTTTCGTAATAAATAAATAAATGTAGAGAGAAATGAGGAGGAGATATTGGTGGTGGGTACAAGAGATAGGGAGTGAAAGAGACTGAATGATTTACAAGTGGAGGACCTAGGATTTGAAGTAGCAATGATTGAAACTAGTCTATAGGCTTGCTTGTTGTTAGAGACTTTGGTGCTATTTTTAGGGTGGGTGGTTTTGTAATGTTGACTATTTCTTGAATAAAAATTGGTAGAATTTGGGAAGTAGTGGTAGAATTTTTAATTTAGGAAAGCATGCTCTCAATTTTTATCAAGCCACTAGATTGTACTCAGCTGACTCAGTGGCTCATGGGCATTTTGATAAAATAACCCGTTTGGTTCCTTCATTTTGTAAGTTTCCATGTGTAAATCATCTATAAAAAAAAAAAAAAAAAAAAAACCCGATTATCGGAACTACATGATTTCATCACATTCGTTTGCAGAAAAGCTTAGAGGATCTATTTTCTGAAACATATTTGAGAATTTCGTTGGTACATGCCTACTTCACCAACTAGACCTAAATGTTTGACAACAAACTACAAAAGAGGACTCCAGAGCATGCATTTTACACAGCAGAATTCCCAGAATTACTTTAAATATGCTTGTCATCACTCTCTTTGGGTGAAAATCATGTTCCACATTCCAGAGTTGAATCAAAACCAAAAGAAGAAAGAAAGTATATACAATTCATCAGACAACCATTTCAGCTTCCTTTACACTCGCAGGAATCCCAATATCCAATCTCATAGTGGGCTTGTATTGCTCAGGGATAGCAGCACCACCTTGCACACAGATTTCCACCACCGCAGGGGCTTGGCCATAGAAGCTCCTAAGCTCTCTTTGCAGAACTGGCTTATTCACATCAGGAACGTGCCACACATATCTTGGCGGTATCAGATCGTCAATAACTGCCTTCTGCCACCCATGCTGCCCGTTCCGTTGCTGGTGCTTGTAGGCTCCACAGTTCTGTGCCTTGTGGCCGCTTGCCCCCACATGAACCTCAGTGCAATACCCACAAACCCTAACCGGATACACGCCCATTAGCTTCTTTGCTCCTCTCTTCATTGTTTCCCACGCTTGGAGGGTTTCCTCGGCAAGAAAGGCGGTTTCTTCATCATTTGATGGGGGTACTATCTCTTCATTCGTTAGTTCAGTTAATAACTGAATCTTTGGAGCTTCTGGATCAAGATCTGGTAGTTCACTTTCATCTGCATCAATAAACTCGCTTTTTGAAATGCGGATTATAGGTTTCCTCCTCCTTTTTGTGGGATACTCAGGTTTATCTACCCCAGCTTGGATGCAGAGCTCAACTAGTGCTGGAATTCGGGGGATTGTAAATCTCTCTTCATGAGATATCCGCTTTCCGAGTCTATCGTAAAGGTGGTAAGCTTCGAGTTGGACAACTATGTCTTCAACGAATGCATTCGTCCAGTCGTGAACTCCCTTCCGTGCTGGAGCTCCTGGACCTCTACATGACTTGAATGGGTGCCCAACAGGTCCAACATGGATTTCGGTACAACCCCTGCAAAAGTGCAGGTGAGGCATTGTTATGTAAGCAGTTACTTATAAGAACAAATGTTCCTTTAGGAACTCGAGACGTCAATCATTGTAAGTCAGAGATTGTCCCAAAAGCTTGTTAGAAAATGGGTACAACAATATAACATCAAGTTATTCAACACATTGGACGCTTAGAGCCTATGCCCTATGTTACGCGGACTCTCGTGATGGTGTAAAGTACCCGTGTCGAACACTCGACACTCGGATAAGGGTGTGGGATATGTGTCCGATAAGTTTAGTAAGACACTTTTATAGGAAATCTAATTGTAATTCAAGTTTATCATGGAAGTGTGCATAAACCTCCCTTATTATCCATGAAATGCGCTATAGAACCTTAAAGCACTATTTTACGTAAGAAAATACACAAAAAATAGAAACAAATTTGAATATTTTGCCGTGTCCCCGTATCCTTGAAATGAGAAATAGTTGAACCTGACACCTAGATACGTACCCGCACCCGACACCCATACCCGAGTCCAAGTAACATAGCCTATGCCATATGAGCAAGGGTGAATGTGTCCGATACTTCGCACAGGAAACTCGCTGTATTATTGTTTTTGACAATACCATTATATGGACATATTGTTCCGTAATGACTGAAATGAATAAGATGTCTTTTGAAAATATAGCCCAATTCTGCTGGTCCACATACCCTTAAACATGGGTTTTGATGGGTCTAACGTCGAATACCCACCTGCATCCGACAATCATGAGATCATGCCTATTGAAACTTGGGGAAGGACATGGTGATATCATAGTGCCCGTGAATGCAATCATAATGGTACATTTGACACCGTACACAAAAGGAGAATGTTTAAAATCTTACTCAGAAGTGGAACAAGCAGATTATTATGTCAGAGAAAATCCATAGCTCATGTTCAAACAATTGCCTAAGACATTCTACAAGTGCAGGGAAATGAAGAAAAAAATTACTTGCAAGCATGTACGGGCACCACTTTTAAGAGCTTTTTTAGATTGTTGATCAACGATGTTCTTGCGTTCATCACATTGTATGCAACTGGAATTAGACTTTTGACGAGCAATCCATTCTTTGGGGGAGGGACCGGTCTTTTAGGTTGGCCTCTACTTTTCTTGAATCTCTCCCTGGCAGCTCGCCTTAGCTCCAATATGGGTGTAGGAAAAGGCTTCTTCTCATTCTTTGGGCGATACTTGGGAAGATCAGCATTTTGGGGGTGGTTGCATCTGACAATCAAAGTATGGGGTTGAGACAAACTCAGAGATGGAATCCTGAACTCCACTTGAAGTTTGAGTTTACTCCCACAGTACTGCCAAATATGAAAATACAAGAATTAAAACAGTTCTCCCTCCTAGGGTGTTTTTCTTTTGTGTTCATTAAGTTGGGAACACACAGTTTAACAAGTAAGCTTTCAAGGATGCAAAAGTAGTATAAAAATATCGTTTCTCAACAACTAAATTTTTGCAATACAAAGTTACAAACAATTAGCTACGGTCAAACTGCTTATTGCTTATCTCCTCAAAAACATATGCTAATGGTAAAACCACAAAATCTTTATCCTTAAAATAGTCTTACCGGCAGCCGAGCTGTATCTCAGAAAAAATTGCAAATTCAGCATGTTTTAGTATGAGAGCAATTCAAATTATAGCATTTCCATGGTATCAATGAACTATACTTCTCATTTTTTAATTCAGTTTTTGGTCAGGAAGGAATTGATTTACTAGACTTCCAAGATAAGCCTTACCAGTAAGAAATTGGCACTCTTTGGCGTTACAGAAGTAGTTAGAGAAGTCTCCCTGGGCAATGAAACAATAGTTGATACTCCTAGACCTTGGTTGTAGAGAAAATTAAACCACATTGGATGGTCCAAACACACAAATGCATGTATTGTCATGTCCAGTTATCTAACTGACCAACCCTTTCCTACTGATCTTAAAACACCATACTAGTATTGCTTAAAGCTCCTCTTCAAATGATTAAGGCGCATTCCATTTATTATTTAGTGTGGACATGAAAAACAACGAATACGGATGGATAGGTTATGTAGAGTTTGAACTTTTTAATAGGAGGGCGCAACTCAATGCACTTAGTAACTTGTCTTTTTGAGGATGTTAGTAACTTGATTTCAAGTGAACTAATCAAAGAGTGCTATGTTACACATTGCAAAGGATTTTGTAGATAAATTGCTACTAATTCCCTGTGGCAAATCAAGCAGCACTTATGGTCTATTTGTAGCTTGTGGATGAAAAAAAGAGCAAAGGGTGTACAACTATAGAATTATAGCCAGTACCTTCAAAGAATCAAGTGAACCAAGACTAGGGAATCGGTTGCATTTCGGAAAACCCAGTTTGGGTGTTAAAGCCTTCCCTTTTCCATGGGGAAAAACGGTAGCGACAAACCGCGGTTGAGGACAAACACAATCCATTCCTGAAATCAGAACTAAATTGCTTCAAAAACATTTTAATATGTACCAGCCAAAAACAGAAACAAAATCGCAGGAGAACGAGTTACGAAAGGATGAAAACGAGAATTATCAAAATTCTACGGCCGGCCACCCAGCTGAGAAAAAAAAGATACCATCAGAAGAAAGGATGAAAACAATCAATTTCATTAAAAGAAGAGGTCGATAAAACGAACACATGAATGGATTTGATAAGTAATCAATTTCACTGAATGCCCACCGCAATAAGCAGACCTGGCAAGAAAAACCCTTGGGAAATTACTCAATCAGTTCCAGTTCAAATATAAAAAAAGGACATTAATCAATTAGTTCCGCTAGGAAATCACTGCATCCATATGCAGCACAAAGAAACCCCAATGACAAAGGTGAAAACAACCAGCATCTGATATGTGAGGGAGAGAAAGAGAAAGAGAAAGAGAAATTACCGCAAGACATTGAGGGGAATTGATAATAGAAAATGGAGCTGACAGTGTGAAGCCGATCCGGGGTACTGGTCGTGCTCGCTTTGGTTCTGCTCCTGTGGTGACCAAGAAGCAGGAGCTTGAGCCCAACCAGCCGTTGATAATCACTTTTTCCCAATCGGGATGGAGATTCAGGTCAGGTGTATGGTGCAAATGGTGAACTGTAGTACAGAAGCAGGAACTGGAGGAGAGAGAACGAGAGATGGATAGACCGTGTAGTAATTATCTCCCGGTTTTGGTCTGCACGGACAATTCAAATACTCTTGTGAACTGTTCATTGCCATAATCAATTCTAATTCCAAAAAAATAAATGGATGATCGGAATCTTGATGAGTGGAAGTATGAATATGATTACTCGAGATTAAGTTCTTAAAGTTTTTTTTTTAAGAGGAATAGGAATATGATGACCGCCAGGAATTCAATATCCAGAGTTATCATTGCGTTTTCTGAATTTAATTGGTAATTTTATGCGAAAAATAATTATCATGGAAATTTATCAAAGTCAGCATTTTTTTTAAATGATTGAGCCAAGAATCTTAGATTCTCATGAAGTAAGAGAGCAATTAGGTTCTCATTTAGCTTTTATTTTATTTTATAACAATCATATCATTTCACCATCCGACCCTAAAACAAAGATTTCATTACAATATACAAGAATGAACCAAAACTACCAAAAATAAAAAAACACAAGTAACTACAAAGAGCACACAGGCTTACAGGCCCAAGTCACGTATTGCAAAAGCAAACCTACACTAGGTGCAGGCGTAGAGTCCGTCCTCGATTTGGTAGAAGAGGATCCCGAAAGAAGACACCCAGCTCAAACCAGACGCAACAACACACTCATGAAATCATAGAAAACCACCCAAAATATGGGGCAATAAGATCCCACAGAGGGATAAAATCCCACAGGGGCATAAACAAAGAAAAAAGGAAAAAATAAAACAAAAAGAATAAAAAACAACTCAAAGAAACCCCTGTTAGAGATGTCATCGGAAACCGCCGCTACACTGGATCAAGTAACTTATTCGTCGGAGGAGCAAACCCCCATCCCCAATCTTCAAATCAAATCTTGAACGGATCCTCATTGACAAGAACCATGAAGGGAGGTGGACGGTGGAAGCAACAAAAAAAAAAAGATGGAGGTGGATAGCGGCGTGGTCGGTAGGAGGTCGAAAAGGATGATATGGGGGTGAGGATGAGGGGATCTGAGAGAGGAGGGGAGGGAGGTGAAGACAGATGAGGCGGTGGCCTCAGCCCCTCCTGAGCAAAAAAACCTAGAAGAAGAAAAGTTAGAGAGAAGACAAAGAATGTTTCTAGAGAGAGAGAAAAGTTCTTTTCACTTACTATCTGATTCTCATTTAGTTTGAGAAGGTGATTTTTAGTTGAATATGTCATTGGGAATCATTCATGTCTCTTCCAAATGTCAGAATATGGAAGCACGACATCATATTTCTATTGCTGTCTCTTTCAAACGTTAGAATCTTGGAAATATGACCTTACATTCTCATTCATCCTCGAGATTCTCATCATCCAAAATTAGCCTGAGGTCCTACAAATTAGATTGGTCTAAGGTTGATAGCATAAATATCTAGTCGAAGTACGCACAAACTGGTCCAAACAACTAGTTATAGCAAAGAAAAGGTTGATAGCATAAATGTCCATTTGATTTTGCATAAAAATAAATTTTGTGGTACATCGAAGTAGTATTCAACTTTCTTAGCACCAAGTAATATTGGTGAAACAATGCTCCCTTTGTTGTGAAATTTAGCTTTAATATTGGTTGTGGAATTCAAGTAGTATTCAACTTTCACGTAAGAGAATGAAAAATGAATAGTTTTCATTAGTAGCTCTCCTATTTTAGTATTTTCAAACTAACATTCTGTAATAAGAAAAAAAACATCTTAAAATTCTCATAAAATAAAAAGAAGAAGGTGTAGAGGAGGAAGCACTCAATAACTGCTTTTATGTTCTAGAGGCACACAATTGTAGAGAGGGAAGAAGCTTCATGCTCTTTGGTGCAATAAGGGAGCTATAAAAGAGAGGGGGAAGGAAGGAAGAAGCATACAATGCGTTAAAATAATGAGTATTGAAGCTACTGGAACTCGCTAGATGTGACGCGATAATGCAAATGAAGGTAAAATTTTGGGTTGTCTGTTGAGGCAGCTGTGCGAGTTTTTTTACGATTGTTGCGTGTTTTAGCTAAAAGTAACAAATACAACATGCCCTGCTCATTTGTGAAAACAGCTCTTCATGGCGCGCGTGTGAGAGAGAGAGAGAGATGTTCATAACAAACTGAAGTTCCGGAACAAGCCAAATAATTCACCTACAAAATCAAAAGCAGTGAGATCAAATGCTGATAAACCACAGATTGCAGCAAGTAGAGAAATGTTCACAACAAACTTCAATGATAGCAAGCAGAAGGAAATCAAGGGCTGTTGAGACAAGCTCCTGTTTTCCTATTGTCATTTAAGGAGCGTATTGACAATGGACTTGGCGTTGAGCTTCTTGAGATCTGTATACGATTGTCCGCAGCCAACAAACATGACTGGTGCTCCAGATATGTATACCATGGACATTGCTACTCCAACCTACATGATTGACAGATTTAAGTAAATTCCTCATACCTTTCTAGATTTACCACATTTATGTGGTGGGTCAGTCAATTTATTTTTCCCCATTGCCGGTTGAGGCATTCGCAAGTCATAGCCTAGCTGACACATTACCATTGCCGGTTTCTAACTGCAAATATTTACCAGCAAAATGCTAGGTACACTCCCGGGGTCCAAAACCCGGGTACACTTCCAGGTTTTTTGGGTCCAAATCGACGTCGTTTTGGACCCAAAAATCCCAGAAGTGTACCCGGGAGTGGAACCCGGAAGTGTACCAACCACCGTTGTATTTACCATCACAATTCACAAGTACTTGATGATAAGTATTAGTAAACAGTATAACGTCATTATCACTGCAGGTTGGTTTTGAGAGATTTTAGTTTTCTTTTATCTTTTCAGGTGTACCCAAGAAAATCTTGTCATCCTGGCAAAATTCTCACAAGCTTAACCATTTCAGTGTTCTCCTAGAAATCCACGGAAACTAGAGACCTGCACATGGTTGATCGTCCTGACTAGAAGTGGCAATTTTCAACCTGACACACAAACCCATCCATATTGTCCACTTTTATAACCAGCTCAAAAATCTGTCCAAATTTATGGTTTAACATGGATCAATCCACATTAACCCCCATCTTTGCAAGGATTCAGAATCGGATAGAGATAGACCCAAAAATCACAAAAAGATTGACGATGAGTTTTCAAACATCAGTACTCACTACGAAAAAGAACTCCCATATTTCTGATCTGATTTTCACGTCACTTAAAACAGCAACGGCATTTGATGCCCAGAATGAAGTTTCTTGACAATGTGAAGCAAGCACACTCCACGAAAGAGGGAGACTGCAAGCACTAATACAATATAGATCTCGCATTGAACTAACAATTAGAGTCATTTTAAACCAAGAAATCTCTGAATACTCTTAATAATCCCAAAAAAAGACTTCCAACACCAGCAAAATCAAGAAACAGACGGATAGGTATCAAAACACAACATAACAAACTAAACTAACTTAGTCAAAAAGGCTGAAACCCATATCGTCATCGGACTCTTCAGCAGGTTCTTCCTTCTTCTCTTCCTCCTTTGCTGCTGCAGCAGCAGGGGCACCACCAGAAGCAACAGCCGCAACCGGGGCCGCAGCAACAGCAAATTTGCTGGGATCCTGCATTCCAACCCAACAAGTTAGTCATTCGCACAACAGAGAAGTTATAAACCAATGATTGGTGCTGTTTCCAGGTTTCGTTATCCATGAAAACATAAAACTTCTTGTTTTTCCTAATATAATGTACCCTTTGTAAGCAAACTTTCCAGACAACAATATCAAGGTGTTTGTCGAAATCCCCCTAACCATTTTTGAATGAGAATAATACAAGAAAACAATCACTGTAAAAACACATAAACAGATAATACTACAAAACATTTTATAAGATTAGTAGAATACTGGAAATACTATCCATAAATAAAAGCAAGTCATTACATACCGCAAGGTACTCCTTCACTTTCTCCGCCTGAGGGAAAGAATACGAAGTTTCGAGAGCAACAGCCAGCACATTTTTGTAACCATTAATGAACATGTGGGGTGCAGCAGCAAGGGTAGGGTAAGAAATTGCCAGTGACAGAGAGGTGACCAAGGACACTCCAGTCGCAAACTTCTCAATGAGATCATCTTCAGTAAGATCAAGCACCTCAGGGCTGAAGACGGACCCATTGTCATAAACAGTCTGGACAACAAGGCCATAAGAGAAGGGTCGAATGCCAAGTTTTGCAAGCAGGGCAGCTTCAGAAGATCCCACTTTGTCACCCTTCTTGATAAGCTCAACAGGGGTGATAATTTCGACTGTACCCTTGTTAATTTTGGTAGGAATGTTGAGCACCTGGGAAATGAGAGGCAACATTTAGCGGCTAAAAGAAAACCCTATAGCATGGCAAACAATGATATAGAAGCAAAACATAAATACATTGAAAGATGGGGATAAAGACCTGGAAGAAAGAGGTCTGAGAAGGGTCGAGGCCAGTGTTGCCAGGGGGAACTACGACATCACATGGAGCAACCAAACCAACACGAGCAGGTGCTCCAACCTGTTCAATGGCAGAAATATCGAAAACATTAAAACAAAATAACACTGTACAAAAAAGGCAAGAGTCAATTGGATAACACTGAATTAGCCGACATACTTGAAGAATTGAAGTTTATATATACCTCTACTTGGAGATGTTGATAATGAAAAAGAACTAAGTTTTGAAGCTTCAATTATACTATTGCATGTTAAATTGGATGCAACTTGGTTGAACTTTGATAAGGTTAAACTTTGATAACTTGTGTTGAGAAAAAGTTCCAAGTGAAGTATAGCCTCTGCTACCACATAATGAAAGCAACAACTGATTTACTAATTGCAACAAGTTCCATTGGCGACAAATAAAAAATAAAAAAAAAAACGCCCATGATAGTTAGACCAGTTTCCAGCTCACTTCAGTACATAAATGACAAGATGCTTCCATAATCGAACAATTGACAATGTAAAATCCAATATTTACTTAATGTGGCTCCAATAGAACATATGATGTACCTTCTGACAAAATACCAAAATCATACCTAAAGAAATAGCATAAGGGTGATGAAAAAAATGGCTCACTAAATTACGGCTACAGCTGCACAAGTTTTAGCTATTTGTAAATATAGCCACTGGTTTAGCTCACACTTGGAGAGGAGAAATGGGAACTTCATGCATAAGGCATAGCAATCCATATAGCATAAGCATAACATTGGTGAACCTCAAGATCTGTTGAACAACCTAAAACCAAAAGCAACACTCCATCCGAGTGTACAGAAAGTATAGTGCAGACAAAATGTGGGATGAAACGAAAGAGTAATGTCCTATAACCATCAAAGTAACACTCCTTCCAAGAGTACAGATATAAACAACAGATAAAATATAGGAAAAACGAAACTGTAAGGTCCTGTGACTATCAAACTACGTTGCATGAGATGAATGGAGTGAAGCCCAATGAGCTTCTTCTGATAGGAAAGGGCCAGGATGACATTTAGGAGCAAAATGGTTAACAAATTCTGTATTTCGCCAAACCAAACTACGAAAAATTTATCTTTTAGTACACACCATCACACAACCTTAATTTGATAATTTCAAACCAAGTCACCAATAGGGGGCTAAAAATGGGGATACTATCCTATACAATTGTAACAATTGGAGCAAAAACGAACTACAACATCATCAACAAAATCCGAAGAGGTTTCGAGTAGTTCACCTTGTACTTGGAGACCTCTTCGCTCACCTCCTTCAGATCACCCTTGGTGAAAATCAAACCAACATTACCCTAATAAACAAAACACGAAAACAGCAATTTTAGCACAAATCATGTCACACCATAATTCGATCGGGTGAGAGAAAAAAACACTAATCTGAAGTCCAATCGAAGTCTGAGCTTTCCAGAAGCGAACTTCGAAGTTGGAGTCCCTCGACTATTAGGGACAGTAAAATGTTCCCTCTAATTTTTCAAAACTCAGGCCTAGTTTACCTTGCCTCACAACGGGCTTGATCAAAGTTCTCCAAAAAATTGTACAGAAATTAAACAGATATGTTCTATCACTATATACGTACAACGAGGAGAGGGATCAGATTGAGGAAGGCCGTGTTACCGGTCTTCTCAGAATGAATCCTGATAGACCTCTTCATCATGGTATTCTTTCCCATCAGAACCACAGAATCCCCCCTCAACCCCTGGCGAATGTTCTGCAACTGGTTGGACCCCACGTTGTCCGCCGCCGCAATCAAAATCTGGGTGTACTCATCGAGCAGCTGACACAGCTTCTTGTCGTACGCAATCTTCTTGTCCGCCTTCGACGTTTTCACAGCCATTGATGCGTATATATGATATATATACAACAACAGTATATGTATGTATAGAGGTGGAGAAAATTGAGGACCAAGACGAAGCTGAGAGCTTGGTCAAGGTGGACAGCAGCTGAGGCGGGCTGTCGCTTTAACCTCCGGTGACTAAGACTAGGCTTGGTCTGGAAAGAGAGAGAGAGAGAGAGAGAGAGTCGCTTTAACCTCCGGTGACTAAGACTAGGCTTGGTCTGGAAAGAGAGAGAGAGAGAGAGAGAGAGAGAGAGAGAGAGATCCGCTAGTTGCAGTGAGCGGGGTAATGCGGGTGTGGATGAACTTGTAGGTGGAGGTAAGGAGGTGGAATTTGTTCTTGACCTAGATCGGACGGCTGGGATTTGATCTTAGGGGTTTAAAGGGGTTATTGGATTTGGGCTGTGTAGGTGGGCCGTTATGGTTTCCAGTCCATGAAGAAAGGATATTGGGTCGAATGCGAGGGCCCATAGAAAATGGATTACTACATCGGCTTCTTCAAGTTACAGTGGTCTTGTACGTTTAGTACTTCAGTTTAATTTAGAGAGAGAGAGGGGTAATGACCAGAGAAAGATAGAGAGATAAATGAGGATAATGATTACAAAATAAAATTAAAACTAAACTATGAAACAAACAAGGTCATTAAATCCACTGCAAATCGTTTGACTTTGGAAAGAGCAGTCGGTGCTTGAGGCCTCTCACGACTGATAAACAAGAAAACTACAAAAAAAAAGAGAGTAAATAATACCGAAAAATACCAAAATTCAGAAAAGACGTTTTCAATTTATAGATAAACTAGTGAAAATACCACTTAATCAATAGGGAGAACGTCTACTCACTTTTCTTGTGTTCTTTAAATGAAAGTGATTTTTTTTTTTTAATAATCCAAATCATTGATCTTTTAAATCGCTATCTTTTCATTAATGATGTGAAAAATGAAATGAATACCTACTGTTCAGTGTAATCCGTTACGTAAAGGATACAACAACTTTTTTTCAAACTGGGCACATGCCACACCCACCCCCAACTAGTTTCACCCCTGAAACCGCACATTTGTAACCCATAACCCATATCAATCCACCCATTTGCTACTGCTAGAGGGAGGGATAAAGGGTGGAAAACACCGTCATTGAACTTTATAGAATTGTCGAAAATACTCATTGATTGAAGTTTGACTTATCAATTTTCTTTTTTTTTTTAGCATATTAAAAAGTGAACAAGACAAATGAGTCAAAATAAATTCTTGGGCCTTTTTCAGCTTTCTAGAAAGAGAAGATTTTGGTATCAAGGAGCTAGAAAGGGCCCCGTGCTATAACTGAGAGTCTAAGCAACTCCAACACAAGCAAAAATAGCTAAAATGAAGAGTGGAAGTGACATATTGAGAGGAGATTCTGTAAAAAAAAAATTCAAGAAATTGTACTGTTTGGAGAGACTCATCCACCTTTTTGTCACATCCACTCTCTAAATTTCATTTTGGCTATCCAAAAGGCTCACATTTTACAGAGCCGAAATTTTGTTTAGAGAGCAGATGTAACAAAAAGGTAGATGGATCCCTCCAAACAGTACAACTTTTTGAAAAAAATGACAAAATCTCCACTCAATATGTCACTTCTACTCTTCATTTTAGCTATTTTTGCTTGTGTTGGAGTTGCTAATGCGCCCTTGGAACTGAAGCAACAAACTTTATATTTTCAAATATTTGACCACTCGAGCCATCAATTTTTACTTCCCGAGGTCTCGAGAAAAACTGTAACGCCCTGTTTGGTAGCATGATATAAAAGGGGATATAAGGAGAAGGTGGATATACATATCCGGGCGGTGTATATCCATTGTTTGTTTAGTTTTTAAGGGTAGAATAATTTTTAGCCGGGATTTGCATCCCCCTGCAGGGGGATTAAATATAGGCACCCCTCCCCCCTCTTAAATTATATCCGGCCTTGGATGGGGTTTTATTACCCAGCTACCCCCATCATTTACTGGCGCCAGAGAGAGTGACGGGCAAGGCTGCCCCATCCTTGCCATGCGTCAGAAATGGAAGTGTGGCAGCGTGGAAGTGTGGCAGCATTTGTGTGGGGGCGCAGGAGAGAGAGAGAGAGAGAGTTGCATGGCCCACCACTTTTTATTTTTTGACTTTTTATTTGGGACAAAAATGGTATTTTATATTATCCAACCCCCCATATCCCTCTTCTACAAAAACAAAACAAACAGTTTTTTTTTTATCTCCCCTTCTAAAATAATACCCCTCCAACTATATCCACCTCTTATTATATCCCCTTTCTCCCTCATATACATATCCTTCAAACAAACAGGGCGTAAACTCCATAAGCCAAACAAGTTCAACGAAGCATTCTGGGATATGAGTTCGGGAGAGGTCCCTTTAGAGACAACCGATGAACTTGGAACGATACAGGGCTAAGCAGAAGATTCTAGAAAGTTAAATTCCATATTGCAATGAAATTTCCCCCCACAGAATTTCTTAAGCCACTTTTGCTTTTAAATGAAGAACAAAAGCATCAAAAAAAAGAATCACAAGCCACACCCAAAAAATTATATAGTGGATAATCGCAAAAAAAAACAATAATAATGCCTGTCAAACGGTAGGGCACCGCTATACAACCGAAATATAATCGAACATTATGGATATGTTAATTTAAGAGCATCTATCAAAACCAGTAAATACGAACATAAAACTACTTTCGAAATGGGGTTTGGATGTCATACTTTACCCCAGTTATCAAATCATCAAACCTTTAAGAATTAAATAAGAAATGGTGTCCAAAAAAGTATGGACACCACAAGCTTATTTATTCACTCACAAAACTACAGCACAAGGAGCTCTCCCGTACTAATATTGAAATCCATGGAGTGCAATAGTTGCAGGGCAATGCTCTGCAAGGTGAAACCCCCTCGAGTCGCCTCTCTTTTTCCATGTATCTTTTGACCATTGGATCAGCTTTAACCGTCAGACAGATTAGAAAATCAATCACTACATTGCACTGGATTAAAATCATTAGATGCTATACTTGAGCAAATGCTAGACATGACATTTTATTTATCTAACCCCTTTGTTTTGCCACAAGATGGTAAGTAGCCTAGCCTCACTGACAAGTGACAACGAATTACGAATTATCCACAGGACAAATATAGAACATTTTTCATGCATGAGAATAAACATCAAAGACTTAACAGTAACGCATTCCAGATTCTTGACCCAGGCTTTTGTCCTAGCAAGGAGACAGAGTATTAAAGTAGGTCCCAAGGCGGCACCAAAACAACACACACAAACACACGAACGAATACATATCAAGCATCCAGTGCAACAAGAACAAAAGAAAACGCATACCAGAGCCATACGCACAAAAGCAACCATTCCCCAATCCCCATAAATAACAGAACCCATATTAAATTAGAAAATCCATCAGGTGTGTTTTTTGGCGCACCACGTATTTGTTTAGCCAAGCCCCTATACTTGTGCGACAACATTTTTGGAGTACCAGTACTCCATTTGTGTGTTGCGCATCAGAGACATAATACGTTCTTTCGTTCTTGTAGATAATAAAATATCATCTTGTGTCAGTTTTCAGAAACTTCAATCCCCAACAAATTTGTGAAGTTGTTGACAGAGTCAACTTTGACATCCCTAGATCAGTGAAAATACTATCGACTTTAACCCTTGCTTGATGCTTACAACACTAACCTGGCTAATTTAATTCGAGAACATGTCAATTCGTTTGCGAGCAATATGGGGACAACTCAGACCCTTTAATTCGACATCAAGTTCAAGTCATGTTGATGGGTCATCTAAAGATTCACCACCCAATGTCATCATCCACCAGTAAGGCAAAGGACACATGCAGGAAACAGCAATTAATTAATGAACTATAATGACAGACGACATGTACCAATCTCACAGCAGACAGCAACAAGTTGCCTCCAATGTGATAGGAAGGATTGAAGGAAGGGCATAACAACATATGTGCTAAGTTTTTCATCACGGCTCATAATACCACATACCAAAGCAAAAGCGAATATGTTCCACTAGCTTATGCAGAATAAAACACAAATGTGGGGAACTCTTTACCTCTTGCCCAAAACTGTTTATGCACTAGCACAGGAAGAAACATCAGTAATTTTTCCCACTGCTACTGTTTTACCTGTACAATACAATAATCCTTCTTAACACGGCAATTTAAGAAACGTGAAGCATCGAAAATAGTGGCAATGACAGTTTGTCACCTTCAGTACGAAGAGTGAATCTTCCAAGCTGAGGAAAATCAGAGAACTTTTCAATGCATATCGAATTATTCACCTAAAAAGCAAAGAGGAGAAAAAAAATCAAGAAGACGTGAAGAATCGCTAGGCATAAGAATTTTGAATTCCAAAATATTTCTTCTAGCTAGGGGGGAAAAAAATATGGAGAAAATGTATTGAAGACATATTCCAAACGATGTGTGGACCTTCACAATAAGCAAAATGCCAAGTTTATGTGAGTGGAAAACAGAAAAGATGCTGTCATTCAGGAGTGGACCTTCACAATAAGCAAAATGCTGAGTTTATGTGAGTGGAAAACAGAAAAGCTGCTGTAATTCAGGAATGGCAAACCGAAAACAAAATTGGAGTGATTAGTCTGACAGTGAGAAAACCTGGATAATTGTGAACAATTCTTATGTTCCTGAATTATGCAAGAATGTCTTTAACCTAGCATGCAGAAGGGAGGGGCAGAGGGGAAACAACATCTAGAAGATTAGTAATCTCTCGTCTTGTCAGGAATAAAACTAACCTGGATACGACAAACAACTACAGCGCCATTTTTCACGAAGAGAACTTTCTTTTTCATAAGTTTTTTTGTCTTTGGATCAATCTGTTGCATCAGTTCAACAATCTCGCATTCCTCAACAACAGCATGAATGTGCAAGACAGCCTTGTAGCCAGCAGTAAAAATGGCCTGAAATAGCCGCAATGTTCCCTCGAATTAAATGAAGAACACTATAAACTTAAAGAACATTTGAGAGAGAGAGAGAGAGCACGCTAATGTATGGCAGAAGAAGTGAAACAAGCATCAACATACATTGTCCAGCAACTCAAGGATCTGTAACTGGGCAACAAACTCAGATACTGAAAGTATAGGCCTCTCTGCATGAAAGGAAGCACATCAAAACCACAAAGAAAGAAAATATAGATTAACAATAAATGGAGCAAGAAACATTTCCCAGTGTTTTGCAGCAATGCAAGGAGTTTGGTGTAGCTGCTAGACAGCCTGATATACATTGTTGGGCCCATTTCCTAAAAGCTTAAGCTTTGGGGAGAGTTGGTAACTTAATAATTAATATGGTATCACAGATCTGGCTGTGAAAGCTCTTGGGTTCAAGTCTCTCTATTTGCATTTCTCACCGTTTGCATTCTGTTTCTCCCATTCGTGTTCTATTCTGCTCTATCTCTGAAAATTTGCATCTCCAAGAGCAAGATGGAGTTGCACGGGAGGGAGGGTGCTAGATAGCTTTATATACATTGTTTTGGACCCATTTCCTTAAAGCTTAAGCTTTTGGGAGAGTTGGTAACTTAACAGTAGCATGGGATTACAGCTAATCAAGTACTACTCTTAAGGAAAATATATTTGTTTCAGGAAAACCTTGTCACCCCAAAGGATTACAATGATGAATAATATAAACGAAATGGGAAGGATCAAAATTTCTGTCGATAAGTCGTAACAGTTAGAATGAAAAACAAGAATGAGGGGGGCATTGGTACTCAAACATCACTTAAATCTATAATGGAAAAGAGAGAAATTTTCAACTACAAAACTGTAAGAGAAAATTGGAATGGTGACTTTCGTTCTTTGTATATATCCACAATCTACAACAATGGTAGAGCCAACATCATTATATCTCATTATACTAGATCAACAAATACACAATTATTCTAAGCTTTGTACAATACCCACATACAATTTA
This sequence comes from Vaccinium macrocarpon, assembly GCA_022606695.1. NCBI lineage: Eukaryota > Viridiplantae > Streptophyta > Magnoliopsida > Ericales > Ericaceae > Vaccinium > Vaccinium macrocarpon. The sequence continues at coordinate 1,509,462 of CM040171.1, read as the reverse complement.
CAGAAGAACAATGCCATGCAAAACATTCTATCCAATTTCATTCCGTGGAACTTACCAACACTACACAAGACAAAACCGGATAGTATATCATCTTCTTCAATCCCAGATAATCTAATCCTTAGATTTTCACCAGGTCCAGCACACCTAACTTTATCTTCATCAATGTATACGGCTAGAACTTTCACCTGAGCCTGCAGATCATGTTTTCAGTCCTCAGATCTCATGATGCACCATCGACAAGAAAGAAAAATATTCAAGATAACTATAGAGGCGACAAATAAGAAAGGAAAGAAAGGATAAATGGAATCACCTTATTTGGCATGAGTAACAAGTTGTTGCCCTCGGACACACTCCCAGACTCGACTTTTCCCATGACAACAGTGCCCATGTCCTTAAATTTGTCAATAATTGGCATTCTACAAAGTCAAAACTTTGAACATTAGATGAAATAGACTAAGCAATTAAGTTCAACAATGTCCCTAAAGTAGTTAATAGTAGACACAACCTAAAAAGACAAAAAGGTTTTAACCCTTACATAAAAAAATTGAAAAAGGACGATTGATTAGGATCATAAGGTAAATAAACAAAAAAATAAGTCGTAACACTAGAGTTTACATTTTATTCCAGAAACACCAGTCGTAATCCTACTTCTCTTCAGTGACAATCATGAACAATAAAAAGTCCCATTACAAAGAAATATTGAACAAAATTATAAAGCAACGTCTGCTCTGCAGGACAGAAAAGAAACAGCCCCAACAACTTTTAAACAAGCACAAAAAATGGTTCCAAATTACCATAAAATGTACTAAGACATAGGGCAATGAAGTTAAAAAATCAATGCAGTATAGGCAAACTTAAAGGACTGCTGTAGCATGTTCAATATCTTGTACATAACTCAACCAAATAGAGAAGGAAAAACTGCAAGAAAAACTTGGCATCCTTCCATTCATTGCATAAAGACACAAGAAAAAACTATGTAACCAAATAGTAAGACGGGTGGGAGCCTAAACTAATATAAAGGCATCAAGTACGCGAGGTGCAGGTTTTATCATACCTGAATGGTCCTTTAGGATCACGTGGCGGTACTTCAACAGCATCAAGGGCTTCAAAAAGGCATGGACCATTCCACCATGGACAAATATTTTTGTCCGCCCTTGTTTTGAGATTTGAACCAAGGAGCCCGGATATAGGAAGAAACTGAACATCTGCAAGTTGAAAAAAACCCCAATAAAATGAATAAGACCAATCTCATACAACCTGATATAATCATCCAGGGAAACATGAACTCAAACTTCTAGAGCAGAATAACCAAAGAACAATAACTCCAAACTTTTTTCGTAAAGAGAAATGCCAAAAATAGGATAATTTCCGCCATTAAACACAAGTAAAGCAGGTGCAGAACACAATAAAATAATAGCATGGCAAAAGCCATATCCTCACCTCACTCCAAGTCAATCATTCCTTTTTCAGGTCCATAATTGAAAAAAACAGAACCATTAAGCCGCATCCCCCAAATTAAGTAATTGCTTAACAAGGAAGATGATACATACTTAGCAGAGCTAGAATGGACAAGCGACGGAAGTCACGGGACATGACACCAACAAGCAAACACGACGATTTTCAAAAAAGGACACAAAACGTCGAGGAGCAAAGGACACATTACATATACATCTGAAATTGATGAGCTTTATGATATCTATGAAAGTTCTAAATGCAACCTGAAAGTAACTGAAATTAAGAAAAAGATAATATGACGTAGAAATTCAACACCATACATAATTCACACTACCATACTCCATCAAACCAACTAATATAACTGCATCACATATATAGCACCCTTTATCTACCAGAACATCTCTAAAATTAATCAATCTCAACGACGGGCGGTTAATAGGAAGGGGTGTCCGATGAATGTTTTGTCGTGCCAATGCCTGGCATGGTGTCACCTTCTTAGAAGTGTTCACGCTTGATTCTTAGGTTAAAGTCCTATATTACAAGAGAATGATACTACCCTAGTGGATTACATGTTTGAATGCGAATTCCAAAACGTATTCGAATGCGCGTTCCAAAACGGGGTCACCTTTGGTCACACAAGGAAAATTTTAGAGAACCAAAGCAATCCCCAATGGTTTTCCAAATAACCAACCATAATGAACTCTAATTTAGAGAGTAGAGTTTGGTAAGAATTGATTCAAAAAATATGGTTACAAGTATACTGTATACATACAACCTTAAAAAAATACTTCTCTCTAAAACAAAACAAAACAAAAGAAAGTCAGCTTTTTATTCACCGAGTTTGCGTTCTCTCAGAAAATAGCACACATAACAGCCTTTTATACATAAGCATCTACAAAAACTTGTTTCAGCAGATATATATAAATATACACAAACCAATATATATCAAGCCTATACAGACTAGTCATACAATTTTGGGAACTTATCTCATCTCTTGCCTCCCTTTTCTCTTTCTTCACCTTCTCCTTTTCCTCCTGCTCTCTGATTTTTCCCCAAATAGAGATAGGAAACCCCATTTTTATTTTAGAGAGTCTTCTCAATAAATATTGAAACACCAATTCAGCTAACAGACAAGTGGGGTCAGAGGAAAAATTGCCCTGGGTTCATTTCATACAATTACTAGCAGTCAAACAACCCATATATAACAGAAGCTTTTCAATATTGAGTGAGTTCATTTCACCCACTGGTGTGAACAAAGTGCCGCCCCACGCTATGTATCGATATGTATCCTGATTTAATACTTTTGTTACACTTCCAATACAATAGTTTTGAAGTAATACTAGTTTACCCCCAAAAATTAAAAAATATTACACATCTACCCCCGCCGTGTCCCAAAACATGCCCTAGCCGTGTCCCCCTCCAAAAACAATTAAAAATTCGAGGGACATGCCATGTGGAGTGTCCCATAGGCAAAGAAATTCTTTTGAGCTATTACCATTTGTATTAATAGATTCCTAACAGAACCGCAATAGAATAAAAAAGAGTCCAAACTGAACAGCTGCAATATGCACAAAATGCCACACTCCATAGCAACATCATCAAAAAGACAATATTTTAAGCACATTATGATACCTTTCTTCACATTGTAACCTGATGACTTTAGGAATGGTGTCATCTTTGATTCTATTTCATCATACCTGGGAAAGAACAGGTATTAAGCCTTTTTAACAAATGAAGAACGTAGAGTCACAGACAAATAAGAATTGGCAAGGCACCTGTCTTTTGACCAATTAACTGTAGGATCATCCATTTTATTTACGACAACAAGCAGTTTAGACACACCCAGCGTCTTTGCAAGTTGAACATGTTCGCGAAGTTTGTCCACCTTTTCATACCCAGTTTCAAATTCACCTTTTCGAGCAGATATAACCTGGCATATAAAAATACAAAGACATGGATATAATATAACTGTACACACACACAGAGAAAATTACTAAACCAAATGTAACTCATCGAAGTACTGCAAAGGACTACAAAAAACATTTTATGAATAACTTACTAGTACACCGATGTCCGCTTGAGATGCCCCACTGATCATATTTGGCACATAACTTTTGTGGCCCTAAGAGAAAAGAAAAAATAAAATAACTGAAAAATGGCATGTCCCTTAAAAAATGAAGAATAATGCATCATCAACAGGCTGTTATTTGTCCTGAGCTAGGAACATATTTGGCACATAACTATCTGGGCAATCACTGTTTTGGTATAAGGACAGAAATGCAGGCATAGTATTCCACATTCTCAAAATTGTGGTCCTAGGAATAGGCTTTTATAGATTTAGTTATACTTGGTATCAATTGCAGAAGATCAACACCCAGTAAAATAGAGTATTTATATGTCAAAATATTCATATAAAACTCATTTTTATGAGAAATAATACAAATTTTTCTTATTAATCATCTTACTTAAGCTCCAATCTCGCTAGTTTTTGTAGGAAAAACTTTGAACAACCCTAAGTGAACTGTTGTACAAGAAACATGTCAGGATGTGTTTCTACGCCAAGAACGGGTGATTGAGCAAAACCGAGATTCAAGAACTCACTCAGAGGGTGAGTCAGTTAAGACCAAACACATGGCTCTGATCCGCTCTGCTTGGATGTTATAGGGCTAAAAAAACCTTTGATTAACCCTAATCAAACCCTTGTAGAAGAGACATGGCAGGATGTGTTTCTATGCCCACAACAGGCGATTGAGCAAAACCCAGATTCAAGAACTTACTTGGATGCTGGGTCAGTCAAGGCCAAACTCAAATGGAATTGCCACCATTTTGAAGTTGAACTATAAAATAATAATAATAAACTAAATCTGCAAAAGACGAATAGCTGGTGGCTCGCTTACTGAAACTCATTCATCTTGATTCTGAGTGTTGGAATTCTGCTTCCATAAACAGAGGTAAACCCTAAAGGTTAAACATTATGCACAATATAATTAAACCCTTGTAGAAGAGACATGGCAGGATGTGGTTCTATGCCGACAACAGGTGATTGAGCAAAACCCAGATTCAAGAACTCACTTGGAATTGCCACCATTTTGAAGTTGGAACTAAAAAAAAAAAAAACTAAGTCTGCAAAAGACGAAGGGCTGGTGGCTCGCTTGCTTAAACTAATTAATCTTGATTCTGGGTATTGTAATTCTGCTTCCATAAACAGAAAGGTAAACCCTAGATAAACATTATGCATGTATATCATGGCAGAGCCAGGTACCGGTGCATCCAGAATTGTAAATCTTGTTGTCTTTGTCTCGAAATGTGCTCTTCCAACTTCAACTGTTATACCCTGAAGTCAGCATCACATAACAAAACAGGAATAAATAAGACAGCATAAGCTTTCATTCGGAAAGTAAATGGCTGGATTACAATTTGAACTGCTGAACAAGAAATAATTGTACTGTTGATCTACATATTTGATGACAAAAACACAAAAGACAATCACCTTAACCCTCTCCTCTTCATTAGTGTCCATAATATATGCCATATACCTAACACATAAAAATAACATTGGTCAAATGGGGCAATCTAATGGATCATCAGAACTTCCCACAACATAATTATTGCATATTCAAGAGCTTAAAGCCACATTCTGAACGATGATATCTAACCATCTGAAAAATACACTAAAGAAGCAGTAAGAAAAATATCACTTTGTTCACTTCACATTTCCAAAAAAAAAATTCCAAAAAATTCTTTCCCCATCTCTCATCTTTCCAATCATTAATCACATTTCTCTCTCTACTCATACCTCTCTATCCAATCATTATTTTCATTTCTCTCTATCTCTCTCCAATTATTACACATCTCCCTAATTATTACTTTTTCTAAAAACTCATCCAAACACTATCTCAAAAATATTTTTCAAAATATTCTTCTCAAAACTCTCAACCAAACACAGCGATTATGTTTCTATGCCTGAATAATATTCTAAACTGATATCAAGTGCCAATCAGCAATAAACCTAATATTGCAGATACTACACATCATATTGGGGAAGTAGTTGGAAAAAATTAGAAGGAAACAAACGATACGGATAATCAGGAATCCCATCTGCCCGAGAAAAAAAAGTGCAGTGCATGGTTAGTATAAAACTGACTCTGTTGAAAACTAGTGGAGTTGGCATGCCCAGTGCATATGTTTAAGCATATATTTTGCCCGGTGAAATACAGAACAAAGAAGAACATGAGATAAATCAAGGCTCACAAGAAAGCCACGTGGAACAATGCAGATCCCCAGTGGGGTAAACGAATAGATGCTTACTTGACATGAGGAAATTATGTACAGCACCTCGATGACAGTGCTCCGGACAATTAACAAAAAGTAAACACAGGTTACTACAGCAGAAATTTGTTAACAGTATGAGCTTCCAACTACAGCAAAATATAAGACTAAGATCATTCAACCTGTCGCACAGTTTCTTCCAGAGAACAATATAATTCAGACAAGCCCGTATGTGGGAATATTATTATTGCACTGTTTCAGGTGCTTATAATGCAATGTGTTGGGCAATTATTATTATTGCAAGCGTAAGAATTTTCTGCTAACGTTCTCCACAAACAAAATTGGTTATGGGGAGTGAATGAATAACCAACTTTCCGCTATCAATTACAGAAAATAAAGAGAACGAGGGAAAAATAAACCCTGAAAGAAAACAAGGAAGAGAAAGTAGACTTAGGAACCTATGTCATAAATGACAAACAATTGAGTCAATGATTTTGGCCTAAGATATTTTATTTGGGCCATGAATCCGTAGCCAAACTATCAAAACAGCATTCAAATGCTTATGCAAGTTCAGATACATAAATAAAATTGCCAAAGACAACAATTATCAAGGTGTGGATAGAGTACAAGTTTATCAAAGAAAGAAATATCGGTTCTCAATTTTCACATGTTCCCCGATAATAGAACTATATACAAGAATTCTAATTCTAACCCATTGAAAAAAAAAGAAAAAGGACTAACCAGCTTTCTCGATTTTTATCCTTTGCTTCTTTCTCATACTTCTGAATTGTGCGATCGTCAACCTGCCCACTAAGGAGAAGTATCTGCCCTCCAATAGTAGACTTCCCCGCATCTGCCGCCCAAAAGAAATACTTGTCAGAAGCAATTAAGTGAAGAAGCATAAGGATCAACCAAAGGCCCATTCAAATTAACTTACATCAATCACTGGTGTAAATGTACAAGTTCACCAAAAAAAAAAATTGCAGTGCCGATGTCGAAGGTGACACCACAAATGAAATGTGCAAGATGCAGGTAGGGAATGAAAACTGAAGCAAATGTTTGAAGCAGATTCAGGAAACAAATGCAGCAAAAGGACTGAAAAATAACAACACGTGGTAGAATTTTTTGCTTTGCCCCGTATATACATCATAACAAAGATCATTTCACATCTAAAGAGCTTGAAATGGTCTACACTGAAAGCAGTGGCAAGAAATTATCCTCAGAATGATAGCCAATGCCAAATAAGTTTCTTCTCTTTTAATAGAACAGCATCTCTCAAACAGTCCGCTTAAAAAACTTTCAAATTGACCTTTCACTCTACTCATACGGAAACTTGTTTAGTTCGGGATATTATAGAGGGACAGTTAGTAGTTACTCAGATTTTCTGTTGGGTAAATCACTTCTATTCACTTTCCGTGACGGAATCGGTTTTCCAAATATGGATTTCCCCACTGTTTGAGAATCTCTATTCACTCATCATTATGCATGAAGCTTTTCTCGTCCGAATGTGGAGACAGAAAAGAGACGCCTTCAAAAAGATTTCCATGAGCCATCACCCAAAAAATATTTCTCCCTTACTAATATTTTGTGATGAGTATACTAACTTCCAACTGTTATCATACCAAACCACAACATTTTCTATTATTGTGTTACTGAAGAGTACAATAACCCCAGGATACAAACGATAGAACCCAATAATTCAAAACAAGCGGATACAGCAACAGTAGAAGCCATGTTTATTTCAATTTGTACATGAGAAGTATGAAACACTAGATCTCATCCAGAAAACCCATTCCAAGCTCCCTTAGTGGACATCATATGACAATTATTGTACAACAAAAGTACAACAAAACCTAACTTTGCAATTTGACTTCACAAAACAAAACTTAAGAGTTATGATTTTTTAACTCATATCCTTGGACATAGTTCTCCAAAATAAAATAACAAATTTGATTTTAGCATTAAAATAAGGTCAAACTAGAATTTCAGTTTGAAGCTTTAAGAGGTCCAGCATATACTTCTATGTTGGATGACAAAAACATATCAACAATATATATACCCATATATCTTTCCTTCCACAAGCAAGTGAGTACTTCATGTGAAGCATAATGCCCAGGTTGATTTATCATGGTGTACACATGACACGTCCCATTGATTCAACTATTTGATCACATGACATTCAATATGGATGCAATCTTCCCAACTCGTCCAGCAAGTAAATGTGCTTATATTGTGCAACAATCTATGAAGTTCAAATGAGCAGGGGGGATTTCTCAGTTACCGCCTGCGTATTGACTAAACAATGGCTACAAACACAAGCACGAGTATTATAATATTGTTTATGGCTATAAACGTAAGCAAACACGTGCCTGCAAATATCCATCGCACATGTGCACACATTGAGAGAGGTTCATTAACAGAGCTGGGAAATAAAAATAAATAAAAAGTTTGAATGGACACAATGAATTTGAAATTCAAAACATCTCAGCCTCATAGGACAACAAGGTACATGATATATTAGCATGGATAAACAATAAATAAAAAATAAAAAAAAAATCAATAGTCATTACATATGGAGACAAATATCGGGAAGCAATTAATAAACAAAACAATAATGTGACCAGCGGTCATGGTAAAAATTAGGTAACCGACCAACATGGTCAGTTTCAGTTGATCAAAAAGAAGAACAAAAATAACCTACCAACGTGGCCAATAAATACAGCATTCAAGTGCCGCTTTTTGTCCTCTTCCTTCTCATCTTGATTATCTTCCGGCGCAGAGATATGATGACATTTAACTGAAAATAAGAAAAGATAAAAGCACAAGTAATCAGATGAAATGAAGCCAATATAAGCTACCTAAAAATTTCAAACACACTAGAAAAACTTCCCAAATAAGCAAAAGCTTCTCAATTCCATATCAAGCATGGGATCCAGACGTATAATGCTTAAAGAAAGAACCAAAAATATTTGGAACATTGGAAACCTACAACCGTCCCCACTCCCCACAAACACAAACACAGACGACAAAGATAACAGACCTTCCACGGAATCTTTTGGCTCCCCCTGCGCTGGATGTGAATTTACATTCACCTCATCCCTCCAATCTGAAACAATCCCCATACAAAAACAGCTTTTCATCAGTTCCAAATAAAATGTAAAGCAAAAATTTTAAAAACCGTGGCAAACACATGGGCAGCAGCCCTAAAAGAAAATTTTGGTAATCTGTCACTTCCTTTTTCTTCTCTAGGGTCTGTTTGAGGTCGGGTTTAAAATACAACTGAATGCCAATATATAACCCAATTGGGAGCTTTAGTGGGCATATAGCAAACATATCAGTGGGAAGATAATTTCTTAAAACAATTGTCCGCTTCTATACAAGATGCCCCTTCAAAGGACACTCAGAATCCAAACACAAGCATAAAGACATCAATTTGTCAAATACGGCTGTAAAAAATATATATGAATTCAGTATATATAATGGATTTTATGACCGTTGAAAGCATTGGCAAAAAAGTATTCATGTAGCCAACCCCAATCAATGGATACAAGGGTCACTTTGGTTTGGCTAAAAAATACTAGTAGATTGAAAAACAAAAAACCAGTTTCACGATTGTGAAAATGGGTCTTTGCTACAAGCTTGCATGAACATACATCTCCCAACCACATGCATTCTTCCACATGGAAGAGTTCCTTCTTCTAAATGGCAAAACCGCCCGTTGCAAGAAAGTAAAAGTGACTGAAATTTAGTAGTTAAATGAACTTCTTTAATACTACAAATACATTTGGTTTGGTTGGGTTTGGTTTGGTTTGGTTAACAAAGAGATTGAACAACAAACCACCAGTTTCTCGATTGTGAAAATGGGTTTTTGACTACAAGCTTGCACGAACATACAACTTCCAACCACATGCACTCTTCTACATGTAAGAGTTCCTTCTAATAAATGGCAAACCCGCTGGTTGCAATAAAGTAGAAGTGACTGAAAGCTACTGAAGTAGTTCAATGAACTTTTTTTTATACTACAAATACATTTGTTTCAATTTGCTTCACTCACTGCCTCATGGTGCACTTCCACAACACTGTTATCCTCAGCGAGTCAAGTGGAATCCTTTTATTAAAAAATAAAAATAAAAAAAGAAGAAGAAGAAGACGATAGTCAAGCTTAGAGACCCAACAGCACAACCTCAAGGAGCGGCAACTAAAATAGAAAAAGCTGGTAAGTGTTTAACAGGGCAACCAAGGGCAGCTCTAAAACAAAGGGAATATGAAGGCACTACTATGTACGAATTAGATGCACTCATTTAAATTGCCAAAGGCAAGGCAAGGCAACACATAAGATACACAAAAATATGAAGCTAAATTTCAAGATGTCAACTAGCAACGACTGCAATACTTTGAAAGGGTTATAGATGTCAGAATTTACTCCAAAAATCGGCATAAGATATGTGACGCATAACATGACAACAGAGTTTTAGAAAGGCATAATTCCAATTTAAAGGAAAATAAACAACATTACAGGATCAATAGCAATCACGCAGCTAGCACAATTTTGTTATTCCACCCAGTACCTACCTTCTTCCATCTTATCGGGTTTTCCAACTTCCTCAGGCATCGGATCTCCTTTGCTTGCCACAGCATCATTGTCTTCTGCTAAAATTCAATTCGGATTCAAATTCAAGAGTTATGAAGGATAGCAAATTCAGAATAAGGAAAATTATAGAAGCATAGAATTGAAATAAACTAACTAAACAAAAATTTACTCATATGAAGAATGGCTGGAACAATGGAATTATGTCCAGAAACAGAAAAAAAAAATTACCACGAATCCAGGCCCATTTGGTTCTCACTTTGCTCATTGCTTAACAATCAACAAGCAAAGAAAAAAAAATGTGTAGCCAATCAATTTTTCCCATCACTGATTTTGATTATGCGATTATGACTTACTTACCAACAAAAGAGCGCAACAAAAGTAACTAGGACCATGAGAATTCTAATACCTGAAGAATCAAGCTGCAGTGCTCGGATCTCCTCCTCGATATCTAGCATAATAAACAATTAAAACATGTCATTCAAAGAATCTGTAGAAATTCAACTTCAACATCGGTCCCAAAACTGATCATGCTTGGAGGATGATAAACATGATACATAAATGCACACACATGAAATGTAGGACAAGGTGTAATACTGATAGCTATGTAGCATGCATGCAAAATTAACTGAAATACAATGATTCAAAATAAAGTTAAAGATCTAAAGAGGCAAATAGATTAGTTTGATGTGTGTGTGAAGCTAAGTAGATACAAAGAACACAAGAGGAAAGAGAAGGATTTGAAGGATACCCATCGATTGAGGCTTTGAGACACTGTACGGGCACTTGGATTTTTGCTGGAGAGAGAGAGAGAGAGAGATGTGAGTGGCAATTTTAAGGTACAAAATTTAAATCATGCATGTGATTCATTCGAATCGCTTCGTCAAGCATAACAGTCATAAATTGCCAATTTCCTAATCTAACATACAGGGCTAAGTTTTTTTAGTATGAGTCTCACCCATATGGTTTGAAACATCGCAAAACTAAGAATTCTTTTTTGGCATTTCCACCAACCATGAAATGGATAGTGAGACACTTCTGATTGAAATTTTGGATCGAAATCCAGCGTCCGTTGTAAGAGATACCCTTTTGACTCCAAGTTCCTTCTTCAAAGCTTTACTATTTTCTCTGAAAGTTATCAGGCATTGCCTTGGAATCATAACCCTAACTGGGATTTTTTTATCCAATTGGGTTCAATAAATACAAAGAAGCTCATTAATTACACTTACCCCATAGGGCCTTTGTAAATGAACTAACACTGAAAGTTTTTTATCAACGTCATCGATTGTCATTGATGAGTTTCTATTCGTAACATATTTGTCAAGACCAAATTGCAAAGCAATGTCTGATACATTTTGGAGAACATAGTAAAGCTTTGAAGAAAGAAGGCCAAGTGTATATCGTACAACTGACATTGGATTTCGATGCAAAGTTTGAATCGTATGTATCTTGCTGCCTATTTCATTGATGTTGGGTGGAAATACCAAAAGACAACAACAATAACATAACTCATTTAGTCCCCAATAATTGGGGGTATGGGCGGGGAATGGATAGGTGACAGGCCTAACAACACAACAATAACATAACCCATTTAGTCCCCAATAATTGGGGGTATGGGCGGGGGATGGATAGGAGACAGACCTAACCTTTGGCAATAAATGCACAAAGTAGCTACTCCCAGAATACCACTGAAACAGATGGATTTGAGACAGACCTAACCTTTGGCAATAAATGAACAAAGTGGCTACTCACAGAATAACACTTGGAACGGTGGTCCCCTAGAGTTTTTGCTTTTCATCAAGATTCTTCTTGATAAAGGGGTATTTAAGACATAGTGTGCTAAGTGAGTTTTCATGGCTATTGTCCCATTATTGTGGCATGGTCTGTACCTTAGTAGCAGGATCCTTCTAAAATGGGTGCGCTCCCTAGACGGGAGCTTGATTCCGCGCTCCTCCCATCTAGACGGGAACCCACTTCTAAATAGGATGGGAGCTTCCACACTAATCTTAAGGACAAAATTCTCACTTCTCTTTCCAAATATATGCAAGGAAGAAGGAAAAGAAAAAAAGAAGTAAGAAAGATTTAGGGCTCTCTTTCTCATCTCATATTTTATTACTTATCTACGTGTTTAATCCATATATTTGGCAAAAAAGAATCTATTGGGATGTCATTTCTCACTCATATTTATACATATAAAATGCTCACGTACGCGCTCCCTTTGCAACTATAAAACATATGTACAATACATATAAATATATATAAGTTTATTCATATACATATTTATTTAGTATTAAATATTCCCTCACCGCTCCCAACCTAGGGAGCTTCTACATACCCCCGCTCCCGCTTCGTGCAACTAAGGTCTGTACCACGCCAATTACATGCAGCCCTACGACTATCTCAGCCAATTTGAAATTTAGGGTTTTTGGGGTTTTTGTGACTTTTGATGCTTTTCGCGATAGACCATTCTCCTCGTACATCAACTGAAAAGTCCAAAAGCCACAAACTAGTGGAACAGGTCCTAATTTTTATATGTTCGCACAGGAATGGTGTTGGAATGGAATTCATTGGTAGAAGGGTTTAAAGGAGAGGAAATCACGTGGGTTATAATACTGGTGGTGGTATAATAAAGGGGAAAACAAAATATGTGCAGTGCTATTTACTTGTATTACTCTTATGGATCCCTTAGTGATAATTTTAGGCTCAGTTTGGATGGCTGGAATTTTGATGGGAATGAGAATGTGATGCTATATTTTCATGATTCCGACGTTTGGAAGAAACAACAATATGAATGTGATGCCATGGTTTCAAGATTCCAACGTTTGAAATAGACCGCAATAGGAATGTCATTCCATATAAAATAAAATAAAAAAGGAAATGTCAACTTTGATAAAATTTCAAAATAATTGTTTCCCTTGCAAAATTACTGAATCAATTAAAAAACACTGAAAATGAAATTACTCCAAGTAATGAATTTCTAGGAATTTGATTCCCGGTAACCATATTTCTATTCCTACTCAAGAAGATTCATGGATTAATTTTATTCCCAAGTGATAATATTCATAGTCATCCAAAGTTCTAGGGGTGTGCATGAGTCGGGTCGGGATTTTCTGGACCCGAAACTAAAAACTGACCGAAAATCATTTGCGGCATGGCGGTTCAGGTCAGTGGGGTTGACTGGGTTGGTATGGCAGTCTCTAAAACCCATAAATCATCAAACCCTAGAGTGGATTTCTCTAAAATCAAAAACCAAATACAGTATAACTAAACTCCAGAACCAAAAAAAAAATATTTACAGTTAGGAACCAACTTACGTGTTTTCTTCGAAATCAGATCGACTGTGGTCGGCGGTTCGGCGTGGTGGAGCTGCGGTGGACGGTGGTGCGAAATATAGAGAGAGGTGCAGAGGACGGTGGTCGGCGGCGACTCGGCGTCGTGGAGCTCCTGGAGCAGATCTGTGGTACAGTGGTAAGGTGAGGAGAGAGAGAGAGCTAGAGAGGCGAGGCGCTGTGTGTTTGTGTGTGTGACTGTGGGGGGGGGGGAATGCTGGGGGTAGGGTTTTATTTTGTTTTGGGTAACACACGTTGATGCTCGGTGGCTTTTTTTTTTTTTGGGTTGTTTTGACCGATGTTGTATTTCAAACGTAACAAACATGCTAATTTCAGTTCCAAAAAATAAATAAATGCCAATTTTACAATGTTTTTCTTTTTCGTTTCAGTGTATTGAACGCGGACTCCCCCCGCTCTATTTTTCTGAATTTTAAAATTAAAAAAAAAAACTCAAAATTCTAAGAATTTAGGTATTGAGATTTGAAGATTTTTGGGAGCTCAACTACATCATTGTAGGATATACTAGTATAGTATAGCATTGTGCCTGTTCAATTCACGGAACCAAAAAAAATTAATTGTGTTTTTCTGACCTTCACATATTGAATGAGCACAATGCTAGTTGTTTAAAATAATAAAAAAAAACATGTTTGTGTTTCTGGCGCAATTTCTATATTTTAAAAATTCAAAAAATCTAAAAAATTAGGATTTAAAATTTGAAGAGTTTTGAGAGGGTCAACTGCATTACTGATTCGATGCCAACATCCATTATTAATGCTAAGAGAACATAAACAAAATAGTAATTCGAAGTAAGACTAAGATGAGGATAAAAAAATATATAGTAAGGCTAATATCAATAAGATGCATGATATTTGATTTCAGATATGAGAGAACCAACTTGTATCTCATTCTCCATCCTTCTCAGACATTTCATTCAACTGCTTTACGAGTTGTGGCTCGCGGGGTCACTGAAAATAGATTTCAATTTATTAGTATTTGATTAATTGCAAAAGAAGGACCAAAAAATGTGTTGAAACAAATGGGACTCAAGTGTACCGTTGTTTCACGCCAATGTTTGGCCGAAAAAAGGAGCCGATGGTCACAGTGGTCCGATCGATAGTAGAACTTGAAATCATATATAAAGAGGGTCAGACATTGCAATTCTGGGGCTGCGATGCGGGGAGAGAAGAAAGCCTTGGCCTGTGATGACTAAGATATATATATATATATAAGATGAAAGATGGTGCGGGGGAAAAGGACGTTATCATCTAGTTTGAGAAAACCTTCTAATGAACAGTTGAAGATTTTAAAAAGTGCAAATGAGGTGTTAAAGGTGTGTTTGGTTGGATGGAATTAACTTTCGAATGGAATTATTATTCTAATGGAATATCTATTCCAATGTTTGCTTCAGGGAATAGTTATTCCATTTGGAAATACATATTCCCAACTGAGAGAATACGTGTTCCACAAAAAATACAAGAATTGTAATTTTATTCCAGCCACGTTCTATATCTTGCCACATACATATTCCATATTTCCTTTCTCGCTGAACCCACCCACATCCCGACTCGACGAATCGATGATGAACGGTTCTCTCTCTATCTGAACTCTGATTGAAGAGCTTCACCCTCCTCTCTCTCTCTCTCTCTCTCTCTCTCTCTCTCTCTCTCTCTCTCTCTCTCTCTCTCTCTCTCTCTCTCTCCAGAGATCAATTTCTACGTACGATGGAGATTGCGTTTTTTTTATTGGGTTTGGTATGAGTTCGATCTTCTGAGTTGCGATCCTCATTTTGCTCCGGCCATACAGTTCTTATAATAGATCGATTCTCTTTTTCTTGATTTTACACGGTTCAAAAAATTAGATCTAACTTATTTTTTTTGTAAATCATCGACTGCATACGATTCAGATAATAGAATTTGCAGTTATATGCAATGCTCGCAACATGTTCAATACAAGTGCCGAAGATAAATTACTTCTCCTGACTGCTTGGGCTTGGCTGGGTACTACAATAATTTAGCAAATTTGTTTTTCCCATTTGTAGACACCCCAATTTTGACCCGAGAAACTTATCAAGCATTCCTGATGATGATATAGATCAATCGTGCATACCTCGAGGATAAAAACAAGGCTTGAACTCACCTAGCCACCCTAAACCATTATAAACCCTCCTACAACAATCCTGAACCAACCAAAATGACAAAAATACCCTTCAAACCATCCAAGATGCTCTTCAAAATAAACTCAATCCTACACCATCTTCTAGTACATTCAAAACCCTCTTTTATTAATATATAACACGTCTTAATCCATTTTGAAATAAGGGAGATGTGCCCGTTTTACCAAAGCGACTTGTTTTCCTGACCTTCTGAGGGTAAAATGGTCACAGACTTATATGTACAAATTATCTTGGGTTCAAACTACTTGGGTTATAAAGTAAAATTGACAAGCTTTCCAACGCTTCAAACCACGCACGAAACGGAGTTCGATAGCACCTGGAGCAGCCTTTTGAAGTTTGGTCTACTGTGTAGGCCTTTGAGCGCTCAAACCCTTCGTGCACCATAAATTTTCAATACATTTTTCAGCTGGTTTTCCACCTAAACCATGGGCTCCCCCTAGTTTCTACAGCTTCGTTTTCACACCAAAATCCCTCTAATAACATTCTCTCTCAAACTTGAATTGCAAATTTCCCCCATTTTCCTCTATATAAACCACCCTCCACCCATTGTTTAAGGACCCTTGGCTGATCTCTTACACTCTCACATCCTTCATTAAATCAAACCCACTCTCTCTCATCCTTCAACCATGTTTTACACCCTCTCTCATCCATTTCCATCATCTTCAACCTCCAAAACACTCAAAAACCTTCTTTAAAAGGCCTAAACTCCATGGGTCTTTGAAAAAATCATCTCCCACCAAGCCTACTGCCCTTAAACCTTCCTCAAATCCATAAGCCCACTTGAATCAGTCATTGTTCTTCACTGATCATCTCACCCTAAGCACTCAAACACTCAAAAATCACCATTTTAAGCCCAAATACAACCCATCCACTCAATCAATAATCCAATCAACCCCTACACTCACACTCCTCTGTCTAAAATACTTCATCTATAGCCCATAAACACAGCCACTACCCATCCATTCATCAAACCACAAGTTCAAGCGTTGATCATAGCCGAAAAGGTAGAAAATCATGCGAAAAATCACATTTTGGTCATTCTGAGGGAGACCAGTGAGTTCGTGGAGGATCCAGATACCTTCCACGAGCTCACAAGGTCTTGAATATCAAGAAAAATTGATTTCAAAAATCTGAACTCGAAATGGTTCAAGCGCTCAAACTGTTCTGATGTCACAGCTTGAACACTCAAACTATGATGATGTCATAGTTCGAGTCTCAAACTATTTTGGCCCTTTTCATGTTTTTGTGTTTTTTGATCATATCTTATGTTGGTAACATCATTATTATGATTTTTTGGTGGTTCAACAAATCTCAAATCAATTTATTTTGCCTTTGATCATTGATTAATGAACCCAAAAGCCATAAAAGTGATGTTTCATTATTATCAAACCATGGATGATCCTATTCTATGAAACAAGCAATGTGTTTTGCTCCTTTTAACCATGATTAGAAGGTTTCAAGTTCATGCCAATATCAAAGAATAATCAGAAATCACAAAAACTCACAACTCTTGAATGGGGCTTGAGCGCTCAAGGCTAGTATTATGAGCGCTCAGATCTTGCTCAGTTTTGAAGTTTGAATCTTGTCTATTTAGTGATGTGTTATGTTTTTAGTTTATGAAGTGTGTGTGTGTGTGTGTGTGTGTGTGTGTTGATGTTTGGCCAAGCCAACCTAATCTCTTCTCCCTCTCATTCTAATCATGCTTATGCATGACCCAATACTCATCTCTCACTCATGCAAGTATTTTATATTTGTTTTGTCAATGTTTTTGGTTCATCAAGTACATTTAAATTATTGTGTACTGTTTGAGGCTGATAATGATTCAAACAAAGGCAAGGAAGCACCAGAATGCACAAACCATGAAGATGGTTTGAACGCTCAAACTATTTTCTGGCACATCGCATATTTTCATCATTCAAGCTTACTAATCATACTTTGTGTGTTCTAGAATGCCTCTCAATGATATATTTTTCACCCATTCTGCCTTTATTGTTTTGTTTGGTTCATCATCAAGCTTCAAGTTTATGTTAACATGGTCATATCTTTCTGCTTAGTCATCAAAGTATCATTTTCAAGCAGCTTAAAGTGCATCAAACATGTTTTCATCAAAACAAGAATCATCATAAGTATCATAAGCATATGTGAATGAGCAAGAGTTTGAGCGCTCAAACCCCCAGGTTGAGTGCTCAGACCCTTGGGCAGCGGATCAGATTGGTTTAGTCCTACAGTGGTTTATGGCGTCATTTCTGATTACTTTGTTATCATTTTGTATATTCTAACATTGTTACTTGTTGTTTGATGTTTCTGTTTGTTCATAATTGCATATCATCATTATTCATGTAAATTAACAGAGCACAAGCATACACCGCAGCTTATTGTTATGTTTATCATCATTATATGACTTCTCATCCCTTATCTCCCGTACTTGTTTAAAGTCGAGTTGCATACATTTCTTGTACAATCCCACAAAAGTCAAGTAGAGACCGGTCTTCGAACCGGGTGAGGGGGGTGCCGTAAAACCCTTCCCCTCTTGTAATTGAGCTCCCGAGCCTAAGATGGTATGGTGATGATAGACCAGTAATCCTTATCCATTGAATGAGGCGCGAGTCAATCAAGTTCGGTTCCTCAGGGACAATCCGCTAAAACCTGGGTGGTGACTCCGAATCGATTCATAAGATCCCTCCGCAGGTGCGTCCACACCATTCAATTGGTGATGCTTAATGTTGATTTGCCTCCCTTTGGTGTTACTTATTCTGGCTTATGTTTTGTCGTAAACTCTGCAATTGTGTTATTGTTTTCTTCTTTTTTCCTTCATTGTGGTTTATACATGTTATCTTAGTTTAGCTGAGTTTTCATCAAATTTTCAATGAGTACTTCTTACTAAATTGATTTAGATTTTCTCTTTTTCTTTTTTTAGCTATGACATGGCTTAGTTCATCAAAAAAGAAAGCAAAACTAGTAGAATTGGCGATGGCTATGCAATGGTGGTTGTACATTCTACATTTACTTGGGTTATTCATGAAATTGGCGTATAGAATGGTTGAAAGACAATGCATGCACGAGACGGGGGTTACATCTAGGAGTCGGATAGATTTCTACGATAATAGAGATGTAATTGAAAAATGGGTGTATGAGAGTGATCGTAACTTTATGAAAGATTTTAGAATGCCTAGGCAACCATTTGTGAAATTGTGACACTTGCTTAGCACAATTGAGAAGCTAAAGCCAACCATACACATGTTAGTTGATGAACAAGTTGCATTTTTTTTTCCATATCCTTACTTGTCATATAAAAAACAGGACCCTTCAGAATGATTTTCATCACTCGGCAAAGGCAATTAGTAGGTCTTTCAAAAAGGTTTTGATTGCGGTTATTAGGCTATGCGGGCATTTATATAAGAAATCTAAACAATACTAGAGAACTCCGCTAATGAGAGATGAAAGTGGGTAGTGGGTTTCAGGGTCATAGGATTCGATTTGGATTTTGGTGGGTCGATTTGGGGTTTAGTGATGGATTAGGGTTGATGACTAGGTCTGGAAAACCAACTGGATCTCGATTTGGGGTTTAATGATGTTGGATGGGTTGCTGTTTATAGAGGTTTTGGTGGTTGTTGTTTACGGATGTATCGATTGACGTCACTCATATTGGCCTCCACATCACGTGACGCAGATCGCAAATCTTAGTCGTCCATAGCCCATGATGCGGATCCCGAATCTCACCCATCCACAGCAGATGACTCAGATCGCAAATCTCAGTCATCCACAGTCCATGAGGCGGATCCCCAATCTCACTCGTCCACAACACATGGCGATCCTTACGGAGGTATCGATCAAGTTCACTCCTATTGGCCTCCACATTACATGACGCAATCGCAAATCTTAGCCGTCCACCACCCATGACGTGGATCCCCCATCTCACCCGTCCACAACCGAAGACTCGAATCACAAATTTCAGTCATCCACAGCCCATGACGTGGATACCCAATCTCACCCATCCACAGCCGATGACTTGAATCCCAAATCTCAACTATCCACAGCCCATGAGGCGGATCCATAATCTCACCCATCCACAACACATGACGCTGATCACCAATCCGACGGTGCCCATTTAAACTTCCCGCCCTCTACACCCCATGATGTGGATCACCAATCTTACCTGTCCACCACCACCAATCCAACGGTTGCCATTTAAACTTGCCTCCCTCCTACCAATTTCAACCTTCCCTCTCCATAAGTCCCTCCCTCCTATGAATACCCTTCGGAACGCCCTCCCCAAATTCACCTCAAATCAAATCCATCTATCTCTACCTATATCTCTCAATCTCCATATCTGCAACAATGTTTACCATTCTTTCCTTTTGCCGAATTCCAGTCCAATCCCTTTAGCCTAGCAAGTCTCGAAAGTCGGTGCCCCTACCCACCTCGACTTGAACCTCAACAGGGCGGCCGTCTGATGGAGCTGGGGGAGGATAGTAAAACCCATATATGTCGTGGAGGGTGCATAAGATAAACCTCTGTTGCATATGGAAACCCATTGATTGAATGGACCAGAATACGTCAATCCCAGAATCGAGTATTGGATTCTTCGAATCAGGAAGAAAAACTTGATTGTGAACCTCCCAAGCACACTTCCGGGAGTGTGCAAAGGCCCATGGATCGATAGTGAAGTCACCGGAAGAGGAAGACACGAGTTGTGCATTTTTGGGGGTGGGGGTTAAAATTTGAGGGGTGGAGTTCCGGAGGATTAGAATTTGGACTCTAGGAATTCGGCAATGGGAAAGAATGGTATGCATTGTTGCAGAGATGGAGATTGAGAGATATGGGTAGAGAAAGATGGATTTGATTTGGGGTGAACTTAGGGAGGGCATTCCGAAGGGTATTTATAGGAGGGAGGGACTTTTGGAGAAGAAAGTTTGAAATTGGTAGAAAGGAGGCAAGTTTAAATGGTAACTGTTGGATTGGTGGTGGTGGACGGGTAAGATTGGTGATCCGCGTCATGGGGTGTAGAGGGCGAGAAGTTTAAACGGGCACTGTCGGATTGGCGATCCGCATCATGTGTTGTGGACGGGTGAGATTGGGGATCCGTGTCAGAGGGTGTAGAAGGAGGGAAGTTTAAATGGGCACCGTCGGATTGGCGATCCGTGTCATGTGTTGTGAACGGGTGAGATTGGGGATTCGCCTCATAGGCTATGGATGGCTAAGATTTGTGATCCAAGTGTGGTCAGGTGAGATTGGGGATCCGCGTCATGGGCTATGGACAGCTAAGATCTACGATCCGAGTCATGTGATGTTGAGGCCAACAAGAGTGAACTCGATCAATACCTCTGTAAGGATCGCCATGTGTTGTGGACGTGTGAGATTGGGGATCCGCCTCACGGGCTGTGGACAACTAAGATTTGTGATTCGAGTCATCGGCTGTGGATGGGTGAGATTGGGGATCCGTGTCATGGGTTATGGATGGCTAAGATTTGCTACCTGTGTCATGTGATGTGGAGGCCAATAAGAGTGAAGTCAATCGATACCTCCGTAAACAACAACCACAGAAACCTCTATATACAACAACCACCGAAACCTCTGTAAATAGCAACCCATCCAACTAGGGATGGGCTTAGGGAGGGTAGGGGGTGGATACCACTACCTCTATCCTCAATCCCCAGGACCCATATCAATCCCCATCCCTCCCCTCCCTAATCTCCACCAAAGATTGTTTATTTTAACCTCCATCCCCGACCTAATGCGGGGAATGGGGATCCCTATGGGGAATCGGGGATCCTAAGATTCGTGTACAAATGGGCATTTGAAAGATATCATTTGTGCATTAGACCAATTCCAGATATCTCACAATTTCAATGCATGCAAACATATGTATGAAATAGATAGTTTTTGTTTAAGAAACATTAACAAGTTAATTAAAAACACAAAATAATAAAAGTACCACATTCATATGTATATGCATATGCATATAAATCATATTTCTAAGCAAGTGATCCTAGTTCTAGTTTCAAGATGAGAAAAACAAGGTTACTAGTAGCAACAAACATCAAACAAAAATCATAAAGTAATTTAAACTAGTCTCCAACAGCCCATCTTCCAAGAGTTTAATAACCCTAACTTTTTACAAGTTATAACTTTGGTTATAAAGTTATCTCGAGAAAAAAGTTTATAAACTTATAATATAAATATATAATATACCTATACATATGTGAATTGGGATGAAGAGAGGGTCGAGGATGGGAAGGGAAAGGTGTAGACACCCCAATTTGGGCCTACAAAAATCCATAGCATTCCCGATGATGAAAATGGAGTTTCAAACACGTTTTAGAGCTTAGAAAGGATGATTGAAATCTATCCAAAACCCTACAAAACACTTCCAAACCAAAAACCAAAAGAAATCATCAAACCTATTCCATGCACCTTAACCTTCCTCTTGCACCTGAAGCACTCCCTTTAGGCACCTGAACCATCCTTAAGGCACCTGAAACACATCCCTTCAGGCGCCTGAACCTTCCTCTTACACCTGAAGCACATCCCTTCAGGTGCCTGAACCTTCCTCTTACACCTGAACCATCCTTAAAGCACCTGAAACACATCCCTTCAGGTGCCTGAACCTTCCTCTTACACCTGAACCATCCTTAAAGCACCTGAAGCACATCCCTTCAGGTGCCTAAACCTTCCCTTTACACCTGAAACACTCCCTTTAGGCGCCTGAACCATCCTTAAGGCACCTGAAGCACCCCTTCAGGCGCCTGAAGCATTTTTCCAGAATTTTTAAATTTTGAGTGGGATGTAATGATTATGATGCGATTTTGGTTGATTCTGCAGAGGAGGAGCGTCTAGCCTAATTGAACCCCTAAAATGACCCCTAGGAGGCCTAAACCAACCTTTAAAGGCTTATAAAAACCTCTACACCCCTCATTTGAAGGGGTTCCACCATTTTTCTAAAAAAATCAGCCATATTCAACCACCTCACTCACCTAGAAAACATCTAAAAACCACAGCAAAGCCTCATCCAAACTTCCATCATCCATCCAAAATCCTTTTTCACCATTCAAATCATCCATTTCAAGCTCAAAAGGTAGTGATTTTACCTAATTAGTGTGGAAAAGTTCTTTTTGAGGGAAGTCAGTAGGCTCATGTTGGTTCTCAATATCAACAATGGGTTTACAATGACTCAAATATATCAAAAGAGTATTTTTCGTTCAACACACGAAGCAACAGCTTCAGGCACTTGAAGCAGCAGCTTCAGGCTCAGTTCATTTCACTCATTTCCAGCTCAAAATACTTTATCTTGATCTATAGTTATATTGATGGTGGATTAAATCCCAGGAGCAAACTGTTTACTTTCTATTTCCACTCAAAAAGGTGAAAATCATACTTTTAAAGGGGGAAAATGACCATCAATATAGCCAAAACTATGTATTCATCACAAAATTTCTATTGAAGGTCATTTTCTTTGCATGCAAGAGTGGAAAGTCTCTGTTCTACTATTTGAATGGATGAAAAAAAAATGTTTTTATGATAAATAAATGATGTTTTATGGTACAAATGAGTTCTTAGGTGAAACTTTCCAGTTTGTTTGCCTCTCAAAAGAGTTTTAACATCATTATTTTATCTGTTCCAGTAGCAAAACAAATGTGAAAGTTGGTTTGATCAAGCACCTGAAGCAGTAGCTTTGAATCATATCTTTAGGTGCATGAAGAAAAGTTCAAATATCAGGTTGTATTTTTCAAAAATGGTCTCAAATGGTTTATGCTACCAGTTTCAAAGTCAAGATAGTGGTAAAAATGAGTTTTGAGCAAGCACCTAAAGCATTGGCCCCTGGCACCTGAAGCTATTGCTTTAGGTGCCTAAAGCCCCTTTTTAGGCGCCTGATCCTCTCAGCTTCAGGTGTTTGAAGTATTCCTTCAGGTGCTTGAAAGAAAACAAAAGGGTTGATTTAATCTAGCAAAAAGGGTTTCAAAAACTTTTGTGTCATTTTATTCACAATTTATAGTCACTATTATTAATATTCATGTCATTCTACTATCAAGCCATGACATTTGTATGATCACAAGCATCCACTTTTAATATGATTAATTGTGAGGATCTTTACATTGTTATCTGGTTCATGTGATTTGAGTTTAAGAAGCAAGTGTTTTCTAAAAATTCCTTAAGTACTTAGTAGAGACCGGTTTTCACAACTGGGCGAGGGGGGTGCCTTAAAAACCTTTCCCCCTCGTAACTTAGCTCCCGAACCTGAGAAATCTTGGTAACGATGTGCCGGTAATACCTTTTTCCAAAACAAGGGCAAAAGAGTCATTTTCAAATTGGTTTCTCGGGTACGGTCCTTAAATCCGAGTGGCGACTCTAAAATCAAAATTAGATTTTTCAAACAATTTTTATGGGGTGTCCACAAAAGGGGAGGGCGGGGATCGGGGAGGAGACTAACAGTACCATCCCTTACTCGATCTCCATTTTTTTTAAAAAATAATCCCCATGTACCCTACCCGATCTCAGAAAAAATCCCCGAATCCCCCTATCCTTTCGGCGAGAGGACGGGTTAGATTGGGGTGGGTCGGCTAAAATGACCATCCTAACATCCAACATCACTAAACCCCAAATTGAGACCTAGTTGGTTTTCCAGACCCATTCGTCAACCCTAATCCATCACTAAACCCCAAATCGACCCACCAAAACCCAAATCGACTCTTGTATGACCCTAAAACCCACTACCCAATGTCCTTCAAAAAGGTTTTGATTGCGGTTAAGGTTTTCTCTCTCTCTCTCTCTCTCTCTCTCTCTCACACACACACACACACACACACGTTTGACTAGCTATATCAATTGAAATGTAATTCTAGCATACCAAACACATGAATTGGAATGAGAATTCCATTCTTGTTATGGATTCCCAGCCACAGCCAAACATGAGAATGAGAATCATGATTCCAATTTCAATTCCTCAAATTCTATTCCATTCTTAATTCCATTCCAACGCACATTCCATTCCATTCCATCCAACCAAACATAACCTAATAGTTAACACAACTTGGTGTCATGGATATGGGAACGTGGGGTGTAACTACCCAGGCCCCGTGTCTCTCTTTCTCTCCCCCCCACTCTCTCTCTCTCTCTTACGCGTTTTTATTTGGCAAAATTTCTATAATTTAAAAAGTCAAAAATCTAGAAAATTAGGATTTGGGTTTTGGAGAGTTTTGAGAGGGCAACTACATTGGTATGGGATATTGATTGATGCAGGGATGGTGTATTTTAATCGTCCAAAATATTTTCAATGGTCTAGATGTTAAATACTCTTTGACCAGTAAAGTTAACTCTTACCGGTCAAAAAGTGTTTAAAATCCGGACCATAGATTTGTTGAAATGAACGATTGTGTTCGTGCATGTAGCATATGCAAGTGTGCGTATCTATATCAGAACTGTTATTTTAATATTGGTAATATATGTTTAATTTTCTCAACGGGAAAAATGAGGTGTAATATATATGTTATATTTTAAGTGTGTATTTATATATGTGTG
The DNA here is from genome assembly GCA_022606695.1 of Vaccinium macrocarpon. Taxonomy (NCBI): domain Eukaryota; kingdom Viridiplantae; phylum Streptophyta; class Magnoliopsida; order Ericales; family Ericaceae; genus Vaccinium; species Vaccinium macrocarpon. Next base: position 1,484,132 of record CM040171.1, on the reverse strand, counting down.
TGTTTGTGTTCTATTTTATTTTCTCTTATATATAAGATTAGGGTCGGGTTTCAATGGTTTTGATAATTTTCAACCTAAAACTCGTAAACTACTTAATCAAACTCGTATCTAACCAAATGGAACTTCAAAACTGCCTGATACCCTTTGGATTCGGTTGGGTTGGGTAGTTGGGTTCCGAGTTTTTACTCGCTCCTGCATGTTATCATTTGCCTATTTCTCGATTTATTTATTTATTTTTAAACAACAACATATTCTAGAATTGATGAAGGACATATTATCAACAGTTAATTTTTTCCGAAGGCAACTGTCATGGGAAAACTTTGTACCATATTTGTTTTTTATTTTACACCAGTTTTTTCAATTGTTACTCAATCACTACTCACATTTCTTTTCAAACATTACCCTTATTTTCACTTATTATTCTAGTTTCTCTCTCTAATCATTACTCCTATTTTAAATTATTTTTCTCAATTTTCTCTCTAATCATTACAAAAAAACCAAACCTAAAATCCAAACCTAACAAGGTCTATGAGTTCTTTTATTGTTCGGCATGATCAACTTCAGTGGCGGAGGGAGCCTAGGCCTAGTGTGGGCCCGGGCCCACAGTCACTTTTTTAGAGAAAAATTATTTTCCTTTTCCTTTTGAAATTGATTCTTATTGCTTATTTCAAAATTATGACTATTCCAGTACAATACAATGGTGAAATGAGATGTCTAATAACACAAATCCATGAGAGTTAGAGGACTCGGCCTTGGAGAGAGTTTTAGAGAGAGAGAAAGTGTGAGAGCTTTTAGGGTTCTTCCCCCTAAGCCCCCTGTTTCCCCCTTCCTTCATCCCTTCCTCTCAGTCAATATCCCTAAGCTCCTAACACTCTATTTTCTTTCCTCTCTCCATCTCTTGTGCTTTTGGGTTGAGATCTATTCTCCCCCTCATTTTTGTGATGCGCATCACCATTCTCGAGGCCTGGCTTCCATTGGCTTCTGTTGGAGGCAGCGGCAAATGGGTTTTGATAGTAGCGGAGCGACGTGTGGCGGCGGCAACGAGTAAGACCTCGGCGGCGGTGGAAGTTGGATGCAGATCTTACTTCTCTGGAACCCGGTCTTGAATGGCTTTGGGTTGATTGTTGCATTGCTGTTCTTCGTTTTTGGTTGTATGTTGTATTTCGTTCTTTGCTTTCCGATGTACCAAAAAAAAAGAAGAAATGAGATGTCTAATGCAAAAAATAGCCACTACTTACAATTTGAAAGCATAATGTCCAAAAAAAAAAAAAGTGGCTAAACCATGGCCTATAAGCATTATACTTTTGGTAATTATTTACAATTTTTAATGTTGTCTTGTTTATTTCTCACCGCCAATAGAACCCACAGTGTAATTTGAATTTGGAGATTTTGGAATAAAAGATATCCTTTCTAATTGAAACGTATTGATAGATATTACAATTTATTAGTTCGTATATATTGAGTGCTTGTACACTTGTTCTGCTAAGACAATTCAAGCAATTATTTTGTATTGATAATTTATGTAATTTTCTTAGTGACCACTATGTTAGTTTTTTGTATTATTTTTAGTACAAAAGTTCTTTTATTGGTTTTTTTTTTTTTTGAAAAGAGTTCTTTTATTGGTTGAAGTATGTGTAAAAGATGTCCCGGATGTAGTATGATTTTGCTACCAGATAAGTGTTTGGTGAAAGGAATTATTGCTTTATTGATCCTCGTATTGTAAATCAAAGTCTGTTCTCGAACTGGGCTTGAGTTTATTGTTCCTTTATTTCTTTACTTTCCCTTTCTATTATATAGAATTTATAATATAATTGAATTAATTATGCAAAGACATAAATAAGAGGGGAAGCGGGTAAAAATCGGTTGGATTAAAAACTTTGTTTTCATTAAAGTAATCAAGCACATAATACTAAAGTAGTATATATTATTAGAGCTCTTTTAAATATTAAATATTCTATGCGAAAGTCTTCTATTTTCATAAGATCGATGGGAGTTGTCGAAACCAATTGAAAATAAAAGGCTTCTTTTATGGAACATACATATCAATAAGCGTGGATCATACCTTTTGTTCCACTTCCCATTCCTCTATTAATAGGAGTTGCCCTTCTACTTTTTCTAAGATCAACCAAAAATCTTCGGCGTATGTGGGCTTTTCTAAGTGTTTTATTATTAAGTATAGTCATGATTATGTCAATTGATCTGTCTATTCAACAAATAAATAGGAGCTTTATATAGCAATATATATGGTCTTGGGTCATTAATAATGATTTTTCTTTCGAACTCGGATATTTGATCGATCCACATCGGATTAGATGTTTATTGAAGGGTTTTTTGGGCAGAAATGGGAGAGGGAAGCCATTATGATCCGATTGCAAACGTCATTCATATGAAATTCTTGATATCATGACTAGCTGCTAAAACTGGGCCGGATTTTGTTGGCTTTATAACTTGGGCTTCATTCGGCTAAATTGAAAAAATTGGTTTTTTGTCTTTTTTGTTTTGTTTTTATTTAAAAAAAATTGCATTTGTTAGTTTTGTGTCAAGAATATAAAATTATGGTCAAAAGTAATAGTTTTTTGAATAAGCCGAAAATAAACTAGTTTTTTGGATTATTTTTCGTCTTTATTCACAAAACTTTAAGTTTGACTTATAATTTAATACTTTTTAGATTCCTCTCTTTGAGACGAGCCAAGAAACTAAAAAAAATCGACCGAAAACTAACAAATGCAATTTTTTTTTGAATAAGGACAAAACGAAAAAAAAAAACCAAAAAACCAGTTTTTTAAATTTGACAAAAATATCCATGCTCAAATAAAATATTAACGACCGGATCAAACTCTTAAAAAGTTAAACAAGGATTTTGAGACAGTTCAAAAAATATGAGAGAAATATCTGGAATATTTGATTTCTCATTTTTTCTAGAATTGCTTACAATTCTTAAAAAGCTAAACATTGATTTTGGGACAGTTCATTTCCTAATTATTTCCGATCTGTATTAACGAGAAGCCTTTTTTTTTCTTCTTGCTGCTGGATTTTAATAGGGCCCCACCGGTGGACAATAGAATTGACCCTCCGGAATAAATCGAGGTGTAGATAAAGTGGCCCGGACGAAGGCTTAATCTGTTCTCCAATACTCGTTTGGGTGAACAAAATCACAATCTTTACTATAGCAATTGCATGGAGTGATAATTCTTTCTTTTTCCCAAATGGAATAGCAATAACTTTAAATAGAATTAGTTATCAGGTAATTGACCCAATTTCACTACCATAGAATGAGGTACCTTCGTGTGTGAAATGTTTTCTACTCCTGTGTTTCTAAGAATATTCCCACACTTTTTTCTTAGACCCGGTAATTATTAGATGTATGTGATTGGATAACATGTATAGAAGATGAAGAAACAACATTTGCATATACTTGCATGTGAAACCTTATTTGTCATGATTCATTGGACCATACAAAAATGTAAGAACATGGGAAAGTTTGAAACAATATTAGTTCCAGCAAAAACGCGAAAATACAAAGAAGTTAAAGCAATCAAAGTGGACGTGATTGAACCGAACTTCTACTTGCGCGGGTACGTATTTTCAGGAGTAGCAAAGACTCCAGAAGTCACTTTGGCCACGTCGATGGCAGTGGCTTCAGGCTTTTTCTTGGAGTACAAGGTGAAGTAACCAAGGGTTAACACAATTGCAAATCCGCCAACAGCCATCTTCGCAGGGCTGAATGGTAAACTGCGACGCTGGTGTAGCACCTCCTTCGTGTGCTTCCCCGGGGATGGCATCTTTGGTGTCGCTTCCATATTTGCCCCCTTCACATTGCTTGAACTCATCTTTTGCCTTTGGTTTAGTAAAGTTTTTCTTTCTCTCTGACTATTTTATGTATTTTAGGGTAGTTAAGAAGTTTAGAAGGAAAGGAGAAGGAGATATTGGAACTGGGCACAAGAAATAGGGGGTGAAAGAGGCTGAATGATTTACAAGTGGAGGATGTCGAATTGAAACTAATCTATAGGCTTGTTGTTAGAGACATTGGTGCTATTTTTAGGGTGGGTGGTTTTGCAATGTTGACCATTTCTTGAATGGAAAATTAGTTATGCACCCACTCTTTTAGGCCACTTGTGGGTAGTAGTGATGGAATTTTTAGCCAAGTTTTAATCAAGCCCCTAGATTGTACTCAGTAGCTAATGGCATTTCGATACTATAACTCGTTTATCCTGATAACTTGGTTCGTTCATTTTGCAAGTTCCAACGTGCAAATCGTCCGCGCAAAAAAGACCCCGATAATCAGAGCTACATGATTTCATCACATTCATTTTGTAAAAAAGGTTAGACTATCTATTTTCTGAATCATATTTGAGAATTTTGTTGGGACATGCCTACTGCACCAACTTAGACCAATATGTTTGACAACAAACTACAGAAGAGGACTCCAGAGTATTTTACACAGCAGGTTCCCAGTACTTCCAATATTTTGCTCATCACTCTTTTTGGGTGACAATAGTGTTCCACATTCTACAAATGAATTAAAACTAAGAGATAAAAGAAAGAAGATACAATTAATCAGGCAACCATTCAGCTTCCTTTGCACTTGTTGGAACACCTATATCCAATCTCACGGTGGGCTTGTACTGCTCAGGGACAGCAGCAGCATCCTGCACAGACAAATGGGCAATTTGCACCGAAATCTCCATCTAAGATAGAAGAATGAGTAATCATAACCATGTGTTTATTCCAAAATCACAATGAGGGAGAGAAAAGTGCATACCGGTGCCAATTCCTCTATCATTATAGGTCTGTTTCCATCCTTTTCAAAAAGCTCAAAGGCATTGCATGCGTGTTGCTGCAGCACAAAACACTTCAAAATCCAATTTTTTATATTGGAGAGTACTCATCTGTCAAATACAACATCACACATTAACCTCATTTTTCAATTCTAAGGAACTACAGAAATTGGCCAGAGAGACCGTTACCATGTTTGCTTAGTCTAGAACCCTTGAATCTTTCATTGCCTCTGTGGAGTACTATGTCACTGCCTGCTAAATATATTGCCCTTTCCAGTAGCATAGAACCAAGGATTTATGTTCATCTGCGAATCTGAGTCAAACATGTTCATTTGTGAATCTTTGTCGTTGATTACTTGGATGGACGGGACACGGAGTTGGGACAGGGTTTTCGGGACAGCAGATCCACAACCGATTGAGATACCAATGATGGGAGACAATCTCAAACCACTGCACTAAATAACAAGCATCAAGTTTGGGTTGAAGAAGTACAACAACATTAAAGACAACTACTGTAAGTTAATGTTTTAGATCCAAATATGCATCAAGTCCAAAGCAGCAGTAACTCCAATGGTCTTGAACCTACAGAGAGCACTTATTTGCTGTACAAGGCCTATGCTAGTTGTCAGACTAAAACAACTTTCAACCACGACATCACGCGTAAATTTATCCATTGTAAGTTGGTGATGGTATTAATATATCAGAATGCTAAAGTCAACGACAAACTGAGCTTGTATTCGGGTTTAAGAACCAAGAAGGGAACCATTTGATAAGCTTCTCTGCTCTTAAGCAAATAAGCAAGATCATACAAGCCCCAAAGACGCATGATTCTGATGTTGTAGACAGTTGCAGAAACAAATGCCTCAGTATCAGCAAAAAATAGGCCCGGCAAAATACTAATAGAAGGTCAAAACAGAATAATTTCTCCTGTGAAAGTGTCACAATTCCTGTGAGGAATGCTCTACGAGCATATACCAATAATTTCATTTAGCAACCCTGGCCACAAAGAAATAGTAGTGATCATGTTTTCTTTTGGCTAATGTAGTGTTTGATTCTTCTAATTTTTTGGTTTTTCATAAGGACAAATAGCATTGATGTAGTTTGGTTCAGTTGAGCCACGTCCAGATGATAACAAATTTAGTGGCCTGAGTTCAAGGCAAATTACTAAATGGCTAATGATCTGGTCCTCCAGTAATGTTTACGTAGTCTGCAAATTTTTTGGCCGGTTTTTGTTCTTCCCATCTTTTTTCTGTTTGTTTAGAGTAGATTATATGCTTAGATGAATAGTAGCGCTTCTTTGTTGCATACTAATATCAGTTTCCTTAAAATCTTGAGGAAAATACTTTAAATGGGGAAGAAGAAAAGAGAGACACGGGACCCTTGTTTGAGATAGAAGTTTGGTGAAGTTGTAGATGTCATGTCTTCTGTTTTGAGTAGTGCAGTGTTGGATTCTTTTGCTTTTGTTTCTGTTTCAGACCTGAGGGAGAGATCGGTGTTTTTCTTTTGGTAATGCAGGGTGTCCTGGACAGCTTTCACACACTTACACAAGGGGGTGAGGTGGCCCCAGGAGTTGTTGGCAAGGGGAATCAAACTTGAGATCTTAGATGAGAGAAACCTCAAAGTCCCAGGCCAACCCCTCGGGGTTAGAGAGAGCTGTGTTGTTTAGCTGAAGTAGTTTAAGTGGTACTCCGTAGATAGAAGATTGAAGATTTTAAGTTGAAGTTCATAGGCCTGAGTTCAAAACAAATGACACTGGACTATTTGATACTCTGCTTACTGATCTTCCGCTATAGTTCACCAATCTATGGACCCTGTAAGAAGGGGTAGAGAAAATGCCTCATGGTTATCACTGCTATTATAAATCCTTGGCTCATTGGTTATAGCTCCTTGAGCATGTAAAATAATAATGCAGCATTGAGTGTCATGGGACATTTATTTTATGAAACTGTTGTGCTGACTACCATTTGTGATGTGTAGGGAACGACGTCCCCAAAAGCGTTTTGTGTGTGCTTGATCGTATGGCTACAGGGCTACTTCTGGAAGAGGAGTTTTGTGTATGCTCGAATTGCTAAGTACTTGTCACGGAATGTTAAGTTTTTGGTACTGCGCTTCTGTTAATCTTTTCTCAATCTACGGGGGCATTTCATCTCTTAGCAAATTGGAGCTTCTTTGCAAAGGCAATTCCTGCCTTTTGGGACTGCCTAATTACCATCTTGGGAGTTGTTTTTGACAGATGCTGCATCAGTTTGGGGTTGTTTCCTGGGTCTAGTTGTGGACTGGCTAGGCATTGATCTATATTTTTGCCACAAAATTCCTAGTATACATGAGAACTAATGAACCTAATAAGTTGAGCTTGACTTGATCATTGTGATTCACACACACACTTTATCGTTCGGTCATGTTGTGTGTTGCATTCTTAGTCTGATGTTTCTAAAGTGTGTTTCACAATATTTGTTCATATTTTGTCTTGTTGTGTGTGTTCATGGTTATTAACGATAGTGATCAAAGTACGTGTGTCACATGTGATCCTCTTCCCTTATTTACTCACATTTTTATTGTTCCTTTTGTTATATAAAAATTCTGTGATAAAAAATTAATATGCATTGTTTGAGGGGAGTAGAATATCCCGTAAATTTTTTTTTATGGGTTAGCCCCTGCAAGTCCATTTAGAGAAAAAAATTCTTAAAATTTCTGTGGATTAAAAATACCTAAAATTTCAAGTTAACAATCATTTTTAGGTTGCTTCATAAAATTTAATGGTGGCTAAACACATGCATACAATATCGTCTCTTATTCAAGCCTCTCAAGTAGCAACTAATGCTTACAAATTTTTTTTTTTTTATGAATATGAAAATACACGTAATTTGGTTCCTGCTTAACTTCAATTCTGCGTCCGCCACTAACTATAGTACTCGACTTATTTTAATCACCGAGCATGAACATATTGGTCCTAGTTTGAACACATTAATCGTAAAGCCTGAATAAATTTACTATTTACGCAACTCAAAAACAATAACTTATATTGTGAACATAATGCATCAAATTCCTGAGGTAGACTTGGGTTATGTGCAAAAATAAAGGCTGAAAATAATCTTAAAAGACCAACTCGAGCTAGGGCAATTGATTCAGAGGAGCAGGGGACACGTGCTACCCTCGGGTTCCAAAAAATTTTGTCAACCCCGGGTGCAAAAAAAAAAAAAGAATTTTTTTTCGTACTCCCTCCGTCCTAATTTTATAGTCTCTTTTGAGAGTTTGTGCCACTTTTCAAAGTATTATATCTTATAATCTACAATGTTTTAGGTAATTATGAACACTTTGCTTTTTAGATTAAATTAAGATCTATAAAACAAGATCCATATTGTATATAAAATGTATTACTGATTGAAATATATAATCGTTTTTTTATCCGGTTAGGATAGAACGATGGACTATAATATTGGGATGGAGGGAGTATATTACAAAACCAATGTTATTCTTTAAAATATTTTATTTCTGGTATTAAGCATGTTGATGAGTGATTAATCGATGAAGATATGTTATTTTTCAATATATATAAAGTATGTTGATAAAATGGTTAACATTTGAAAATATGTACCTTGTTGAGTATTATAAATAAATAACCTTTGAACAAGTGTACTTTTTTTTTTATACTAATTACTCTTTTCGCCCATAAAGATCAATTGTTCACCACCACAAATGTCCAATTTTCGAATAAAGAAATAAAGCACCTCAGTGTATAATTTCTTATATTTCTTGCTACCAAATTAAAGAACTAATCGAGATTTTTATCCAAAAATTACACAGAATTTTATAATAAACCATCTTTGTGCATGTAACGGTAAAGAGGATATTGATTTTGGTGTCCCTTCTTGGCTTCTTCCCTGCATTGATTGGAAGGTTTCGAACAGGTGACTCGGGCTTTTCATTTCATGTTAGTCCCCAGTCTGTCTCTGACAGGAGTGAAGCTTCCGGGACATTGCAATTGCAGTTGTGATGTTGCATGAAAAAAACAAACAATGGAGTGAAGTGCGTCATGTTGATCCTCTTCATCATGCCAGAGAAGGCAGCCACATGCCATGGGAATTGCATCCGGCTCTCGTTCAATAATGATCCGAATTTTTCATCTCGCAAAACTCAAATATTATTTTTCTGAAAATCAACTTGATTGAACATCAATATATAGTTACATTTGTAAAAGAAAAAATTAAAAGTAGATGGTCCATTTTTTCTTAAACCGTCCTCTTTTTTTAGTACTCCCTCCTTCCCGATTTGTTTGTCCCTTTTTTGACTTATACGTGTCCCAAATGATTGTCCAATTCCAAAATCAGTGGATCAGATTATGTAAATTTCCAAATCAGTGGATCATATTTGGTTTTCTTAGTAAGTTGGAAACTTGAGATTGGACAAACAAATCAGGACGGAAGCAGTATTTGCATAAGATCATCTATTTTTCTTGCATAAGTGTTATTTCCTTTTGTATCTATCGATTTCCGATCAAATTATCTACCAATATATAGTTCGTTCTTTATAAAATTTATGAGATGAATAATTTGAATTATCATTGCTGGCTTAGGATTGAGCCACAACGATTGATGATAACTGGACGGATACTTAAGAGGCTGAATGGGAGCCGCTCTATGTGGACTTGTTTACAACAACAACAATGATGCATACAAAGAAATAATGCCCAGAATTAACCCAGAAAGTAAGAATGAGTGACTCAGATGCAAGTGCAAGTACATCTTAGCCACTCATTCTCACTTTCTGGGTATGATTAATATTTCCATGTACTTAGCATTTCTGTTAACAACAAACAAGAACCTAGATAGAAAATTAGAAACTTGAAGTAAGTAATTTAAAAAGAGGAAACCGGCCATATCTCGTAAATCAAGGGGAGATCTTATCCCAAACAAGGCACTATTTACTTTAGGTAGCTATTCTGTCTGACTCCTGACTTTGGGTATATCTGGCTCACTATTTGATCAAATAGTAAACCCTATCCCATTCTATTGTGCATTAGAGCATCAACAACAGCTTAGCTAAAGAGCAAGCTAAGCTATTTTGGCCAACCAAAATGTGAAAACTCTCCCTCCAACAGATTAGGTAAATCATTAGCTATCCTTCCCAAGCTACAGTATTTACCCATATTCCCCTAACCACTGTTCACTGGGATTGAATATTTTATTATTTTTTCTTACTCCACTCTCTTTCCTTCTCTACCTCTTTCTGGCCGACAAACCCAGTTATGGGTTTTTCCGATCAACCCAGTTAACCCACCAAATCATTATGTTCCAGTAGTGGAGAGAAACAGCGGTGTACGGCGGCGAAGTTTATTCCAAATCTCCGATCGAAGCTTTGCTGGTGGATGAGAGTGAGGCTTGGAAACGATGGGTTTATTCCAAATCAAAGAAGGAATCTTCGTGTGTCTTCAATGGCGTGACGGCCTTCTTTGTCGTTGGTTGCGGTGGAAGTTAAGGTGATGTCGGTGTTGCTGCTGCCGCCTATGGAGTTTTGGCTGGGTTCCGATCGAGTATAGGTGATGTCGGTCGGTTTGTATATTTTAAAAGGAAAAAACAATTTTTTAATTGAGATTGGGTAAAAATAGATTGTATTGTTGGAGGGTTGAAAGTGATGTGAGTTAAATGTGCACTGTTCACCAGTTCTTTTGGCAAAAAATTTAGCCAAGCTGTTGGGCTTGCTCTTAATTACAAGACCTCTAATTATTATTCTTTGAAATTCATGCGAGAGCATTTGACTAAAGAAAATGTTTGTTTGGTTGAATCAATGCCTAATCGGACGAAATGCACAAATTGTGGGTTTCGGCTCGCTTCTATGCCACCCATCGGACCGTCAATCATCCCAGCTCAAACTTTGCTCTCGGTAAATTGCGTTCGGATAATGGTTAAGTCCGTCGTAACGGTCAACGCGCATCAAACTCTGTATACAAGTTCTTGTGGTTTTTTTTTTATAAATGTTTTGTGTGGCAAAACATCTAGCTTTGCATATAGTATCGTAGAGAGCATTGTGAGAAGGAAATTTGTAGCTCTTTGAAGCATTTGATTTTTCGATTACGAAAACTCTTTAATCATTGAGTGCCCTTGGAATAGGTTCAAATCACTAGCAAACCGAACCACGTTCCTCTCTCTTGTAGTCTTGTGTGTGCATTTCTCTTTATATTACTATATTGATTGATTGGATTGTTTTCGTTTCTTGTTAAGAACACATAAATTGCATACGTTTGGTATTTGGTTGTCACTTCGTCACAACAAAAATGAGGTTTTTGTACGAGTACCTGGCCCTTGTTGGATACTCATTACGTAACGTACGTGACCTTTTGTCCTATGATAACATTGCAAAACCTCACGAGTTTTCCTCTCCGTTAATTTACCCTTCCACGTTGGACCACGTACTGTCCCCACACGTATGGAGAGAGGGATAACGGTCCCTGCTCACAACACCGTATAGTGAGGGATCTTGTCGTCTATTGTGAAAATGCACGATTTAGATTTAATCCGAGCTCCATGTAAATCGTCCATTGGTTAGATTAAATTTGCACCTTGCATTTTTGTAATGGATGTCTGGATGCCCCACGCCATGGTTAGATATGTCATTGTTAGATACGTCAAAAATATACAATATCATACTCAATTTTTTTTACGTAGGTTTATTTATTTATTATTGGTTAATGAAACCACATCAGATGTTCTTACACTTGCACTTTTATATTTATTCCAATGACTACACAATATTACAAAGATAATTATTAGACTCCACCACCGCCATTGCTCTCATCAATGAGGAGGTTCCAGACCACGCTCCACATTTGATCTTAATCAAGGAATGCAAGACTCTAATAGAGAGCACAAGGTTCACTTTAAAGCATACCTATCGTTAAGGCAACAAGCTAACAGATAAGCTAGCCAACATGGGTGTTGACCACGAATAGGTCTCTCACATTTCGCCATGTGAGACCATTATCCCCCTCCTTGAAGCTAGGGATGGATCGGGTCCGGAGAGTACTATCTATACCCTTGATCCCCAAACCCCTTTCTCATATCCATTCCCTACCCAATCCCCAATGGGGCTTTATTTTCATCCTCCATCCTCACTCCAAATGAGAAACAGGGATCCCCACAAGAATTCGGGGATCCAATATTTTTTTCTTCAAAAAAACATATTACTAGAAAATTAGAATTCTAGTTACATGTTAAATGCTAAAATCCCAGTTACAAGTTGCTAGAATCCCAGTTACAAATTACTAAAAAATAGCAGCATAAGCAATCCTTGCATATTCTCAACAGTTATATAACAGTAAGTAGCTACGAGGAAAATGAAGACAATAACGAAGCACCAATCACTTAGTATACCGGCAGCAAATGACAAGTTTCCAAAGCACAACATGACTACCATTAAGAGAAAACCCACACATAATTAAAAATAACTAGTCTCTAAACTAGCAATACCAAATTTTCAAACACAGTCCCAGATCACCTAAAACTAGTGTCATAATTAAAATTTCAACTAGATTTTGACAAAATAGCAACAACTAAGGTCTCATTAAGAAGGGTTTGAGTCTAGCACTCTGTTATGATGGAGTGAGATATTGATAGTGTGTGTGTGGTTGAAAATGAAATACAGTGAAAGAAACAATACGTAGAAAGAAACTTTGAAACAATAAATACGTATAACGAAACCCTGAAACAATAATTACAATGAGACCCCTTGTGTTTGGAGAAAATTTGTGTCACTCTGTGTTTGGAGATAATTTAGTGAGACCCCAAAGTTTCGTAACTCGTGAATAGACTCCTTTATTCGGGGATTCGGGAATGGGCGGGGATGGATCTGGGAATAGATTCGGGGAGGATTTAGGGCAGGGACATGCCTAACTCCACCCCCTACCCAATCCCTTAACATTTTCAAAAAAGTTCCCTATATCCTATCCAATCTCCAAACAGATCTCCATATTGCCGATCCGTTCGGATTGAGGATTGGATCGGATTCGAACTGGTCGGAGGAAATGGCCAACCCTATTTGAAGCCGATATGAGGGGTGTGAGTCGTGTGACTTTTGAAAGGATGTAGTGTTGTTTCTCTTGTACCAAAAAAATTACCAAGATATATAATTCTTATACTTTCACTTTATATTCATCACTACTACAAGTTCTATCTATTTATTGATGAGGGGACTTGGGTTGGAGTTAGGGAACCCCTCACATATATGTGGGGCTCACATACAATTATTGGTGTAGGCCTCATGTATATGTGATAGAGTTGTAAATGATTGGAATTGAAATAGTTGTACAAATAACATTTTTAGTTCTTTCTTCTAATAAGATGTGACAAAATAAAACGTACATAACTAAACAAACTCGAAGCAAATTAAGCAGCACAATAAATGCATGATTGCATCCTAACTCCCTCTCAAGTATAGTTAGAGACCAGAATGCACAATAAATGCATGATGCATCCCAACTCCCTCTCAAGTATAGTCAGAGACCGGAATGCAAGAACGGGTTAGCTTGGGTGATCGCCCTATCTAAGTTTCAAAATTTTCTTATACTTCTTTAGTTCTAATTTGTTGGTCATGTTTGGATTTCAATGCGATTTTGAAACTGTTCCATATTTTTCAATTTATAATATCTCTAGAGATTTAAACTTTTGTATAATAAAACTAAATAAGATTTATCAAATAATATTTATACTGCGCATAAAATACATTATAGAGATATAAACAGTTTAAACATTGCATTGAAATCCCCATAGAACCAACAATTTGGGATTGAGGGAGTATATAATAACTAATATATAGATTCATCCACCCAAGTAAATGTTATTGCTGTTCGCCCGACCCATACTCGAATCCTGCGTCAATCTCTGGTTGTTAAAGAGGGAAGATGCACTTGCATTTGCAATAACAATGCTATGAGTACACCACTTGTGCAACTAGAAATTGCAGTAATTGAAACAAAAAAAAACCATATTCAAAATTCTCCCTCCCACCCTAGCCTATTCGTAGAGCATCAATTGCCATTGCTCACTTTGGATGTATAAATACCCTTCATTACACCATACGGTCCATAGACTCCTTACCACATAAAAAAAAAACTCTCTGAGAGAGAGAGAGAGAGAGAGAGAGAGAGAGGGTCCTATGGAAGCCCAAAGGTACTCTCTACTGCTGCTTTGTGTACTCTTCATTTCAATCACAAGCATTGTGGTGGGTTTAACAGAAGAACAAGAGAGAGACCGGATCTCAGCGCTTCCGGGTCAACCCGTAGTGGCATTCTCGCAATATTCGGGTTACGTTACGGTTAACGAGCAACATGGCCGAGCACTCTTCTATTGGTTAACTGAAGCTACAAACAATCCTGAAGAGAAGCCTCTAGTTCTTTGGCTCAATGGAGGTCAGTTTTTTAATTACCACTCCAGTAATTTGTTAATTATTTTGATTAACTTCTTTCCCTTTTACCAGTTTTTAGGAGTATTTATAAACTCGTATGAACACAATTCCGAGAATATATGTATAAAAATACTTGTGAACAACAATTAATAACTCTCTGTTTTTTTTTTAAAGAAAATTTATGAGTATAGGGTAGCTTTGGCTTGAAATTTATTCTAACATAGAAATGGCCGGAGGGCAACACTTTGGTATGAATTGATTTTCCAGGCTGGCTCACAAATTTTTAATTCCCAAACTGCCCTTTAACTGCCACACAATTATCTCTAACCCGTTTATCTATACCTTTAATTGTCACCAACACGCGCATCACGTGTGCCCAGAGCCCTAGTGAACTACTAATTCTGAAAGAGCAATGCTATGTAACCTGAAAATTACTCCGAACGTGAAATAGATTCACTTAGACAATTATCTGAACTGTTAACTTCACTTCGGGGTGCCTTTTCGGGGTTCTTAGCATTTTTTATTCCAAAAAAGGGAAAACAACTATATTAAGAGTGATGCACTAAAACTTTTTTCTCTGACTTTTACTTGTTCATTTGCTAATCAATATCAGAAGAGAGATAATCTTCCTTGAATTTTGTAGTACTTTTTATTTCTTGTCATCAAACAAAAACTAAAAAAAACTTATTTTGCCCGCCAGTGTTGACTAAATAAACAAAAACAATTACACTATAGGAAATAACTACCAAAAAAACGCAATAAGGACAACCCATTTTCAAGCAATTCTCTCAGAAATTTGGTGTGATTTGACTGACTCTGTCTAAAGCCCTACTTTTTTTTTTAAGCTCCCTTTTTAATGATTCCAAAATGATAAGCCAATAAAAAAACGTCTGGTCCAAATAAATGCATTTTTGGCTCCCAAACTCTCTTGCACGTGCCAATGGGATGGCACTTCTATGGCCTTCAAGCACCTATATCTACCACCAGCGCACATGGACAATCCTCCAGCAGCCCCACTAGAATGCGCCAACATGGTCGCCATAACCTTTTTTTTGTCATATCAATAGAAAATGAAATCTTCCGTGAGATGGTAGAAATAGCATCGGTAAAAAATAAGATTGGAGAGATTGGATTAAAATAGTTTGGACATATCTATCGTTGCTCGGTAATTATGGTACGTCAAAAAACTTATACGATTACTATAACGACTCGGCCCACCTGACTTGCTAATTTTTAGCCTTATCACATGATTCAAAAGGTTAACCTCAAATTATACAGTAGCTTGACGCGTGCCCTTATAAATTACTCTAGCTACCACTTGTTTGCCCACCGATGTGGGACTTGGGGGTCTCACAATTACGGTTCAAATCTTCAAGATAGCATTAAAGAGAGAGATCGACTAAGGATTTGCTTTGGGTAAATAAACCAACTAATTTATGTTTTGTCCTTATTCATTTTTTTTTGTTAGTTTTGCGTCGATTTTTTGTGACCTAATTACATCGGGACTGTATTAGAGGTGTGGAGAGATAAAAGGTCAGAAGTTCAGCTCTTCTTTCGAAGTTATAATTTCATTATTTTAATAGTATTAATTTTCACCGATAAAAAAAATTTAAAATCCCACCTTTGTAAAAGAAAGTAGTAAATCGACATTAAAGAACCCAACGTAGGTGCTCGTGATCTCTGTGATCTGTAACTGTCTTTTTCAGAGTTTTACTGCTTCCTCTGGAGTAATTATCTGCTTCGAAGAAACCAATTTAAGCTTTGTGGATTTATAGTTTCGTCACTGTATCGTACTAGGTTTTCATGCACCCACGTACGCACGTAACGCAAAAATAGGAATAAAACTGCTAAAGTAAAAACAACCCCCACGAAAGTGAAATAAAGGTTCTTCATTTTTCATGGTTTTAGTAACAAAAGATGCCCTCTCTCTTCGTTTCTCAGCTCTATATTTTTATTTGTTTCTCAATTTCCTTTCGTGTAGCTTTTAAGTAAAATTAATTTTCTACAACTAGCAAGGATTGTCTGAATTATGATTTACCAAAACAAAAAAAGAAAAGAAAAGGATTGTCTGAATTATTCATCTTTTTGCCGAGCATCAAGATTCAACATCTTTCTCTCTCTTTTTTATTCGTCCTATGTTTTTTTTTCTCCAATTGTCAGTGATTGTCCGAACCAATTTACGTATATATCAATTATTTCTTTCCTAGTTCTATCATTCATATCAGGATTAAGGTATTCACAAAAAAAATTCTCTCTTGTAATTTTACACCAAGAAGTTGCCAAATATTGGATTCAAAATGTCCGAGTTTACTGCTTATCCATCCATCCATGTCAGTTTTTTTTTTTTTTTGTCAATTTTTTTTGTGTGAACTGCATCCATGTTATTATCAATTTTTTCTCTCTCTCATATTGTTGACTTGAAGGTATGAAAAGCTGGGGAAAGGCTCGTACTCACTGTTAGCTTTCTTCTTTGAAGCACGCGTAGTCAGAACTCAGAAGAGATAATAATGATTGTAGTGGGACTAGTATCAGATGGAACCCATACTTTTTATTCTCGTTTCAAATATTTGGTAAAAAAATAAAAAAAGATATGTTACTGTTAGGACATTCTCTTTAGTCTCAACAAAATTTAGGTCAAATTTGACCTCAAAAATATCTTTTATACTTTAGCTAGTCACTTTTCTAAAATCACACAAAATCAAACTCTTTATTATAACTTTACTGTATTAAACTATTTTTTTTTCTATTTTTATTTTTCTACTTTTTAAAATAATTACAAATATTGAAAACATATTATGGTACTCTAATAATATTTATGAGCTTGTCGAGTAGATTTTAATACATAATTACATATTCAATATTGGTTTTATTTGATAGATGTCGTGGAGTATATTTTAAATGTGTATTTTTTTTCTAACATTGTATATGAAAAATAAAAGTTATAAATATGTTAATTTGTAAAAATTAAAAGTGTGTGTGTGTGTGTGTGAGAGAGAGAGAGAGAGAGAATTCAGGGAGAGGGACTGCTAAACTAATCCTAACCGGTGAATAGTATCTTTAGCCAAATATCATATAAAATTATGAATCTGCCCCTTCAAACCCCTTATCCTTTTGGTACAAGGGTAACTTGGTGATTTGGTAACATAACTCAAAAAATCAAAAAGCTAAAAAATTAGTTAGTGGAACTACTTGGTTTTTTTTGTAAAACTAAAGATAAAAAAAAAAAAACCAAAATAGCATCTAATAGTAACATTTTCTTTATGAGAATTAAACCTTAATCTCAAGCTGAGAGCTATACAATCATTAGGCTAAAATCTAGATGAATATTGAATATTAAGAGTAGTACAATCTACAAAGGCTTATTTTGGGCGAAAAAAATTAAGCATGTTTTTTACTTTCTGACTTATTAGGGGGAAAAGCAAATAGCTTTTTTTGACTTACTTATTTTGGCCTAAAACGCTGAGGGCCAAAATAAGCCAAAATATCAGTCATATTCGTTGGAATCACAAATGAGCCACCGAGGGTGAGCAAAGGAGAATGACATTATTTGCCTTAGATAGACGAGGTTAAGAATTCACTCTCACACCTGCTTAAAGTTGGTTAGGGTAGATTTTCTAATATTAATTAAAAGGCACATGAAAATTATTCACCAAATTTCAGAAAACCTATAGTTTAAAACAAATTTTAAATCATGTTAAGGAAAAATCGGCATGATTTCAATGGTGATTACATGAAAGAAAACACCAATAACTTATATTTTATTACCAATTATATTTTCTATTGCAGAAACATATGTTTTTTTTTAATAAGCAATGCCGATGAGTTTTCTCCCTATAAAAATGGCATAGTTGGTCCATATTAATTTTTCTTTCATAGTCTAGTATTTGGACTAACTTAAGCACACTTCGATTAATTTTGGAGTCTTGAAATTGACAACTATGCTCTTAGGTTTATTTGTGCTAAGAGTGGAGCCTGTGAACTTGAGCATATATGTGCCACATGATAAGTCCACTCATTTTTTGGATACGTTGTTTAATTAATATTATATCCCGGATTCCCGTTACAATATGAGCCACTATCTGTGCATTAGCCCAATTGATTGTGGGTTTATTCCTCGTACAATTAATTAATTAAGGTTCTATTCTTGGAGTCTGGCCACAATAAAATACTTTTTGTAAATCTCTTAATCCCAGTTTGCATAACATAACATGCCTTTGACTGGACTAGATATGAGATTAACCGAGGAGAGCGTAAGTTGGCCCGAACGCCCTAATCGTACAAGCAAATTAAACACTCTCTATTGGTTTATAACAAAAGGAAAATGCTAGGGACGCCGAAAAGTTAGGTGACTCCTCACGACGGGGAAGACATAGGCGTATCAATGAAGGAAACCTAATGAAAGTCGTTGAAGAATAGAGTAGGTGACTCACTGCTGACTTTTGCGTATACCAATTCAATTAGTATATGAAAATTCATTAATAAATGTTTGCTTCCAAACCCAAGAATTGCTTTTCGATATTTTTTAATTATCTACGAGGTCAAAACTTCGAATTGGCAAACCATTGGGAGATTGTGATAGCCTTCTCCTACATTTTTTTTTAAGTTTTGCTTTAAATTTTAAATTTTAGGTTTTATAAATTATGAACCATGTTTGCTATAGTTTTCTTATTTCGGATTAATTGTTACAGAAACTAAAGATTAGTGTTTAGAAAATCTCCATGCCATTTCCTATAGAAATAGGAATTGTTATATGGGCCTGGTGGAATAATATTTAGTGTGTGCAGGACCAGGATGTTCATCAGTAGCATATGGTGCATCAGAGGAGATAGGACCATTTCGAATTAATAAGACTGGCTCATCCCTCTATCTCAACAAGTATTCCTGGAACACAGGTAATTAATTATCTAACTCGTAACCCTAGCTAGCTTGCACAAGGAATTCAATTATGTGTATTTCTTTGGTATAATTAAACGGACCTAGAATACAGTAGCATGGACCTTGTCGTGCGCATTCGAGCAATCAATCTTGGCAATCAAGGTTCAAATATTTTTGTTTAATTCTTACCGGTACTTGTATACTCGTACCGATAAGAGTACTTCATCAAATCTAAATTATCGATTACAAAGATGGATGGCTCGGATACCACACTACAGGGTGCACTACAGGGTCTCCGACAGTCTCCTGTTTATTACTCCTACTTTCAGTCCTTTAATTACCCTTGCTTAAAAGTTTTCCTTCGTTTTATTCTACCAATTTCAGAGGCAAATCTTCTTTTTCTGGAGTCACCAGCTGGTGTTGGTTTCTCATACACAAACACAAGCTCCGACCTTAAGGATCCTGGGGATAACAGGACTGGTATAATCATTTACGAATTATATCTGGTATATAGTAGTTTTTTAGATCGGCATATAGTTTTAAAATGAGCATCTAAATACACCAACATAATTTCGCTCTTTGCGGGTGTCGAAAATGGATGTGAATTACAATTAGTATCTAATACTCCATCCGTCCCAAATTACTTGACTTTTTTTTTTTGTTTTGAAAATCATGAATTTTGTATGCAAAACAATAACGTATGGGCATGAATATTTGTTTTCAAAAAATTGTACACCAATTCAAAGATCTCATTGAGAAGAAAAAATTGACGCATATTTTTTTTTCCTCCATAAAAACTCTTAGAAACATGTTACCTTTTGCATACAAAATGCACGGTTTCCAAAAAATGCAAATAAGTTGTGAGAGAGATAGTATATTATTTTTAACGTAAATTTATCAGTTGTAATTTTCTCACCATCCCGTAATGTTCTAATTTGGTGTCACAGCTGAAGATGCTCTAAATTTTCTTTTAAGATGGTTCTCAAGGTTTCCTCAATACAAATATAGAGACTTTTACATTGCCGGAGAGAGTTATGCAGGTATTTATAATCTTCACACGTCCATATAAAATACACAAACAACCATTTAAAAAAAAATCTCGTAGGTTCTATTAACTCCTTTGAAGATAGTCCATAAGCTCGTACTTTAAATGAGACCTCTGCTAGTGGATGGTGGAGACACTTAATTATCAGAAAGAAAAAAAAACCATTGAAAAAAACAGGCTAACAGCCATAAAAAGTGAAAAGGCATACCTTCTCGAAACATGTATAGGGTATGCCAACCAAACGGCGGATCAGATAGTCGCGCACCTATAGATTCAATGTTGACGTTGTTTCTAATGTTCTTTTTAATTATCCTCCATACTTTGTGAAAAAGGTGGATGGACGTGGATGATGATGTGGGGTAGTGGCTAAATACCCGAGGCCCCGATCAGATGGGGGATTATTTTCAGGGGATAAGTTATGGAGGGGGATAAGATAAGAGGGGGTATTATTTTTAGAGGGTTGACCCACATTGATGTGATATATATGGAGGGGATAAAAAAAATAGATGGTTTGGATGAGGGATTAAATAGGGGGATAAATTTTGACTTGGTTTGGATATTTTATAAATAAGAGGGGGTGAATGATGGAAAAAGTTGTCAAATGACTCTTTTACCCTTTGTCCTGTCCCAAACTTGATTATGCATTAAATTAATGATATAATGAAAAACCTAATCCATTTAATTAATTTTGGACAATTTGAAGCTATAACAATTTATTTGATTGAAAATTTATATTTTTTATTGATTTTTTTTAAAAAACGTTTTTTTATTTTATTTTAAATTTAGTACATTTCAATGGTTGGTTATCCAATTTCAATTTGTGAATTGTGGGTACCCAACTTTAATTTTTCATTTACCCGTTAGCCTACATTTGATTTTTTTTTTTTAAATTTCTATTTCATATACTTTGGTACTACAAAAAAACAAAACCATCATATTTAATTTTTTTTAAAAGATGTGATTGTGTTGATAGTTTTAATCACACTTTCTTTGGATGTTTTATAAATACGAGGGGGTGCATGATGGAAAAATCTGATAAATGACACTTTCTTGTGTTGTCCCAAACTTGATTATGAGTTAAATTAATTATATACTGTAATTGCAAAACTTAATCTATTTAATTAATTTCAGAATATTTCAATCTATATTAATTTATTTCAATGAAATTTAATTTTTTGTATTAATTTTATTTAATACAAATGTTTTTAGTTCATCAAATTGTGGTACACGTGCATTTGTCAAAAAATGTTTTTGTATTAACACACACAGCAACACCACTTGCATTGTGGTACACGTGCCCTAATTCCCCTGATTCCCATTCATCTTATCTTCTTCTTTTAAACACCCATCCCTTGGTTCCCGTTCATCTCTCTCTCTCTCTGCATACATGCACCAGTTCATCTCCTCTCTCTCTCTCTCTCTCTCTCTCAACCGATCTCCTTCTCCTTCTATCCTTCTCAACATATTTTTGCTAGAACACTTGCTCATATCTCTATCTCTCTCTCTTCAACAAAGCACTATTGCTCGGATCGATTTTCAATCTCCAGTGGGTATAAAATTCGGCTATGCTTGGAAGTGGATCCGGCGATGCTTGGAAGTTCGATGGACAGAGTATGATCAATTCCTATTGTACTTGTGTCCAATTTACTGTTGATTCGTAGGAAGGTAAAAAAACAAAATCAATTTTCGTGTTTTTTTTTAATCAGACTGTATGAGGAATTTTCGATCTGTTATTTGTTTGTTTTGTTGGAATTGATAGTTGAGAAAGGAGGGAAGAGGCTGATGGGGGATGGAGGAGGGGGATAAGGAGGGGTGAAATGGACAAAAAGCCTCCCCTCTACAGCTGGATAATTTTTGGGGAGGTTGGGAGATACCCAAAAATTATCCGGGAGAAGGACCCCAGAGGAGAATAACGGAAGAGGGGGTGAAGAGTTATCCGGCTGCTTCATGGTGTTGCCAAACGGTGGATTAACAGTGGGGCCCAGGGTTTTGAGGGGGTGAAAACTAATCCGGGAGGCTTCTCCTCCATCCAAGCAGGGCCCTAGGGCCAGGCCTGGGACAACCATGCTTTCATTTATGTTAGTCTTCTTTCTACCAACAAAAAAAAGAGGGCATGATTTCAGTCTTTGGGTATGGACTGCCCTCTTTGATGCATTTTAGCTTTTGATTTACGAGCATGCAGGCCATGGTTTTTCAACAAAATGTCCATATAGTTTCTCGGTTCTTGAAGGTTTAGGGGGTTAATGTCTTAGTGGTATTCCTAAATAATTGGATCGGTGATGTTTCTTTCTAATTGCACAAGGCCTGATATTTCTTATGCTATTTGCAAGTTAAGTCATTATACTTGTAATCCTAACTTAGAATACTGAATTGCAATAGAAAGAATTTTTAGATACCTTAAAGGTACCTTAAATTATGGTATACACATAAATTAATAGCAACAACTTTGTGTATATTGCCAACGGTTAGGCCTGTCTCCCATCATCCTCCGCCCATATCCCCAATGATTGAAAACTAGATGAACACGGTAATGAGTGGAGATGTTACATGTGCTCATATTCTAGTTTTTGAAATTATAATTAACCAATGTGGGACAAATTCTAATTGTTCCCCGCAAGTGCCACCCTTGTTTTGCACATGTAGATGTCAACAAAGGATCCGAAACATACGGATCACAACGGAACAAAGTGATGGCACAAACAAAGGGGAAAAATATTTGAAAATCTAACTCTGATACCGTGCATCAAACTCAAAAACAATTGGTAATGAGTGGAGAGACTATTCAAACTCATACAGTATATTAACTTTGGAGATTATAATGAACCAAACAAAATCTTAAGGGGAATCCTTATGGGGAGTTTTGTCAAACGCCACAGGGAGTACTTATTAAGGGGAAAATATTGAGAATTCATGCATCTTATCTAAATATTGGAAAAAAAGGTAATTACTAATTAACTATTTTTAAATGTGCTAATTTTTTATAGGGCATTACGTTCCGCAGCTGGCTAAGAAAGTGTATGATTATAACAAAGCATCTTCCCATCCAATCATCAATCTCAAAGGATTCATTGTAAGTCACCTCACCCATATAATTACATTTACAATCTCAAAGTACTTTATGTTACACTTTGGACAAACTTTGTCACCGGACTTCTAAATCTTTTTGCGAAAATTAAATCTTTGTCCTAAGCAGTGTTCTAAAAGTTGCAAGGCATTAGTCGGGAGGAGAAAGGCGCTCAAGGGCTGACTAGCCCTGCGCCTAGCACCTAGTGACCGATTAGTCGGCCGCCTTGGAATATTTTAATTAGGCGTTAGCCACCCGCCTAATACCTAACCACCACTAGTCAGCAGCCTAGGCCAACTTTCAGAACAATGCCATCCTCAAATCTGCCAATTTTCATAATTACTTGTAGTGTAAAATAGGATTAGTTAACCCAAGAGGAGATTGACCATATACAGGTGGGAAATGCAGTGACAGACAACTACCACGACAATATAGGAACAGTGACATTCTGGTGGTCGCACTCCATAATCTCGGACCTCACCTACAAATCAATCCTCAAAAATTGCAACTTCAAGTTGGCTAATCTCTCAGAGAGCTGCAACGACGTCATTAACTACACGACGAACCATGAGTTCGGCAACATCGACCCCTACAACATTTACACGCCCAAGTGCTTGACTTCCCTTACAAACACTAGGGCTCCGACATCTTTGGGGTTAATAAGGCTCAAGAACACCCTTGTACGACGTCGTAGGGTGGTTTACGGTTATGATCCTTGTGCTGAGAATTATGCGGAGAGGTACTATAATCTACCAGATGTTCAGAAGGCTTTGCATGCCAATACTACCGGTATTCCTTACAAATGGACTGCTTGCAGGTAACTTATCTCTACAACACTAGATTTTTCTTTTCACAAATACGTGTTCACATGGATAAGGCAGCAAACAATCCGAGTAGTTTACGAGCAAATCGAGGCTCGAGCTTATAAGCTCATTTAGTAAACAAATGAGCTTGAATTAGTGGTAATTCGGCTCATTTATAAAAAGCTTAGCTTTGTGGTTGGTATCCACATAAAGCAATAGCAGCGTTTGTATGTGACAATATTTTTCCTGAATGTAATTCCACACAATGATGAAAATCATGTGTCCGTCGTGTCCAAACATGACATAAATGCATGTTTGCCTTTTCGTTTTCGATATCTGATCGGTTCCTGAATGTAATTCCACACAATGATGAAAATCATGTGTCCGTCGTGTCCAAACATGACATAAATGCATGTTTGCCTTTTCGTTTTCGATATCTGATCGGTTCAAGGTTACGTCTTGATTGTACAGTGATGATCTTATAAACAATTGGCAAGACTCTCAATTTTCTATGCTACCCACATACAAGGAGTTAATAGCAGCTGGTCTCAAAATTTGGGTATTCAGGTAACACTAAGATGTAAACTTCTGTTTTCTCAGCATCAATTGGATACATGTTTTTCTACATCTCCTATTAGATTTCAGCAGTGCTGCATACCAAGAAAATACACCTAAAATTTACTCGGACTTTGAAATCAGCGGTTTCAAAGTCTGGGCAATTTTCTGGGTTCTATGCCGAATACCAATTGTCAAATTCTTTCATATTTGGCAGTGGTGACACAGATTCGGTCGTACCAGTGACAGCCACCAGATTCTCCCTGCGTCATCTCAATCTCACCGTTAAGACTCCTTGGTATCCCTGGTACTCTGGCTCCCAGGTATGCCGAAAACAATTCCTAACTAATTTCATTATAACAACGTTACAGACATAATTTTGAACCGTTCTATACATGTGAGTCCTTCTTCAATGCACACGGTATGAGGGTATGAGACTATGGCGTCAGTATTGCCATATCAGTGTCATAAGTGTGCATGCACTTTCTGTCTTTTATGAGTAACTAGACAAAAATATGTAACATCTACAAAATAGTATTCGGTTCCTTCTCATTTTCCTAAAAATAAACTTGTTTGGAACTGTTTCCATCTCCTAATTCTCTCTCTCAAAGAAAAACAGCAAAGTAGTATGATGAACTCTTACAATGAAAAAAATTATATTTAAATGGTAGTTCACTTTTCTACAAACACCAAAAAGATGTTTACTTCCACACAACACCAAAAAATGAAGGGGGAAAAAGTGTTTCCAAACCTCATGTTCTTTTCTTTTCGGTTTTTCTCCAACGAAATCAAGATCCAAACTCAGCATAAGAAAGATATGGTTTTGAAACAATATTTCTTTTATAGGTAGGAGGGTGGACTGAGGTGTATAAAGGACTTACCTTTGCCACAGTAAGAGGAGCTGGGCATGAAGTTCCTCTGTTTCAGCCCACGAGAGCTTTCATTCTTTTCCAATCATTCTTGCAAGGAAAAGAGTTGCCAAAATCTTCTTGACAAATTCCCTCAAGTGACCCTGCAGATCTGAGCCTTTTCTTGATGTTTGAGCAATTCAGAGCACTAAATCCCCATCAAATTTGCGGGTTAAAGTGACTAGAATAGGAATCATTCATTCAGATTGGTAAATGTATCACTACAAGTGCACATTTCATTTCATATACACGGAGAAATTACATGAGTCAAGTGAAAATTTCATTTCACAAGTCGGTTTCGTATATTTGTACTTTCAGATACGAATAATCCACTATTTTTCTGTTTTTCACCAAAGAAGTGAGATCCATTTCAATTTCGGTGTAGCCTGACTGCCTGCCTGCCTAACTGCTGGCTGATCCAAAATAAAAATAAAAATGACAATACTCCAAGAATGTGTTTGGATAATGGGTTGAGACGGGATTCACCAAGAGAGAGATAAATGCTACACAGCCAACAGGGCAAAAAAGCTCCTTCATGGTGTTGTTATTTACATATTTCACTCCAGCAATTATCCGAAACACCCTAAGGAAGCCTGACTATGTTTTCCTCTACATCAAGAAACACCATCATCACATCAGTCATATCTCCAATGAAGGAGATGCAGAGAATGTGTGTATCATAAGCTCTGTGTAGAAATAAATGAAAAGGTGTTAAACATACTCCAAAGCTTAACTGGGGTTTTGCATGAGCAATGCTATAGGCACTTACGTACATTAGTTAGTACCTTATTTAGTGTCTCTAGACTATTCTTTTTTGCATAGGAAACAATGTCATCAATGATCAACAATTATACACAGATAATAAAGAATTAAGTTAACAAGATTGTATTAAGGGTAACGTAGACAAACCAACACTTCTACCTGACTATTACGGTACACAACTGGTACATCATAGAAGCAGTGAACACAGGATATATCATTGTTTGAATCCCTCAGTGAGACCCGGTGGCATTCCTAAGCTCTGGGCTAGATCACTCATTCTTTCCTTCATGCCCTGAGAATATTAGAATGACAGAACTTAAAGTTCAGCGCGAGAGCGTGTGCACACCCACACACACACAGAAACTTGTACAGTTATACTAGAAGGGGTGCAATTCTCACCAGAACACTCTTCTGATGTGCATCTTTGTATGCCTTGGTTATCAGAAGTGAGAGTTTCTGCATGGAAAACAGAAAATAATAAATGATAGCAACTTGATGTGCATCTTTGTATGCCTTGGTTATCAGAAGTGAGAGTTTCTGCATGGAAAACAGAAAATAATAAATGATAGCAACTTCCTCAATCAAATCACTCTCATCATATGAAAATACTAGGAAAGGCAACCCTGAGACAAAATGATTCTAGCAACGGAAGTAAAAAAAGGGCAATATTTTAATTTCACCCAGTTTTCTGTTCGGAAATTGAACAGTTGGAAAAAACGATTCCAAACAGGAGCAGTCAAAAGATTTTGATATGGCACTCGGCCCCATGTTCTTCCACTGGAGAAAAGGTCGGACCACGTGGAATGAGAATATACTCACTTCTGGTCCTAACTCCATTGCAGCCTCAGTGATTTCAGTACGTATGGGTAGCTGGTTCCCTGATACTGTGGCCTAAAAGAACAGTAGAAAATAGCATGAAAACCTTTAGCAATTACATCACAAATAATCTTGCAATATATAGGTTCTGTTACTCTTCAGATTTTAAATCTTTCTTTTGACATCCCCACAACAGGGAGTAAGCTCCAGACCAAAAGAAAGAGGAAAAAAAAGAAAAAGAAGTAAGGTTTCCCCTAGAAACGTGGAATGACAAGGCCAATGGCAAAAGCAGATGTTCCACAATTACAACATGGCATAATAATTCACATTTCAAGTAAATAAAAATGTATCTCCGATGCATTTGTAGCGACCACAGCATGGTGGCATCCCTCTCTTCTTTTAACAGCTTCACCTCCTTTTCTTTCTTCTTTTTTTTTTTTTTTTGGTATAAAAAAAATGGTTACATGCATGTAAAGCCATATTGCCAATTCAAATTGCACTAGTGACAATATAAAGTGATGAACAACCACTTCGCATTGCTATTCAAGCCGTATATTTTCATGTGATACACAGTTCACCATTTTTATTTTGGTGGGGTCCTCTACATAAAACCCAGATTCAAGTTAGGGTAACATAACCCGTCCTAAAGTTGTGAAGTAACTCAGTTTTGGACCAGTAATCTTGAAACAATCAATAATTTCTGAAAAAACTTATAAAACCCATTTTGAAGGAAATGGCAAATACAAAATCCATTTCCTACAGATTTCTTCAAATTTTCGGTCCTTTTCAAGTCATTTCTGGATGGCTAATAAGCATAAAATTCTAGTAAATTTTTTCCAGGATTTTCTTACCTTATTATTAATTTACAACCATTTGTCCCCTTTTTTCAGAAACATTTTTTCATTTTTTGAACCTTTCCAATTCATTGCCAATAAACATAAAATCCTAAAAAAAATCCCATGATTGTTCTTTCCTTCTCGTCAATTTACTACCATTTGCACTTCCTAACTAATGTTCTGATGCCTTGGGCATTCGGGGTTCTTAATCCAGATTAAAGATGAAATTAGACCCATTGAAGACTATTTTGTGCACATGAAAAATCATGCGAGACAACGATCAAATTACCTGATCAAAGAAAACTATAAACGAGCAAACCGCATACCTTAATTAGCTCACCCTCACAATAACCATCAAACTCTGCCCTGTCAAGCACAACAAAAATCAAGACCACGAGAATTAGATATCCACCAACAAACCCATATTATAGGGGTTTTAATATAACTATTGGTTTTCAGTATCTAACACATACAACGCAAGCTCTTTTTGCACCTTCACTGCCTCAACCTGAACCACCATTTGTGCCTTCTTCATAGTCTCAAATAGGTTTTGCATGTTTCCAAGCAATCCTGCCTAACATCAATGCATAAGCTAGGTTCAGGGCCGGCCCTGTGGGCAGGCCGGGCAGGCCCGGGACTGGGGCCTCCCGATTTTTGGGGCCCCGTCTCGTAGAAAAAAAAAATTATATATATATATATATATATAAATTATATATATATGAAGGGCCTCAAATTGAGAATAGGCCTGGGGCCTCGCGAAATACAGGGCCGGGCCTGGCTAGGTTAGGTACAATCAGCCAATATTTACTTAAATATTTCATAAGCGCAGGGGCTTATATCCTCAACAGTACATCATTAGACCTATATCCTAAGAAGAATCTAATTGAAAGGAGAGTAACACTATCAGCATGTCAGGAGTAACTGCAACCAAATGTCCATGGATAAGGTGGAAACCCAATCAATGTAAGAGACACATTTTATGGTTCCCTTTATGAACAAGTGAAATGGACAGAGACAGCTGCAACAGAAAATCAACTCAACCTGTGAAGGCGCATCATAACCCTTCTCATTATTTTCCTTTTTCCCTCCAAACAGAGCACAAATGCTAAGAGATCTATGACTATGCCCGAGCTTTTGACAAGAAGACCATGATGAAATCCCCATACTACCTGGATTTGTGCTTTTCATTCTGTCTGTAAAGAGCAAGGAAAAGTTGAAATCAACTTGGCTATTTGATAGTCTGCATTACCAAAAAATCTAAATGTGACTTGTAGCAATGAAACATGATTCCTTGCAACTAATGAAGAGAAAAATAAAGAAGATACTCTTCTGACTCCTCTTCTCAGTCAGAAATCAATAGCATAACATCAAATTATACAAATAATCAAAATGAGAAACCATAACGAATTGTCATTTTTGTTTTTCTATAATTCGCTTATTGAATCTTCTCATATCTTCGGAGTCATAATCCATATCCCATAATAAGCAGACTGTAGCGGTTTAGCCCTAGGTTCTTTGCTTAAAGAACTCGATAGTGCCTTGGATGGACATAACTGGATCCCTTTTCTCTCCATTGGTATACCCGCTGCAAAAAATCTGCCCCCTTGTTTTTTCCCTTGACAATTATCAATGCTAGCAAATCCACCTCCGAATCTACAACCAACTGAATTCCTTTACCCAGCAAAATTATACACTTATATCTTTGGAGGATCAAAGGAGACTCGTTTACTTCTGTTTTCTCATATGAATGTTTTGTCTCCAGCTATTTGGGATCCCATTTCCACATTGCAAACCAGCTCAATATATGGTTACTGGAATCCAAAATACATCTTTAACGTCCACGTTCTCTATTATGTTGTGTCCACTAAATTTTTTGATGCATGTGTGACGCATGACACTTAGGTAAGGGAGGGTATGAGATATGCCTAATTCGACATGGATTCACTAAGTTCATATGACTAGTCAATTTTACTAGAAAATTTGGCATAGATTATGTTTGTATTTTGTACAAATTACTTTACCCTTCAAAAATAAAATAAGTCAAAACACTGGGGCTTCAAATCCTCGAATGGGCACACCCACTCGAAAATAGTAACGTTCAGGTTTCCTGGCAAAATTCAATAAACCTAAACATGGACGTGTTTACACACACGCGTGCGCATGTATATATATAGCTATGTGGATATATATTCAGAGACGGATATGCAGAGACGGATAGAGAGAGAGAGAGAGAGAGAGAGAGAGAGAGAGAGAGAGAGAGAGAGAGAGAGAGAGAGATTACAGGAGAGCGAAGAAAGCGAAGTTCTTTGCCAATGGTTTGCTCCATGGGAGTTCGAAATCAGAGCAGCGAGCGTACTCGTCGATGCCATTGTTGTTGGGAGAGAGAATCCAAGAGCTTCGCAATTTTATCCTACCAATTTTTCAGGGGTTGATGGCAGCTAAATCACTTGGTTTTTACACAGCTCAAGCTCATACTCGGTTGGCAATGGCCGGGCTTAGGCTAGCCCAAATTATAGTAGCATTCAAGGCCCCATTGCCACTGGGCTTGAGCCCATGGGGCTTCCGCGAGAGGACTTTTCAATTTATGGCTGATTCGATCCATCCAACCCCTTAAGTTTATTACTACGAAAAATGAAGTATTTTTTATGCATGATTTTTATTGTGTTAAATTTTTTTAACATAGAACGTCCATTAATTTTCTAGTGTACAAAAATTATAAGACAATTAATTCCAAAAGTTCACGTAAAGTCTGGCAAATGAAACAGTTATTTTTTTTTTTATTGGCTATGGAACAGGTCATCCCATTTCTTATATCTTCCTAAATGAGAAAGCAATCAGTAGTTTGGGTTCATTAATAGGTGCAACTGAAAAATCGATCACTAGCGTTCAATCTATCTTTTTTCTGTCTAACTAAGGTTTAATCCAATTTCCCACTCTTTTTTATTTTCCATGTCCTATGTCAGGGGTCAATTATTTCAAGAGCAAAGTGATTTGTTCTTCACTGAACCATGTGTTTTCTTTTTTGGTTATTTATTCTCCTTATTATGTTTTAAAAAGTAAATTATTCTCCTAATTGATTGTTCGTTGGGCTAAGTAAACTTGTGTCTCATTTGATGTAATTCAACTAATTGTATCTTCTTCCACATCTCTATGTAGGAACGTAGCAAAGGAAAGAGGGGTGGTCAAATGTTGGTGAGTAACCAATCTTCAAGCTCAAAACACATTTTTAATGCATCATTCTATAATCTATAATCACACTAATTTTACTTCCACATTTACATACACTCATATAAGCGATCAGCTACACCCAAGTTTGACTTAACAATGCTAGGAAATTTTCTAGTAATCACAGAATAATCTTAACAACTTTGCTATGCATGGCACCCACCTACATTGTGAGGGTATGTGTGAGTATTTTTGCGTAATTTTAGAAATTTTGTAATCTTCAATGGGAGAAAAACTTGGGTGCCGGTTGGGTATCACGTGGCAGTACCCAACATACATCTTGTCCGTCCAAAAGTGTTCTGGATGGTCTAGATTTGAGAGAGAGAAAGAGGAGAGAGGAGGGAGAAATTTGCGCCGTTCAAAACACCATTGAATGGCTGAGACTGACGCTTGAGCACCACATGTACCCTACCCTATTTAAGCCCAAAATTCTCTCCTTCAAAGGACCACAATCCCGATATCCGCGTCTACATTGATCTTGAGTTTCAACCATTGCCAACGTCCACACTAGGAAGATAGTTGTGCTAATTTTCAAATATTTTATGTGTGCAGCTAAACGAAACTCCTTTGTGATTACTGCAAAAGTTAAAGTACATATAGATTAATGTGGCAGAAACAGAACTTTCATACAAAGCTACCATACAAAATGATGCAGCTGCAACAAATGAATAATGAGTCATTTTGTAATTGTTTTGAGTGTACTCACTCACATACATGACTTGCATAACCCACAAGTTCAATTTTTATCTGTGTTCACGCTATTAGAGCTGTATAGCCAGTCATTCAAATTGGAGACACTGACAAAAATTCAGCTGAGATCCTAATACGTAATAAAGCTCGTGAGTATAACTACTCTAATGGTAACCATGTTCCAATGCCACAAAACAAGGAAGAACATTACCTCCAAAGAGAGTCAACGGTTTCTCCTTTCACAGTATGATGTTTGAGCAGGACAAGTAGATTTTCTGGGGTTAACCTATCCACACCCAAGGAAAATAAAACAGCATTATAGATACACACAAAGTGATCTACGACAAAAGCAAAGCTCTTCTCATACTTCAACTAACATCAAAGTATATGATGAAACCATTACTCACTAAAACACATTGACCAAAAAAGGGAAGTCCTTAGTCCTTACTAATGACCAGTAACTTCTCCTTTGATATGGGATCAATGATCACATATCCTGCATACTTGAGCCCCCCATTGTGTGAGCAAGTGCTAAAAGACACTTCTCCCTGAAGACCATGTAACACAATCACTCCTTTGAAGCAGGCCTACAAACACAATGTCGTTCCCTAGTCTCATGAGCACATAAAAAGATGTAAAAACCCCCCTAGTGCTTCTGGAGTTCTGGGCAGCCACTCGCCATCCTTCACAAGAACTTCTTCAACAAACATGTCGACATCAAAGTGTGTCAATCACCTGCATTTCACATAGTAATAACAGTCAATATTAGGAGAGAAAACAAGGTTGCGTCAAGAATGTACTGAAGACAACTGATTTGACCAGTATCTAATCATGTCAAGAAAGATTGGGTTATCACCATTTGACGTCTTAGTTCCATCATGCCCTTTACATATTGTCAAGCAGGTTTTAAGGAAAAAGTGGAAAACAAGGTAAGAAAGCTACAAGCTTGTCATATAAAACAAACATGATGCAAAAAGGCAAATCTAGCATTAATCCAAATCCAGATATTTCAAAATCAAAGCAAAATGACCAAATAAGCGAAAAGAAAACCATTAACATGCCATTATTCAATTAGGATACCGGATAACCGACATCACTGCAAGGAGCATGTAAGTTTCCAAAAGAAATCCACTCCATGAATTTTAGAAGAAAAAGGCAAGCCTTTCTGTTTCTGAATGAGTACCGATTTCTGTTTCTGAATGAGTACCGGCATATTTACTCAATAAGATCTCAAGTCTCCAAATACCATAAAAAAACAGAAGAAAAGTTTGAAATCTTATGCAGTAGAAGTATCTTATACTGTACAAATTGCTTTATTAAAAGCGTCAAACTACTGCTATGATTATGCTAATAAGTAATATATACCAAAATCTGCTCCTCTCTATCTATGATAAAAAGTCCAAAAGATGGAACTCAAAATAGCGTCCAGACACATATCCAAATAATAGGATAAAGACAAATTTCCAATAATCACAAAAGGTTTTTGCTTCCGTAGTTAAAACTAATTATACCTACCTTCAAATCTTCAACTTTAAGGGAAGTTCATGTTAAAACATCCAACTCAAAATCAATTGGCAATGAGTGGAAAGGTCGCCCAGGCTCGTATACTAACTTTGAAGGTTATAATTAACCAATGTGGGACAAACTTTAACACTCCCTCGCACGAGCGACCCTTGACCAACATGTGGAGAGGTAAACCACGGATCCACAACATTGGGATCATAACGAAATATGGTACACTTATGGCCCAAACAATGGGGCAATAACCAAGAGAGTTTTGTCTAAAAATCCTCCAAAAGCCTAGCTTTGATACCATGTTAAAGTATCCAACTCAAAACCAATTGACAATGAGCAAAGAGGCCACCCAAGCTCATATACTAGCTTTGGAGGTTATAATTAACCAATGTGGGACAAACTCTAACAAAGAGAACTTGAATGATAAGTAGAGTATTCTTTTTCTGATATGTTGATTCTTACACTTGAGGATTTAATGCCTCAAGAAAGTAATCCAACAATGCTCGTGTATCATGATTAAGAAGTGACATGGTCCCCAACCAACAACACAATATTTGTCCATAATGAATCACTCAAAGAAAATGACAGCTAGAAAGTCGGCCACGTGCCAAAACTTAGCTT
This sequence comes from Vaccinium macrocarpon, assembly GCA_022606695.1. Classification (NCBI taxonomy): domain Eukaryota; kingdom Viridiplantae; phylum Streptophyta; class Magnoliopsida; order Ericales; family Ericaceae; genus Vaccinium; species Vaccinium macrocarpon. Next base: position 1,450,243 of record CM040171.1, on the reverse strand, counting down.
CCAATTTTGTCTCTCTCCATATCAAAGCTATTCCAAATGCATACTTCAAATGGTCAGAGTCGTATGAATCAAATGAAAATGGGGATTGACAAACAAGTTTCTCGGGCACTAATTAGAAAAATTAGAACTAATTATCCAAGCAAATGACGAAGCAAGCATGCACAAAACAATCATCACGATCTCATTACCTATGTGTTTTTCCTTTTCCTCACTTGGCAAAAGTCAGCATTGTTAGTTGTAGTTAGTAGGAAGCCCAAAATTGACTCATTATTTGCCAACCTGCCAAAATTGACATCCTTGCTAGTTTTTACATTCATGCCTACGGGATTATTTGGGTTGGGGAGTGTGCTTAATTGTGTATACGTAGATGAACATCCTGTAGTTCGTTTGCTGACAATCTCAACAGACGAGATATTCATGCCGCACTTGAGAGACATACAAGAAAAAGCAGAAACAGCAAGCGCGAAATTTGAGGAGACTATATCTACAACCAAGTAAGTTCATACTACTGAGAAAAAAAAGAAGTAAAGCTTCATACTAATTTAACTTGCAGTTTCAGCAATCCTAATTATTATGAAATAAAAATCAAATCACAAGGACATGTCCAGAGATAACCTTCTTGTATCGGAAGGCTAAATACAGGTACTAATATTCCCTTCATATCAGTATTTGTGTTTCCACCACCTCCCTCCTCAGTTGCTCTGGGCTTATCCGTCTCTCTCAATTCAGTCCTAAACCATAGCTATCGGAATAGGCAGCTTAGCATAAAATTGTGCATATCAAGATTATTCAGTAGAAGATTGGGTTCATACCAAAATCATGAATTGAGGAGACTGTAACCATTGAGAATTTGAAACCACCTTCGGCGATTGAACAATCACCACTGACGATGGGTTTCCTTCATTTGTGTTCCTTTGTGAACTGAAACACAAGCACCCCATTTCTCGACCAAGCGAGCTTCAAATGAGCGGCAGTCAACGTCGTTTCAATTGACCAGAGCCGCGAAGTTGCCGACCGTTGTCGGAGGTGATTCCGGTCAGACGGGAAAGGTACAGGGTAAAGGGGAGAGGGTGAGAGTTTCACTGTCGACGGCGTCGTTATAAGGGAAACGCGAGATTAAAGTGAAACTGGTTTCATGGTTTTGATTCAGTATAACTAGACCTATTTTAAGAAACATAAATTCATTCAGATCAAGTACTCATCAGTATTTGATTAATGTGAAATTTTTGTATAATATGTATTTTTCTGCGTTTTACAATATGAATGTATTAGATTATTAAAATATTGCTGAGATAGATAGAAAACGTACTTAAAGTCTCCTAAAAATTGTTGATATTGAAGGAGATATGTTTCAATGTATTCAAACCTATTTTAAAAAATAAAAATTCATTTAGATTAAGTACTAATATGTACTTATTTTAAGAGAGATTTGTAAATCATATGTGTTATAGTAATTTCTACAAAAAGAATGTTTCGGATCGTTAAATAATGATCTATATAAATAAAAAACGTCCTTGTAAATGTTAGCTCGAAACGAAGTCGTTTTGACGGCATGACATAGGTTCAACCTATGTCATGACGTGGAAATTATTTTTACAGGAAAACCCTCCTTTTATTTAATTCCTTGTTTCCTTCCCGCTTCATTCTTGCCAAACGCGTGAGTAGTGAGAGAGGAAGGGAGAGAAAGCAGGGGAGTAGATGAGGCGGCGCCAGGGGCGGCAGACGGCGGAGGGTCGGCGTACTAAGTAGAGGATGTGATCGGGAAGGCCTGGTGTCAACGGCTGGTGGTGGTTTTACTCCATTCTCTCTCCTCAACTTGTCTGCTTCTCAGTCAACCTTGTCACAGGGGAGAAGCCGGCCGGCAGATGTTTACTCGGGAATTGCTTCCAGGTAAACTATTTTGTTTAAAAAATGTATGTTCTTGTTTAGTTATCTTCATCGATTGCCCTTTGTTCTTTGGGGGGATGGGAAGTTCGCAACTATTATGTCTTGTAAATAGAAATGTTCGTAAGTGAAAGTTTAACTGAAATTAGAGTAAAACCTTAAAAAAAAAAAATATGTCCAATGGGGCAAATGCAAATGTGAGCCTGAGTTTGAGAAAGAGCTCACTTGTGGTATAATTGAAAATGGAGAGATACCTAGAGTCTTCTAAAATTTGATTAACGATTTCATTAAGAGTGCAATAAATTCATCATAATTGTTTTCCCTGATGGATATATTTTCGAATTTTGTTTTTCGTTCCGCCACCATCTCAAGCGCCATAACTTCTCTTGGTGAACTGAACCCTTTCAGTAGAAGATCCCCTCGGATTCTACTGATAGTACTGCATGTAATATCATTTTGATTCTTAGGGTGTTAAATAATATGCCTCTCTGGTCCTAGAAGTTATGAATAGCACTAAAACACAAGTAGGCACATCTCCTTCAAGCTAAAACAGCGTTTGAATTGAATCATGTACCGTTGTTTCTAAAAAATAAGTCCAAGAACATTAAAGAAACCAACATAACCTAGTCAGAGTACTGACAATCCAGTCACAAAACTGAGTTTTACCACATGTAAAATATAGGAGAGGGATAATTCTTCTATTTGTTTTATATGTGTCCTTGCTTACTCATAACTGCTTTGAATTTTCCAAGCTCCATTGGGTGTGAAGCTTGGAGATGTTGTTGGTGTTAGTGGGTATCCAAGTTTGGAATATCTCAGGCTCTTATAAATAATTGATAACTGTCTATATTCACCAACATTTTATCGCCTCAGATCTAGAAGAAAGAAAAATGGGTCATCATCCTTGTGTCTCCTTTAGACACATTTCTTGGGGTAAGAAATGTGGGCTCTTTGCGTGCTTAAGGTTGTGTTTGGATATTTCTCAGAATGGATGGATTTGCCAAGGAAAAGAAAAGCGAAAGGAGGGGAAGACAACCAAATTTAACTTCAAGAATCTGTTTGCTTATCCCTCATAAGTACAAAATGCACAAAATGCCTAAGGGAACTCCAGATAAAGAAAAAAAAAGATAGCTTTCAATCACAAGTACGTAGCACTTACAACTACTTGCAAATAATTCAAACAAATTCCGAACTTGGGTTATAGGTGAGAAGGGTATACAGCGGTTATTTGGTGCACGAGATTACAAGAAGATTTGGATTTGGTTATCTTTTTAAAGATAAAGCACATTTTCATCTCATTCCATTAACACATGCTTCCATTTCGAGAGTCAATTCCTAAAGATAAAATCTGTTAAGACTGCAGTAAATTGGTTATATTGTGTGCCCTGAGCTCCTACAGATTCAGTTCATGCTGTGGGAGGGAAAGCCTCAAATCAGATGTTGAGTGCATGGCAGTCCACAATGCATGCATTGCAACTTAAGTAACTTTCTAGATGTTGAGTGCGTGTCTTTAGTTCGACGGAGCATGTGCAAGCATACGATAGTGAGAGAAAGAGAGATAGAGTTTCTTTTCCCAGTATCTTAACTAGGGCTGTAACCGGTTCGGTTCAGTCCTGTTCAGGAGGGATTTTCATTGAAACGAGTAAAACCGGTTCGGAGAGAACATGGAACCGAAACTGGTTTTAGAGTGGTCGGTTTGGTTTCGATTCGGTTCATCCGGTTCCGGTTCGGTTCCATGGTCGGTTCGGTTCAGTACCCACAACCCCAGATTTGTCTCTCTCTCTCTCTCTCTAACAATCCAAGTATCAAACAAAGCAACACCACCAGTTCAAAAAAAAAAAAAAGCGAAGTAACAACAATGAAATAGGTGCAAACTAGTGAGAGATTACAGATTGAAGGCAACAAAGTAGCAAACCCAGTATATATATATACACACAAATAGAGAGAGATCTACATACATATTACATATATATACGTGTATATATATAGGTATATATATAGGTATATACATACATATACAGATCGAGAGAGAGAGAAGAGAGGAACAGATCTGGACGGAGAGCCATGTCGGAACGACGATGACGGCGATGATGATGATGCCCTCACTAGTTCACCTAGATTGATGAGTCGATCACCTAGATTGGGAAACCATCTCGGACTGCCGGAGAGCCATCCGGTCAAGTGTGGAAGATGAAGATTTCCATCTGATCTTGGAGAGAGAGAGAGAGAGAGAGAGAGAGAATCGCCGCTACCAGATCTGAGTCTCTCACACGATGTGAGAGAGAGAAATTGGGAAATGGGAAGTATTTAGTAAATAATACCATATATATATATATATATATATATATATATATATATATATATAAAGTACCGCATTGTTAAGTAATAAATATTGTTTTTCCTACACTCATAGCAACGGAAAAGGCAGCTTAGTGGTAAGTGTTCCATATGCTGCACGCGAGGTTGGGAGATCGGTCCTCGCTATCTACAATTTTTGGAGGTAATATATGAATACCGGTTTGGTTCGGTTCGAACTAGAGTTAAAATCTCAAGAATCGGGAACCGAACCGGTTCCTAAAATTTTGAAATTCACAGAACCGAGAACTAGACCGATCTAGTGAAGAACCGGTTTTCCGGTTCGGTTCATACCGGTTCTCCGGTTCGGTTCGGTTCTTCCGGTTCCTTTGTTCAGCCCTAATCTTAACGTCGTTGTACCATTGTGTTGTGCTTTATTACTCTTACAATGCAGCTTGTAGTTAATACTTTTCCTGAGAACAGGCTAAAGCTTTCGCTGATGGATATGTTTTGCCATTCTTTTTTTGTACAGGCATTGCAACTGCTGGAGTACATGTTCGTGCTTGTTTCTTCCACAATGGAGCTTCAGTTTATAGTATTTGGTAGAGATAATATAGTAAAAAATACACAAACAAATTATGCTCCAATGTTCTCACTTATGAATACGCAGGTCTCGGTGTTGGAACAAGAGGCTCATCCATCTTCATTTTCAACCAAGCTATACCTGAGGCAAAAAGAGATGCAAGAGAAGGTAATGCAACCATATGTAAAGCAAGAACTATAACAAGTACTTGCAAATTGCTCATTGTATTTTCCAAAGCTTCATGCTCATTGTGCAACGCCAATGCTCTGGATGCTGAATGAAAGAAGCATGGTAATGTGCACATAAATCAAAATGATTCTTGGGTCTGCCCTCTTTGATGCCTTTTGGCTTTGATTTGAGGGCATGATTCTTCAGCAAATGCGACGGTATAGGGGGACCACTGTTTCAGTGGTATTCTGTGAGCAGCCACTTTGTGCATTCATTGCCAAAGGTTAGGTCTGTCTCCAATTCATCTATTTCAGTGGTATTCTGGGAGCAGCCACTTTGTGCATTTATTGCCAAAGGTTAGGTCTGTCTCCTATCCATCCCCCGCCCATACCCCAAAGTATTGGGGACTTAATGGGTTTTGTTATTGTTCTTGTTGTTGTTGTCATGCTCATTGTAAATGCCAATATGATTGCTCATTGTAAGTTCTCATTTTTTTCCCTTCCAAACTTAAGGCCTGAGCAATTATATGTACTAAAAATATACATTCGTCTATTCTTTGAATGAGTTTTGGTTACAATAAGATATTAAGATGATTCATTTTGAAGGTTTAAGTTGCTTAAATATAAGTTTGTGTGATAATTTTTTTTTCCCCATTGTCATGCCTTTCTTTGACAGCCAACTGGTGAAGGTGATGTTACTCATGCTCCCATAAACATTGATTTAGCGAGGGATAGTACTTTAAGCAGTAAATCAATTATTTTGTAGATTGGTAGCAAGAACCATTCTGCAAGTAAAGCCTCTTGCTAGACTGTGATCCATGTGTTTGCAATAAACGTTATGGTTCCATAGATATATGTGTTTGCAAGTGCATACATGCATATATGGATGATGAATCTTCTCTTATTGGAACTCTGTGATGTTGGTAAGCGGGCGGAGGTTTGTACTACCCCCATGAGTGAGGTGAGGGAATACGGATCTTGGTAATTAGCTTTGCTCTTGGTATTGTGTTCTATTTTGTGTCTGATGTCTCATAGAGCTGGTCTTCAGCCGCAGAAAGAATGTTCACACAGTTTCTGATATGTGAGGCTGAAACCATAATGGTTGAGTGGGTTTTGGATATGTATAGAAGATTAAGAATATGACTAATAGGATAGTAATATTTATCTTTATGAGTCTGTCGTTTTCCCTCTTTTTTTTTCTTCTTCATCTTTTGTCGCTGGCTGCCATTGACGGATTGTCTCATATAGCTATTGAGTGTTCAATGAAGTCTAATAGGCTAGCGGAGCTTACTCAGGCTCAAGTTAATAGCCTTGAGGCTCGTCCTCGTATTGATTTCTCATTCATTTTCAATCTGGTGAGGAAGTTCATTTTCAATCTGGCGAGGAAGTTTAATCTTGGCCTGTCTTACTTCGAGTCAGAGTATATGCAAGTTGGCATGGGATATCTTAATTTTAAGATATTAATCGAGTTGTAAGGAGTGTGCGTCTATTTTAAGTTCTTTATGGTTCTGTTGGATATGAGAGCATTGAAATAGATACTCTTGGACTTGGTACATATCTTGAGCTAACTTTGCTACTGTTACTTATCCTTCTTTTCATTGAAACACTTGCACTCATCGTTGGGTATAGCAAGGTTGTCAAATCGTGAATCGTAATGATTCGGTCCAACTTTCACAAATACATTGGAAAATGTATCTATGCCTCTACATAATAAAGATACATTGTAAAATTGAAAAATTTAAGCTAAAATACATATTTAAGATTGTTTTCTACTATAAATTGATGATCACATGGCATCATAGCAAATAAATACTATAATAACACTGATATATGCATATAAATGTAAGAATTCATAATAAAAAGCTTACAAAATAAAGCTTGTAGCCTTAATAGGTAGGAAACTAGCTTATATGGCAACATATGTGGGTTAGTCCGAGCCTCAGAGCCGTGCCATGGTCTATGATTTAGAGGATACAAGAACCAAAAGATTGATTTGTGAAATTACATATCCATGGTAGATACATCTCCATTGAATAAAGAATATGATTTCCCATACTATATGATCTCATAGTCTTAATTTTCTATAAGAAAAAACAAGGCAAAATGAGCAAAAGTGGTTTCATACTATCGAATGAAAGTTGTGATAAACCTTGATTCACCTAAAGATTTGAATCGTTTTTGTGAATCGGGAATCGAATCGCGAATCCAACTATGAATCGGACGATTCACCTCCGATTCTTTATCAACCTTGATTCACCTATAGATTCGTATCGTTTTTACATGGAATCGTGAATCGAATCGTGAATCATGTGATTATGAAGAGTTGAGTGCTTGGCAGCTTGAGCAATCTTGTAGAAAGGAAAAAGATTTCTAGGGTAGGATTGAACTTTGACATTCATGCAAGATGAGCAAAGTTGCGGCCCAAGTGAAGTTTGAACTGCGGTTGCTTGTATTGTTTTCAGTTTATATGAAATTGAAATAAGCGATGTCTCGATTAGCATTTTTCCTCGCCAAGTTGTTCAGAAAGACTAGGAAATGATAACAAACTGGTAGTAAACCAAGGGAGATTATATATCAATTATGATATGCATTCTTGGATATTTGGATTCTGTGATGCTGTTTTTTAAATATTAAACTTATCTGTCTTTGTAGCAAGGTTCAGTGAGCTTATTTTCCTCCATAGGGGAATTGGCAATGCCACTGGAACGGGGGAAAATTAAATGGATACATCATCTGACTAGATAAAGGTTGGGGAGGGATATAAATTTATCTTCAGTTTGATCTAAGTGATCTAATGTTCTAAATTCTGATTACTTTGGTTGCACACTCCTAATGTCAATGCTAATGGATTCATAACGACATGCTCTCTCACATGCATCATACCCACTGAATTGCTCACCATTCCTCTTCGGAGATGTAAAAAGAGTGATGCAATTAAGTTGTGAACTTGGTTTATAGTAGATAAGAAGGGTATGCAAAACTTATTTGGTGCACGAGAATACTAGATTTTTATTTGGTTATCTTTTTATTGCATTTATTTGTTTTCTAGAACTGAAGTGTATCTATAGTTGAAAAAAACATAGGAGAACTTCATCTTTTATTTCAACAAATTCATCATATTGTGTTTTCACAGATGGGTATATTTCAAATTCTTTTCTTAGTTCTACCACCATCTCATATGCCATAACTTCTCTTGGTGAACTGAACCCTTTCAGTAGAAGATCACCTTAGATTCTACAGATACTACTGCATGTAATATCATTTCGAGTCTTAGGGTGTTAAATAATATACCTCTCTGGTCCTAGAAGTTATGAATAGCACTAAAACACAAGTAGGCACAATATCTCCTTCAAGCAAAAACAGCATTTCAATTGAATCATGTATTGTAGTTTCCAGAAAATAAGTCCAAGAACATTAAAGAAAACCAACGTAACCTATTCAGGGTACTTACAAGCCTGACACAAAACTGAGTTTTAGCACACGTAAAATGTAGGAGAGGGATAATTCTTCTATTTGTTATATATGTGTCCTTGCTTACTCATAACTGCTTTGAATTTTCCAAGCTCCATTGCGTGTGAAGCTTGGAGATGTTGGTGTTAGTGGGTATCCAGGTTTGGAATATCTCAGGCTCTTATAAATAATTGATAACTGTCTATATTCACCAATACCTTTTTGCCTCAGATCTAGAAGAAAGAAAAATGGGTCATCATCCTTGTGTCTCCTTTAGACACATTTCTTGGGGTAAGAAAAGTGGACTCTTTGCATGCTTAAGGTTGTGTTTGGATATTTCTCAGAATGGATGGATTTGCCGAGGAAAAGAAAAGTGAAGGGAAGGTAAGACAAACAAATTTAACTTAAAGAATCTGTTCGCTTATCCATCATAAATACAATATGCACACAAAGCCTAAGGGAACTCCAGATGAAGAAAAGAAAAGAAAAGAAAAATTAGCTTTCAACCACATGTACGGACCACTTACAACTACTTGCAAATGATTCAAATAATTTCCGAACTTGGTTGATAGATGAGAATGGTATGCAGTGCTTATTTGGTGCGATTTGGTGATCTTTTTAAAGATAAAGCACCTTTTCATTTCATTCCATTAACACATGCTTCCATTTGGAGAGTCAATTTCTAAAGATCAATTCTGTTAAGATTGCAGTAAATTGGTTATATTGGGTGCCCTGAGCTCCAACAGATTCAGTTCATGCTGTGGGAGGGAAATCCTCAAATCAGTTCAATTTTGCATGGAAGTCTGCAACGCATGCATTGCAACTTTAGTTTTAGACAAAAAGTCGCTTTCTAGATGTTGAGTGTGTGTCTTTAGTTTGACGGAGCATGTGGAAACATGTGATAGCGAGAGAAAGAGAGAGAGAGAGAGTTTCTTTTCCCAGTATCTTAACATGGTTGCACCATTGTGTTGTGCTTTATTACTCTTACAATGCAGCTTGTAGTTAATTCTTTTACTGAGAACAGGCTTAAGCTTTCGCTAATGGATATGTTTTGCCATTCTGTTTTTGTGCAGGCATTGCAACTGATGGAGTACATGTTCATGCTTGTCTCTTCCACAATGGAGCTTAAGGTTACAGTATTTGGTGGAGATAATATCGTCAAAGTACACAAACAAATTATGCTCCAATTTTCTCACTTATGAGTACACAAATCTTGGTCTTGGATAAGAGGCTCATCCATCTTCATTTTCAACCCGGCTATTCCTGAGGAAAAGAGATTGCAAGAGAAGGTTATGCAACCGTATATAAAGCAAGAACTATAACAAGTACTTGCAAATTGTTCAATGTATTTTCCAAAGCTTCATGCTCGTTGTAAATGCCAATATGATTGCTCATTGTAATTTCTCTTCTTTTTTTCCCCTTCCAAACTTAAGGCCTGAGCAATTATATGTACGAAAAATATACATTTGTCTATTCTTTGAATGAGTTTTGGTCACAAGAACATAAGGTATTAAAATGATTCATTTTGAGTTTTAAGTTGCTTAAATATAAGTTTATGTGATAATTTCTTTTTTCCCATTGTCATGCCTTTCAGCCGACTCGTGAAGGTGGTGCTACTCGTGCTCCCGTAAGTATTGATTTAGCGAGGGATGATACTTTAAGCATTAAATCAATTATTTTGCCGAACAATAGCAAGAACCAACAAGTTTCTGCAAGTAAAGCCTCTTGCTAGACTGTAATGCATATGTTTGTAATAAACATTATGGTTCCATAGATATATGTGTTTGCAAGTGCATACATGCATATATTGATGATGAATTGTCTCTTATTGGAACTCTGTGATGTTTTTGATGACTCTGATTCTCATTGTTCTTCTCTTTCTGGCCAACCACAGGTGCTCTTCGGCATTCTTTACAGGATAGAATATGCAAAAGTTCAGGAAAGATAAATGATGAAATATACTATTTGAAACTCCGCACAAGTACAGGTTCGCATTGATCTATCTTAATATGTTGTTTATGCAAGTGAACAATTGTGTAGCACATTGATGGTTCTTCCGTGCTCTTCTATAGCCATTCTTGATGGTTACAATGAAATGGAAGAATCTATTTTCCAGTATCTTGGTTTGACGATTGGGAAACAAGACTGGAACAAATAGGAAAGGATTAATACACAGCATATGAAAGAAGTTTTTCAGGTTTTACTTTGTGTGTTGAAATTTTGCGGCACCCTCTGCTGTAAGTTTCAAGTCTATTGACAGGAATTCTGTCCTGTTTATAACCTTTGGTTGGATTTTGGAAACCCTTGTCAATTTATGGAGAAAAATATTGTTCCTTGAGTTTACTGCTGAAGAGTTTGCTATCAGGAGCTCTGTATTTCACTAATGGTAGGAAGAACGAGAATTGCCACTAACATTTATGAAGAATCGGATTGGATTATGTGGGGTACAACTAGACTCCTTATTTACTCCTTGATTTATCGATTGTTTTGTTTGTTCTTGTTCTGCAGCTCCACCATTGAATTAATTGATTTGCTGAGAGTGGATAAAGGATTTGATGACTCATTGGTGTCTACTTATCTTGTTCTCGAGTTTAAATTGGTATTTTTTGTTAAAAGGGTTGACTATATTTTCTCTTTTGCTTATTCTTCAGCTGGTAGTATTTGCCTTCATTAAAATAGATCAAGCTGCTTCAGAGCCAAAAACCCTTGCAGCTGTTCAAGCTCTTCTACTGGGTCAGGGATCACGAAGTACATCTGATATCCCCTGGATTGTTTTGTTTGGTGAAACTGTTTATATAGCTTCAGCACAGTCAGGAAATGTTGCGTCTGAAAACTCTCTATAGACAGCTTGGCTGGGTGAAAGTGTGAGTCCGAAATCTATATTAACTGGAACCCCTCACAGCAAGCTCGGCAGATTTGCAGCCGTATGAAATTCAGGCTTCCGAACCTTTTCTCAAGGTACTTATTCCAGCTACTGCTTGACTATGCCTTGTCAATTATGGCCATTAGTTTGTTTGAAATTTATTGGGTTTATTTTTGTGGGGTTTTCCTTGTACTACCTCGGTCCCAATTTCTTGGTCCTTCTTTCTATTTTGAGATGTCCCAAAATTTTTGTCCTATTTCTAAAAACATCCATCAAAACAAGGTTACTTTCCAGTTTTACCCTTAAAAACTACTTTTCTCATTTTAATTGGCTAGTCTATTATCTTTTATTTTATAACGATTTTTATGATTTTGAAAATTTTGTATAATAAAACTAATTGATATCTATCAAACAAGATTCATATTGAATATGTTTTGACTTTCATATAATAAATTAGCCTCACAAATTTGGTCACAGTAATATTGACTGGATTTAGGGACAAAATAGAAAAGTTAATACAAAATTTCCACACCCCTTAAAAACCCACTTTCCCAAAAGGGTCAAACAAATTGGGACGGAGGGAGTAGTAAGTTTGTGGTGTGTATTTATTTCGCTGATTGCCTCTCTTGGTATTGCTACGTCTACGTTCCCTTTGAATTGAAAAAAAAATAAAAAATTCACTTCCTTTGGATGTGGATGGAGAGCATGTAAGGTGAAAGGAAAACCATTGTGAATGCTAGTAACCAAAGAGCATGGGTCACGTGCGGAGCATGTGGCTTATAACTAGTTTATTAATATGTCCATTACACTTGAACTAAAATGGAAGGAAAGTTGAGTTTGAGAAAGAAACAAATGAGTTAATCAAATGGAGAGATAGAGGGAGAACTCTAAATCACCTGGGCATGGCTGAAGAGATTGGAATCCAAATATCTCTTATAATTAGAATCTTATGAATTTCTCAAAAAAGTTTTAAGGTTTGATTTAAAGAAACAGATTACTGATATTCCAATTCAACTATCCTAAGGTTGCTTTCTTATGAATTGAGAAAGCTGTCATTGAGTGATTAGTTGTGACAATTTCAGACACTCGGGGGAAAAAAGAGAGAAATGAACAATGTTTTTGTTTTTTGGGTAAGTAAAGAAAGAAATGAATAATTTGTGTTTTGTGTTTAGCATGTACAAATGGTGATATATCCTTTCAAAAAAAAAAAAATTTAAATGGTGATATGCTCTGATTGGATTTTTTTTTTTTTTGGCAGTTAGTTGATTTATTGAAGCGTGCCTATTGGGAGTACGATATTAATAGATGGCCGCCTTTTTTTTTTTTCTTCTGCTAAGCCACAAATGGCTAGGATGAAAAAACTTATCAGTTAATTTTGCCCTTACAAATCTTCTGCAGTTGTTTATAAAGAGAGAATCCAAAAGTTCAATTTTGATATTATGCCATCTGATATTATGGTGACGTTTCGGCTATCTAGGCCTTGGGGAATGACAGAGCTAGAGCAACAAGTGAAAAAGGGACTAAAACTCGGGGCCGAAACTTATTTCATCAAGTATAGAGATGAGGTCAATGAGTTGAGTGTAATAACTTGGGCTGAGGATTTACAGGATTGTATGAGCAATTCTGGACTGCTGGGCTCTAATTCTTCCATTGTGGTGTTTCTTAAATAGGTCATTTTTTATGCCTTGACCAACTTAATCTTGGTTTTTTTTTTTCCTCTTTGTTTTTTATTGTAACAACGTTCCGTTATGTAGTCAATATATTTAGACACTTGCAATAAAATGACAAAGGAGAAGTGCATTTAAAGATAACCCAAGGGTGTGGTATTTGAGTTATTGAGCTTCAAATAGTATGCTTCACGATATGCTATCCTACTCTCGATTTTGGGTTTTTCAGTTTAGTTGAGCTTCGTTTGTGATAAAGAATGGTAAGAGAGAAGGAGAGAGGAAACAGCAATTTAATATCCTTTGTCATGTACCATAGATTTCTCCACACATGGTTTGTGAAGCTCACATTAATCGTTGGATTCGAAAACTATGAGTAGTATGGACTAATTTGTCATTGTTTGAGGGGGGAAAGCTCACAAGGATAACAACCTATTCATAGATAATTATAACTCAAAACCATTATTTGTAACAAATCTATGAGGATAGCCAACACAAGGGCTCATTTATTTGTTTGATCGATTATCGATTATGAGCTCAGATTGAACTATACATCCACGACAATCACAGATCCAGTGTTTTGTTTTGTTACATGATTTATTGAGAAATGTTTATCTAGTTAGGTTGAAATCGAGGTTGACCTTTGCTAGAGTATCTGTTGAAGTGGAAGTGGCAAAGGAGATTCCCAAGTCCTTCATAGTGAATTTGGGTTATCGAGAGTCAAACGAAATTAGAATAGAAGTTCCTTGAAAACCTCAAGCCTGCAACGTTTGTAAGATCTTTAGCCATTCCTGCACAATCAAGCCCAAAGTTCCACCTCCTCCAGTGTGGAAAGCCAAGGAGAGAGTAAGACGAGTTGCCTTAGTTGTTCAAAAGCACAATACCAAGGAGAGAGTAGGACAAGATGTCCCGATTGCTCATGAGCGAAATGCAAAAGAGAGAGTAGTTAGTGAAAATAAAGATGATTGGGTAGAGGTGGTGAAGAGGAAAACTCAAACTCCGGGCATGCCTTTGGCCATCTCCTCTTATAGATGTGTTTCTTCTACAACTAATGCTTTTGGCGTTCTTGAGGAATTTGAGGATTCGGGTGCCTTTTCCCCTATGAAGGTGTCAAAGACGGATGATACGGGGCCTATATCTTGTGATGCTACCCCGATTTGTCAGGGTTCTACTCAACAAGAGCCTCCCCTCGTGGCTCTCCGTCGGTCTACATAGTTTCAAGAGCCTCCAAGAATCTCCTTGGATGGCGATTTTATTGGACCTCGACATAATGTGAACCAGATGGTGGGTGATTCCCCGACTCTTTCATCCACAAGAGATCAAAATGGAAAGAAGCTTCAGGAGAAAATCGAGATGTTGAAGGCTTCAAGAGTTTACATGACCTTCTTTTGTTATGGTGTTGTTTGTGTTCCTTCGTTGAAGTGTCATTTGAGTTTTGTTGGATATCTGTTTTACTGCAGTTAGGTTTTAGATTTTTCTTTTTCTTTATTTTTCTTTCATTTTCTCCTGGGGTATGCCCCATGTAGGCTATATATTTAGTTAGTTTTTTTTTCAAGCTAATTTACCCAAAAAAAGAAAAAGAAAAAAGAAAGATGTCTCGCCAAAATGCTTGTCCGCATATGCAGCTCACAAGGTTACAGCCACCGTTCCTCTCCACCGTCTTGTGACACTTTGGACAAGGTTTAGTATCTACAATAACCCAATTAACTATCTCCGATGCATCACAACACTTTTGGGTTGTCCACAGCTCCCACATCAAACACAAACAAGGTGGATGTGCATAAGCTAAGCAGCTAAAACAGAATTGCAAATCACAAGGGTCCATGTTCGTTTACAAGTTTTGAGCCAGTTTTGGTTTTGATGACATCATCATTTCTCTCATTTCTCTCTCTATCTCTCTCCACTTATTACACCTGCTTACATCATCAAAACTAAACTAAAACTCTAAACCAAACACAGCCAAGAACATTCAACCTCGCAAAATTCATCATCTTCAACATGAATTGCATTACCACAATGATGAGCACTCGGGAACCATTTTATTATCCTTGATATACGACTCGAGAAGAAAACAATCAAATTTCTGCGCTAAACCAGGATGCCTCTTCCTAAAAAGATTTGTGATAATAGCTTCATCGCAGATAGCTTTACATTCATGAGCCATACATCTAAATAAACTTGTTTTGACCCTCATTTAGCTTCGCAATAAAATGCTCCATCCAACCTAAAAGCAAAAACCCAAATATATGAAGTATTAAACCCCAAAATGATTTACATGTTTCAAATTGATGTTTTCCCAAGTAGTTATATAGCTGAACAATCTGGTAGTAAATAAATTTTACAACAAATCAAACTAAAAAAGAAAAGTAGTTCCAAAATGTCAGGAAGGTAGAACAGTAGCAGGAGCATCAATACAATAATTGGATCCTTTTTCCTTGCATTGAACATTGAAGATTAAAATCAATCATCTAAATCTGCTAGTTCTGTGGGCCTGTGCATTAAAGTGAGCCATAGGCTAGTTTGTGATTTCTCAAACTTCCTTAGATAACTACTATGAGGCAATAAGTTAGCTAGCCAAAGCTTGCAGTCGTTGCAAAAGTCGCCTCCACACTCCATTTTTGTCACTGCAGTACCACGTACATCCTCAATGCAAATATTGCATGGCACCGTAGCAAATGGAAATGAATCAAGATCATGTTATTCCACTACAGTCACACCAGCTTCATCAGACAAGAAAGGTCTTCCCTTTTCCACGAGGACAACAAACAACTTCTCCACATCCCAGCTATAATGGATGAGTAGAGTCCTCTCGTAAAATTCTTTAGAGACAACAACTCCATTACTCTACGCAAATCTTCCCTCTAGAGAATTCACAATGAAGTAAAATATTTAGACTTTCAAGAATATGCAGATATGTTCACACAGAGTCCGCAACACAAAAGGTATCTTACCTGTGCAGCTAAATGAAACTCTGTGATTAATGCAAAAGTTAAAAGTACATATAGTTAATGTTGCAAAAACGGAACTTTCAAACAAAGCTACCATACAGAATGATACAACAACAACAAATGAATAAATGAGTCATTTTGTAATTATTTTGCATATCCCACAAGTTCAGTTTTTATCATTCTTCACACTATTAGAGCTGTATAGCCAGTCATTCAAATTGGAGATGCTGCCAAAAATTCTGATGAGATCCTAATACCCAATAAAGCTCGTGAATATAACTACTCCAGTGGTAACCATGTTCCAATGTCACAAAACTAGGAAAATAAAACAGCAAAGAGAGTCGACAGTTTCACCTTTCCCAATATGATGTTTGAGCAAGACAGGTACATCTTCTGGGGTAACATATCCATAACTAAGGAAAATAAAACAGCATTAATGGATAACTTTAAGACCTTAGCAATCTAAGTTGGTTCGTAGAGGACACTTCCAAAAAGAGGAAAATGTCCCTTGCCATGAGAGAGAGCAGTATCAATTAGGGTATGAACACTTTGTCCGGTATTAGATCAATAAAGCAAGTAATGGAGGAGTAAACTTCGTCTAAGACATACGTTGTCTCAATGTGTAATCAACGATCTGAAGTTCTCCAAATGTATCCTTTTTGCTCTTTATCACCCTTGCTTCACTATCTCTGATTCCTAGAACCTGGTGGCCGAAAAGTTAAAACTTCAACTCTCTACAACTCAGGCTCTAATTCCAATGAATCAACATTCAAATGAAGCATAGAGGGAGACAAAGATTAGTTGCACATAATATTTGGATGTATCAAGGATCAATACCGTTCCACATATGAAAAATGAATTGCTATCATTTCTGTTTGTATTCAAGTGAAAGATGTCCTTAAAGGGTCAAAGAAAACTGCAATGAAATAGAAAATGGTAATAGCTTAACCACGAAAAGTAGTTTACCTCTGATTCTGCATAAAGAAATTTCAAAGTTCCTCAATAAATTCATTAATCATCCTAAACACCGAATATTTAACACCCCACTTGCCGAATTTGCAACTTCAACTCAATTCCATAACTAGAAATATAACTCCTTACACCATCATATGACAAAAATGAAGCAAAATCAACTGCTTGCCCCCAACTCTGTGCTCTCCTCTACCATTAAAATTCTTCGTTTGGTTCTCCTCCCTAATTTTCCCTTCTTTTCTTCAGCCGTTTATACTGCCCCCATCTCCCGCGTTGCAAGCAAAAGCAATCATATTTCTTCCTCCTCACAATTGAATGCTCCGGGGTGAGTGCCCCAATTTTAGGCTTTTAACCCCACCTTTTAGTTTCTTAAGACATGTTCGGGATGGAAAAAGCACCTCAAAATATATTGTTGAAACCTGTTTTCTCTTTACCATCCTAGTTTCTTTTTCATCCCTAGATAGGCTGATGTCTACATACAAAGCACCTTGACCACCCTAACAACCTTGCAAGCCTGACATGCACATCTTCCCCATCTTAAAACCATTGTTTTTACTACTATCACCATTTTTGTTTTGTCTTATTTCAATAAAAGTCCTGTGAAAAAACATGGAAGGCCAATATCATTCAACCTATGTAATTTTACACATAATGGGATGCCACTGAGTATGTGATCACAAAGTCAATAAAGGAAAGTATGACAATGAGATGGAGAAAAAATAGCTTAACCAAGAAACTGTTGCCATGTTGCAAAAGGCCCAATGCATTACGAAAACAGAGATCGTGATCAGAGCACTGAAAAAGCGGTAAATCTAATGTTAAACTTTCTACGAAGTTTTATGAGCAATCAAATAGATTTACGGAAAGGAAAATCTGACAGAGAAGACATTTTATATACTGTAGCTATAACTTGCAACAAATGGCTTGACGCAACAGCGAAATGGAAAAAGGTATAAAGCAATTAGAAGAAATGTTCTACCACAATTAGATACAAGTATACAACAAGAAGCCCAAAATTGACTCATTATTTGCCAACCTCACAAAATTGACATCCTTGTTAGTTCTTTACATTCATGTCTACGGCATAAATTGTGCATATTAGGATTATTCGGTAGAAAATTGGGCTCATACCAAAATTGTGCACTGGGGAGACTGTAACCATCGAGAATTTGAGACCACCTTCGGCAATTGAACAGTCACCATTAACGATGGGTTTCTTTCCTTTGTGTTTCTTTGTGGACTGAAACACAAGTCCCCCATTTCTCGACCAAGCGAGCTTCGAATGAGCGGTAGTCGACGTCGTTTCGATTGACCAGAGCTTCTAAGTTGCCCACGGCTGTCGGAGATGATTCTAATCGGATGGGAAATGTAGACGGCGCGTCGTTATAAGGGAAATACAATATTACGTGAAAGCAGTTTTATGGTTTTGATTCAGTATATCTAGACCTATTTTAAGAAACATATATTGATTTAGATCAAGTACTAATTGGTATCTAATTAATCTGAAATTTTTACATGATTTTGTATTTTTCTATGTGCTACAGTATGAATGTCACAGATCATTAAAGTATCACTGAGATAGATAGAAAACGAACTTGAAATCTCTTAAAGTTGTTGATATAGAAGGAGATATATTTGAATGTATCCAAATCTATTTTAAGAAATAGAAATTCATTTAGATTAAGTACTAGTATGTACTTAATTTACAAAATGTTTGTATATCATATGTGTAATAATAATTTCTACAAAAAGAATGTCTCGGATCGTTAAATAATGGTTGATATAGTTAGAAATTGTCCATGTAAATGTTAACTTCAAACGAAGTTGTTTTGGGGGTATGACACAGGTTGAACTTGTGTCATGACGTGGAAATTAATTTTACAGGAAAATTAATTCCTATTCATTCTCGCCAAAAGCGTGAATAGTGAGTGGGTTATCGGAAATTGAGAGAGAGGGCGGGATGGAGGGAAAGAAGGGGAGTAGATGAGACGGCGCCAGGGGCGGCAGTCGGCGGAGGGTCGGCCTACTAAGCAGAGGATGAGATTGGGAAGGCTTGGTATCAACGGCTGGTGGTGGTTTGACTCCATTCTCTCTCATCAACATGTCTGCTTCTCAGTCAACCTTGTTACAAGGGAGTAGCCGACAGATGTTTACTGGGGAATTGCGTCCAGGTAAACTATTTTGTTTGAAAAATGTATGTTCCTGTTATGTCTTGTAAATAGTAGAAGAATTTCGTATAGCTAACTTGTACAAGCAGCACCTAGCTACCATTGTCATATTTGAGAGGCACCTTACTACACAATGTAATTAAGGTGACCCATTTCGGTTATCTATTGGTAAGTGATTTGTCTCTCGGCTTTAATGTCCAAAATAATATGCAATTGGACGGTGAGATTGGTCCCACGATTAGTTTAGGTGCGCGTAAGCTGTAAGATGGCCCATATACCTGATTAATAAAAAACAAAAATGTCCAAAATAATAAATAATTGTGCCCAGAATGAAATTTCAGATTGTGGCCTTCAATGACGATTGCTCATCGATTATTACCTTCTTTGTGTACCCGGCTAGGATATACTGGTTTTTGGAGAGGACAAAGAAAAAGAACACATTTAACAAAAATCCTGAAGAAGAATTTGATCCTGTCGTTAAAGATGAACAAAAATTAAGGAAATAGGCTAACGTCTTGATGAAAAAACAAAAAATGCAGCAAGTCAGGGCAATTGTGAAAGAGACGATCTTAAACCTTGGGGCCAAGATGCTCAAGTCAAGGTTTGTTCACTTTTATAGCTGAAATGTAATTTCAGGTTGTCATTGTTAGTTGTCACTGTTAAGTACTACCAATGGTAATAGTCAGGTTGTTTTATCCCAGTTACTCTGCATTCCAGGTTGGTTACTGTTTGATTCAGTTGTTGATGGAATCCGCCTACATACAACCTCTACTCGAGCAATTAAGAGATGGTCCACTTGACATACGGCCTGCGTTTATCCACTCACTGAAAACTCTCACAAAGGAAACACAGTGAGTAAATCTCTCTCTCTCTCTCTCTCATTGATAAGGATATGTTTATGTTTGCTGTTGAACAGGACATTTAGCAGGAGATATGGAGTTATTGAGTGTGACCCTTTAGTTCGCAAAGGCCTTGAAAGAAATGTGAGTATCTCATGTAGTTCTTGCAATACATCAATTACCCTGATGGCTAGTACTAGCACATTTTCTTGCGCTTCAAAAAAATTGTCATATTTTTTAGGATGCAACAGTTACTTCATTAAATATTTTTCCTGCCTAATACGGCTAATCTCCGTTTTCCACTAGGCTAGGCACGTGGTGATTCCATACATGCCAATATTGGGACCTCCGGTAAACTAGACAGTGTATGGTATTCTGTACTTTCTCTTGGGGGATGTAATTTGTTTCCACCATATATATATATTTGGTTTTTGGTCTGGTTAAGAGACTGGGTATTGTCTTTAAATGTTCTTTTTTCCTCTTGGATGATATAGAAAGTGTGAGCTTAAAAGAAAAATTATACATTTGAGCTATGAAGTGGCAGTACTTAATAAGTGCAGCTGCTTAAGGAGTGTATGGTGAGATTCTTGATTTAATTTTCTTGATTTTAGTAGGTATGACAGAGGAGCATATATGTTCTTACCATCGCATATGATGTGCACTCATGGAGCAAAACAGCAATGTGATGCAGTGAAAAGGATGCCAAAGAAGCAATTAGAATCTGTTTTTGAGGTTTGGGAACATTTGTTCTTCCATGTTTGTTGTAGTTGAGTACCGATGATGATCATTTTTCATGTCAAGTAGAATTAGGGAGCTAGTATAATCAGTTTGTCATGTTGAGATTTTGGAGTTGGATTTCTTAATTTTGTCTCACCAATGCTTTTTATTGTTGTCAGGCCTTTAATACCCTTGGCAATACTAAAAGGAGAGTAAATAAAAGGGTTATTGGTGTCATAGACAGGATACGGGCGAGTGGGGGCACTCTTGTAGACTTGGTCGACTGAGAGGATGTAGGTTAACTTCATACACAAATACTTTTTTTTTTCCTTTTGCATTTTCAGGCTTGCTTTTACACTGCCTTTAATGATACAAACTAATGGGTTGAACTCACCATTGAAAACCAACTTACGAGTGTAGGGTGCTCAAGAGCTTATATACATAAGCCCAAGCCCATACTTGGTCGATGTGGGACATTAGGATTTTGGGGAATTACTTAATTTCACTTGTTATGTGGTCCGTAGCAGTGGATATTGGTTTAACAACAAATCTCTTTCAATTATTGCTTCGTAGATTCCTTTACCAGAGGAACCAGGTACAGATGAATAGATGATGAAGCCGAAATAAAAAAATGGAAGTGGAAAGTTATAGCTGTGAAAAAAGTGAGTGGCATTCACAGCGATGTGATATAGAACTAAAACTTGCTGTGAGTACCTTCCAATTTGAATTCCTGTTGCACTAATCTGATGTCTTAGGTGTTTTGATAGAAGAAATTTTGGTACTTCTTAATTGTGTAGGTTGCGCAGAAGATGAAGGACGAGGATGGCTACTTCCATCCACACAACGTTGATTTCCGCGGCCGTGCTTACCCCATGCACCCACATTTGAATCATCTTGTCTCTGATCTCTACTGAGGCATATTGGAGTATTCCGAGGGACGTCCTCTTGGAAAGACAGGATAACGTTGGCTCAAAAAACATCTGGGAAATCTGTACGCTGGTGGTGTGGACAAGTTGTCATACGATGGTCGGATAGCATTTACTGAGATGCATGTGGATGATATCTTTGACTCCGCAGACCGGTCTCTGGAAGGGAAGCATTGGTGGTTGGGTGCAGAGGATCCATTTCAATGCTTGGTGGCCTGTATTAATCTTGCTGAAGCATTAAGAATCCAGAGACTACTATCTCTCACATGCTTGTCCACCAGGTACTATAGAGTGGTCAACAAATCTTGATCTGGAAAATGGGGAACTTATATGATGGAGTTGTATGTCAAATCATATATTATGGAGTTGTATGTCAGCTGCATGTTGGAGAAAATATACAGAAGTTCCTTGATTGGATAAATTCTATCTTTTACTTGCATTGAGAATGGTCATTGAAGACGAGAAACATTATATGTATGAAAGTGTATGCATATATGTGTTACGTTACTTGGGTTGCGTGTTGGGCTTGGGTTTGTCTAAGGGTCGGACTCATCACCTCATCTATACTTTCCTTAGATGGAATGTAAATCTCTAACTTGTCACTTATTCCGTAATATTGCTCCTTTTGAAATCGTAAGACATTAAGCTTAAGGAGGCAGGTGATTTCCACACCTTTTTTTTTTTGTGATAAAAGCACCTTTTTTTTGTCTTTCAAGGGAATGCCCATCTGCGTGAAACTTGTCAACTGTTCATTCATTCGTGATTCACAACAACATGCTTCTCATAGAAAATGAAAAAAGGAAACGAATTCACAGTGGTACGCACTCCAATTCTGAAGTAAGCGAAATCACATAAAACTTTAAACTGATATACTCACAGAATATTCTATCCAATTGGGCCATTCAAATTTTCACTTTCTCGTGTAGTGGTACACTGAATTTGTAATTAATGAGCGAGGGAAAAGAGAGACTTTCTGAAATTTAGAGATGACATCTAGCATTTTTCTTGTGCAGGCAAATGGACAAATATCTCACATTCACTAATCCTAGCTTAATAAAGCAAAAATACTACTAATATAAAAACATCTACTCCTTAAAGAATATGTAGGTTTCTATGCATATCGATTAGACATGCTTTCTACCATAGAATTATTGAACGAATGACAATATAAAGCAGATTTTGTTCCCCAATGCCAGCATAAATATATGCAACATGAAGAGCCAATGAATGGAATCAACCTTTCAATCATATTCAGTAAAACCAGTAAAAAAAATTTCAAAAACTTATTAATTTACCCAAAATCCCTATGCAAAGTTGAGGAAACTAAATGAATAGGATTGACTGAAACCTGGGTAAATGGCAGCCTAGGCGTCAATCTTGACAGAGGTTACGCCTCTGCTTTGGTGCTCAAAAGTAGACATCTAAGAGAAATGCAACTTCCATTTCCATTCTTTTAACTTCAAAATCACTCCTACTCCATGGAGCATCCATTTCCAACAAAGGACGTACAAAACCTTTATAGATTTAAATTACAGAATCACCCCTCAACAGGAGGGCTATTTTCAAAACTCCTGGTCGAAACTCGAAAGCAGCACATCCTCAAAGTTGGCTTATACGCCTTGTAAATATGTAATCCTTTTACATATACATATGGAAATGGAACTATAAGCACATAAAGGTTGGTCTCGAAACTAAATCGGGATAAAGAGAGAGCTCCTTCCCCCACTTCCATAATTGGCAGCACTGCACAACTTCTAGATAAAGTATCAACCCCTTCTATGCTCTTTTCTGCTTTATTGATAGAGGTCAAATTAACTAAGGTCCCAGCAGAAAAGTTAATTTAGACAATATACATACTACATGTTATCGGTAGTGGTAGTCAAAGCATAACCAAACAACCTCAGCAACATACAAGTACTGATCAAAAGAAGTTATTCTAAATGAGGAATATAACATTAGGAAGTTTCTGATGATGGGATTGTCACTGCCATTCAAGAATATTGTATTTAGTAAAGATAGCAATTAGAGGGCGCTACCTGTTACTCTTTGATCATAAGCAATTTGGTCCACATCATCAGAGCCATAGACTCTCTAGTAAGTGCATACGATGGGTTGGGATACAAAAGAAGCTGAGGAAGAAGTAATTTGAAAATATTCACCAAATCTAGGAGCAAATCTGCCCTTGATAACCAATCTCTGCTGTCCATCAAGATATAAACTTGTTCCCATCTTAGAGAACAAGAAAATCACGACTTGCTGTGGCTGCCTATGCATCCTGAAATGGAGAGAACAAACTGATTAAGAGTGAGGAAGCTCAATATATAGTATACTATATACATCTACAAAGTGAGACCTTCCACACAAGCGCAACAATTATGCAAGACAGATCATCACCAAAGAAGAAACTGACAACAAGAATAGCAAGAATGAATTTTTGGAAGACAAAGAAGGGAGCTCAACAAAATACAAAGTTGCACAAAATGACTTGAACAACCAAATTCCTAAAAATTTTCAAAGAAAAAAGGAGTCTGCAAAGCATAACATAAACTGCAATTTAGACTTTATCCGCAAAGGGAAATGCTAATGGGTGCCATAATGCACCCGTTAAGAGTACAAAAAAGTACAATTTAAAAGTACACTTATACTTTAAAGTACATTTTTAAGTGTACTTTAACGTACAAGTGTACTTGTGTACTTTTTTGTACAAGTGGGACCCACAAAAGTGTACTTTTTGCACCATTAACGGGTGCACTATGACACCCGTTAGCATGAGCCATCCGCAAAAGCAAGTACTGTATAAATGCAAAAAGTAATAGCTAGTGTCTTAACTTATTGTTATATTTAAGACAGGAATTTGGAGATATGCTTTATCGAACCAGCATAAGAAATCAATGATTTCAGAGAATCTTCACTATGACATAGAGCAAATGTGCAAACCCTACAGATTTCATTTTCCTTCTAGAATTTGGTTTGTCTTTTGACAAATACAATAATGACAACAACAACATAAGACTTTTAGTCCCCAATTATTGGGAGTATGAACGGGGCATGATTGAAGACACACCTAGCCTTTGGCAATATGCACAAAGTGGCTGGTCTCAAAATACCACTAAGACAGAGGCCCCCTATACCTCAAAGAACCGAGGATCTACAGGGATGTTTCGCTGCAGAACCAAACGGTCTTCCTTGTGCTTTCCCAAAGAACTTGTGGTGGCCTCATGACAGTTCTACACCTGTCTCTAGCAAGCTCTGGATTGTTCTCCCGGAGGATATGAGCACTCTGCTTAGGAGCTGCACGCTCACGTGAAGCACAGACAATGTAGTTGTTAAAGCATCCAACTCAAAACCAATTGGCAATGAGTGGAGAGGCCGCCCAGCCTCATATACTAGCTTTGGAGGTTATAATTAACCAATGTGGGACAAGCTCTAACACTGCCCCGCACGTGCGACCCCTGACCCGCACGTGGAGAGTTAAACAATGGATCCACAACATTGGGATCACAACGAAACAAGGTGCACTTAAGGCACAAACAACGGGGCAACCAATTAACAAAGTCTTGTCCAAAAGCCTCCGGAAAGCCTAGCTCTGATACCATGTGAAAGCATCCAACTCAAAACCAATTGGCAATGAGTGGAGAGGCCGCCCAGGCTCATATACTAGCTTTGGAGGTTATAATTAACCAAAGTGGGACAAGCTCTAACAGTAAATCACTGAGGGAGGAAAGAATAGTAAATCATAAGAAAATCAAACATACCTCTTAAACTCACAATCTTGGTCACTTCCTTCCCATGGAAACTGTTGCCGCAAAAAGTGCCAATTTCTTATGGACTAAAGGAGATGATGTACTTCTGGGCTTAAGCTACGAGCTTCATAACTTACTTGTTTTTCTTCTTATTTTTCAAACCAATGAATGCATTTTCAACTCCCTCAACAACTGCAAAGGAAGAACAAAATAAGTCTCCATACAAATTTGGGTAATAAGTTGATAACTCATAAAACATCTGCAAATAGATTTATTTTGCAGATTGTGAAGGAACATGCATACAAACACAAATACAGACGAGAGAGGAGCCTAATTGGGGCACATCTACCCTATAACTTTCGTAATAAATTCTCTATGTTCTCAACTATCTCGTTGGAGGTATCATCCCCATCGTCCTGTATGACTTTCTAAATATTCTTTTCCTTCTCATTTCCCTAAAAATAAACTTGTTTGGAACTGTTTCTGTCTCTTAATTCTCTGTCTCAAAGAGAAACAACAAAACAGTAATGATGAACTATTACAAAGACAAAAAATTATATTTAAGAAGTAGTTCACTTTTCTACAAACATCAAAAAGATGTTTAAATCTGGCACAACACCAAAAATGAAGGGGCAAAAAAGAATATCCAAACTTCATTTTCTTTTCTTATCTTTTCGGTTTTTCTCCAATGAAATCAAGATCCAAACTTAGCACAGCAAAGATATGGTTTTGAAACAGTGTTTCTTTTATAGGTAGGAGGGTGGACTGAGGTGTATAAAGGACTTACCTTCGCCACAGTAAGAGGAGCTGGGCATGAAGTTCCTCTGTTTCAGCCCAAGAGAGCTTTCATTCTTACAAGGAAAAGAGTTACCAAAATCTTCTTGACAAACTCCCTCAAGTGACCCTATAGATCTGAGCCTTTTCTAGATGTTTGAGCAATTCAAAGCACTAAATCCCCATCAAATTTGCGGGTCAAAGTGACTAGAATAGGAAATATTCATCCAAATTGGTAATTTTATCAACACAAATGCACATTTCATTTCACAAGTACATGGAGGAAATTATATGAGTCAAATGAAAATTTCATTTCACAATCCGGTTTTGTATATTTGTACATTCTGATATGAATAATCCACTATTTTTCTGTTTTTCAACAAAGAGGTGAGATCATAGTTGTCAAATCGCGAATCGAATCAAGAATCGAAATGACCCTTTTCCAAATCGTGAATCGAATCGAATCATGAATCGTAATGATTCGGTCTAAGTTTAAAAAAGACTTGAAAAATGTGTCTATGCAATGTCTATGCACTTGCATAATAAAGATACATTATAAAATTGACAAATTTAAGCTTAAATCAATATTTAAGTTTTTTTCTAACATAAACTGATGATTACATGGTGTAATAGGATAGAGTAGATATTTGTAGATGAAACTAAATACTATAATGAAATGGATATATGTATATAGCTATAAATATTCATTATAAAAATGAAAGCTTAGCCTTACAACAAATAACAATAAAAGTTTGTAGCCTAATAGGGTATAACCGCTAAAGTGATTTCACATTAGTCGAATGTAATAATTGTGAAGAACCTTGACTCGCTTGTAGATTCGTATGGATTTTGCATGAATCGTGAATCAAATCATGAATCGAACTGTAAATCGTATGATTCACTACCGATTCTAGATAAACCTTGATTCACCCATAGGTTCATATCATTTTTACTTGAATCGTGAACCGAATCGCGAATCGAATCATGAATTGTGCGATTCTGACAACTATGGGTGAGATCCATTTCAATCTCTGTGTAGCTTGACTGCCTGTCTAACTGCCGGCTGTTTCAAAAAAAAAAAAAAAACTGACATACTCCAAGACTGTGTTTAGATAATGGGTGGAGACGGGATTCACAAGAAAAGGATAAATGCTACACAGCCAACTGGCAAAAAAAGCTCATTCACTTCATGGGGGTGTTATTTCACACCAACAATTATCCAAAACACCCTAAGGAAGCCTGACTATGTTTTCCTCTATGTCGAGAAAAGACATCATCGTAGCAGTCATATCAAGAAACTTCCAATGAAGGAGATGCAGAGAATGTGTGCATCATAAGCTCTCTGTAGAAATAAATGAAAAGGTGTTAAACATACTCCATAGCTTAACTAGGTTTTGCATGAGCAATGTTGTAGCCTTGTAGGCACTTAATAAGGTACAAAGGTGTATTACACTAAACGTACACATGTCACTACCATAATAATTCATGGAAAACATGGATGGACTCATCCAGTAAAAGTGCCATATGCACATTTTGTACACCAGTTAGTACCTTATTTAATGTCTCTAGACTTTTCTGTTTGGCATAGGAAACAATGTCATCGATGATCAACAAATATAAACAGATCACAAAGAATTAGGTTGACGATCATAATTGAGGGTTAAGTGTACAAACTAACACTTCTACCCGACTATTATTGTACAAGACTGGTACATCAATAGATGCAGTGAATGCAGGATATATCATTGTTTCAATCCATCAGTGAGACCCAGTGGAATTCCTAAGCTCTGGGCAAGATCACTCATTCTTTCCTTCACGCCCTGAGAATATCAGATTGCCAGAACTAGCAGTTCAGCACACACACAGAGAGATTTATACAGTTATACTAGAAGGGGTGCAATTCTCACCAGAACACTCTTCTCATGTGCATCTTTGATTCTTTGTATGCCTCGGTTATCAGAAGTGAGTGTTTCTGCATGGAGAATAGGAACTATGAAATGATAGCAACTTGCTCGATCAAATCACACTCAGCATACAAAAATACTATGAAAGGCAACCTTGAGACAAAATGATTTTAGCAACGAAAAAAAAAAAAGGCAATATTTTAATTTCATCCAGTTTTCTGTTCGAAAATTGAAGAGGGGGGAAAAACGATTCCAAACAAGAGCAGTCAAAAGATTTGATATGGCACTCAGCCCCATGTACTTCCACTGGAGAAAGGGTTGGCTCAAGCAGAATAAGAATATACTCACTTCTGGTCCTAACTCCATTGCAGCCTCAGTGATTTCAGTATGTATGGTTAGCTGGTTCCCTGATACTGTGGCCTAAAAGAACGGTAGAAAATACCATGAAAACCTTCAGCAATTACATCAGAAATAATCTTGCAACATATAGCCATATAGGTTCTGTTTCTCTTCAGAGTTTAAATCTTTCTTTTGACATCCCCACGACAGGAAGTTAGTAAGCTCCGGACCAAAAGAAAAAAAAAGAGAAGACATTATGTAAGGTTTTCCCTGGAAACGTGGAATGACAAGGCCAATGGCAAAATCAGTGTTCCACAATTACAACATGGCATAATAATTCACATTTTAAGTCAATAAAACTGCATCTCTGAAGCATTTGTAGTGACCTCAAAATGGTGGCAAGCCTCTCTTCTTTTAACAGCTTCACTTCCTTTTCCTTTTTTTAATTTTTTAATTTTTAAAATGGTTACATGTAAAGCCATATTGCCAATTCAAGTTACAAGATAAAGTGATGAACAACCACTTCGCATCACTATTCAAGCTGTAAATTTTCTTGTGATACACAGTTCACCACTTTTGTTTTGGTGGGGTCTCTGCATAAAGCCCAGATTCAAGTTAGGGTAACATAAGCCACCCTAAAGTTGTGAAGTAACTTAGTTTTGGACTAGTAATCTTGAAACAACCAATAATTTCTGAAAAAACTTCGTCAAACCATTTTGACGGAAATGCCAAATACAAAATCCATTTCCTACAGAATTCTTCAAATTTTTGATCGTTTTCAATTCACAGCAGCAACCAATATCTACTAGCAGACCTTCCCCGTACAATGACTAGTTCAACTATAAACCTAACCATAAGATAACCCCGATCCAACATATTGATATCAGAAGTAAATTCGGTAATAAACCTACGAATGTATTCTCAGAAACAATAATTGGAGATACAGCTGCAAATGTTGTACCAGTTTGAGTAAACAAAACTTAATGGTTCCATTTTCAGTATTGTAAGATACGACTTCGTGTACTATTAGGACTCCTATGCAAAAAATAAATGAGGTGGGATAACTGGATAAGTATTGTTTTCCGAAAGAGAGATACGAACCTTAGGATAATTCAGGTTTTTAACAATTGTACCAAAATCACAGCATATACCCAATTCATCATTACCGATAACAAAGGTGAATAAAACAGATACTAATACAAAGGGAAAAAAGACCATTATTTGGACCGATGAATAGATAAAAGAAGCAACCATAGCTATTGGAATAGGCAGCTTAGCATAAATTGTGCACATCAAGATTATTCAGTAGAAGATTGGGTTCATACCAAAATCATGAACTGGGGAGACTGTAACCATTGAGAATTCGAGACCATCTTTGGCGATTGAACAATCACCATTGACGATGGGTTTCTTTTATTTGTGTTTCTATGTGAACTGAAGCCCCCCATTTCTCGACCAAGTGAGTTTCGGATGAGCGGCAGTCGACGTTGTTTCGATTGACCAGAGTTGTCGACCGTTGTAGGATCGATTCTGACCGGACGGGAGAGGTACAGGGTAAAGGGGAGAAGGGGAGAGTTTCACCGTCGACAGACCTCGTTTGGGAATGGCGGGTGTACGTTGAAGCCGGTAAATATTATGGTTTTGATTTAGTATAACCAGACCTATTTTAAGAAACATAAATTCATCCGGATCGAGTACTAATCTATATCTAATTAATATGAAATTTTTACATCATTTGTATTTTTTTTACGTTCTACAATATGAATGTATCAGATCATTAAAATATCAATGAAATAGATAGAAAACTTACTTAAAGTCCTCTAAGAATTATTGATATGAAAGGGGATATGTTTCAATGTATCTAAATCTATTTTAAAAAATAGAAATTCATATAGATTAAGTATTAGTATGTACGTAATTTACGAGATATTTTTAAATCATATGTGTTATAATAATTTCTACAAGAATAATGTCTCGGATCGTTAAATAATGGTTGATAGAGTTAGAAATCGTCCCCGTAAAGGTTAGTACAAAACGTTGTCGTTTTGAGGTCATGACATAGGTTCAACCTATGTCATGACGTGTAAATTATTTTTACAGAAAAATCCTCCGTAATTCCATTTTCTTTCCCATGTCATTCTCGCGCCAAAAGCGTGAATACTGAGAGAGTGAGAGTTATCGGTAAATTGAGAGAGAGGAAGGGGAGTAGATGAGGCGGCGGCAGACGGCAGACGGCAGAGGGTCGGTGTTCTAAGGAGAGGATGAGATTGGGAAGGCCTGGTATCAACAGCTGGTGGTGGTTTGACTTCATTCTCTCTGCTCAACATGTCTGCTTCTCCTATCTATATTGTGTTACGGATTTCTCTTGTTTGTCTCGCCGATTTTCTCAAACCGTAAGTTGTTAAATCTCCCATTCTATTGTGAAAATTCCTAATTTGTTCTTCACCATTTTACCTATGTAGAAAGATGTGTATATCTCTCGTGTGTCTTTAAGTTTATGGGGATGGAAGACATTGCTGGAGGGCTATTGATTTCTCATTCATTTTCAATCTGGTAAAAGGAAGTTCAGAATATGGTTCTTTGTTTTCAGTTTTGATCTTTCTGAACTGATCTATTAAGTTCAGAATATATATATACGAAAATATTCTCCTAAGGGATCCCGCACCAAAATTTGGTGCGGACTTGGCCTTTCCGGATCAAATTTTGACGATCTGAACCGCTCAATATTTTTAAAATGCATTTTTAAGGGTCCAAGCGGAAAATCTTCAAAAATGCATTTTTACACACAATAGCCTTCCAGTTCAGGCGACAGGTTGGAGCAAAAAATCCGGACTATTGTTCTCTGCCGTTGGATTCTGATCCAACGGCTGTGGGAAGAAGCTGAGTTCGCTATATATAGGGAAATAGTCCTATTACGATTTCTACGAGATCTATGTTTTTCCCTCTCTCCCATCTCCTTGATTTTATAGTTTTTCTTTGTTTTGATAAAACCGAGAGATCGAAATGTTGAACTGTAGATTTCTACTTTGGATGCCTAGCTTGGTCAGTATCCGTGTGACTTGGTTGTGTTGGTGCTTTTTCATTTTTTTTTTCTTTTGGGTGTGTTTGCAGATTTTGCCCACAACAACCTCAAAGGCTAATAAAATAGTTGTAAGGTTTCACGTGTAGTGGTTGGGCGTGGTGCAGAACACGAAATCAGATTAATCTCTTCTTCTTCATAAGTGCATGATGTTGAACTTAATATGCTTTCACTCTTAGGAGTTGACTCATGATGAATATCAAAACCTTTTCCTATTCTCCTGTTTGTTGCTTAGCAATCTGAGTCATTTGGATTCTAATATGAGTAGCTGTGATAATGCTTTCGGTGGCTATGAATATGGTTTCATTTGTTGCCGGACAAGGTTTTTAGGGATTAGTTTGGATAGATGGGATTTCATAAAATATGTGGGGGATTGTTGTATTTTTAGCATAAAAAATAATTATTTCAAAACATTCTGTCTTAATTTTATAGGGCCTTACATTTTATTTGGGCTTTGGCTTAATTGTGCTCTTAAAACTTGGCCCAAGTATAAGTGGATTTTGTTTTACTCTAGCCCACTAAAAATTTCTTTAGCCCAAAAAAAATTGTTTGCTGTTAACAGTTTGTAGCCTTTGGGCATTTGCCTGTAGGGATTTACCGTTGCAATTTGCCCGTTGAAGGCCAGTCGGTTGCTAGCTGTTATTGGTTTAATAAGTCAAAACTATTTCCCTTATATATACTCCATCCTTCCAGCAAAGACAGCTTCACTTTTGATCACTTAATTTCACCAGAAAAAAAACAGTCAACTACAAGAGGAAAAAATCATCTTCCTTTGTTGATTTTCTTTTGATAATTATTCTTGCTTTTAACAACAAAAGGAGGATCCATCAAAGAGGGGTTGTTCAAATCCTCTTTCAACTTGTGCGAGTTAGAAGTAGAAGACTATAGTTGAATCCTGGGAGGTTGCGTGCCGTGAAGCCCTACGCAACAAGTCATCGGCTCCGAGGGGGTGCGAATCAACCTTTAAAGACAACGCCATTGGCTTGCCTCTATAGTTTGGTGAGATTGTTCTTTGCTTTGATTTATTTTTATTTGATTTGCTAGAAATTGTGCATTATACTACTAAATTTCCCCCACAAAATAGTCTTCTAAAATTTGATTAACAATTTCATTCCTTGGGGTAAAGGTAGAGCTTTCTTTTTCTCCCGTTCATGAGATTTTCACTCACTCTCTTGATTAGTAAGCAGGCGGAGGCTTGTACTATCCCCACGAGTGAGGTGAGGGAATCGGGTCTTGGTAATTAGCTTTACTCTTGGTAGTGTGTTCTATTTTGGGTCTGATGTCTCATAAAGCTGGTCTTCAGCCACAGAAAGAATGTTCACACAGTTTCTGATATGTGAGGCTGAAACCATAATGGTTGAGTGGGTTTTGGATATGTATAGAAGATTAAGAATATGACTAATAGGATACTAATATTTATCTTTATGAGTCTGCCGTTTTCCCTCTTTTTTTTTTCTTTCTTCTTCATCTTTTGTCGCTGGCTGCCATTGACGGATTGTCTCATATAGCTATTAAGTGTTCAATGAAGTCTAACAGGCTAGCGGAGCTTGCTCAGGCTCAAGTTAATAGCCTCGAGGCTCTTCCTCATATTGATTTCTCATTCATTTTCAATCTGGTGAGGAAGTTCATTTTCAATCTTGGCCTGTCTTACTTCGAGTCAGAGTGTATGCAAGTTGGCATGGGATATCTTAATTATAAGATATTAATCGAGTTGCAAGGAGTGTGTGTCTATTGTAAGTTCTTTATGGTTCTGTTGGATATGAGAGCATTGAAATAGATACTCTTGGACTTGGTACATATCCTGAGCTAACTTTGCTACTGTTACTTATCCTTCTTTTCATTGAAACACTTGCACTCATCGTTAGGTATAGTATGAAGAGTAGAGTGCTTGGCAGCTTGAGCAATCTTGTAGAAATGAAAAAGATTTCTAGGGTAGGATTGAACTTTGACATTCATGCAAGATGAGCAAAGTTGCGGCTCAAGTGAAGTTTGAACTGCGATTGCTTGTATTGTTTTCAGTTTATATGAAATTGAAATAAGCGATGTCTCGATTAGCATTTTTCCTCGCCAAGTTGTTCAGAAAGACTAGGAAATGATAACAAACTGGTAGTAAACCAAGGGAGATTATATATCAATTATGATATGCATTCTTGGATATTTGGATTCTGTGATGCTGTTTTTTAAATATTAAACTTATCCGTCTTTGGAGCAAGTTTCAGTGAGCTTATTTTCCTCCATAGGGGAATTGGCAATGCCACTGGAACGGGGGAAAATCAAATGGATACATCATCTGACTAGATAAAGGTTGGGGAGGGATATAAATTTATCTTCAGTTTGATCTAAGTGATCTAATGTTCTAAATTCTGACTACTTTGGTTGCACACTCCTAATGTCAATGCTAATGGATTCATAACGACACGCTCTCTCACATGCATCATACCCACTGAATTGCTCACCATTCCTCTTTGGAGATGTAAAAGAGTGATGCAATTAAGTTGTGAACTTGGTTTATAGTAGATAAAAAGGGTATGCAAAACTTATTTGGTGCACAAGAATACTAGATTTTTATTTGGTTATCTTTTTATTGCATTTATTTGTTTTCTAGAACTGAAGTGTATCTGTAGTTGAACAAAACATAGGAGAACTTCGTTTTTTTATTGCAACAAATTCATCATATTATGTTTTCACTGATGAATATATTTTCGAATTCTGTTCTTATTTTCTACCACCATCTCATATGCCATAACTTCTCTTGGTGAACTGAACCCTTTCAGTAGAAGATCACCTTAGATTCTACAGATACTACTGCATGTAATATCATTTCGAGTCTTAGGGTGTTAAATAATATGCCTCTCTGGTCCTAGAAGTTATGAATAGCACCAAAACACAAGTAGACACAATATCTCCTTCAAGCAACAACAGCGTTTCAATTGAATCATGAACCTTAGTTTCCAGAAAATAAGTCCAAGAACATTAAAGAAACCAACGTAACCTATTCAGGGTACTAACAAGCCTGACACAAAACTGAGTTTTGGCACATGTAAAATGTAGGAGAAGGATAATTCGTCTATTTGTTATATATGTGTCCTTTCTTAATCATAACTGCTTTGAATTTTCCAAGCTCCATTGCGTGTGAAGCTTGGAGATGTTGGCGTTAGTGGGTATCCAGGTTTGGAATATCTCAGGCTCTTATAGATAATTGATAACTGTCTATATTCACCAATACCTTTTTGCCTCAGATCTAGAAGAAAGAAAAATGGGTCATCATCCTTGTGTCTCCTTTAGACACATTTCTTGGGGTAAGAAAAGTGGACTCTTTGCATGCTTAAGGTTGTGTTTGGATATTTCTCAGAATGGATGGATTTGCCGAGGAAAAGAAAAGCGAAGGGAAGGGAAGACAAACAAATTTAACTTCAACAATCTGTTCGCTTATCCATCATAAATACAAAATGCACACAAAGCCTAGGGGAACTCCAGATAAGGAAAAGAAAGGAAAAAAGGAAAAGAAAAAGAAGCTTTCAACCACATGTATGGAGCACTTACAACTACTTGCAAATGATTCAAATAATTTCCGAACTTGGTTGATAGATGAGAATGGTATACAGCCCTTATTTGGTGCAATTTGGTGATGTTTTAAAAATAAAGTACCTTTTCATCTCATTCCATTAACACATGCTTCCATCTGGAGAGTCGATTTCTAAAGATCAAATCTTTTAAGATTGCAGTAAATTGGATATATTGTGTGCCCTGTGCTCCTACAGATTCAGTTCATGCTGTGGGAGGGAAATCCTCAAATCAGTTCAATTTTGCATGGAAGTCTGCAACGCATGCATTGCAACTTTAGTTTTAGACAAAAAATCGCTTTCTAGATGTTGAGTGTGTGTCTTTAGTTCGACGGAGCATGTGGAAGCATGTGATAGTGAGAGTAAGAGAGAGAGTTTCTTTTCCCAGTATCTTAATGTGGTTGCACCATTGTGTTGTGCTTTATTACTCTTACAATGCAGCTTGTAGTTAATGCTTTTACTGAGAACAGGCTAAAGCTTTCGCTAATGGATATGTTTTGCCATTCTGTTTTTGTGCAGGCATTGCAACTGATGGAGTACATGTTCGTGCTTGCTTCTTCCACAATGGAGCTTAAGGTTATAGTATTTGGTGGAGATAATATAGTAAAAAATACACAAACAAATTATGCTCCAATGTTCTCACTTATGAATACACAAGTCTCGGTCTTGGAGAAGAGGCTCATCCATCTTCATTTTCAACCTGGCTATTCCTGAGGCAAAAAGAGATGCAAGAGAAGGTAATGCTACCATATATAAAGCAAGAACTATAACAAGTACTTGCAAATTGTTCAATGTATTTTCCAAAGCTTCATGCTCGTTGTAAATGCCTATATGCCAATATGATTGCTCGTTGTAATTTCTCATTTTTTCCCCCTTCCAAACTTAAGGCCTGAGCAATTATATGTACGCCTGAGCAATTATATGTACTAAAAATATACATTTGTCTATTCTTTGAATGAGTTTTGGTTACAAGAATATAAGGTATTAAGATGATTCATTTTGAGTTTTAAGTTGCTTAAATATAAGTTTATCCGATAATTTCTTTTTTCCCATTGTCATGCCTTTCTTTGACAGCTGACTCGTGAAGGTGGTGCTACTCGTGCTCCCATAAGCATTGATTTAGTGAGGGATGGTACTTTAAGCATTAAATCAATTATTTTGCAGGAACAATAGCAAGAACCAACAAGTTTCTGCAAGTAAAGCCTCTTGCTAGACTGTAATCCATATGTTTGCAATAAACATTATGGTTCCATAGATATATGTGTTTGCAAGTGCATGCATGCATATATGGATGATGAATTGTCTCTTATTGGAACTCTGTGATGTTGTTTTTGATGACTCTGATTCTCATTGTTCTTCTCTTTCTGGCCAACCACAGGTGCTCTTCGGCATTCTTTACAGGATAGAATATGCAAAAGTTCAGGAAAGATACATGATGAAATATACTATTTGAAACTCCGCACAAGTACAGGTTCGCATTGATCTATCTTATTATTTGTTTATGTAAGTGTACAATTGTGTAGCACATTGATGGTTCTTCCGTGCTCTTCTATAGCCACTCTTGATGGTTATAATGAAATGGAAGAATCCATTTTCCAGTATCTTGGTTTGACGCTTGGGAAACAAGACTGGAACAAATAGGAAAGGATTAATAGTTAATACACAGCATATGAAAGAAGTTTTTCAGGTTTTACTTTGTATATTGAAATTTTGCGGCACCCTCTGCTGTAAGTTTCAAGTCTATAGACAGGAATTCTGTCCTGTTTATAACCTTTGGTTGGATTTTGGAAACCCTTGTCAATATATGAAGAAAAATATTGTTCCCTTGAGTTTACTGCTGAAGAGTTTGCTATCAGGAGCTCTGTATTTCACTAATGGTAGGAAGAATGAGAATTGCCAATAACATTTATGAAGAATCGGATTGGATTATGTGGGGTACGACTAGACTCCTTATTTACTCCTTGATTTATCGATTGTTTTGTTTGTTCTTGTTTTGCAGCTCCACCATTGAATTAATTGATTTGCCGAGAGTGGATAAAGGATTTGATGACTCATTGGTGAGTGTCTACTTATCTGGTTCTCGAGTTTAAATTGGTATTTTTTGTTAAAAGGGTTGACTATATTTTCTCTTTTTCTTATTCTTCAGCTTGTAGTATTTGCCTTCAGTAAAATAGATCAAGCTGCTTCAGAGCCAAAAACCCTTGCAGCTGCACAAGCTCTTCTACTGGGTCAGGGATCACGAAGTACATCTGATATCCCCTGGATTGCTTTGTTTGGTGAAACTGTTTATATAGCTTCAGCACAGTCAGGAAATGTTGCGTCTGAAAACTCTCTATAGACAGCTTGGCAGGCTGAGAGTGAAAGTCCGAAATCTATATTAACAGGAACTCCTCACAGCAAGCTTGGCAGATTCGCAGCCGAATCTTTTCTCAAGGTACTTATTCCAGCTACTGCTTGACTATGCGTTTTCAATTATGGCCATTAGCTTTTATGAAATTTATTGGGTCTTTTTTTGTGGGGTTTTCATTGTAGTAAGTTTGTGGTGTGTATTTATTTTGCTGATTGCCTCTCTTGGTATTGCTACGTCTACAATCCCTTTGGATTGGAAAAAAAAACCTTCACTTCCTTTGGATGTGGAAGGAGAGCATGTAAGGTGAAAGGAAAACCATTGTGAATGCTAATAACCAAAGAGCACGGGTCACGTGCGGAATGTCACTAATTTTTAAATTTTATACAGAATTTTTAAATTGATGTTTAATAGATCAAATTGTAAAAATAAAAGCATACATGGTGAACCCATAACAAAAAGAATCAAATAAAAGAAGCCTTACCTACTTAAGACATACAGCTCCAGGTTTGTGCTAATAAAATAGAAAAACCTGCGTAACAAAATTGGTTCATTTTAGAATGGACAAAGATACAAGTACAAAAAAAAAGGGACCAAAAATGTACCGAT
This sequence comes from Vaccinium macrocarpon, assembly GCA_022606695.1. Taxonomy (NCBI): domain Eukaryota; kingdom Viridiplantae; phylum Streptophyta; class Magnoliopsida; order Ericales; family Ericaceae; genus Vaccinium; species Vaccinium macrocarpon. Next base: position 1,412,409 of record CM040171.1, on the reverse strand, counting down.
CGCGTTCGGGGACCCACTTTTGGGTCCCACACGAGTGATCCAAACCGTTCATTGTTCTAAAAACATTTTTCTGAGGGCCCCACAAAATTTCAACTCAATTGGACGGTTGGAAGTGCTCGAACCAAGTCTCACTGTTTGATTGAGCTGATATTTTGTGGGGCCTCTCGGAAAAATGTTTAAGAACAATGAACGGTTCGGATCACTCGTGTGAGACCCAAAAGTGGGTCCCCAAACGCGATCGGTACATTTTTTGTGCCCCCGTTCTGTACGGGTAACACTGTCCATTTTAGAATACAAAAAGGTAGACATCATGAAACCAAAATAGAGACAAACTCACTTTGATTCCCAATTTCTCACTTTCTGTTTGTAAGGCCTCTTCAGGAGATGAAAATGGAAAGTAAAAGTGAAGAAGAAGAAGAAATTGCTTTTTGTATGCTTGTGAAGAGAAAAGGACATACAGATTGGGGGAAAATTACCCGCCAATTGTTTTGGTGCTAGTTTTGTAATTCATATGTAATGGTAGGGTTAAAATGGTAGGTTTAAAATGGTCAAGTTAGATGCAAAGCCTTGACTCTGTTTTAGATAGAGGAATGCGTAAAAAACAAAGCAAATGGGACCCACTTAACCTCAGCCTATTGGGCTAAGGGCATCACAATGGACTCTTAAAATGGCTCTTAGATGAGGCTCCTAAAATTTAGCGAGCCATTTGATCAATTATGGTCTTCAATGGGCTCCCAATACAAGCTCCCCATGGTGGTTCCTAAGCATGGCTCCTAACCCATTAGCTAAATCTAACTAGCCTTGTAGCTAGCTCCAAGTGAGACCCAAGCCCTTTTAATCTTTTTTTTTATTTTTTTATGGGATCCAGACTTATTTGATTACTTTCTTCACAAAATAGAAAATTTTGTTGCTAGTCCATTGGGTGCACATATGCTCTCTATATTTAGCAAACTCTAGGAGTGTCAAATGGACCCCAATTAGGCTTATGTGTACACCTTAGGAGTCAACATAGGAGCCATTTTTAGGGAGTCCACTATGGATGCCCTAATGTTAGCAATTGCCATTAATTAAAGGGCTCCGAAATTTTACAAACACACACAAAAAAAAAAGGAAGAAAGAGAAGTTTAATCCCGCGGGTCACGTGACACCTATGCACATTCGCCACACCACTGCGTCTAAAGTGTGCTAGTATCAACGATTACATGGTATAAAAGCAGATAGGGTTTTCTTCTATCCCATTGTCTTTTCAAATCAAACTTCTTCTCAAGTAAAAAAATGTCTGATATGGAAGCAAGCACAAGGCAAAAGATACAGGTAAGGAAGAAAACCAGATACTCCTCCTAACTATCTATGTATAGTAAAAAATATTGAAAGTAAAAAGAAAAAAGTAAAAGTAATGAGGTGAGGTTTGATTTGTCCTAATTCAACCTTTCTTCCAAATCTGGCTTTACTTGCCCCATCTTCCATCAATATCATTTGCTCCACCAGATGTATGGATGGATGTGCCTTTCCACTTTCTTGTAGAAATACCCCCCCCCCTTCCAGTTTATTGTAGACATACCCCCCGATCTCGCTCTCACTTTAACATTTCCATCCATGGCTCAAAACTCAAACCCTCCACCTCCAGCTTATCTCTCTCCCCCACAGACACTGGTGCCTCATGGGTTTCGACCCTCTAGCTCTTCTGCGCAGTCTCCATCCATGGCTTAAAACTCAAATCCTCCACCTCCATCTTATCTCTCTCACCCACATACCCTGGCTCCTCATGGGTTTCGACCCTCTAGCTCTTCTATTTTTTTTTGGGCAAAAAGTAATCGGGCGAGGTTTGATTTTGTAGACACCTCGATTTTGACCCGGGATACTTATCAAGCATTCCCAATGATGAAGTAGACCAACCGTGCATACCTTGAGGCTAAGAAGAAGACTTGAACTCACCAAACCACCTTAAACCATTCTAAACCCTCCTAGAACAACCCTAAACCAACCTAAAATGACCAAAATACCCTTCAAACCATCCAAAATGCTTTTCAAAATAAACCCACGCCTACACCATCTTCTGTTACATTCAAAACCCTCTTTATTCATATATAATACATCTCAATCCATTTTGAAATAAAGGAGATGTGCCAATTTTGCCAAAATGACTTATTTTCCCGACCTTCTGAGGGTAAAATGGTCACACACTTTGATGTACAAATCATCTTGAGTTCAAATCACTTGGATTAGAAAGTAGACTCGATAAGCTTTCCAACACTTCAAACCACGCACAAAACAGAGTTTGGTAGTATCCGGGGCAGCCCTGCAAAGTTTGGCCTACAAACCCTTTGAGCGCTCAAACCCCTACTTTGAGTGCTTAAACCATGCGCAAACGATAAATTTTCAACGCATTTTTCAGCTGGTTTTTCACCTAAACTATGGGCTCCCTCTGGTTTATCAGCTACGTTTTCACGTTAAAATCCCTCCAATAACATTCCCCCTCCAACTTGAATTGCAAATTACATTTTCCTCCCATTTTCTCTCTATATAAACCACCCTCCACCCATTGTTTAAGGACCCTTGGCTGATCTCTTACACTTTCACACCCTTCATCAGACCAAAACCACTTTCTCATCCGTCCATCACGTTTTAGCCTCTCTCTTATCCATTTCCATCATCTTCAACCACCAAAACACCCAAAAACCTTCTTTAAAAGGCCTAAACTCCATGAGTCTTTGAAGAAATCATCTCTCACCAAGCCTACTGCCCTCAAACCTTCCTCAAATCCATTAACCCACTTCAATCAGTCCTTGTTCTTCACTGATCATCTCATTTTAAGTACTCAAACACTCAAAAATCACCATTTTAAGCCCAAATACAACACATTCATCAAAATAATCATCCAATCAGCCCTACACTCACACTCCTCTGTCCAAAATACATCAACTCAAGCCCATATTCTAAACCACTACTCAATCATTCATCAAAACCCTTAGTTCAAGCCTTGATCATAGCCTAAAAGGTACATGTGAAAAATCACGTTTTGGTCATCCTGAAGGAGACCAGTGAGTTCATGGAGGTTCTACATAACTTCTATGAGCTCACAAGGTCTTAGATATCAAGAAAAACTAATTTCAAAAATCTGAGTTCGAAATGGTTCGAGCGCTCAAACCTTATGCATTGAACGCTGAAACACTCTCCTGATTTGTCTTTGTTTGTTGCTTATTCTGACTCTATATCATGTTCTAAGTTCATTGTTGTGTGTGTGTGTTGTTGTTGTTTGGCTAAGCCAACCTGATCCTCTCTCTCTCTCTCTCTCTCTCTCTCTCTCTCTCTCTCTCTAATCATGCTTACGCATGACCCAATACTCATTTCTTACACATGCAAGTCTTTCAAGCTTATTTATTGATGCTTCTAGAATATCATTGTCATTTGTATCATTGTGTACTGTTTGAGGCTGTTAATGATCCCCAACTAAGGGCAAGGAAGCACTAGAATGCAGAAACCATGAAGATGGTTTGAGCGCTCAAATACGCTCAAACTATATGTTTGAGCGCTCAAACTGTTATCTTGCACATCGTATATTTTCATCATTCAAGCTTACTGATCATACTTTGTGTGTTCTGGAATGCCTCTCAATGTTGTATTTTCACTCATTTTGTATTTGTTACTTTGTTTGGTTCATTGATATGCCTCAAATCCGTGTATGCAAGATCATCTCATTTTGATAAACCATCAAAGTTCCATTTTTCAAGTTAGCAATAGTGTTCAAATCATGTTTTCATCAAGTGAAGATCAATAGAAGCATGTTTGGGTTGAGGAGGGTTTGAGCTCTCAAACCCTGTATTTGAGCGCTCAAATCCCTAACAGGGGATCAGATTGGTTTAGTCCTGCGGTGGTTTGTGGTGTCATTTCTGATTACTTTGTTTATCATTCTGTATATTCTAACATTGTTACTTACTGTTTAATGTTCTTGTTTGTTCATACTTGCATATCATCATCATTCACGGAGCACAAGCATACACCGTAGCTTATTGTTGTGTTTATCAGCATTACATGGTTCTCATCCACCTTTCCCATTACTTGTTCAAATTTGAATTGCATACATTCATTACAATCCCACAAAAGCCAAGTAGAGACTGGTCTTCGAACCGGGCGAGGGGGGTGCCATAAAACCCTTCCCCTCTTGTAACTGAGCTCCCGAACCTAAGATAATGCAGTGATGACGGGCTAGTATCCAAACCTTATCCTAAAAATGAGGCACGAGTCAATCGAGTTTGGTTCCTCGGGGACAATCCGCTAAAACCCGGGTGCGACTTTGAATCGATGATCTCCGGAGGGGCATCCACAGATTTGTCCTCATTCAAGCTTTTTTTTTTAGGCAAATAGATAAAAGAAAAAAAAGAAACCTATTTTGAGCTAAAACGTACTATCATCCAAAAGTAGTTACACCTTTTCTGAATTTTGAAACTCTAAAAAGCCAAAACCAGTCCAAATCTGGCTTTATTTGACCCATCTGCCATTAATATCATTTGATCCATTGGATGTATGGATGGACGTGCCCTTCCACTTTCTTGTAGAAATACCCCCCCTTCCAGTTTATTGTAGAAATTACACCCCCCCCCCTGCGGATCTCGCTCCTCACCCCCCGATCTCGCTCTCACTCTAACATCCCAATCCATGGCTCAAAACTCAAACGCTCGCCCCGAATTTTATCTCTCTCGACCCACGCACCCCGGCCTCATGCGTTTCGACCTTCTAGCTCTTTTGTGCAGTCTCCATCCATGGCTCAAAACTCAAACCCTCGACCTCCAGCTTATCTCTTTCACCCACAGACCCTAGCTCCTCATGGGTTTCGACCCTCTAGATCTTCTGTTTTTTTTTTTTAGGCAAAAAGTAATCAGGTGAGGTTTGATTTGTCCTAGTTCAAGCTTTTTGTTTTTTTAGGCAAATAGATAAAAGAAAAAAGAAACCTATTTTGAGCTAAAATGTACTGCCATCCAAAAGTAGCTACACATTTTCTGAATTTTGAAACTCTAAAAAGCCAAAACCAGTCTAAATCTGGCTTTACTTGCCCCATCTACCATCAATATCATTTGCTCCACTGGATGTATGGATGGACGTGCCCTTCCACTTTCTTGTACAAATATCGCTCTAACTTCAACATCTCAATCCATGGCTCAAAACTCAAACCCTCCACCTCCAGCTTATCTCTCTCACTCACAAACATTGGCGCCTCATGGGTTTCGACCCTCTAGCTCTTCTGCGTAGTCTCCATCCATGGCTCAAAACTTAAACCCTCCACCTCCAGCTTATCTCTCTCACCCACAAACCCTAGCGCCCTCATGGGTTTTGACCCTCTAGCTCTTCTGTGCAGTCTCCATCCATGGCTCAAAACTCAAACCCTCTACCTCCAGCTTATCTCTCTCACCCACAGACCTTGGCTTCGACCCTCTAGATCTTCTATTTTTTTAGGCAAAAAGTAATCAGGTGAGGTTTGATTTGTCCCAGTTCAAGCTTTCTGTTTTTTTAGACAAAAAGATAAAAGAAAAAAGAAACCTATTTTGAGCTAAAACGTACTGGCTATGTTCGGTTTGCAGTTTTGTTTTAGTTTTGATTTTGATGACATCGTCATTTTCTTCATTTCTCTCTCTATCTCTCTCCACTCATTACACATGCTTACATCATCAAAACTAAACTAAAATTCTAAACCCAACACAACCACTGTCATCCAAAAGTAGTTACACATTTTCTGAATTTTGAAACTCTAAAAAGCCAAAACCAGTCCAAATTTGGCTTTACTTGCCCTATCTACCATCAATATCATTTGCTCCACTAGATGTATGGATGGACGTGCCCTTCCACTTTCTTGTAGAAATATCCTACCCCCCGATCTCGCTCTCACTTCAACATCTCTATCCATGGCTCAAAACTCAAACCCTCCACTTCTAGCTTATCTCTCTCACCGACAGACCCTGGCGCGGCTGGCGCCTCATGAGTTTCGACCCTTTAGCTCTTCTGTGCAATCTCCATCCATGGCTCAAAACTCAAACCCTCGACCTCCAGCTTATCTATCTCACCCACAGACCCTGGCTCTTCTGTGCATGAAGCATACGATAACAACATGCTCCAAGCTTACTATCACGATCCTTTCGTGGCTTCTTCTTTGAAATCTTGGGCGTTTGAAGTGCTCAACTTTATGAGTCTTTGCCGAATCCTACTATGAGTGGTTTTGTTTGCTTGTTTGTTATTTTTTCTTACCCGTTTTTTTTTTTATAAAAAATTTATTGAACTGCTTCTTCCAATTCCTTCCTAGGGTGCGATAATGCCTCCAACTAATCTAGGATTTATGCCCCATAGCACAAGGGAAACCATTGTTTCACAATCTGTGTGGTGGTGTGAAGTTTGCAATGTTAAATGTGACACCAAGGAAGTCAAGCACAAATTGGGGAAAAAGCACAAAAAGGAGGAGAAACTGAAAGACTCAACTACCCCTCCTCCCCAGGCTACTTTGGGATTGTGTGTTAATCCAGTGATTGAGCCAGAGGACTTGGAGTCGAAGAGAAGGAAACTTATGAAAGAAGGGGCGGACCCGGATGCCGTTATGATGTGCGAAATTTGCAATGTCGTCTGTAACAAGTATCTGGCTTTCGCTCAGCGCATTGCAGGAAGGAAGCATGTCTTGAAGCAGTTTGGGTTTGGCATGCATTGAGTATGAGTATGTTGTGGTAGCAACTTTATTTACTAGTATGTCATTTTCTTTTTGAAAGTAAAAAGGGGTCTTTGGTCAGGAGGGTGAGGAAAAAAATGGACCACAAGATATTCTCCTTCCTTGATTCTCCTGATATCTCAGTCACCGGCTTTTTTGGGGGACAACACCGTTGTGGGAACAACTTGAACACTCACATTTTCTGCCTTTTGGCCACACGCCATTAATGAGGCTAGCCTCACTAGCCTTGTTAACAAAAAAAAAAAACAACTAACAATGCTGCTACACACTATAGCTACACCACCACATTCTCACACTCTAAAAATGTTTTTTTTTTTTTTTTCCCAAATGCACTTATACGAAGATTTCTGTCCCACATGATTAGTTTAGCTTTGTGTTAGTTTAGCTTCCTGTTCATAATGGTTTATGCACACCATTTTCAGTCTTCCTTACAAAACAAAGTCATTCACAATGTACACAAGAGTGTCAAGCCAAATTGCTTTCATGGGGTTTTGATTGTTACTTGAAACTTCTCATTTGGAATGTGCCTCTTCTTTTATAGGCTTATCTGACATGCCATGTTACTGAGGACATTGATTTTTGTTACGGAGGACTTTCCTAGCTGGATATGGTGTTGGTTGGTGGTGAAAATTATCACAGTGGAGCTGGAATTTCTGCTTTTTCTTGGTCGTCTTTTCTGTTCTTAATTTTTCGTATGTTCAACGAACAATGGAAACTGTTGTGTATCTTGCTTGTAAGGGAATTTGTAAGGTGAACTTTGGCCCTTTTGAGGCAGTAGGCATATCTTGTTTGCATGTTTTTTGAATTAGGGCAGTAGGCCTCTATCCCATTAGAGGCAGAAGGCATGTATGAGATCACAGCATGGGTTTGTAATTTGTTATCTCAGGCGAACCTTGTTATCTCAGGCAGTAGGCCTCTATCCCATTGAGGCAGTAGGCATGTATGGGCAGTAGGCCTCTATCCTGCAGTAAGGTGAACCTTGTTATCTCAGAGCATGGGTTTGTTGGATGGCTTGCTATCCTTAGTATTTCCATGTTTTATTGTTTTTGTTATCTTTACATTCCTGTTTTGGCATGTATGATTGGATGTGATCAGAAATTTTTTGGACTAGTGTCAAGTCAAAAATGTAAAATCTTCTAATAAATTTTTTAGGCCCAGAAGTAAATCTTTTAAGCCCAACTACAAATTCCTTTCTCTGTTAGGTTTCTAGAAGGTTGTAAGCCCAAAAGTATAATTTTTTAAGCCCAAAAAGGAATTTTTTTAATAGGCCCAATTAGGCCCATTTCGGCTAGACCGAAATCCCCGAAATTTCAGACCGAACCGAGCCACCCCATACCGAAATCGGTCCCTTCATAAATTCGGTTGGGATTGGTCTTTATAAGTCACACCCTGAACCGACCGAAACCCAACCAATTTCACCCCTAGTTCATATCACGAATATGTCCTAAACTAGTTTAGCTTTGCAGGTTTGAAGCCTTTTGATCAACTAGTTGCTGCCTTGCTGGGTATTGAACTACTGATTGTGTTTGCTGGGAAGTAGGTACTGATTGAAACTTTTAATTTGTAGTTGTAATTTGTGAAACTTTGAATGATGGTGAAACTTTCGTAACTATTGATTGTTAGGTTTGAAACTTTGAATTTGTGGTTGTAATTTGTGAACTTGTAATATTGTATGATGGACCTGTGATGGTGAAGCCGTAGCTTCTGCCTGCTGCCTTTTTGTCTTTTCTTTTTATTGGGTTTGGCCCAAGGTTTTTTTTATGCTATTGCTATTGCTGCTTTTATTTTATTTTATTATATTTCATTGGGTTTGGCCCAAAGTTAGAAACTTAGAATATGTATGAATGGGCTTAAATTTGGCCCAGAATCGCTGCCCAGGATAAGAACTGAACCGGTGGTGGAACCGAACAGGAACTGAGAATTTTCCCCCTTCTAATCAGATATGAAGATTGCAGCTTATAGAGGTCCGATCTGGATCTCTAAAGCAAAATTAACCTTGATTTTTTTCTTTTGTTGGTGGGCACAAGATACTAGAAGATGGTCGCATACTGCTCTACAGCCTCTGAATGCATAGAGGGGCTTTCGAGTTCAAGCTCCACTGGTGAGTCCTCTTGATTTTTGACTTTTCCTCACTGGTAATATATGTTTGAATACACGCATTTTTAATTTACCACGACGAAATTGAATAAATGTGCAGCATTTGACAACTGTTTTCTATATATTGGGTATTTGTTATTCTTGTCTCCTTTTAAGAGAGGGAGAGGGAGAGGGAGTTCAGTTTGATGCTAAAGGTATGTTCATTTTGACAATATATGAGCCATTGAATGGTGAGTCAACATCTCCATGTCCATGATCTGACAATATATGTTCATTGCGAGTTGTCACTGCCATTAAAAGACTTTTCTAAGATAGCAACATTACAGAAAGACCTAAAAAAAAGAAAGAAAGAGAAGCCATGGAGCTGTATTCGATAGTCCAACTCAGGAAGACAAGTTTATGTAGGAGTATATGTATAGAATAAGAAAGTAAAATTTTGAGCAGGAATGAGTCTGGATTTTAATTGTGGAATAAGAATGTGGTCTATCCTTATTTATTTCTACTTAAGTTGAAATCACTTTCCCAAACTATTTCTTTGGTACACTTTTGTTTGTTTCCATAATTTGTGTTTGAATCAAGATTGAAAAATTCAAAGGCAAAATAAACAAAAAATCAAACTAAGCTATTGAGCGAGGGTTATCAACTTATCAAACAGATCCTAACTAGGAATCTAATATCCCTACTCCCTTTCCACCATAGTCGTAGGTCACATAATCCTCTTAGAGGACTCTCACGCTCTCAATCCCGCTCGGAGCTTCCACTCTCATCTCTCGCTCTATATTCTAGCTCTCCCAAATTGTAGTAGTTTGAGATGTTCGAAAGGCGTTTTTATGCCCTTTACTTTTACGCGAGCGTGAGCACGCACGCTCATTTGGATTCGTAGCAATAAAATATCACTATCCATACGGATATGAAGCCAACCCAAACGTATCCGGAGTGTTTGGTGACTGATTAGCAGGGTAAGAAGACCCAGGCCTATTATTTCGAGCAGGGCGGCATTGATTCAGGGTACAGGAAAGGCAGGGTACATGGGAAGGTAAGAGTACTGAATGTGTTGGGGACCATTAATAGACTGCACACAAGGTCACCCTCTCTCTGCAACCATTGAAGAATTTGATCGAAGCTGATTGACACAGCAGGATGGTGAATGATTCAAATGCACGTGATTTTTCCTTTTCGAAAGATCTTTTTTTTTGTTTTTTTATTTTTTATTTTAATAGAACTCTTAGGTTTGATATGGGGGAAATGGGGTGGGGTGAGAGAGACACAGAAGTTTATGAACACACAACACTCTCTGAAGACTGATATGTAGCAAGACTGAATTTCAAAATCATAATAAATAAGGCATGAAAAGTATTGTGGAATTATGTACGGTGGGTGTCCAGGAGAGCAACCATGCGATGGCTACGACGCTTGTTGTATGAGGCATGATGACTGCATAAAAGCTAAGAACAGTGAGTCCATTCATAATTAATGCCACATTTCTTGGTTTTTCACAATTTGGACTTCTTTGATATACTTATTATAAATATTTGTTCACTGCACTTTCTTTCATAGCATTTTGTACTGTCATGGTACCTCCTATTTTAGAATATTTATACTACTAATTTGTCGTCTGATTAAAGCTTTAAATTTAACATCTGGAAGAGTAAAATTTTCATGATGAATCATACGTATTACAATAATTTTACAATATATTTTTCATATTCATGGAAGTGCAAAATACAAGATGTATGTATGCTTGTATGTATTTAGCAAAATTTGAAATTAGGAAGCAGTAAATGTATTAATTAAGGTAATTAAGTTGTGAGTTGTTCTGTTTTGCAGACGATTATTTAAACACAGAATGTAGTCAAAACTTCTTAAGATGCATGGTTAAGTGGAAGAGAAGGAAGAGGATGCCATTTGATGGGAACACTTGCTCAATTGATCAAGTTACTAATGCAATGACCACCGTCCGCCGCCATGAGTTTTGCCTTAATTGCTAGGAGATTTGTAAATAAATCATGATTTCTTATGCACCTGATTATGGTTAATTTTGGCAGCATTAATGAAGAAATATTATTAGTTACTTGTTGAAATAATATCTTCAGTTTTGCTATTTAATACTTGTCTTACTTTCGGAAAATGAAACTCTTTTTACTTGTGAAAAAATATTTTAAATGTATTGGCTACTAATATGAAGATAATTTTGTAATTTAACCTAATAAGGAGAAAGAAAAAAAAAGGAGTGGTGTTATCATTATTTTTTGCAAGAAAAGTAATACAACAAACTGATAAGAAACAGAAGCAAAAATTGCCATAAACAGAAGTACATAAGGGCAAGAGGATGGGATCTTTAGGCCTAGTTTTCATTTGATTTTAGCAACCCAGTTACTAAAATGAACCATGATTTTTAGCAAATGAGTTCAGCAGGTGCTAAAATCATGGTTTTGAAATAAAAAAATTAAGTGTTTATGTGTATCATTTTTCAAAAAATTTCACACCGAATTAAAGTACATGAGGAGTACTTTTAATTTGGTCAAAAAAAAAACGATACACGGAACCACTTCATTTTTTGATTTGAAATACCATGATTTTAGCACCCGGTGAACTCATTTGCTAAAATCAACATGATTTAAGCAACTGGGTCGCTAAATTTTTTTGGAAAACTAGGCCCCCAATTTCAAAACGTTGGTCAATGGTAGAGAGACATAGAGATAGAGATAGAGATAAGGAACACAAATACATTTAATTTCGAGGTAAGTAAATCAGTTTCCCTTTCCAGAATCGGCCTCATTAAGCATTTCAATAGATGAGAGGGCAGTTTGTAATGATTTATAGTTCAAGGGGGTAAAGTAATTAGCTTAAATGGGGTTAAGTTATAATTTATCTAGGATAGAAGCTAGTGGGTTAGGAAAAATAATTAGGTGCTTGTATGAGACGTGGCTTCACTATTTTCACCTTTTAGAATTTTTTTTCCTACTTTGTCATCTGTACATTTTCGACTTGAGTATTTTTTATAAAATTCATTTTTTAGTTTTTAGTAATTTTTGGGCGTATAGACTGAATCTCTAGTAAAAAAAAGTAGGTCTTTTTTTTGAAAACACAAATTCGATACAACATTTGTGACTCAAAAAACTTATCTCAAAATCAGCAACCAAACACACACAGTGGCCGAGATGAAAAAACTTATTAGTCAATTTTGCCCTGACAAATCTTCTACAGTTCTTTATCAAGAGAGAACCCAAAAGTTCAATTTTGATATTATGTCGTCTGATATTATGGTGAAGTTTCAGCTATCTAGGCCTTGGGGAATGATGGAGCTAGAGCAACAAGTGAAAAAGTGACTAAAACTCGAGGCCAAAACTTATTTCGTCAAGTATAGAGATGAGGTCAATGAGTTGAGTTGAGTGTAATAACTTGGGATGAGGATTTATAGGATTGTATGAGTAGTTCTGGACTGCTGGGCTCTAATTCTTCCATTGTGGTGTTTCTTAAATAGCCCATTTTTTATGCCTTGACCAACTTAATCTTGGTTTTTTTCTCTTCGTTTTTTAATGTAATAACGTTCCGTTACGTAGTCAATATATTTAGACATCTGCAATAAAATAACAAAGGAGAAATGCATTTAAAGATAACCCAAGGGTGTGGTATTTGAGTTACTGAGCTTCAAATAGTATGTTTCACGGTATGTTATCTTACTCTTGATTTTGGGTTTTTCAGTTTAGTTGCGCTTCGTTTGTGATAAAGAATGGCAAGGGAGAAGGAGAGAGGAAACATCAATGTAATATCCTTTGTCATGTACTACAGATTTCTCAACACATGGTTTGTAAAGCTCACATTAATCACTTGATATGGGATCCAAAAACTATGTGAGTTGTATGGACTATTTTGTCATTGTTCGAGGGGGAAAGCTCACAAGGACAACCACCTATTCATAGATAAATATAACTCAAAAGCATTATTTGTAACAAATCTATGAGGAAAGCCAACACAAGGGCTCATTTATTTGTTTGATCGGTTATGAGCTCGGATTGAACTATACATCCACAGCAATCACAGATCCAACGTTTTGTTTTGTTACATGATTTATTGAGAAATGTTTATCTAGTTAGGTTGAAATTGAGGTTGACGTTTGCTAGAGTATGTGTTGAAGTGGAAGCGGCAAAGAAGATTCCCAAGTCATTCGTAGTGAATTTGGGTTATGGAGAGTCATATGAAATTAGAGTAGAAGTTCCTTGGAAACCTCATGCCTGCAGCGTTTGTAAGATCTTTGGCCCTTCTTGCACAATCAAGCCCAAAGTTCCACCTCCTCCAATGCGAAAAGCCAAGGAGAGAGTAGGACAAGTTATCTCAGTTGTTCAAGAGCACAATATCAAGGAGAGAGTAGGACAAGATGTCCCGACTGCTCATGAGCGAAATGCAAAAGAGAGAGTAGTTAGCGAAAATAAAAATGATTGGGTAGAGGTGGTGAAGAGGAAAATTCAAACTCCGGGCATGCCTTTGGCCATCTCCTCTTATAGCCGTGTTTCTTCTCAACTAATGCATTTGGTGTTTTTTTAGAAATGTGAGGATTCAGGTGCCTCCTCCCATGTGAGGGTGTCAAATATTGATGATATGGCAGCTATATCTTGTGATGCTACCCCGATTTGTCAGGGTAGTACTCAACAAGAGCCTCCCTTGTGGCTCTCCAGCGGTCTACACGGTTTCGAGAGCCTCCAAGAATCCCCTTGGATGGCGATTATATTGGACCTCGACATAATGTGAACTAGATGGTGGGTTATTCCTTGACTCTTTCATCCACAAGATATCAAAATAGCAAGAAGCTTCAGGAGAAAATCAAGACGTTAAAGGCTTCAAGGGTTTAGTTCTTGAGGCTTGCATGACTTTCTTTTGTTATGGTGTTTTTTGTGTTCCTTCAATGAAGTGTCCTTTGAGTTTTGTTGGATATCTATTTTAATGCGGCTCGGTTTTAGATTTTTCCTTTTTTTTAATTTTTCTTTCATTTCCTACTGGGGTATGCCTCTCGTAGGCTGTATATTCAGTTTTTTTTTTTCAAGCTAAAAATAGAAAAAGAAAAAGAAAGATATATCACCAAAATGCTTGGTGAGATAGATCATAAAATGCAATTGGCTAGGTGAGCCACAGCAAATTCAGAAGCTGCAATATCCACGAATACAAACCTTCGAGCTTCGACTGCTAATACCGTAACACTTGATTAATCTTGCACATAAATATCCAATGAGACTACATGGACTCTCACCATGAATAACTCGGCTACAGACGAAATCAAAAGCCAGAGGACAGGCCCGCTCTGGGATAGGAAACTCAATTCAATGGGATCAATTAAGTGGTAGAGGACAGCCCCCTCTACCTAAGCTTCCACCAATGAGAATAAAACTTAAAATTACAAGCTATATCAACATAGTTTGGGAGATGATAAAATTTTTTGGAATATTTATGTCTTCGGTTAAAAAAATTTAGTTTACTTCATAATTTTTTATTTCTTAGATTACTCTCGTTGTGACAAACCAATAATCTAAAAAAAAAATTACACAAAACTAATAACGGCAAATTTTTTTTTGAATAAAGATAAAAATATTTCAATGAATTATTAAGTCAAAAAGAGACGCTTTGTTTTGCTCGAGGTACAATAGAGGTTTCAAAATAACGAACAAAAAGAGACTTTTGGGCTATAAATTGGGTAGTATGCCATTATTGAGCAACTCGAGAATCAGCTGGATAAAGGCTTGTTCGAGTTTGACTTGTTAAATTAATTGATAAACTCAAGTTAGAATTTCAAGCTTGTTTCGTCAGGCTCGCAAACATGAAAATGTATTTATAAATTCTATTAAAAAATATGCACGGGAATTTAACCAATATTTATGTTGAGAGCTCAAGTTTGAGTTCAAGCTCGCCTATGTATATTTGTTTGATTCAATCTCAACTTGTTTATATTTGTTCGACAAACTCGACTTCTATAAACATTAACGAGCTCGAGCTTTTTGAATGAGCCGAACTTAAACATTTCAAAACTCAAATAAAGCGTAAACAGCCCAAATTTACGAAAGCAATTAAGCAACTAACCAGCAAAAGCACAGTTTTAGAGAAGTCTTCTTACCAGGGAGTACTTGAATCCAGATACAAGGGCCACTGATTTTCAAGGAGTCTCTAAAGACTCTAGACATAGTTTCATATTTACAAATGGATAATACGTAGGTTATATACGAATCAGCTAATTAGACATTAGTAGCTTTATATACAAAGGGGAGATTGAACTGAGTTTATCATCGTCCGCACAGAAAGGAAATTAACTCAATGCTCCCACCAGCATGAGAATTTATCTTTTGATTAGAGCACAGTAAATGTACACTAGGGTTTCTTCCATCATGTCAGTCTTCATCTTCGCAAGATCAGGAAGGAGGCTGCGAATGAATAGCAGTATCAGGTAACATAGCCACTGTCACTACAAAGTATTCACTGCCGTCCGGGAGACCATAACGCCCTGTTTGGCAGCATGATATAGAAGGGGGATATAAAGAGAAGGTGGATATACATATCCGGGCGGTGTATATCCATTGTTTGTTTAGTTTTTGAGGGTAAGATAATTTTTAGCAAGGATTTGTATATCTCCCTGCAGGGGGATTAAATATAGGCACCTCCCCCCCTCTTTTATTATATCCGGCCTTTGATTACCAAAAAACCCCCAACTGGCCCCACACTTTCTGCCATTATTTGTTGGAGACAGAGGGAAGTGTTGCACGTGGTGCAACTTGCACCATGCCTGACGCGCAGAGAGAGGGAGGCCATAAGCCAATAGTCTGCCACATGCCCCAATTGAATTATTTATTTACTTGGGACAAAATGGGAATTGTACATTATCCAACCTCTCATATTCCTCTTCTACAACAACAAAACAAACACAATAACTTTTAATCTCCCCTTCTAAAATAATACCCCTCCAACTATATCCACCCTTCTTATTATATCACTCTTTCCCCCTCATATACATATCCCTCTAACAAAAGGAGTTTTTGGGAACTCTGTGTGATCTCCCCTCTTGGGTCGTGCACAAACAGACTGACGCTCAATATGTACTATCTGCCCAATGATGTAGCTCGGGCGGTTCGGGAGATGGTTCACGATTAAAGCAACGGATTCTTTAGACAGGTAGTAGTTAGGGCAATTTCGGTTGATTGCCTCGTAATTCCCAGCAGAGTTTAGGACAAATGCAGCAATCTCGCGGACTTCCAAACAGCCAAAAGATATCTCCTCCTTGTTTGCCTGTAAAAAGATCAGAAGTGTGTTACTTCTTGAAAAGCAGAAAAGCAATCAGAGTACAGAAGGCAATAGCATCGCAAAGGTCATGAAAATCAAATTCTTATCTGTAGGAGTTCATTAAGAAGAAGAAATATTCAGACCATTCTGCTCTAACATAAGCTACTAAGCTTCCATTGGCAGATGAAAAATGTCCCTTACTAGGTCTTCAGATTCTAAATTTCTTTAGGCTGCATTTGGATCACAGATTAGTGGAGGGCTATATCAGCAGAAAGGAAAATGGTAGGAAACAAAAGAATGAATTGCTTTTCACTTCAAAATTTCATTTCAACTTTTCTTTTCCCTCCATAATCCCTCCACAAATCATTAAATCCAAACTGAGCCTTAGAAGGAACTTTATTGGAAGTTCAGCACCTATGCCCTATTTTTATGTTTCTTCTACTGAATATAGTTGCTTCCGGGTCAGTGAACCCATCACACAAGTACTCACTTAGCTACCAGCCTGGCAGCTAACAGCCAACTAAGTCAAGTCATCAAATCAATATGGGACTATTTTTCACACTTTCCAAAAAAGTGTTCCATAAATCAAGTTCAAGTTTAATAACCAATTATGTATTGGGATGTGCATCATCAATAGACAGCTGTTCCCAATATGTGTGTCAGCCTGTCAGCCACAAATTTGGTTAAGATGTCAAATTGGCCTAAAAGCTTACCTGCTTCTCAAGCTGATGTTTCATGTATAGAGCATTGAGCAACTCTTTCTTTTCTTCCACTTCCTTTTTAAGTTGCTCATTTGCATCTTCAAGCTTTGGATACCTGTCAAGCATCTCTTCCCAGTGCCTTGACAAGACTCCGACTTTGTCAGCAAGTACCCGGATGTATTCTCAAAACTCAGTATTACCTTCATTATCATTGGTGGATCTGAAATTCACAATGGAAGTAATTTGCTCCTTAGAGATTCACAATTTATTATGGAAAATGCTAAAATCAGCCCACTGGGATATCATTGAGGTTTAAAAAGTGTATTTGAATGTTTGAAAAATGTATCAAAGTGTGTGAAACTGTATTAAAAAGTGTAAAAAGTAAACTGGGATATGTGTTATCTTTGTCTTTTTACATGGGCTGACAATAGAAGGACCGATTTATGATTGAGGTAAAAAGCATAACAGAGTCCAATAGACTTCATGCCACCTTTGCATGTCTGATAACAAAGCATATTGTCTACATAAAAGTTCACAATGAAGAGACCTTGAAGAGCAGTGCCCAATCACAATGGATGAGGCAATAGTTCTCGTTGTTGCTCTCTAAGCAATATTTTCCGTACTGGACAAATTACAATGCCAGTACTTGGGGAAAATGCTTGTTAAGTCTAGTACACTTGAGAAATCAAAATGAAAAGAAGGTAGGATCACACATTGATACATTTGAAGAGAAGAGAACAGAAGAAGATACCATGAAAGGAAGTAAAGGTACGACATCACACATTGATCCATTTGAAGAAAAGAGAACAGAAGAAGATACCATGAAATAAGAAAATGTAATACCCCAGATTTGGGGAAAGAGTGCTTAGTCCTCCCAAATTGGTTGGGAACTAGAGCCTCACTCGGTATATTAACACTCACCAAGGGCTACATGGTACCTTCTTAGGTATACCTTTTAAGGCCAACTGTTTAGGCTAAAAGGGGGGTCCATAGTCAGCCAGGTGGGGTCGTTACAGAAAAGATGTGACGTCTTGTCAATAGATCAATGGAAATGATCCGGAAACTTATATTTACCATAAAATAGCACCTACGAATCTCTAATGATCTTAACTTTTCGAAGTGGTTTCTTCACAATGAGTGAACATCATACTAAGACATCATTTACAAGAATAATAGTTAAAAAAAATGTGAATATCTAACCCTGGCCCAGTGTCCCTGAAAGTAGAAAAAGAATAATTCTACTACCTACAGTGGACAAACCCAAGTCCATGGTGGTATCATATTTGATAGGCATTTATATTCTGATTGACTTTTTCTATATTTAACTGTTGAATGAGCAGCGAAAAGTATGATAATTATGTCATTCATAAAATGCTAATATGGTGAACAATGGGGGATATGCTAGGTAACACAAATAAATATATCGGTGACTTACTTAGCCAAAGACTGAGCTAGAGCACGCAAGGACTCAGGAAACCCAGCCACGCTGCCTGAAGAAACGCGGCTCTTTAGTCTTTCAAAAAGGCTATGCATCTTTACAGCAGAGGTACGTAATGCCCTATACTCTGACGCCCTGCGATCAGCTGAACAAAGATGGGTTTGGGCTTCTTCTCTGGCTTCATGCAGACAATTCTCTAAGTCAGCACAATTCATCTGCAGTATGAAATCAAGTTATCTGCTGCATCAGACGGATAATTCTGCTAAGTAGAAAGCATTGATTTACAAATATTGGTAAGTCTAAACTACATACAACAAACTTGACATCCTCGACCAAGCTTCAAGTATTCAAATCTATGCTACGGAGTCTATTGGCCATTCATATCTGGAGAATAGACTAAGCTCCCCCCATCTTTATGCCAAACTTAAGTACCTATGACTAAGAGTAAACATGGTGAATAGACTAAGCTCCCCATTCTAACTTATTTTCAAATATAGAGAAAATAAGTTTGCATATCAAAATGAAAAGAAAATAACAATTCTCAAAACTTAAAATGTCATTAGTTGTCGTGCAATTTTTGAATAGAAATTTTTCAGCACAGCTGCTTTAATACCTGAGATTCATCAAGGAGCTTCTGGCTAATTTCTAACTCCTCCTCGAGCTTGGTAACCTCCTCCTGTAGACCTTTCAGCTTCTTTTCTGTTTTGTTCAGTTGACTTGACTAACCTGCTAGTGCATTCTACAACTCCAGCACAAGATAAGGGCTTGCCTTAGAGTCAAAAACCTGTCCAGCAGCTGTTTCAGCAGGTAAATGATTTGGGGGTTCAGATTTCCTCTCCTCAGTGCAACTGGTTGCCAGCCCCATTGCCACTTCTGCTGCAGCTGTATCTTTCCCAGCTTTGTCATTTGCATTTGCCACGTCACGAGGTAGTGCCAACATCGACGAATCTAACTGAGGACTTATCCTTGAGGAGGAATCTACCATATTATCATCCAATCCTTCTGTTTCTGTCAGTTTTGGGGAAATCCCTAATCTTTCTTACAAAGCCACTATACAGAATGATACAGCAGCAACAAATGAATAAATGAGTCATTTTGTAATTATTTTGAGTGCACTCACACACATACATGACTTGCATATCCCGCAAGTTCAGTTTTTATCTTTTGTTCACACTATTAGAGTTGTATAGCCAGTCATTCAAATTGGAGATGCTGCCAAAAATTCTGCTGAGATCCTAATACCCAATAAAGCTCGTGAGTATAACTACTATAGTGGTAACCATGTTCCAATGCCACAAAACAAGGAAAATAAAACAGAAAAGAGAGTCAACTGTTTCTCCTTTCCCAATATGATGTTTGAGCAAGACTGGTACATCTTATGGGGGTACCATATACATAACTAAGGAGAATAAAACAGCATTAATCGATAACTTTAAGACCTTAGCAATCTAAGTTAGTTCACAGAAGACACTTCTAAAAAGAGGAAAATATCCCTTGCCATGAGAGAAAGAGTAGTATCAATTAGGGTGTCAACACTTTGTCCGGTATGAGATCAATAAAGCAAGTAATGGAGGAGTAAACTTCGTATATGACATACCTTGTCTCAATGTGTAATCAATGATCTGAAGTTCTCCAAATGTATCCTTTTTGCTCTTTATCACCCTTGCTTCACTATCTCTGATTCCTAGAACCTGGTGGCCGAAAGGTAAAAACTTCAACTCTCTACAACTCAGGCACTAATTCTAATGAATCAGCATTCAAATGAAGCATAGAGGGAGACAAAGATAAGCTGCACATAATATTTGGATGTATCAAGGATCAATACCGTTCCGCATATGAAAAATGAATTGCTATCATTTCCGTTTGTATTCAAGTGAAAGAAGTCCTTAAAGGGTCAAAGAAAACTGCAATGAACTAGAAAATGGTAATAGCTTAACCACGAAAAGAAGTTTACCTCTGATTCTGCGTCAAGAAATTTCAAAGTTCCTCAATAAATTCATTAATCATCATAAACACCGCATATTTAACACCACACTCGCCAAATTTGCAACTTCAACTCAATTCCATAACCAGAAATATAACTCCTTACACCATCATATGTAGTTGTACAAAAATGAAGCAAAATCAACTGCTTGCCCCCAACTCTGTGCTCTCCTCTACCCATTAAAATTATTCGTTTTCCTCTCCTCCCCAAATTTTCCTTCTTTTCTTCAACCTTTTGTACTGCCCCCATCTCCTGCGTTGCAAGCAAAAACACTCCTGTTTCTTCCTCCTCAGTCCTCACAATTGAATGCTCCGGGGTGAGTGCCCCAATTTTAGGCTTTTAACCCCACCTTTTAGTTTCTTAAGACACGTTCGGGATGGAAAAAAACCTCAAAATCTACTGTTGAAACCTGTTTTCTCTTTACCATCCTAGTTTCTTTTTCATCCCTAGATACACTGATGTCTACATACAAGGCACCTTGACCACCCTAACAACCTTGCAAGCCTGACATGCACATCTTCCCCATGTTAAACCATTGTCTTTACTACTTTCACCATTTTTGTTTTGTCTTATTTCAAATACAAAACCAAACCAAACCAAGCCTTATGTCCCAATCAATTGGGATCGGCTAAATGAATCCTTTTTCTCTATTGAGCTCTGTCAAGTGTTGTTTCATCGCTTAAACCTAGTATACTTAGATCTTTGCGTACTACCGCATCTAATGTCAATTTGGGTCTTCCCCTCCCTTGTGCGTTTCTACCCAAAGCTATCCTATCCACTCTCTTAACTACTGCATCCGCTGGCCTACGATAGACATGCCCAAACCACCTTAGCCTATTTTCCCTTAACTTCTCCTCTATAGGTGCTACACCTACCACCTCGCAAATTGTTTCATTTCTAATCCTATCTCGTCTAGTCTTACCACACATCCACCTCAACATTCTCATTTCCGTCTTATTTCAAATACAAGTCCCGTAAAAAAAAACATGGAAGGCCAATATCATTTAATTTATGTAAGTTTTGTGCATAATGATGCCACTGAGTATGTAATCACAAAGTGAAATAAAGGAAAGTACGACAACGAGATGGAGAAAATATACCTTAACCAAGAAACCATTGCCATGTAGCAAAAGGCCCAATGCAATACGAAAACAAAGATCGTGATCAGAGCACTGAATAAGCCATAAAACCAATATTATACTTTCTACAAAGTTTTATGAGGAATCAAATCGATTTACGGAAAGGAAAATCTGACAGCAAAGACATATTTTATATACTGCAGCTATAACATGCAGCAAATGGCTCAACGCAACACGGAAATGGAAAAGGTATAAGCTTAATGCAATTAGAAGAAATGTTCTACCACCATTTGATACAAGTATACAACAAGAAGCCCAAAATTGACTCATTATTTGCCAACCTCACAAAATTGACATCCTTGTTAGTTCATTACATTCATGTCTACGGGATTATTTGGGTTGGGGAGTAGTGTATACATAGATGAACATCGTGTAGTTCGTTTGTTGACAATCTTAACAGAAGATACTAATATGAAGGGAAAAAATACCATATTTGGATTGAGGAATTGATAAAAGAAGCAACCGTAGCTATCTTAATAGGCAGCTTAGCATAAATTGAGCATATCAAGATTATTCAGAAGAAGATTGGGTTCATACATGAACTGGGGAGACTGTAACCATTGAGAATTTGAGACCACCTTCAGCGATTGAACAATCACCATTGATGAAAGGCTTCTTTTATTTGTGTTTCTTCGTGAACTGAAACAAAAGGTCCCCATTTCTCGACCAAACGAGCTTCAAATGAGCGGCAGTCAACGTCGTTTTGATTTACCGGTCAACCGCTGTCGGAGGTGATTCCGATCGGACGGGAAAGGTACAGGGTAAATGGGAGAGGGCGAGAGTTTTACCGTCGATGACTTCGTTATAAGGGAAACGGAAGATTACGTGAAACTAGTTTTATGGTTTTGATTCAATATAGCCAGACCTATTTTAAGAAACATACATTCATTCAGATTAAGTACTAATCAGAATCTAATTAATGTAAATTTTTTACATGATTTGTATTTTTTTTGTGTTCTACATTATGAATGTCTCAGATTATTAAAATATCACTGAGAAAGATAGAAAATGTATGTAAAGTCTCCTAAGAGTGGTTGTTATTGAAGGAGATATGTTTCAATGCATTCAAATCCATTTTAAGAAACATAAATTCATTTAGATTAAGTACTAGTATGTACTTAATTTACGAGATATTTGTACATCATATGTATTATAATAATTTCTACAAAAATAATGTCTCAAATCATTAAATAATGGTAGATAGAGTTAGAAATTGTCTTTGTAAATGTTAGTGTCAAACGTAGTCGTTTGGGACAGGACATAGGTTCAACCTATGTCATGATGTGGAAATTAATTTTACAGGAAAATTACTAATTCTTATTCATTCTCGCCAAAAGTGTGAATAGTGAGTGGGTTATCAGAAATTGAGAGAGAGGGCGGGAGGGAGGGAAAGAAGGGGAGTAGATGAGGCGGCGCCAGGGGAGGCAGATGGCGGAGGGTCGGCCTACTAAGGAGAGGATGAGATTGGGAAGCCTGGTATCAACGGCTGGTGGTGGTTTGTTACAGGGGAGTAGCCGGCAGATTTTTACTTGGGAATTGCTTCCAGGTAAACTATTTTGTTTGAAAAATGTATTTTCCTATTTAGTTATCTTCATCGATTGCCCTTTGTTCTTTCGCAACTATTATGTCTTGTAAATATAGTAGAAGAATTTCGTATAGCTAACTTGTACAAGCAGCACCTAGCTACCATTGTCCATATTTGAGAGGCACCTTACTACACAATGTAATTAAGGTGATCCATTTCGGTTATCTATTGGTAAATGATTTGTCTTTCGGCTCTAATGTCCAAAATAATACGCAAATGGACGGTAAGATTGGTCCTAGGATTAGTAGAGGTGCGCGTAATTTGCCCACACACCTGATTAATCAAAAACAAAAATGTCCAAAATAATAAATAATTGTGTCCAGAATGACATTTCGGATTGTGGTCTTCAATGATGATTGCTCATCGATTATTACCTTCTTTGTGTACCAGGCTAGGATATACTGGTTTTTGGAGATGACAAAGAAAAAGAACACATTGAACAAAAATCCTGAAGAAGAATCTGATCCTGTTGTTAAAGATGAACAAAAATTAAGGAAATAGGGTAACGTCTTGATGAAAAAACAAAAAATGCAGCAAGTCAGGGCAATTGTGAAAGAACGTGACGATCTTAAATCTTGGGGCCAAGATGCTCAAGTCGAGGTTTGTTCTTGGGGCCAAGATGCTCAAGTCAAGGTTTGTTCACTTTACAGCTGAAATGTAATTCTAGGTTGTTATTGTTAGTTGTCACTGTTAAGTACTACCAATGGTAATAGTCAGGTTGTTTTATCCCAGTTATTGTGCGTTCCAGGTTGGTTGCCGTTTGATTTAGTTGTTGATGGAATCCGCCTACATACAACCTCCAGTCAAGCAATTAGGAGATGGTCCACCTGACATATGGCCCGCGTTTATCCTCTCACTGAAAACTCTCACAAAGGAAACACAGTGAGTAAATCTCTCTATCTCTCTCTCTCTCTCTCTCTCTCTCTCTCTCTCTCTCTCTCTCTCTCTCTCATCAATAAGGATATGTTTATGTTTGCTGTTTGAACAGGACATTTAGCAAGAGATATGGAGTTATTGAGTGTGACCCTTTAGTTTGCAAAGGCCTTGAAAGAAATGTGAGTATCTCATGTAGTTCTTGCAATACATCAATAACCCTGATGGCTAGTACTAGCACATTTTCCTGCACTTCAAAAAATTGTCATATTTTTTAGGATGCAACAGTTACTTCATTAAATATTTTTCCTGCCTTATACGGCTAATCTCCGTTTTCCACCAGGCTAGGCACGTGGTGATTCCTTACATGCCAATGTTGGGACCTTCGGTGAACTGGACAGTGTATGGTATTCCGTACTTTCTCTTGGGGGATGTAATTTGTTTCCACCATATATATATATATATATTTGGTTTTTGGTCTGGTTAAAAGACTGGGTATTGTCTTTTTAGTGTTCTTTTTTCCTCCTGGATGATATAGAAAGTGTGAGCTTAAAAGAAAAATTATACATTTGAGCTATGAAGTGGTAGTACTTAATAAGTGCAGCTGCTTAAGATGTTCAATATACTGCCCAAGTATCTAAGGCGGAGACAAACCTCTCGCTCGCTCTTATCTGTACAGGAGTGTATGGTGAGATTCTTGATTTGAGTAGGTATGACAGAGGAGCATGTGGGAGGATTCTTCACCTATTGACCTCTTCGACCGCCTAGAACAGTACCGTGAGGGAGGAGCCCTGGATGACCTTGTTGTAGAACCAGGGGGGTTCGTCGGAGAGGATGGCTGGTACTCTTCGAGGTGCACCGGAGGGTAGATCTGCACAAGGGAACAACCACGTTAGTGCCTAGCCCGGACGGTGGTGGTCCGGGGAGGCACTCCGATGGCTAAATGAGCGACGGGGAGTGTTACGAAAGACGGAGATCTAGAGAGAGGAAGTGCAGCTTAAAAGCCAAATGTATAGAGAGAGAGAGAGGGTTCAGAGTTTACTTGGTGCTGCTCCTTTACAGAGGCGTAGAGAGGCGTATTTATAGGTAAGGATGCGCGTGCCCCGCACGTCCCTCGGGAAAACTCCACGCGCCCCGTTGCTATCCCTGTACTTGAGTGCATAAATATCTGTCTGCCAGACCAGTGGTGCTCCGTACACTGTTCCATTCCCGAAGTAGTAACCTACTTCTGATAGTTCACGCAGCGTTGTCGTCCGCAGCGCAGCTCGCGTAGCTTGTGGCCCGCCGCCATCAAGGCAGAAAGCGTGTTAAAGTAGGCACGCGGGATGGTCAAGACTATTAATGAGCCGCCTCGCCGCCGAGGTGTTCACCGAGCTCTCATACCCGGCTACACTGGCCCCGCTGGTGACCGAGGAAAAGGGTCCGCCTGAGGCGCCGACTCTCACCAGCGCCCCACCTGATTCCCCGTGATGCTTTTTCAGTCCACCAGCCCCAGGGCTCTACTCTAGGCTCTCAGCCTACCGAGACTGGACGAGACTTCCGGTTGACCAAAGACGATTTGTCCCGGCCAACCTCCTGACCGCAAGCGCCTCGCATAATAAGGCAAGTGGACAACCAGATGAGGGGCGCCCCTTTGGGCTCCCAAAGATATCTGCCGCTACAATAGCCCTCTACTTCAGCCAATTTGTGCTTCAACAATCGGGAGTAGACCGAGCCGAAGCGGCGTGAATGAGGATATCACACGCCGGCAGGGTATGCCGAAAGCGCCCAAGTTTGTACTGGGGAGAGGCCAGCCCAGCACATTTGGCCTGACGCCACATCACTGAGACTAAAAAGGACACATGACGCGACAACTTCAACGCGACGCTTTGGTCCGTCTCGCGCCGAGATTCCCGACGCCGCATGACGCCACATGCCACGCGGTCGCCTCCAAGACAGTCCACGTAACGCCGCCGTGGGATTCCCGCCAAAACGCTTTCGAAAGTGACGCTTGAGGTGTCGCCTTTGATTAGGCAACCGGTGCCATCAAGGCCAAGCATCGAGGAGACGCGGCCGCTTGGGTTTGCGGGCGGCGGCCAGATCCCTATTTAATGCGACGGCCGACATCCCCTCTCCCCTATAAATAACTCCTGGGGGCGGGGAAAAATCACCTACATTACTCTGCCGATTTTGCTCACGGCGGAAGTCCCTTTGCGCCGCCCGTCGGATATCAACCGTTTTCCAAGCTAGATCTCGCATCACCGGCCCCTTTTTCCACCCAAACTTCGAGGTAAATCACTCCCTCTTTGTCAATTTCCGGCTCTTGATGCCTTTTTTCGTGCATTTTGGGCCATTTTGGCTCGTTTTTGCATTTCAAACTCTGCTTTTGTTTTTGGGTTGAGTTTTCGTGAACTTCTTGGCGTCGGACGCCGGATTGGAAACGTTGAATACTCAGCGTGTTCTTCGAAACGGCCGGCTTGGGTCTTGGCGTGTTCTTAGGCGTTTATGCAGTGCGGTAGAGCCTCACAGGTTTTTCAGAGAGCACACCGCACCTAGGTTCAGTAGAGTCGTCAGGGGTAGGTCCCTCGGCTAGCTTTGTGTCCTTCATTCACTTGTTACCCTTATGCACATAGGTGATGGGTTTCTTTTCGTGCACTTTGTTAGGTTCTCATTTGGATGAGCAACGAGCGTTCGTCATTCGGCGGCTGATGAAGAGCTCAACGCTGGTAAGAGGTAGCTTATATCGAAAGAGTTTTGAATAAATACCTCAATCGGTGCCCCGGCACCACTCAAAGCATACCTCCTCCAAACAGTCTTCCCCAGAGGACTACGAAAGAATGGAGGGGACGAGCGAGACCGAGGTAGCCTCCGCGTCCGGGGTACGCGGCGCCCATCCCGCAGGGGATCGAACCAGAGGCGGACTGCGTCGAGGAGATCACGGCGAAATCGTCCCGTCAGGGAAGAAGGGGCTGAGCCGAGGGGATACTCAGGGCTCACAGCGCCCGAAGCCTGCGGCTCTCCTATGGCGATGATTGGGAGTGTGCTCGGGATTTACCTTTGTGGCTTTAGCCCCGTGTTCCGGACGGTACTACTCCGGCCCGAACGCAGTATCACCACCTCATCACCCACCTCTGCCACAAGCGAGAACACCACATTACAATTATGTGGTGGTGAGGGGAATTACACTGGCCCCGAGGAGATACAATTATGGTGGTGAGGGGGTCCCACACATGGCCACAGGAGCCTCAACCACCCAGCGAGGGACCCTAGTAAGTTTTAACGCCACCCTTTTCGCTTTATGAATTGCATTTTCCTTTTATTTTGCATCCATTGTTTCTTTCTGAGGATCTAACAATTTTTTAAGTTTTAGTAGATCTAGTAGCTGGCCATGAACCGTAGGCTCCTCGAGTTTTCTGACGGCCGGAGTTATCTGAGCACTCTTTGCCCACGGCCCGGCCTGCTTCGGGTTCTCCTGGCCACGCGGCCCTACCACCGGTTACTACGAGGCAAGCAAGTTCTCGAGGTCAAAGAAACGGAGGGCCGGAGAGCGCTTCTCTCCCTCGACGCAGGACCTTGAACAATTGTGGGGAAGGGAGAGACACCAGGCCAGATGGGATGGAGCTGAGTGGGGGAGGCCCACCTTGGCCCAACTAAGGCAAAGAAGCGGCAAAGGGCTCCCAGGAGAGTCTTGTAAGAGGCGAGGCCCTAAGAAATGAAGCTGTGCCGAGGGCGGGGGAGGAGCCCTAAGCCCTTTATCATCAAGCCGGAAGAGGCTCGAGTGGAAGAGCCTCTCGCTTCCTTCTCCCCGGTGACTACGGAGAGGAGAGGCCTCGCCAACCTCACGCTTCGGGACATCATCACTCTCCCGACGGGCCGAACGGCTCGCTAGCTCGCCGTATTCCCCGCACTTCCCGCCGCCAGGTGTAATGGAGTGGTTTGGAATCGCTTCTCCTCGCTGAGTTCGGCCTCGCTTTTCCTCGGCCGAGGGGAGTGATGCTCATAGTGGAAGATAGCGTTTCGCCGTAATTTTAGGTGGCTAACGCCTGGCTGGTGGATCGCTCTCCTCGTGACATGTCCAATCGCCAATGCCAGCCCTCGGCGACAACTTCATCGAAGCTTCTCATGTACCGCCGCGGAGGGCATCAGCACTCATTTATTTTTCGTCTAATGTTCTTACCGCAGGCCCTAAGACTTACACCGCTCTTGTTTTCTACAGTGCTGTGCCCGTCAGCCGCAGACATACAAAAGGCTGCGGGCCCCGCTAATACCTCTCGTGGCCGCTAAGGAGTAAGCCGAGGAGCGTATACGCCGGCGCATGAGGCTCGGTGATCGAGGGCCTCGCAAGAAGGCCAGCACTCGGCGGGCGTAGCGGCCGGTGAGTGACCGCGCGCCGAGACCGCAGGCGGGTCAGCCAGGCCGCCACGTAAAAGTCAAGAGGACGCCAGTCGCCTTCAGGATAAGGCTAAGCGATGACTTGACGGGCCAAAGCCGCCGAGGATGTGCGCGTTTGCCGGTGATCGGCTTCCTGCCATCGCGCCGCCACTGAATCTGGCCACAAAAAGCGGGCGCAGGAGGAAACGTGAGGCGATTCCAAGCAGTCTTCTTCCTCAAATGGAGGTTGCCGCCAAAGGGGTATCTCCTTGCCGCCAGGGATCTTCCCGCAGCCTACCTCCCAGGAGTGGACGCTTAACGCACCTCCTGGGGCCAGGCACGCATCGTTCACGAGGCCCCCGAGCACGAAGTTCCGAGATGCCAATTGACGTCGACGGCAAGGCCGGCCGGATTTGGGCCGGGAGGTCGATGAAGCGACCCTTGTCCCGAGGCCACGGATGCTTTCGGGCTTAGGTTTAGGTTTTTCCTAAGATTGTTTTTTTTTTCTTTGTTTGCTCTATTTTGTCGAGATCTGGCGCCGAAGCTGTCTTGGGCACATGCCGGATCTCTATTTTGTAATTAACACAAATCATGGGGTCGGGCACGAGCGATGCACCACGGTAGGAGCCCCCCCATTTGTTTTATTCTCTCGGATGAATGAATTGACTACTTCTTTCTATGCAATTTTGTTGAATTTTTTCCAACTCGAGTAGATGATAGTTTGTACCGAGAACATTACTAAGCCGGCGTAATCATTTTTGTTCCGCGAGTATGCGTGGCGATAGTGAATGATAGCCCCTCTTCGGGAGGGAGTAAAGCACGTTTTGCTTTCGCCGAAGAACAGGAAAAGGACTTCGTGCACCCGCGGCGCTTCCATCGAGGGCACGTGTACCGGTGCACCGCATAGAGAAAGCAGGCCTCATACCGCTTTGCTGCCTCATGCCTTATGTCAGGCGGCGTATCCCGAGCCTCCATAATCGGGCCGGGAGTGATGATCTTGGATCAAGTCTCCGCATAAATAATCGCTGCAGGTGGCTTCCTACCAATAGGTTCCGCTCGGCCGATCGAGGATCTGCTGCCCGGAGAGCATTGTCTCTACAAGCGTGGGACTGGCCCAAGAAATTCTCGACCCTAATTCTAAATGAGGCCAACGCGAATGTACTCGAGATCAAATAGTTTCTCCGCTCGCTTCAATCGAGGACGGGCGCTTGATCTTAATCGGTATAGGTCCTTCTGAGAAAACGCACCGCTGCCGCAGGATTCGTGAGAACTAAATATGTCAGAGGAGCAAAAGTTAATTCATATAAAACGCATCCCGGCCAGGTATACAAAAAATTCACTTAGAAGGCGGGCGATGAGCACAGGAGGCTGGGCTACGCATAATACTTCGGAGTTTGGCGTTCGGGGGTTGCCAAGCCGCCGTGCCGTCCATCTCGGCAAGTTTATAAGCCCATGCTTAGGCCTTGGCCGTGATTACGAATGGGCCCTCCAGATTAGGCATGAATTTTTTCTTGTGTTTCTTACGAGCGACCTCCCGAAGGGCGAGGTCATCAACGTGAAAGAAGGCGATCCGGACGCTCTTGTTGTAACCTCGGGCCAGCTTAACTGGCGGTAGCGGCGCATACCTAAGATTACGCGTCGTCCGGAGATCCTCGGCGTGGTTATTTCGGAGGCAATGTGTTCGTCGTTGGTGGCGGGGGTGGAATACCTCCGATGCGGCTCCCCTGAGCGGTGGGTAACGCGAGGGGAGGACCGCCTCCATTCCGGGTAACCACCATTGAAAAGCGCGCGGCCCGATCTGCAGCCCGTGGTGTAGTCTGATAACCCCAAAGGACAGCAGGAAGCTCTTGACCTTTCGCGCTTATTGGTGATGCGTCTCTTGAGGCCGAGATGGATGGATTTTGTTGGAGGCCTCCGGACCGGGCCGTTCCTCGGTAGGCCACCGTCGAAGTTATAATTCGGATGTTCTTCTTTTACCGCGATGTAGAGCGACGTTATTCTCCGACGTCCATGTGATGCGATCTCGACTTCAATAACGAGCGTCTTCATGGGAGTTGCGATCCTTCCCAATGCGGCCTCGGTGAAGGAGATGGAGTAGTAGAGAGCACTACGGCTCACGGAACTTCATTTCTTTGGGATTTTGCCAGCGAAAGCACACCTGCGGCCCATTTCGTCGCGCGACTCACCGGTCGCGTCGCCTGCGGCAGTCCACTGGCGTAGGGCGTGGTTATGCTTGGCTACCAGCCAGCTCGCTGCCCGCCTGCTGCGGTGGTTTCTCGGTGGGTGGGCCGGGCAGGCTCGAAGAGGTGGCGTCACAGCGCGGTCGATCCTTTCATCCGATCGTCCCTCGGCAACCCGGCCGTTCGGATGGGCTTTGAGCGATTCTACAGGCGGTGCATTATAGTGCCCGGCCTCATTTGTGGTAGGAACATGCGCCCTGCGGGTGGTCAGGCCCATCTTTCCTTTCGGGCGAACGAACCACCTTAGCAGGCCAATCTCGGTGGCGGCTGCCAGGTGGCTGGGGTGAATCTGGTGGTCACCGGCTCGTAGTCGTTGTCATTAGGAGTGGCCTCGGCCACCTCGTTGCCATTGCCCCTCTCGTCATTGTCGGCGGAGTTGTCGGTAGCCCTATTACGCCCCCCCCTGTCGGTTAAGCCCCTTTCCTCCTTTCTTGAGCATCATTGACACTGCCTTTTCCGCTTCCTTTGGGGCCCATTTCACAGTGCCATTCCCTTGGAAGCTTTGTTGACAAAAATTCTTCACTCTACCGATACATCCCGCGATGCGCGTGCTTTCGGTCATATCTCCCGGGGGTGCACCATGAGGTCTTTGAAGAGGTCGAGGTGTCCTCCAAGCCATTTTGAAAAGTGGCTGCCACCTTTTAGTCACAATTTTCCACCGGTACGTACACCTCCCAAGAATGGGCGATGTACTTCCTTTTCGGTAGTCTCGGCTTCATTCCTCTCTTCATGTTTGCTGCCGTCGAAAGCCGCCTTTGGCCGCGGTCAGCCATTACAAACCGAGACGCGAACGCCGCTACTTCAGCTCTTCGAACCAGCCAATCGACTCACAAATCGGGCTGCACTACACTTAGTGGCAAATAAGGTTTCTAGGCTCATGGAGAACGCCTTGCACATGAGAAATGGCCACTATGCCCATGAGCTCCTGGAGACCGAGACGAGATCGGCCAGATGTGCGCGCGGGTAAAGATCAAGGGTGGATCGATTTGTCAAACTTCTGGATTTTAAAACCCTCCTCATGATCGCTGCCAAGGACAGTTTGGCCACGGTGCTTAATCGGCTGACTCTTTCCGTACCGTGAATCGGGGACTGCCGAGGGTGGGTCTACCGATCTCTACGGCCTGCACACCCCGCAGCGTTCGGCGGAGCCCTCGTGGATGCCGTGGCTCATGACGCTTTAACCCGCAAGTTGCTTCTGCCGACGTAATGCCTTTGCACGGCTTCCCGTCAGGCAAAGATTATCTCTGGCGCCGGCCTTCCCCATCTTCGGCTGCGAGCAAATAAGGTCTCGCTCGAAAGTATCGACGAAGATTATGCTTCCGCTCGATGGCGAGCTCATATCGCTCCCGCCGAGGCCCGATCCCGCTGTGGCGCTTTGTTCTCGTTACGTGGCTCCCCCGGCAGACAACCTTATCGCGGCCGCCTTCGTTGTTTCGGGGCGACTCTCGGCGCACCATGTTCCGCCCAAACGCCGCCGGGTGGCGTAGACACCGCCCAGCTCTTCCTACTCCGCCTTGCTGTGATCATCCTTTGTGGTTCATGGCCCCGCCGCTTCCAGCAGGGCGTTTCCTCGGCTGAATCCAGCCGCCTGACTTTTACCCCGTTTCGTCCTTCTGCCGCTTACCGCCCTCAGTGGCTTCGCCATGACGCCAGAGTCCTGCTAAGGCCGGTGTCAGCTGGGCTTATCCTCCGTGTACTCCTGCTCTTCCCTGGCTCGAAGCCCCGTTGGTTTCGGTAGAACCACGCCGGAGGCTGGAATCGCCACGCCTTTCCCCGGCCGGTGGAGGACTACGGCGCTGCCTCATTGCCGATCTCGGCGATCGCCGACGCGGAGAACACCGGTGCCCTCTCCTTCACCTCAGGCTCTGGAGGAGGTCTCTCTGCCTTCGGGCCCGCCTCCGTGACTTCGGTCAGCAGTCGCTCCCGCCGCCGTGAGCTAACACCTCTTTCAAGAACGCCAAACCGGCCTCGACGGCATGGGGAAATGGGAGTGGAGAGGTACCTCCCTCCTCGGCTAGGGTAACGAGGTTGGCCAAAGAAAGGAACGCCCCCGCTCATGCCGAAGCGACGCTACGGCCCCGGGCGCTGGCTTTCGTGGGTCGGGCGAACGGGACTGCACGCGTAACCGGGCCCCGGCCCTCGCTGCGCTCAGCGCAGCGTGAAGTCCTAAGCCACTCTCCTCTCGGGTTGCGGTACCCACCGCTACGAATCGTCGATGATGCCCGGCTGCCAGTTTAACGCCCAATTTCAAGAGTGAGACTGCCATCATCTTTACTGTAGCTTTTTGTGAGAGGCGGGCGGAGGCGCTGGTCGTAAGAAGCAGTTAACCACCACTTGTGAGAAGAGGCCGAGAGAGAGCTGCTCACCGTCCCTGGCCCCTCAGCCAGGCTCAGTAATCAGGAGGATTTTTCACCTATTGACCTCTTCCACCTGCACAAGCACTTACAGAGCCCCATGACCTTGTTGTGTAACCGTGGGGGTTCGCCTGGCGATGGCTTGGTGACTCTTCGAGGTGCAATCCTGAGGTGACCAAGACAGTGGAACAACCACAAGTAGTGCCCAGCCCTACTCAAGTGGTCCTGGGAGGCACTGGCTTGGCTAAATGAGCGACTTCCGGGAGTGTTACTGTAAAGACCTGAGATCTGTAGAGAGGGTGTTAAAAAATTTTAAAAAGCCAAATGTATGTATATATGGTTCAGAGTTTACTTGTGTCAGCCTTTACAGAGTATGCAGCAGGCGTATTTTGCGCAGACGCGCGGCTCGCGACGCCCCTCGTGAAAACCCACGCCACAAGGTGCATCCCCGCATTTCGAAAGTGCATAAATATCTCTGGCTCGCCGCACTGGTGCTCCGTATCGTTTCCATTCCCCGGCAGTAACCTACTTCTCGAGTAGTTCACGCAAGTAAGCGAGTCCCTGCAGCGAAATTCCCGCAGAAGCAGGGCTCGCCACTTGGCAGAGCAAAGTGGGGGTGAGCACGCGGGTCAAGACCACATCGAAGCCACCGCCGCCGAGGTGTCTCTAATCGAGCTCGGCACCCACCGCCCCGCTGCGTGACCGAGGAAAAGTGGTCCGCCGAGGCGCCGCACCTCCCGGCGCCCCACTGGATTCCCCTCGTGATGCTTTTTCTTGAGTCCAGCCGAGCCCCTAGGCTCGGGCCTACCGAGACTCGATCGAGACTTCTGGTTGGACCAAAGACGACGGTCCTCGCCGAACCCTCCAGACCGAGCTCCTCAGACAATAGTGCAAGTGGACAACCGTACGGAGGGGCGGCCCCTTTGGGCCCCAGTACATTCGGCCGCTACAGAGCATATATGTTCTTACCATCGTATATGATGTGCACTCATGGAACAAAACAGCAATGTGATGCAGTGAAAAGGACGCCAAAGAAGCAATTAGAATCTGTTTTTGAGGTTTGGGAACATTTGTTCTTCCATGTTTGTTGTAGTTGAGTACCGATGATGATCATTTTTCATGTCAAGTAGAATTAGGGAGCTAGTATAATCAGTTTGTCATGTCGAGATTTTGGAGTTGGATTTCTTAATTTTGTCTCACCAATGCTTTTTATTGTTGTCAGGCCCTTAATACCCTTGGCAATACTAAAAGGTGAGTAAGTAAAAGGGTTATTGGTGTCATAGACAGGATACGGGCGAGTGGGGGCACTCTTGTAGACTTGGTCGACTGAGAGGATGTAGGTTAACTTCATACACAAATACTTTTTTTTTTTCTTTTGCATTTTCAGGCTTGCTTTTACACTGCCTTTAATGATACAAACTAATGGGTAGAACTCACCCTTGAAAACCAACTTACGAGTGTAGGGTGCTCAAGAGCTTATATACATAAGCCCAAGCCCATACTTGGTTGATGTGGGACATTAGGATTTTGGGGAATTACTTAATTTCACTTGTTATGTGGTCCGTAGCAGTGGATATTGGTTTAATAGCGAATCTTTTTCAATTATTGCTTCGTAGATTCCTTTACCAAAGGAACCAGGTACAGATGAATAGATGATGAAACCGAAATCAAAAAATGGAAGTGGAAAGGTATAGCTGTGAAAAAAGTGAGCGGCATTCACAGCGATGTAATATAGAACTAAAACTTGCTGTGAGTAGCTTCCAATTTGAATTCCTGTAGCACTAATCGGATGTCTTAGGTGTTTTGATAGAAGAAATTTTGGTACTTCTTAATTGTGTAGGTTGCGCAGAAGATGAAGGACGAGGATGGCTTCTTCTATCCACACAACCTTGATTTCCGCGGCCGTGCTTACCCCATGCACCCACATTTGAATCATCTTGTCTCTGACATGCCTGTCCACCAGGTACTATAGAGTGATCAACAAATCTTGATCTGGAAAATGGGGAACTTATATGATGGAATTGTAGGTCAAATCATATATGATGGAGTTGTATGTCAGCTACATGTTGGAGAAAATATACAGAAGTTCCTTGATTGGATAAATTCTATCTTACTTGCATTGAGAATGGTCACAGAAGACGAGAAACATTATATGTATGAAAGTGTATGCATATGTGTTACGTTACTCGGGTTGGGTGTCGGGCTTGGGTTTGTCTAAGGGTTGGACTCAACACCTCATCTATACTTTCATTAGATGGAATGTAAATCTCCACTTGTCACTTATTCCGTAATGTTGCTCCTTTTGAAATCGTAAGACATTAAGCATAAGTAGGCAGTGATTTTCCACACCTTTTTTTGATAAAAGCACCTTTTTTTTGGTTTTTTGTCTTTCAAGGGAATGCCCATCTGTGTGAAACTTGTCAACTGTTCATTCATTCGTGATTCACAACAACATGCTTCTCATAGAAAATGAAAAAAAGGAAACGAATTCACAGTGGTACGCACTCCAATTCTAAAGTAAGCGAAATCACATAAAACTTTAAACTGATATACTCACAGAATATTCTATCCAATTGCGCCATTCAAATTTTCACTCTCATGAAGTGGTACACGGAATTTGTAATTAATGAGCGAGGGAAAAGAGAGACTTTCTGAAATTTAAAGATGACATCTAGCATTTTTCTTGCGCAGGCAAATGGACAAATATCTCACATTCACTAATCCTAACTTAATAAAGCAAAAATACAACTAATAGAAAAACATCTACTCCTTAAAGAGTATCTAGGTTTCTATGCATATCGATTAGACATGCTTTCTACCATAGAATTATTGAACGAATGACAATATAAAGCGGATTTTCTTCCCGAATGCCAGCATAAATATATGCAACATGAAGAGCCAATGAATGGAATCAACCTTTCAATCATATTCAGTAAAACCAGTAAAAAAAAATTCAAAAACTTATTAATTTACCCAAAATCCCTATGCAAAGTTAAGGAAACTAAATGAATAGGATTGACTGAAACCTAGGTAAATGGAAGCCTAGGCGTCAATCTTGACAGAGGTTACGCCTCTGCTTTGGTGCTCAAAAGTAGACATCTAGGAGAAATGCAACTTCCATTTCCATTCTCTTAACTTCAAAATCACTCCCACTCCATGGAGCATCCATTTCCAACAAAGGACGTACAAAACCTTTACAGATTTAAATTACAGAATCACCCCTCAACAGGAGGGCTATTTTCAAAACTCCTAGTCGAAACTCGAAAGCAGCACATCCTCAAAGTTGGCCTATACGCCTTGTAAATATGTAATCCTTTTACATATACATATGGAAATGGAACTATAAGAACGTAAAGGTTGGTCTTGAAACTAAATCGGGATAAAGAGAGAGCTCCTTCCCCCACTTCCATAATTGGCAGCACTGCACAACTTTTAGATAAAGTATCAACCCCTTGTATGCTCTTTTCTGCTTTATTCATAGAGGTCAAATTAACTAAGGTCCCAGCAGAAAAGTTAATTTAGACAATATACATACTACATGTAATCGGTAGTGGTAGCCAAAACATAACCAAACAACCTCAGCAACATACAAGTACCGATCAAAAGAAGTTATTCTAAATGAGGAATATAACACTATGAATTTTGTGATGATGGGATTGTCACTGCCATTCAAGAATACTGTATTTAGTAAAGATAGCAATTAGAGGGCACTACCTGTTACTCTTTGATCATAAGCAATTTGGTCCACATCATCAGAGCCATAGACTCTCTAGTAAGTGCATACGATGGGTCGGGATACAAAAGAAGCTGAGGAAGAAGTAATTTGAAAACATTCACCAAATCTAGGAGCAAATCTGCCCTTGATAACCAATCTCTGCTGTCCATCAAGATATAAACTTGTTCCCATCTTAGAGAACAAGAAAATCACGACTTGCTTTGGCTGCCTATGCATCCTGAAATGGAGAGAACAAACTGATTTAGAGTGAGGAGGCTCAATATATAGTATACTATATACATCTGCAAAGTGAGACCTCCCACACAAGCGCAACAATTATGCAAGAGAGATCATCACCAAAGAAGAAACCGACAACAAGAATATCAGGAATGAATTTTTGGAAGACAAAGAAGGGAGCTCAACAAAATACAAAATTGCACAAAATGACTTGAACAACCAAATTCCTAAAAAGTTTCAAAGAAAAAAAGGAGTCTGCACAGCATAACATAAACTGCAATTTAGACTTTATCCGCAAAGGGAAATGCTAACGGGTGCCATAGTGCACCCGTTAAGAGTACAAAAAAGTACCATTTAAAAGTACACTTGGTGAACGCAGGATATAGCATTGTTTCAATCCATCAGTGAGACCCAGTGGAATTCCTAAGCTCTGGGCAAGATCACTCATTCTTTCCTTCATGCCCTGAGAATATCAGATTGCCGGAACTAGCAGTTCAGCACACACAGAGAGAGATTTATACAGTTATACTAGAAGGGGTGCAATTCTCACCAGAACACTCCTCATGTGCATCTTTGATTCTTTGTATGCCTCGGTTATCAGAAGTGAGTGTTTCTGCATGGAGAACAGAAACTATGAAATGATAGCAACTTGCTCAATCAAATCAAACTCAGCATATGAAAATACTATGAAAGGCAACCTTGAGACAAAATGATTTTAGCAACGGAAAAAAAAGGGCAATATTTTAATTTCATCCAGTTTTCTGTTCGAAAATTGATGAGGGGGGAAAAAACGATTCCAAACAGGAGCAGTCAAAAGATTTGATATGGCACTCGGCCCCATGTACTTCCACTGGAGAAAGGGTCGGCTCAAGCAGAATAAGAATATACTCACTTCTGGTCCTAACTCCATTGCAGCCTCAGTGATTTCAGTATGTATGGTTAGCTGGTTCCCTGATACTGTGGCCTAAAAGAACGGTAGAAAATACCATGAAAACCTTTAGCAATTACATCAGAAATAATCTTGGAACATATAGCCATATAGGTTCTGTTTCTCTTCAGAGTTTAAATCTTTCTTTTGACATCCCCATGACAGGAAGTTAGTAAGCTCCGGACCAAAAGTAAAAAAAAGAAGAAGACAATAAGTAAGGTTTTCCCTGGAAACGTGGAATGACAAGGCCAATGGCAAAATCAGTGTTCCACAATTACAACATGGCATAATAATTCACATTTAAAGTCAATAAAACTGCATCTCTGAAGCATTTGTAGTGACCTCAACATGGTGGCAAGCCTCTCTTCTTTTAACAGCTTCACTTCCTTTTCCTTTTTTTATTTTTAAAATGGTTACATGTAAAGCCATATTGCCAATTCAAATTACAAGATAAAGTGATGAACAACCACTTCGCATCGCTATTCAAGC
The DNA here is from genome assembly GCA_022606695.1 of Vaccinium macrocarpon. Taxonomy (NCBI): domain Eukaryota; kingdom Viridiplantae; phylum Streptophyta; class Magnoliopsida; order Ericales; family Ericaceae; genus Vaccinium; species Vaccinium macrocarpon. Next base: position 1,374,313 of record CM040171.1, on the reverse strand, counting down.
TGTAAATTTTCTTGTGATACACAGTTCACCACTTTTGTTTTGGTGGGGTCTCTACATAAAGCCCAGGTTCAAGTTAGGGTAACATAACCCACCCTAAAGTTGTGAAGTAACTTAGTTTTGGACTAGACTAGTAATCTTGAAACAACCAATAATTTCTGAAAAAAATTCTTCAAACCATTTTGACGGAAATGCCAAATACAAAATCCATTTCCTACAGAATTCTTCAAATTTTTGATCGTTTTCAATTCACAGCAGCAACCAATATCTTCTAGCAGACCTTCCCCGTACAATAACTAGTTCAACTATAAACTTAACCATAAGATAACCCTGATCCAACATATTGATATCAGATGTAAATTCAGTAATAAACCTGCGAATGTATTCTCAGAAACATTAATTGGTGATACAGCTGCAAATGTTGTACCAGTTTGAGTAAACAAAACTTAATGGTTCCATTTTCATTATTGTAAGATACGGCTTCGTGTACTAGGACTCCTATGCAAAAAAGAAATGAGGTGGGATAACTGGATAAGTATTGTTTTCCGAAAGAGACGAACCTTAGGATAATTCAGGTTTTTAACAAGTATACCAAAATCACAGCATATACCCAATTCATCATTACCGATAGCAAACGTGAATAAAACAGATACTAATACAAAGGGAAAAAGACCATTATTTGGACCGAGGAATAGATAAAAGAAGCAACCATAGCTGGCAGCTTAGCATAAATTGTGCACATCAAGATTATTCAGTAGAAGATTGGATTCATACCAAAATCATGAACTGGGGAGACTATAAACATTGAGAATTCGAGACCACCTTTGGAGATTGAACAATCGCTACTGACGATGGGTTTCTTTTATTTGTGTTTCTTTGTGAACTGAAACACAAGCCCGGAAGCCCCCCATTTCTCGACCAAGTGAGCTTCGGATGAGCGGCAGTCGACGTTGTTTCGATTGACTGGAGCTTCTAATTTTCTGACCGTTGTCGGATCGATTCTTACCGGACGGGAGAGGTACAGGGTAAAGGGGAGAAGTAGAGAGTTTCACCGTCGACAGACCTCGTTTGGGAAAGGCGGGATTATGTTGAAGCCGGTTAGTATTATGGTTTTGATTCAGTAGAGCCAGACCTATTTTAAGAAACATAAATTCATGTAGATCAAGTACTAATCGATATCTAATTAATATAAATTTTTAACATGATTTGTACTTTTTTACGGTCTACAATATGAATGTATCAGATCATTAAAATATCAATGACATAGATAGAAAACTTACTTAAAGTTCTCTGAGAGTTATTGATATGAAGAGGATATGTTTCAATGTATCCAAATCGATTTTAAGAAATAGAAATTCATATAGATTAAGTAGTATTATGTACTTAATTTTACGAGAATTTTTACATCATATGTGTTATAATAATTTCTACAAGAAGAATGTCTTGGATCGTTAAATAATGGTCGATAGAGTTAGAAATCGTCCCCGTAAAGGTTTGTTTCAAACGTCGTCGTTTTGAGGGCATGACATAGGTTGAACCTATGTCATGACGTGGAAATTATTTTTACAGGAAAACCCTCCTTAATTCCATTTCCTTTCCCACGTCATTCTCGCGCCAAAAGCGTCAAGAGCGAGAGTTATCGGGAAATTGAGAGAGAGGAAGGGGAGTAGATGAGGCGGCGTCAAGCGGCTGACGGCGGAGGGTCGGTGTACTTAGGAGAGGATGAGACTGGGAAGGCCTGGTATCAACGGCTGGTGGTGGTTTGACTCCATTCTCTACATAACAAGTCTGCTTCTCCTATCTATTACGGATTTCTCTTGTTTGTCGTCTCGCCGATTTCCTCAAACCGTGAGTTGTTAAATCTCCCATTCAATTGTGACAATTTCTAATTTGTTCTTCACCATTTTACCTAAGTAGAAAGATGTGTACATCTCTCGTGTGTCTTTATGTATATGGGGATGGAAGACATTGCTGGAGGGGGATGGATGGTTTTGAAGTTTAAAATGTACGTGAGTGAAAGCTTGACTGAAATTTGAGTGAAATCTTCATTTTTTTTTTATGTCCAATGGGGCAAATGCAACTGTAAGCCTGAGTTCGAGAAAGAGCTTCACTAGTGGTATAATTGAAAATGAAGAGATACAAAATAGGCCTCTAAAATTTGATTAACGATTTCATTCCTTGGGGTATGAAAGGTAGAGTTTTCTTTCTCTCCCGTGCATGAGATATTCACTCACCCTCTTGATTAGTAACCGGGCGGAGGTTTGTACAATCCCCACGAGTACGGTGAGGGAATCAGATCTTGGTAATTAGCTTTGCTCTTGGTAGTGAGTTCTGTTTTGTGTCTGATGTCTCATAGAGCTTGTCTTCAGCCTCAGAATGAATGTTCACATAGTTTCTGATATGTGAGGCTAAAACCATAATGGTTGAGTGGGTTTTGGATATGTATGGAAGATTAAGAATATGACTAATAGGATAGTACTCCCTCCGTTCCAAAATAAGTGTCCCTTTTGGGATTGCGTGCATTTTCAACGGCTTATATATTTTAATTTATAATAGTTTTTATGATTTTGAAAATTTTGTATAATAGAATTAATTATGATCTATCAAACAAGATCCATAATGCATATTTTTTGAGGTTCACGTTAAAAGATATAAGCCATTGAAAATGCACGCAATCCCAAAAGGGACGCTTATTTTGGAACGGAGGGAGTAATATTTATCTTTGTGATTGCCGTTTTCCCTCTTTCTTCTTCTTCATCTTTTATCGTTGGCTGCCGTTGGTATTGTCTCATACAGCTACTAAGTGTTCAATGAAGTCTTACAGGCTAGCAGAGCTTACTCAGGCTCAAGTTAATAGCCTCAAGGCTCGTCCTCATATTGATTTCTCATTCATTTTCAATCTGTTAAGGAGTTCAGAATATGGTTCTTTGTTTTCAGTTTTGATCTTTCTGAAATCTGAATTGATCTATTAAGTATTTGCTGGACTTTGGTGTTGGTTCTATATCAGTTAACCCCATTGCTAATGATGTCCGGTGTAGAGCGGTGTTGCTGTGAAAGAGTTGTTGCCTCTTATTCTATCATAGAGACTTCTCTTTTTGGTCTTCATGTGTCTTTCAGAAATGGCTTGTTTGTTCGAAAACTCGTGCTCTTCTGGTACTGGTAATTGGTAAATCCTATTTACCTCTTCTCTGTTGGCAAGCAAGGAGGTGATTTCTGTATGATCACCCTCTATTGGCAGATCTTTCCTCTTCTTCTCCTTATTTTCCGGTAAAGTGTCGTCCTTAAATTACTGTTGGAACGGCGATAGAGTGTCCTTGGCATACTCAATTTTCTAAAACTCGCTAAGTACTTCCAAGGTGGCCGGGCACCTTCTAGCTTCCAGGGCCGAGTCCTCGGCGCCTAGTTGGGCAACTAGTTGGTATATTTGGGCGAGTAGTTGGGCTAGTCGGTGAGTACTCGGCCTTCCAAACCTTCTTTTAGAACACTGGGGTACTGTTGTAACGGCGAGGTATAAAAGGGTTGCTGCTTCGAGAAGAGGTCTACTCTCTCTCTCTCTCTCTCTCTCTCTCTCTCTCTCTCTCCGAGGTTTTCTATACATGACCTCTCTCTTGGTGTTGCATTCCTCTCAATCGGCATAGGTTCCACGCATAAAACCTCTTCCTCTGCCATCATCTCTAGGGCTTCTCCATCGACCATAACACCACCTCTTGATCAGTATCAATGGTTCGGAGTAAGTTCGACCACCGTCAGGCTTGTGTTGTAGTTTTCATTTTTCTTAATTTCTGATGTACCCACACTCTCTGAAATCAATATAATAGGTAAATAGTCTTGCTATTACGATTTCTACGAGATCTATGTTTTTCCCTCCCTCCCATCTCCTTGATTTTATAGTTTTTCTTTGTTTTGGTAGACCTAGAGATCAAAATGTTGAACTGTAGATTTCTACTATGGATGCCTAGCTTGGTCAGTATTCGTGTGACTGTATTGCAGATTTTGCCCACAATAAACTCAAAGGCTGATAAAATAGTTTTAAGGTTTCACGTGTAATGGTGGGTGTGGCGCAGAACATGAAATCTGGTTAATCTCTTCTTCTTCATAAGTGCATGATGTTGAACTTAATATGCTTTCACTCTTAGGAGTTGACTCAACATGAATATTAAAAACCTTTTCCTATTCTCCTGTTTGTTGCTTAGCAATCTGAGTCATGTGGATTCTAATATGCGTAGCTGTGATTTTGTTTTTGGCGGCTATGAATATGGTTTCATTTGTTGCCAGAAAAGGGTTTTAGGGATTGGTTTGGATAGATTGGATTTCATAAAATGATGAAGAGGAAAATAGGTGATATGCCCATACCAGAAGCAGGAGGCAGAAGACCTGGAGTAGCTGCTATTCTCTGTTTAGTAATTGCATTTCAGTTACATATGAGCTCCATGGTCTTGACCTCATCATCAGAATTTGCTGGTTGTTTTTCATCATGCCAAGTCAGACAATTACAAGCCAAAACCTGCAATTTGTTTGTGAACATTTAGTTTGCGAATAACTTACTTGACAGCATTCTCGATATTCCAGACTTGTAGTTATGGTGTTTGTAACTGTCAGAAGCTTGAAAGCTTGACTTGCTAGAACATCTCGTAACTTGTCTGTCAATTTAGATGGATGTCTACAGAGAGAAAGATTGAAGCTGCAGAGGTTTTGAATTTCGAAGTATTGAATTACTTCAACTTTTCTGGTCATCATCTAGAGAATCTGTGTTTTGTATAGTTTACTTTGGTGGTATTAACAAATCTTTCATCAGTGGAAGGAGCAGTTCTCCACTCTCTTTCCTTGCTCCTCTAGAAGCAATTCTATTTGATATTCACGGAACTTATGCAATTCGGATCCAATCCATTACCATGCCTTCTGTGAAATGCTTCAGTAGGTACGGTACATACCATGCCTATTAAATGCATGTGTGCACATGTTTTTTCCCACTCCCTCTGTCCCAAAATGGATGACCATTTTGACACTTTTCGTCATCCCAAATTGTTTGTCCATTATAAAAAGTGAAAGTATCAAAACCATTCATTTTCCAATTTTGCCCTTGCCTCCAACTATTCAAATACTATTTAAAAAGAGAATAAGAAACTGACAGCCAAGATTGTTTTCAAGTTGGATTCCTTTTTTAAGGAAATTTTGAATTGAGAATGAATGTTTAAAATTGATTCCAGAATATTCTTTCCCAAGCCTTATTTGGAATTGTTCAAACTGACACCAAATCAATAGGCGCCAAAATTTTCAGGATGTACTCCTCTGATTCTGTGTATTGATTTATGAGTAAACCCATTTTGGTTGCCAATTTTGGAGGGAAAAGTTGTTTATCAAAATGAAAGGGTATTTTAGGAAAGTTCTGATTCATACAGGGCAATGATGGTGTCTGGAAATTTTTTGAGTTTCCCGAAAATGGACATCCATTTCGGGACGGAGGGAGTATTATCTACTGTCACAGACCGTCGAGAAAGTGTCCTGACGGATTGGTTTCACTGGAGGAGCTCAGATAACAGAGGAATTTTTCAATGAAAGTATTAGTGGCAAGCATAATGAGCAACTCTGTGAAGTCCTCTTTCCTGACTGGGATTCCTCAAAAGCCCTAAAGTTTATGGACGATAAGGAAGCATTCTTCCATGGGTAACCTTGTGCTCCTCTCTCCTAGATTTATTTCAATTGAAGTGCCTTGTGGGAGTTTTTCTTCAATATCAGCATTGTTAAGATCCAAATCTGTCTAATTTGCTTTGGAAGAAGTTCAATAAACCTGTTTTTCATGAGCATACCATAAGGTTCCTTGTGTTGAAAAGTAAACCTGTGTGAGAATGCCTAGGAAATTTTGTCCCGTCTTACTTCGAGTCAGAGTATATGCAAGTTGGCACGTGGGATAACTTAATTATAAGATATTAATCGAGTTGTTGGGAGTGTGTGTCTATTGCAAGTTCTTTATGGCCCTGTTGGATGTGGGAGCATTGAAATAGATACTCTTGGTACATATCCTGAGCTAACATTGCTACTGTTATTTATCCTTCTTGTCATTGAAACGCTTGCACTCATAGTTAGGTATAGTATGAAGAGTTGAGTGCTTGGCAGCTTGAGCCACCTTGTAGAAAGGAAAAAGATTTCTTGGGTAGGACTGAACTTTGACATTCATGCAAGATGAGCAAAGTTGCAGCCCAAGTGAAGTTTGAACTGCGAGAAATTGAAATAAGCGATATCTCGAGTTGCTTTTTCCTTGCCAAGTTGTTCAGAAAGACTAAGTAATGATAACAAACTGGTAGTACACCAAGGGAGATTATATATCAATTATGATCTACATTCTTGGATATTTGGAGTCTGTGATGCTGTTTTTTAAATATGAAACATATCTGTCTTTGTAGCAAGTTTCAGGGAGCTTATTTTCCTACATAGGGGAATTGGCAATGCACTGGAACTGGGGGAAATCAAATGGGTACATCATCTGACTAGATAAAGGTTGTGGAGGGATAGAAATTTACCTTCAGTTTGATCTAAGTGGTCTAATGTTCTAAATTCTGATTACTTTGGTTGCACACTCCTAATGTCAATGCTAATGGATTAATAACGACATGCTTTCTCACATGCATCATACCCACTAAATTGCTCACCATTCTTCTTCGGATATGTAAAAAGTGTTATGCAAATAAGTTGTGAAGTTGGTTTATAGTAGATAAGAAGGGAATGCAAAACTTATTTGGTGCATGAGAATACTAGATTTTTATTTGGTTATATATTCATTGCATTTATTTGTTTTCTAGAACTGAAGTGTATCTATAGTTGAATAGAACATAGGAGAGCTTCATTTTTTATTTGTCAAGTGCAATAAATTCATCATAAAAACACTGATGGATATATTTTCGAATTCTGTTCTTAGTTCTACCACCATCTCATATGCCATAACTTCTCTTGGTGAACTGAACCCTTTCAGTAGAAGATCACCTTAGATTCTACAGATACTATTGCATGTAATATCATTTCGAGTCTTAGTGTGTGAAATAATATTCCTCTTTGGTCCTAGAAGTTATGAATAGCACTAAAACACAAGTAGGCACAATATCTCCTTCAAGCAAAAACAACATTTCAATTGAATCATGTACCGTTTGTTTCTAGAAAATAAGTACAAGAACATTAAAGAAACCAACATAACCTATTCAGGGTACTTACAAGCCCAACACAAAACTGAGTTTTAGGCTTTTAGCACATGTAAAATGTAGGAGAGGGATAATTCTTCTATTTGTTATATATGTGTCCTTGCTTACTCATAACTGCTTTGAATTTTCCAAGCTCCATTGGGTGTTAGATGTTGTTGGTGTTAGTGGGTATCCAGGTTTGGAATATCTCAGGCTCTTATAATTTATAAATAATTGATAACTGTCTATATTAACCAACACCTTGTTGCCTCAGATCTAGAAGAAAGAAAAATGGATCCCCGTACTTCTGTCTCCTTTAGACGCATTTTTTGGGGTAAAAATGTGGACTCTTTGCGTGCTTAAGGTTGTGTTTTGATATTTCTCAGAATGGATGGATTTGCCGAGGAAAAGAAAAGTGAAGGGAAGGGAAGACAAACAAATTTAACTTTAAGAATCTGTTCACTTATCCCTCATAAATACAAAATGCAGACAAAGCCTAAGGGAACTCCAGATAAAGAAAAAAAAAAGTAGCTTTCAATCACATGTAGCACTTACAACTACTTGCAAATAATTCAAATAAGTTTTGAACTTGGTTTATAGATGAGAAGGGTATACAATGCTTATTTGGTGCACGAGAGTACAAGTAGATTTGCATTTGGTGATCTTTTTAAAGATAAAGCACATTTTCATTTCATTCCATTAACACATGCTTCCATTTGGAGAGTCAATTTCTAAAGATCCAATCTGTTAAGATTGCAGTAAATTTGGTTATATATATTGTGTGCCCTGAGCTCCTACAGATTCAGTTCATACTGTGGGAGGGAAAGCCTCAAATCAGTTCGATTTTGCATGGCAGTCTGCAATGCATGCATTGCAACTTCAGTTTTTGACACAGTAACTTTCTAGATGTTGAGTGTGTGTCTCTAGTTCGACAGAGCATGTGCAAGCATGCGATAGCGAGAGAAAGAGAGTTTCTTTTCCCAGTATCTTAACGTGGTTGTACCATTGTGTTGTGCTTTATTACTCTTACAATGCAGCTTGTAGTTAATGCTTTTACTGAGAACAGGCTAAAGCTTTCGCTAGTGGATATGTTTTGCCATTCTGTTTTTGTGCAGGCATTGCAACTGATGGAGTACATGTTTGTGCTTGTTTCTTCTACAATGGTGCTTCAGGTTACAGTATTTGGTGGAGATAATATAGTACAAAATACACAAACAAATTATGCTCCAATGTTCTCACTTATGAATACACCAGTCTTGGACTTGGAACAAGAGGCTCATCCATCTTCATTTTCAACCCGGCTATACCTGAGGCAAAAAGAGATGCGAGAGAAGGTAATGCAACCATGTATAAAGCAAGAACTATAACGAGTACTTGCAAATTGATCATTGTTTTTTCCAAAGCTTCATGCTCATTGCCAATATGCCAATATGATTGCTCATTTTAATTTCTCTCTTCTTCTTTTTTCCCTTCCAAACTTAATGCCTGAGCAATTATATGCACTAAAAATATGCATTTGTCTATTCTTTGAATGAGTTTTGGTTACAAGAACATAAGGTAATAAGATGATTCATTTTGAGGTTTAAGTTGGTTAAATATAAGTTAATGTGATAATTTCTTTTTTCCCATTGTCATGCCTTTCTTTGACAGCCGACTCGTGAAGGTGGTGCTACTCGTGCTCCCATAAGCATTGATTTAGCGAGGGATAGTAATTTAAGCAGTAATTCAATTATTTTACAGATCAACAGCAAGAACCAACAGGTTTCTCGAAGTAAAGCCTCTTGCTAGACTGTAATCTATATGTTTGCAATAATCGTTCTGGTTCCATAGATATATGTGTTTGCAAGTGCATAAATGCATCTACGGATGATGAATTGTCTCTTATTGGAACTTTGTGATGTTGTTTTTGATGACTCTGATTCTCATTGTTCTTCTCTTTCTGGCAACCATAAGTGCTCTTCGGCATTCTTTACAGGGTAGAATAAGCAAAAGTTCTGGAAAGATACGTGATGAAATATACTATTTGAAACTCTGCACAAGTACAGGTTCGCATTGATCTGTATCTTATTATTTGTTTATGCAAGTGAACAATTGTGTAGCACATTGATGGTTCTTCCATGCTCTTCTACAGCCACTCTTGATGGTTACTATGAAATGGAAGAATCTATTTTCCAGTGTACTGGTTTGACGGTAGAAAAAAAAGTCTGGAACGAATAGGAAAGGATTAATATACAGCATATGAAAGAAGTTTTTCAGGTTTTACTTTGTGTGTTGAAATTTTGTGGCACCCTCTGCTGTAAGTTTCAAGTCTATAGACAGGAATTTTGTCGTGTTTATAACCTTCGGTTGGATTTTGGAAACCCTTGTCGATTTTTGAAGAAAAATATTGTTCCCTTGAGTTTACTACTGAAGAGTTTGCTATCAGGAGATCTGTATTTCACTAATGGTAGGAAGAATGAGAATTGCCAATAACATTTTTGAAGAATCGGATTGGATTATGTGGGGTATGACTAGGCTCCTTATTTACTCCTTGATTTATCGATTGTTTTGTTTGTTCTTGTTCTGCAGTTCCACCATTGAAATTAGTTGATTTGCCGAGAGTGGATAAAGGATTTGACGACTCATTGGTGAGTGTCTACTTATCTGGTTCTCGAGTTCAAATTGGTATTTTTTGTTACAAGGGTTAACTATATTCTCTCTTTTGCTTATTCTTTAGTTTGTAGTATTTGCCAATAACTATATTCTCTCCTTGTTTCTATAGCTTCAGCACAGTTGGGAAATGTTGGGTCCGAAAACTCTGTAGAGACAGCTTTGCAGGCTGGGAGTGAAAGTCCAAATCTATATTAACTGGAGCCACTCACAGCAAGCTTGGCAGATTAGCTTTGATATAGGCCCTTGCTAACCAAATTCGCAGCCGTATGAAGTTCAAGCTTCCGAATCTCTTCTCAAGGTACTTATTCCAGCTACTGCTTGCTATGCGTTGTCAATAATGGCCATTAGTTTGTTTGAAATTTACTGTGGGTCTATTTTTGTTGGGTTTTCCTTGTAGTAAGTTGGTGGGGTGTATTTGTTTCTCTGATTGCCTCTCTTGGTATTGCTGTGTTTATGTTCCCTTTGAATTGAAAAAAAAACCTTCACTTCCTTTGGATGTGAAAGGGAGAGCATGTAAGGTGAAAGGAAAACCATTGTGAATGCTAATAACTAGACTTCGCACGTGGCCTAAACTAGTTTATTATTATGTTCATTACACTCGAACCTAAAATGGAAGGAAAGTTGAGTTTGAGAAAGAAACAAATGAGCTAATCAAATGGGAGAGAGAGAGAGAGAGAGAGAGAGAGAGAGAGAGAGAGAGAGAGAGAGAGAGAGAGAGAGAGAGAGAGAGAGAGAGAGAGAGAGAGAGAGAGAGAGAACTGTAAATCACCTGGGCATGGCTCAAGAGATCGGAATCCAAATTTCTCTTACATTCAAAATCTTGTGAATTTCTTTGAAAGAGTTTTAAGGTTTGAATTTTAAACAATAAATTACTGATATTCCAATTCAAGTATCCTGATGTTGCTTTCTCATGAATTGAGAAAACTGTATCCTCAAGCGATTAATTGTGGCAGGGTTTCAAACACTCGTGGGAAAAAAAAGAGAAATGAACAATATATATTGGTTCTTGTGGGTAAGTAAAGAAAGAAATGAATAATTGTGTTCAATTGGTGATATATCCTTTCAACAAAAAAAAATGGTGATATGCTCTAATTGGATTTTATTGTGTGTGTGTGCGCGTGTAATTAGCTAATTATAGAAACGTGTCTATTGGGAGTGCGATATTTATAGATGACCGCCTTTTTTTGTTTCTTCTACTAAGCCACAAATGGCCGGGAATCAGTCAATTTTGCCGTGAGAATCTTCTGCAGTTGTTTATCAAGAGAGAACCCAAAAGTTCAATTGTGATATTTTGCCTTCTGATCAAACCTTGCGGCTTTTAACACAAAAGTGTGAGTACAAAGGGAAGATATGTAAATGATATATTATAGTGAAGTTTCGGCTGTCTAGGCCTTGGGGAATGACAGAGCTAGAGCAACAAGTAAAAAAAGGGACCAAAACTTGAGGCTGAAACTTATTTCATCAAGTATAGAGATGAGGTCAATGAGTTGATTGCAATAGCTTGGGATGAGGATTTACAGGATTGTATAAGCAGTTCTAGATTGATGGGCTCTAATTCTTCCATTGTGGCGTTTTCTCAAGCAGCCGATTTCTTATGCCTTGATCAACTTTAATCTTGTTTTTTTCCTCTTCTTTTTTTACTTGTAACATCATTCAGTTACACAGTCAATATATTTAGACATCTGCAATAAAATTACAATGGAGAAGTGCATTTAAAGATTACCCAAGGGTGTGGTATTTGAGTTGCTGAAGCTTCAAATAGAATGTTTCACGAGGAATTGGGGTGCTTTGCACTATGCTCCCCCCCAAGTCCGTTTTCACGATATGTTATCCTAGTCTCGATTTTGGATTTTTTAGTTTAGTTGAGTTTTATTTGTGATAAAGAATGGTAAGGGAGAAAGAGAGAGGAAACGACAGTGTAATATACATTGTCATGTACTATAGATTTCTCCACACATGGTTTGTGAAGCTCGCATTAATCCCTTGGTACAAGATCCAAAAATTATGTGAGTATGGACTATTTTGTCATTGTTCAAGGGGGAAAGCTCACAAGGACAACCCCTATTCATAGATAAATATAACTCAAAACCATTAACTGTAAGTCTAACAAATCTCCGAGGAAAGCCAACACAAGGGCTCATTTATTTGTTTGATCGGTTAAGAGCTCAGATTGAACTATACATCCACAGCAATTACAGATCCACTGTTTTGTTTTCTTAAATAATTTATTGGGAAATGTTTTATCTAGTTAGGTTGAAATCGAGGGTGTTACATTAAGAGTGGAGTAGTGGGAAAAAAATCAGTCCCACTTAGGATGTGGGTGGTTCCAGCAACTAGAGCTACTTTGGCTTAAAAGCCAAAAATTGGATTATTGGATTATTTGTTGTCTTTATTCAAATTTTTTTAGCATTTGTTAGTTTTGCTTCAAGATTTTGTGGTTTCTGGATTCCTTTCGACGAGACGAATCTAACAAGTATAAAATTATGGTAAAACTCAAATTTTTTTGAATAAAATCAAAATTAAACCAATAAACTGGTTTATTTTTGGTTTTATTCAAAAAAACTATTACTTTTGACCACAATTTTATACTCTTTGGATTTGTCTTGACGAAAGGAATTCAGAAATCACAAAATCTTGATGAAAAACTAAAAAATGCAATTTTTTTTAATAAAGACAAAACGAATAATCTAATAATTCAGTTTTTGGCTTTTAAGCCAAAGTAGCTCAATTAACTTGCCTTGCACCTTTGACGGGTGTGTTAGGTGACTTACTTGGAATTTTGATCTCATTTTGATTTTGGTGACACGTGTCTCCTTTTTATTTTACCAAGCTTGATATACTCCATCCGTCCCAATTTGTTTGCTTACAATGGGAATACGTGCAATTTCAAACCCCTACAAAATATATTTCTCTATATTATTTTTTAATTTGTTTCATACCAAATTTAAGTGCTCATTGAGTACTTTAATTTGGTGTAAAAAAAATTTAAAAATATTATACAAAAATACATTTTTAACATCTACAAAAATACACGTTTCCCAAAGCGAGCAAACAAATTGGGACAGAGGGAGTAGTATGTTGTAGGATGGAGATCGGTGAAGCTTCTAACAAGCCCCACATGCTCAATTCCGATATATGGGCAAAACCAACATGGTTAATGGGGTACGACAAAAGATTTCTAACATTTTATGTATAATACACAATGGTACCCAAAACTTATAATTTTTCAAGTTTGTCCTTCATTAGTTTACTAATAATAAAATAGGAGTTACTCAAATTTTGAATTTAAATTATTTTTCAGAAAGCAGAAAGTCTTGCTGCCAATGTAGTTTGAGAACTTTTTTAAAATTTTAGAGCGCACTTTAAATCTTAAATTTTTTAATTATTCTTCTTGTGTTGTGGTGTTCATTGTTTTGATTGTTGAAAGCATCTCAAGGGCATAAATAAAATTTTACCAATTTTCCTTTGTTGAAAATTTTAAAGTGGCCATATATTTTGAGATAACCAAAAAAGAAAAGTGTGAGAAATATTTTGGGATGGAAGGAGTATTATATTGAGGTCCACAATCTTGGATTCACTATGTTCAAAGGGGAAAAAAATCTTAGGATTCATTATTCCTAGAAAAAGAAGTTCATTATGGATACCGGAGATAAATAGCATCAAAATATTACTTCTTAAAATCAATTTTTTCTTTTGAACTGTACCTACATTCTGAGATGAACTCACGGCTCTGTTGGCCATTAAAAGACAGCTGGCTCTTTCAATCATGATTCCAACCGTTCATTTCTGCAATTAATAATTTGATTCGCAGTTGCTTTCTTATCAATCAAATTGAGTTCTTACCAATAAAAATTCATTTATGATTTGAACTATTGATTGCCAAGATAAACGATCCCTAAGGGACAATAGAGCCCTTGGGTTACCCTGAGATGTTGCTCAATCGGCAGTTGAAGATGATTGCACTAGAATTTAAGCTGTGGATGATAAGCAAAGAAATACAGTACTTTTTTTTTGTGCAATGGATAACACACTCTGCCAAAAATTTAAGAATAATAGTTGAGCTTTTATTATCATCAAGAATAATAGGTGGTTTTTATTTTATTTTAATTTTTGAACGGCAAAATAATAGGTGGTTGATAGTCAATATTTTGTAGTCTGGAATCTGGATGATTCCAATCAGCCAATGAGATTTAGGATGCTGCATTGCACATGATATGAAAAGTAAAAATTGTCTATTACTGCTTATGAATATGCAGCAGTACTCAGTGTTCAGTGTACTCAGTACTACTAGTAGGTGCACACCAATCTGGTAATTCGCCCAGTCCACCTAATCTAGCCCATTTTTTTTAGGGTTTAGGATAAATATTTAGGCCCATACGGCTGAACTATGATGAGATTTTAAGCGCATTAAATGGGCTGGGTTTAGAAATTCCTTCGAGGTTCGGCCCGGCCAAGCCCGACCCGATTTAAATAATACTATACATAGAAATTAATAGATGTTGGAGAGTCCATCTTTTTTAGTACTACTTCATTTGCACTTTAATTTACATGTCTGTTTTTAATATTTTTATAAGAACTTAAAGTATATTATTACAGTTATAAATAGTAATTGTGATAATTATGATTAATTAATTTATATTTGTGATCATTATTATTTAGCATAAATCCGGTCTGACCTGACCCTGCCTGGTGCATGTGCACCCCTTGCACGGTAGTGCCTAATTGACACAAAAAGAAAGTAGAAGGACCACTTTCACAACTTGCCCCTGAAACCATTAGACAGTCAACCCCTTGGTGATCGCCGTGGTGAAACTGGGGAACGTGTTAAAAGTTGTTGGGAGTATGACTCAGCCATACTGATACCGAGAGAGGAAAGCATAAGGGTATATGTGTCAATTGGGCAGGTGGGTTTTGGACAATAATGAGGAAAAAGAATCACATTACCTGCCATCACAATCCAGAAATAAGAAAGAATCCTCCACACACAGTCATCAATCCTTCTCCCCTGGCCTTTTCAGCACCTTCTCTCTCTCTCTCTCTCTTATCATCCCTTTCTCTCTCTACCCTTCTGTACATCTAACCTCTATTCTATAGCAAACATAAATAAGGAAAGAAGGGAGAAGAGAAATTCCCAATCAAAAACAAAGAAGAGTCCACACCACCCACAACTCTCTCTCTCTCTCTCTCTCTCTCTAATGGCCCAGCTGGACCAAAATTTATGTCAAAGAAAAGAAGGAAACATAGAGAGACAAGAGGTGCCTTCAAATGTCCTCCAACCATACCCACCTCAATACATACACCAAAAAAATCATGTTGCCACAAATACCCCTCTGCAATCCCCCATCTTCATCACTTCACTGTCTCAAAAGAACTGCATGTTTTCCCCTGATTTACATGGGCTTTTTGGGCCTTTTCTCGGTCAGAGTTTCACAGAGAACAGGAAAGCGTGACTCTTTCTCGTCTCCTTTCCCCATCCTTTATTATTTCTTGCACACCTATTTACCTTCCTCCCCTATCTCTATCTCATCTCATCTCTCTCTCTCTCTCTCTCTCTCTCTCTCTCTCTCTCTATATATATATATATATATATATATATATATTACTTCATCTCTTTGTTTCTCTCTTGTTCAAGTTTATTACTTCTTGGGTACTGGGTTCTTTGAGTTTCTTGTGATCTGATGTCTAAGAAGATGAAAGGGTTTTCAATCGATCCATCAACATATGGTGCATTTGAGGATCCTAAGGTCAGATTCAAGCACCGGGCGCTTATGCAGGACTACAGAGAGTTGCAGAAGGTAATTTTTCTTGTGGGTTTTCTTGTCTGCTGAAGATCTAGGGATTTCTTTGATTTTCTCTTATGGGCTTGCGTTTATGCTTGTTTTTCTCTTTCATTCTTTTGAAAATACTTAAATTTTGATGGGTAGATTCTAATTCTTCTATTATTCCTTCTCATGAATCTTGTAGAAAAAACCCCAAATTTAGTGTTCAAATTTGTTCATATGCCGAACTATTTTGTTTTTATTTTGTTAGGTCATCAGGAGAAGGCTTTCTTGTTCCCCCCCCTCCTCTTAGATTTAGAGTTTCCTTGAAGGTAATTATCAGTTTTTGTATGAGGAGAAGGTTTGGGTACTCTTTTAATCTTTTTGATGGAAAATCTTCTCCATGAGTATTTCAATTTTGGGCTGTGAATATTCCTTCATCCGAGTCTTGTAGGATGAAAACCCAAGATTCATAAAGAAATGCTAATTAGATCCAATTATTTTGTTCTCTTTGGTATCTAACGAGATCCTGACTTTTCTTCCACTGATCTATCTGTCCTTTCATGGTTCAATGAAGTAATTTTGTTCATTTCTCCTCCTTTTTTATTTTTTATTTTTTACGGTGGTATCAATATTCAATATGGTTTGGTTTCAATCACTTGTAGTTAGCAATAGGTGGAGTGATAAACATTAGTGTTTGTGCAGGAAACTGTGGCCATGAGAAACAAGTTGGAGAGCACAAAACTGAGGAAATTAACTCTTTTGGCTGAAGTCCGGTATGTGTCTTCACCTTGATGTATGTCCGGACATAATATGCCCCTAAAATCCCGATTCAAGGGTAGCTCATGTCTTTGAATTCTGTATCGACACTTTGTCTCGTGTTTAGTCTCAATGCTTGTTCTGTTTGATCGAATTGTGTCTGGAATTTGTAATTTGTCATTTGTTTGAATTCTCTAGTTGTTGTTATTGGTGCGTGCTTTACTTTACCTAGCAAAATTTCGAGCGGAATTGTATTTTAGGATCTTTTATTGAATTGCGAATTGTTTGGTTTTTATGTCAACTTGGCTACACTAAAATCAATAGGACAGCAAAATAACCAAAATTGCATGTCGAGATGAAATAATAAAGTTGGTCATTTGCTTCTTCATATTTCCTTGGTTTATTATTTGGAGGATTTTTCGGTGATATGCTTGCTTAGGAATATTTTATGACTTATGCTGCAATTTTTGTGTTCTGAATCCCAGGTTCCTACGACGACGATACAAGTACCTTGTGCAAAACAAGGCCGTAGAGCACGCTGAGGGACGACAGATGGTTAAACCACCAAATTTTGTAACTCGAGAAAAGAATATTGGGAAGCAGAAAACTTCTGATAGGAAGAAAGGCAACCTGCAAAACATTTTGAAGCAGAATGGTGTGTACTACACAGTTTCTGATGCTGACCAGAAGGAGAGGATTTTTAAACAAATGAATCTGGCGAGTCAGACTCCAAATCCGGTTCTTGATCTACTCCCGAAGGATAGGATACATGGTGGAAAAGAAGCTACTCTTAGAAATGCAGCTCCGGCTTTTAATTTAAATAAGAAGGAAAGATCTTATAGTAGAAAAGAGGCAGCCTTCCAGAACCCAACGCCGATTCTTGATTTGAACCTGAAGGAAAGGTTATATACCGAAAAGGAAACTGCTCCATTAAACCAATTCCCAACATTTGATTTTAACCAAATGGGAAGAAACATTGGGAGCGAGAATGCAGTGCGAAGCCGCGTTCCAGTTTTCGACTTAAACCAGATCTCAGTAAAGAATTAACAAAAATTGTGAACTAAACCTCTTTAATTACTATTTTTACATTGTCACTCATTGGTTTACATTTGACTCCATGTTTTAGGGAGAAGAGGAGGAATTACGGGATAATTATGAGCCATTAAATATTGAGGAGTCAGAGAATTTTTTTGTCAGAGGTGGAACTGATGACCAGCACAACGATTTGAAATTGTCTGCGTGTCGGAACATTGGAAATGGACCGGAACGGGCAGGGAAGCGGAAGATTTCATGGCAGGACCCGGTTGCTTTGGAGGTTTAAGTACTTTTCTTTGGGACTTCATGATCTTGCTTTAGTAGTGGCTTGAAAAAATAGTAGCATGCCGCCTAAACATTTTTCAACTTCTTGTGAAAGGAAAACAATAGCTTTTATATGTGGTATATAGACTAAGTACAAACGTTGCCAACATACAAATTTGGTTTCACTGTCCCATGTATGGTTTTCATGGTACTTGAATCCTTCTAGGAGTATTCGTTAGGTGGTGGATACAAGGAAATTTGGGATCTTTGAATATGTTGAATTGGAATTCGGATTACTTCAGTAGCTGGAAATGGTAGATATATATTGCCAAGAATCCATTTTGTGTTCACCATCCATGCTCTCTGTTTCATGTATCCATGTGATATTATTTAGCCGGTGCATGAAAGGAAATTTGGAATCTTGGAATTAGTAGGTGGAATTGGACTTGGAATTATTCCTTCAACGGAAATGGTAGACATTTTCTTCTTCTTTTTCTTGCAATAGGTTACCCTTGGGGTCCTTGCATGCTCACGCAATGTGACTGTCCAGAATGGATTAGCGACGACTCTCTTAAGGTAGCTAAATGCCTTGTCATCCAATTAGTGATGCACGTGAATGGATTAACGAGATTTTTGTGGACATCCCATGCTGTTTGTTTCATGTGCTGTTGGTATTTTCTTTGTGGCATTCGTTCTTGACCTATGGTGGTTGTAGGACGGCTAGGGTTTGGGGCAGTTTGTAGTTGTTGGTCGGTGTAGCTGTCTCGTTTTTTCTGGTGATCTGGTACCCCACAATTTTGTTCGATTGTGCTCTTTAAAATTGTGGCAGCATTTGTTGTCGTGGTGTTAATTGCCTTGAGGCCTTTTCAGAGAGTCTACTCGCACAGATGAGTGCACAGATTGCTAATCGACACCTTCGGAGACGCACTTCCGAATCCCACACACTTCTGAATCTCACTCAAACTATGCAAATTGTTCATTAAAAATATTTTTCCCAGTGAAAAATCAGCTCAATTCAATGATTGACAGTTCTTGATCCAATCTTTTAACTTTTCATTCATAATTTAGGACTGTTGTTTTGGAGAAAGTTAGAAGATAGTATCAGGAACTTACTCAGTTCGATTCAGAATTCAAGATTACTATTCTGAATTGAGAGAGAAGATTGTATTAGAAACTTACAATCATCGGATTAAGTTGATTTTTTACAAAGCTACTTAAAACATAGTATATTTTAAATTTAATAACGGTTTGAATATTTTTTTTGGAACATGAAAGTGGGCCCCACAAGACTTCTGTGCATTCCTCAGTTGTGCGAGTAGCAAAGTTGGGGCCTGTTGATGTTGATCATTTTCCCCTTGGGCTTTGCAATGAACTAGGAAAGTTTTTGGAGTTCAAAGTTTGTTCGGGCCAACTTGCATGGAAGTGGGGAGCCTGTGGGCGCTACAAGGTTGTAATCTCTCAACAATCTCTCAACCCGACTGTTCATCTCCTCAATCAATGGTTTAAATTTGTGAATGTAATCTTACCGCTAAGAATATACTCGTACTGCTAAAAGTTAACAAACATATCTAAACCGTTTCACCTACCTCATCTAATTTTCTCCTTGATTTCGTTAAAGGCAAACTATCCACACGGAAATTAAGGAATTTACGAGAGACTATTACGACTTGATCTCAAGAGGTTGCCAACCTTCGAACATAAAATATTTGGGTTTACATCTCATCATCACTATTAGCACCTCAGCTATCCCTATGGGTTTGAAGAGCTGCCCATGGAAAAGGGGAAAGAAACAGAGTAGCGAAATACAGAAAAATAATTTTATTTGGCTTCCCTTGATATTTTTTGCGGCTCTCAAAGTAGGAACCAAAGATAGAGAGGAATACATTTCAAACGTACGAAAAAAAGAAAAAGAAAAAGAAAAAGGAGGGGAATAGAAATTGAGTATATTAATTTTCTCTTCTTTTAGAAGATGCTAGTAGTCTAGTATGTAAAATTACAACAATGGCTGATATGTCCGTAAAAGTAGAATTCTAGACCTCACACACACATCCTTCTTATTCCTTCTCAACCAGCCAGACTGCAGGTCAGGCGACTCTCTCTCAAACTTATCCCTTCCTGCCGAGAAGAATTTGGGTGTTAGCCGAGGACCACGTGGTTTTAACCAACATGCATCTCAACTGTCCAAAAATGTGTTGAACGGTACATATTTTAAAGAGAGTAAGAGGAGAGAGAGGGGAAGGGTTTGGGAGAAATCTGGGCCATCCAACACATTTTTGATTGGCCGGGATGCATGCTGAATACCGCCATGTGATATCCAGCTGGCACCCACAATTTTCTCCCACCCACCCCTCCCATCTGTGCATCTACAAAGGTCTGTAATTCCGAACTTAAATGGGCCAATCCAGTTTCTGGGTTGTGGAAAATCACCAGTTTTTAGTTGTCCCTCAGTACAAAGCACCTTACTAAATCAGAATAAAGCCTCAATCCAAACAAGCATGCAAAATACTACAATGGGTAAGTTGCACAAACAGTCAAAATACTGAACTTCCAAATCTATATTTTGGGATGGAAAGCAACAGCACATGTTTTTTCTTTTTTCTTTTTTCTTTCTGCAAATCACATTTTTGCTCTCCTTTCCATCTCGATCGTTTATCTCTGTCGAACTGTCCGTGCCACTACCCTCTGGTTTTCCACGGACTCTCCATCAAGCTTAAATGGGATGACCTCTCTTCGGGTAAAACCCAATTGCATAGTGTTTGCCACCTGAAGCCGCCTTCTTGTGTTTCTTTCCCTGAAAGTGGTCATTTAAACTTTGTTCACTAGTGGTTCTAACTTGACAGATTGCACAACTCCACTCTTTACGTTTCTTCTTCAGATCTACTGAATGGAGCTCACTAGCACCCGTCGTCATCAGAGTTAGAGCTTTACGCTTCCCACCAGAGAGATTTTCCCCCGGCTCACCCTGCAACATAACATCCAGACAATGACTATTACCATGAATGTGTAACTGTAGTAATCACCGAATGAATCTTTAAACCGTTGACAGACTTTTCACAAAAACCAAGTAATCAGTTTCTCTAGTTCGGGTTAAAGTACATCATTCCATAAGCAATGCTTGGCAGTTTTATGTTTCTAGGGTTTTCGGATAACTGAAAATTCAAACAATTCTCGCTGAAAAGGTCCTGTAGCACCTGAAAGAGTAAATGAATACTACTGGATGAATTATCGTGTGATCTAGTTGGAATTATTTCTTTGATAATTGAGGGCATTGTCTATGCCGATTAAGCCAAAAATATAGAAGGGAGTGTACAACTCTATGCAGAATAATTATTAAAAAAGTCAAACTAGTGCTCTGCTTCTAACTTCTCTTCTAGGCTACCAATTACCACTTTGACTATGCAAAAACTTCCCAACAATGTAATACGAATGAAACAGTCTATGAACCATCGGGCATCAGGCTACCACTTTATATAATATGGACTCATACTATTGGAACCATCCAACGCCACTTTTAAAACCCATGTATCTAAATCTTGCAACTAAACTTATCTTCACAAAGGAACAATCAAACAATAGAAAATAGAAAGGTTCCACCTCATTACCAATTATAACACACCCATTTCAATGACAGGCAAGCCCCGTGCTTAGACACATATCACCTCAACCCCAAGGAGTTCTAACTCAAGTAAAGGGAAAAGACAAGTTGAACAATTTGATCTCCCCTAACCTACAATTAACCAGACCAAATCTCAATTCTTTGGATAAACTGGTTTCTCTTACTATTAGCAACCGTATGAAATAATTTGAATTAGCGTGCCGTATCTTTGGATAATCGACAAGTAAAACTACTTTATGCTTATGTAATATGTAGAACTCTTAGCAAAAAAGCTTTCCTAGAGTTTCCAGATAACCATCAGACAATCAAAAGACACTCAACACTGAACAAGTATCCACACCCAATGTACATATGAAAGGTAGCTTGCTAAAGTGAAATATGCAAATGAAAAATCAGATTCCAAGGATCAGCAAAGCAATTTCATTGAGATTATTTTGCCCACAGATGACAAACATGACAAATCAAAAGATCCATCATGAACCATTATAGAATTAGATGGCCCTGAAAAATAAGCACCCAGATAATGACTTTGATGCCCCTTCATGTCTGACCTCCAACTTTCAGGACCACACGCGCAAGGCCCACCCTATACGGCTATACATGTTCAAGTCCTTGCACAACATACTCCTTAATTGTTACTATGATTTTGATATTCAAAAGAATAGACCATTTTTCACATAGACGTGCCAAAAAGAGACCACCAACTGATCAGGCTTGCATTAGTGTGATTTGGACTCAAACAAACAAAGGAAACCCAGAAATACACTCATAATATGAAGCGGCCAATTCAAATACAAACACTGTTGCCCAACAGCCCAAGATAGGAGTAATAAAATTCAAATACTACGATTACTTCTCTTAATATACGGAAGCAATTCAAGGGTAAAGGACAGAATAAGGAAGCAAAAAACACAGTTGAGGACCTGACTATGCACAGTACACGTCAAATCCTTGTATTCATAACAGTTCCTTAATGGAAATAACACCATCTGTGAAAAATTTCTACGCTAGGGGCAAACAATACACAGAACGCTAGGGGCAAACAATAAACAGAAATCCACCAAAGGGTCTCGCTACCACGGAAAGTAAGAGCTTTAGGACCACAAATGTAGGAACTCAAAGAGAGGGAAAAAACAAAAAGATTGAGATTTGTTATAAAAACACTAGCCTTGCTCAGTTAGTAATGAGAATATTTAAATCTTTTTAATTCCACGTATTTTCATTATGCACAAAAGGGGAGGAGCCGTGTGAGATGAGAATCTCGCATATGGTTCTGGAACCGAGATTCATTGACTCGAATGACGAAGTAACAAATGTTAGCTCAATCCAAAGGAAATTATGGGGAAGCTTTATAGAATCACTAATTATGGGGAACATTATTTTTGAGCACTCAAATGGATTTCACTAGCTTAATCATTATTTTATTCATTGGCGATATCCTTAAAAAACTGGTAAGATACAGAATATCCCCAATTATTAACATAACAATCATACATACATTCAGACACATAAAATTGAGTGTTTGTTTCAATAATACTGAACAAGAAAATAAGTTTCGCTTTCTTACCTGCTCAAGAGAAGGTTCCATCTCGGAAATCCTAGGTTCTGCACAGCGATGCAACGGCACCGTCTCGAATTCCTCGATCCAGTAGCGATTACGGTAGCCCAGCTCCTCCTCAAGCGACATTGCCAGTCTCTCCTCGGTCAATCTACTTTCAGACCGATTCATAACCGAGACACTTGGTCCAAACTCCGACGCCGATAAGAAAGAGAAACCCTCGGGTCTGCGCACGGCCAGCATTTCTCTCTCCAACGTCATCATCTCTCTCTCCAGCTGAAAGCGCCTGCGCATAATCTCGGCCGCGATCATCTCATTCCTGATCTTCTCTTTCTCGATCTCCCGCTGAATCGCTTCTCGTCCATTGCTAGGGTTTCGGAACAACTCGGCCGTGCGACCGAAATCCGGAACCGAGCAGGCCGCTGAAAGTAGGATAATAGCCAGAAACATAAGCGTTAGAAATGCAAACGAATAGATATATGAGTTTGTATGTGTGAGAATGTGTGTAGGGACATAGTATGTATCTGTTAAGGTGATTGGTTCGATGAGAGAATGGGAAGGGGATTATACCGTACGGACCACGGAATGGTTGATCGGAGAAGTTAGAGACGGCGGAAGGAGGAGGAGGAGGAGGAGGAGGAGGAGGCTTGTCGATAGATTCAAACAAGAATTCCATGCCGATAAAATTCCAAATTTGTAAAGGTCCTCCGTGGGAGGAAGACAATGGTCAACTACAGTATTCCACTATAGACTCGCGTGGAATAGACCGATATTTTTTGGGAAAGATATTTTTAGAACTAACCAAAATGAAGAGAAAATAAAATGGGAGAAAAATTAGAGGAAAATTGGATGGAAATCTTAATTATGCACACAATGTTAGAATTTGTTATTTTCTTTTCACTTTCTCTTTTGGAAAAATAGTTTTAACTATTACTTTAATTTCTCCTTCTTTTTTCACAAGTTCCAAACAAACCCTTAAGTAGACCAAATCACAAGTCTCAACTCGTTAAAATTTCACTAGAGATTGGTTTTGTTACATGAATGAATGAATGAAGCTTCGACATCATTTTGAAGCTTGTTAAGCTTTTTTATTGTTCTGTTCATTTGACTTATGATGTTTAAACAAATTCATAGATCGGGTTTTATGATTGGTTCGGTTAAACATTTGGGATCGGTTTGTGATTGGTTCGATTAACGTTTGAGATCGGATCATCTTCTTAAACAAGCCAAGTTTAAACATAATTTTCAAGTTCGTTAAGTTTTTAAACTAAGCTTAAGCTCATTTATCACGTCTACATATAGGCAAAAGAGTTGTAGAGTTATTATTCAGTGTTCTTGGAGCATCATTAGGGTTCTTTCTCAATAAATTTTAATTTGAAAATCACACGCACACATTTTATGGAACCTCCACAATATACAATGGAATATGATCCAAGAGCACCATGTGATTCCAATTGGGGGACCTTTTCGTCCCTTGGGGTCACAGGGGGTGTTGATCTCCTCTGGCTATCTGTTTCGGGCATCAATGGTTCAGATCTCACCTCACCTAAATGTATCCACACCGTTCATTATTTGATGCGATCCAAGCCATTGATATGCAAAACGGACTACTTGGTTGGGGTCGACAGCTCGGATCCATGTGATTGTAAAAGCACTTAGAGGTTGTTTGGCCTCCTTTTTTTTTGGATTTTTCCAATTCTACCTATCACATTTTGGGGTATTTGGGGGTTGTCCCCCAAAACACATTCTAGAATGAGTTCTTTGTTTTTCACTTAGAGAATAGAAGTTAAAATGAGGTGTTGAACTACTTTTCGCATTCTCCACTCACATTCTACATTTGCAAAATGCATACTGCATATTTCTTCTAAACACTCTTTCCAATTCAAAATACATTCCGACTGTAATTCAAAAAGTCAAAAAATGAAAAGGTTAAAAAGAAAAGTGGAAGATTAGGCTCCGAACACCCCTTAATTAGTACTATTTTAGAAAGGTGAGATGACAATGTTCATTTTCATTTTGCTGGCTGCCTGCCTCTTTTGGAGATGTTTGGATAAATTAAGGTGAGATGACAATGTTCTAATAGTATTAGTGTTTTTTTTTTTTGGGCGTCCTACTTTAGTCTGGTGACATTTTTATTTGGTAACGCATCGTGTCTCGTGTCTCTTTGCATTCACCTTAAACTAATTCATTAATTTCCTTTCATGTTCGCTTCACATACTTATGCGTGTGGTGAAATAGTCCCAAGAATTGCTAGTAAATAGAATCGAATTCGACAAATTAGGAAAATGCATATAATACAGATCACCGGGATACTCTTCTTATCCAAACTCAAGAAAAGATCAACTGGACATGTGCTCACATGAGCCTTTTACCCGTTCAAATGTGAGCGCACATATTTAGCTAAACATGCATCAGAGAGATCCATTTGATTAATTTTCTCAACCATCAAGGTTCCTGCAGTATTGAACTTTTCTCTATCAACCCTTTAAATCTCACTTTCTTTTCCCATCGTACAACCTGCTGCTGTTGTTCAAAGATGGCAAACAATTGTGAGATCTTCTTGGAAATCTTAATTGCAATCTTGCTTCCTCCACTTGGAGTCTTCTTTAGACATGGTTGCTGCAGCGTACGTCTCTCTCTCTCTCTCTCTCTCTCTCTCTCATTCATTTAATCACATGTCTTTTTTTCTAATCTCACATGATTTCCATTGTTTTTGTGTTGTTGCAGTGTGAGTTCCTCATCTGCTTGCTTCTGACTCTCTTAGGTTACGTTCCTGGAATAATCTACGCCATCTACGCCATTGTGGTTCGGGATGCTCATCCCGACGACGAATGGAGTCCTATCAACGCGTAGCTGGCTATTTTTTCCAACTCATTGTCTCCTTCAATGGTTCCAGTAGTCGCTCATGAGCACTTCAACGCGTTCCTGGAATAATCTATGCCTGGTTCAATAATTCAATATTCTTGATTTTTTTTTTTATGCAGCAAATTCATGTTGTAGAGTGTCGAACTCTCTTTTGTGCTTTTGTGCCTCATTCAATAAAAATATTTAGTGCCAATCATTCACTCGAAGAGTCAAGCCCATAAAAGATTGCTTGAATTCCACTAGATACCCATTACAGATTCAAAATTGCTGTGACGTAGGTCAGACTCAAAAATAAATCTTGCATCTTTTGCTCTTGCACTTTTTTTCTCCAGATATATTTTTCAAATTAAGAAATATGACGGTCTGTGTTGGTATCCGAATAATAGATGTGTTGATTTTAAAATTTGTGACACGAGTTGTTAGTACTTGAAAAAAGAAAAGAAAAGAAAAGACATCACGATTTATGAAGCAAATAAGATGGATATTGAACACTTTGCATTCAACGATAAGCGTGGTAGTATAGATGGGTCCTTCTGAATTGCCGATTCAATGCTGCGCTGTTGTGAGCAAGGTTTGAAATCGGGATACGTATCATGTATCTTTTTTCTTCTTTTATAAACCGTATCGGCCGGCATACGTATCACATAACATAAGATACTTTAACCATTATTAACATTCAATTAGCAAGTATAAATACCTACCAACACCAACAAACTAAGTTTTTAAGTTGCAAAATTTCAAATCTCTCAACTAGAATTTACTATCAAATTAAGATTTCCCGCTACCTTAGTCATGGATAGGAAAAAAAATTCCTAATAATATTATCTCAAAACATCATAAAAGTATTTTTTCCCCCTTCTATTTAAGCCTTATATTGAGGTTGGATATCTTTCAAATGGTTTGAATGTAACTCAAATTAAATGACTTAGATATATTAATGCGTTTGAGGTTCAACTTCTTCCAATAATATTTACATTTCTTCTATTAATTAATTGTAAGATACATAATAATTCGGGATACAAATATATATCATAAGTTACGCCATCGTATTGTAGGATTACTATACAAAAAAAAGATATGGGATGAGATACATATCATTTTCCCAATGAGACAATACGAATCACAGGATACATATCCTATATCTCGTAGGATTTTAATAATGGTTGTGGGGCTCATCAAAAAAAAGTGAACCATTAAACGTCCCTATATATTTATTTAAATCATTGTCTTTTCTGTCCCATTAAACGTCGGACTGCAATTTGTAGTTCACGTTCCTCTCTCCTCTATTAACCTTGGCTATGGCAATAAGTTGCGAGATACTCCGTAAGTCCGTGGAATCATAATCTCAATCTTGCTTCCTCCCGTGAGTGTTTGATTCAGGCGTGGCTGCTGCAGCCTAAGCTCCTCCTCCTCCTCCTCCTCTCTCTCTCTCTCTCTCTCTCTCTCTCTCTCTCTCTGAATTAATGTATATCTACACGTGTGACAGTGTGTATGATTCTTATATTATCTTCTTCTTTTTTTGGTGATTTATTCGTACTCAGGCCATAATCCATCCATCTGTATTAAAAAAATCCTCTTTGTGTCTCCATATCAATCTGTTCTAAGTTATATCCATTTTTCCCTACTTGCTCTAGGTTCAAATTCGGCTTAGCTTTTACAAGGTTATTTTGTTCCTCTCAAGTTAATAAATGATTTACTAAATTTTATGATAAGTTTAGGTTTGCCCGTTGGAGTTGTTTATACAAAATGAAGCTTTTACTAAAATTCAACTCAAATTCAAATTTCAATATATAAAACCCCGTTCGGAACTTGTGGAAAGAAAGAAAATAGAAAAAAAGAAGAAAGAAATGTGCAGAATACAAGTCAGGGTCAATGGAATCATGTTCAATCGACAATTTGCCAACTACATCAAATTGTTCGGATTTTGATTACTAAACAATTCGAATTTAAAGTCTAAACGCGATGAAATTTTGAACAATCTTAGATTTTTGGGACTTTAGGTACAGAGTAAGAATAGATTGATCAGAATTTAAAATTAAAAAAAAATCTTAAAATTAGGGATTCGTAGAATGAATTGGATTTTATCAAGAAACAAACCTCTTAGAGCAAAAACAACCGCTTGTCTAAAATGGTTGTTTTTGGCAAAATGGAGAAGAAGGAGAAAAGAGAGTTGCAACTGCTTGTGTAAAATACTTTTCACCATCCATATATAAATAGTACCTAGGTAAAAATACTGTGACACTATTCACGAGCCATCCAATATTTTATTATTTCTCTCTCTCTCTCTCTCTCTCTCTTTACCGCCAGAAGCCGCTGCTCAACGACGGTGACCATCGACGAAGATGGAGACGGAGATCAGAAGAGGTAACGATCCAGTGACGATCAACGGCGATGGAAGAGGCGACAATCGACAATCGAGGGTGATGGAAGAGCAGAAGACGAATAGTTGTAGGTCTTTTATAAGTATATATATAGTGATATTTAAAAAAAGGAAAAAAAATATTTTATTAAAAGATAGATAAAATGGATAATATTATTGGAGTGTTGAGAGTGACAGAATAGCCATATGTATTGTACACCAGTTTTTTTTGGCTAAAAATTTAGACAAGCTGTTGGTTTTTTGTCTTACCTCCAATTTTTGCCTAACGAACAAAAGAGAATTTTTTTTTCAGTTGCTGGTGACTACACGATTTGATTTGGTTGGATATGAAGTTTTGGTTAGATTTCGACTTCTTAATGTAGACTTAGGCCCGATTCACCAAGTTTTCCAAACGATAAAATATGCATTTTCATAAAATCAACACTTGATTTTATCAAATGAGGAAGACATTTAATAAAATTAAATATTTTTACATTTAATGAAATCAACATTGTGCGATGCAAAAATCTTTGATTTTATTAAATGTCTTTTCTAAGTTTTTTGTTTGATTTTATCAACCCAGTTGCTAAAATCAACCATGATTTTAACAAAGAGTTTAGCAAGTGCTAAAATCAACAATGATTTTAGCAAATGAGTTCAGTAAATGCTAAAATCATGGTATTTCAAATAAAAAACTTAAGTGTTTCCGTGTATTATTTTTTGAATTTTCACACCAAATTAAAGTACGCAATGAGTACTTTAATTTGATACGAAAAAATCAAAAAACGATACACGGAACGAACCTCTTCATTTTTTTATTTCAAAATCATGATTTTAGCACCTACTCAACTCATTTGCTAAAATCTTTTGAAAAACTATGCCGCTAATTTGATAAAATCAAGTGTTGATTTTATCAAAATATAGACTTTATTGTTTGAGAAACTTGGTAGATTCCTGGGTATTTTAACTTTTCACGTTTTACGAGATATATCATTTTTCTATCATGCATCAACTAAAAAAGCACAAAAAACCAAACTTATGGAACGGTTAGTTTCCTTTTTGCTTTGTTACGTTAATATAAGATGAAAATTTGAATTTTACACGCTAGGAGTTGCTCCAACTGTCAAGGCGAGTGTATGATTTTAAGAGTAATCCGGTTGGTCAGGAGTTTGATTCCTCGCAGGGTGAGTACCTCTGCTAAGCAGGGGGTTGTGTAGTACGTCTAAATAGTTGTCTGTTATAGGATTGTTCCTCGGTTGTAAAAAAAATAAAAATTGAATTTTAGGGTAATTATACGTTTTGGTGGCTGGAATCAGATCACCTGTGCTGGATTTCCTCTGTGCCTCTGTGCCGAGTAAGTTCTAGCCGTTGGATCACTTTAAAAAAACAAAAACAAAAACACACAATCTTGTGGTCCAAACTCCTTCGGCACAGAGGCACAGGGAGTTTGCAGAGGCACAGAGAGTTTGGTCACAGGTGATCTCACACCTTGGTGGCTGGGAGGTGATGGATGAGGTGGTGCGCCAAATTTAATACGGTGTGATTAGCTTAGGTGTCTAATTGAAACAAAGGAAAGTTGATGTGCTTACGAGAAATCAAAGTGCAAGTTTAGGGATTTTTTGAAATTTTCCAAGGATGTTTGTGCTCTTGAAGGTTTTTTTTTCTCCTTTTGTGTGTGAATATTTTTTGGGATAGTTGGTATAGGGTCCACTATAGCAATTTCCTAAAGTCTAAGGTCCACCTAAATATTCTCTAAGACATAAGATCCACTAGAATAACAAAAGACCCAACTACCCCCATCATCAGCAGCTTCGGATCAAATCCTCGACCAAATCCTCGCCGTCTCTTCTTCCTACTCTTCCCTCATTGGAACCGACGATACCACGATGTCACATCTCAACTCCACCACCTGTGGTGGAAGTGGGTTCTAGTAGCAGGCGTTTGTCCCGTTGGGTTCCAGCAGCACCGTCGTATTGCCGTTCATCTCTCACCGTCGTTCATCTGTATTGCCGTTCATCCCTCGCTGTCGTTCATCTGTATTGCCATTCATCCCTCACCCTCTTCACCGCCAGTGACGCACTGAGAAACGTAAATTCCTAGGAACTCACTGCTGACAAGGAATTGGATCTGGATTTGGATTACGCTTCTTCTAGTAACTCCCGGCCGGCGATACAAATGATGAGGGATGAATGGCATTGCCGGAGGTGGTGGGTGCTCGCCGTCATGGTGGGCGCTCACCCTTCTCCATCTCTCGAATGGGAGTGGGGTGAGGGAGACGACTAGGTTTTTGGATTTTTTTTTTGCTTCAGTTAAGAATTATCCATTTTTAAATGTTGTTATCTTAAATAGAGCCCAGATAATCACGTCTTATAAGTTTAGATAACCACCTCTTTTGAGCTCAGATAATCACATCTCCATTTTGAAAAAGTGATATTTTTGTTTTATTTAATTTTCAGTTAAATTTCTAATAAAATTTTATGTCAAAAGCAGAGGGTTTGTGTTGCTACCTTATAGTGCTTGAGTGGTTGATGACTTGATCCCGAGTAATTTTTTTAAACAAAAATATGCCCAGATAACCACATCTCATGAGTATAGATAACCACATCTTATGAGTACAGACAACCACATCTTACGAGTCAAGATAACCACATCTGATCCTAAGTAGATTTTTTTTAAAAAATGACCTAGTTCAGATAACCACATCTGCGCCGGTCAATTTTTCGGCGAAGTCCAATTTTCTGGCGAATTTCACGGCATGGCAGAATTTTTCGGTGAAATTTTCTGGCGAAGTCCAATTTCCCAGTGGCTTTCTAGCAGACTTTCCGATGCCAACGACTTTTTCGGCAGACTTCCGGTCCCAGCGAATATATATTATGTATTAAATTTAAAAATAGAATGGACATAGAGAATAAAAAAAATAGTTTGATGGATTAGAGATATTATAAAAATATTAGGTCTACTAGAGGTGTTAAAAATGCTGTAATATACCCTCTAACAATTCTTTAATATTTTGAGCTCTGAAGATTGTTCGCTGTTTACACGAGCTGGATTTTGGCATGCATTAATTTTGCTTCGGGTTTTGATGTTTCCTCTCTGATTTTCCTTATTCCAATCCGATTTTTCACTTCTGTGGAGATCACAGTGATTTTTAACTTGGGGCTTTTGATTTCCCGGGCTATGAACGAATAGAACTTTCTCTGCCTTCAATCTCTGTGAATTCAGTGTGAAGAATCTTCTTCAATACGAAGCCAGGAAATCCTCAAATCGATAACTTACACCCAATTTGAACTTTACTGTTTCCCGTAGATCGAATAACAGATTCAATCTCCAAAAAGGTATGATCATCCTTCCTTTGAATCTTCAATGGTTTTTCAATTTCTTCGTTTTCCAGATTCTATGCTCCGTTTGTTTCGGGCGAAATATGTTTTCTGGGAAAGCTTTTTCCAAAGAAAATGTGTTCTGGTGTTTGGTAGAAGTGAAAACAAAAGTTAATGGAACATGTTTTCTTTAAGTCAATGGAAAATGAATCAGAAATGAACCAGGAAAATGTTTTCTGGATCCCGTTGCTCTCAAGCGGCAGTCATGTACTCTCCCTCTCTCTCTTTCTCAAATTTCAATTATGTTTGTGATTTGATTTCAATTTTGAAGGATTTGATTGGTGAACTTGAGCTTTACAGAAGTTTTCCTTTCTTTTTCTTAATCTTTTCGGGGGTATGAAATTGGTGTCCGATGTTGATTTTCTTTTTCTTTTTTTCCCTTAAATCAAGTTTTACAACTGAAAAACCTCAAATTGGGGTTTTGGGTTAATCTTTACTTGATTAATTTAAGGTTTTTCTTTCGGGGTAGAAGTTTGTTGAGTGTTTCTTGTCTGTTTGGTTGGGTATCAGAAAGAATTACTACTAGTATTTGTGAAGGTGTTTGGGTCACTTTGTTTTTTAGTAATTTCCGGGGTCTATGAACAACGGAAATATTTTCTTGAAATCATTTTCATATCACGACCAAACACGAGAAAACAAGTTGTTTTCTATGGAAAATATTTTCAAGAAAATGTTTTCCGCCCGAAACAAACGGAGTGTGTGTGTTTGTATAGCTCAATCATATTACACAATTGGTTATTCTAGGGTTTCATAGATCAGTGAATTTTGACACCTTTCTTTAGAAATGTAGTGTCTAATCTGCATTGAAGCAATTGACTGTAATTTCTATGCTAGAAGAAATTTTCTATTTCATCTTTGCAAGATCTACAAGTCTCAAGGACAAATATTTCTTTTTTGTTTTGAACTGAACAAAAGAAATTGCAATATCTCTAGAAGACTTCTTTTTACAGTTCTGTATGTAGGCTAGATAAGATTGCGGCAAATGCAGGACCAATTAACCCTGTTTTGGTCAAACGGTGAGATGTGAATGGAAGCTTTCTGTGTGTTAGATGCTTGAAATTATCAGTTTAGATTGTAGAATAAAGTTTGCACACTCTCCAGCTCTTTCTGAAATATGAACTTTCTCAGGACTTTGAAGGGGCAATGAAATTCAAGAGTACCACGCAGCACTAAAAAAATCCGAGTAATTTTTCCCATGTGAAAGAATTTCAGTTTGCTTTCAATAGTGTCAGGTCGGTATGCGTGAGAGTTTCACTGTGTCAGTGTGCGTAAGAGTTTCACTATGTCATACATTTCCTACAATGCTCATTTGTTGTTTCAAATTTAAGGTAAATATAGCCTCATAACTCTAACATGCATAAATCCTTGCTTGATGTTCCCCTGTCTTCAATGTTTTAGTCGTATTGATGGTATAACATATAGTCGCTATGTGGTATAACGTTTAGCTCCTTTTCAGGGAGCATTTTGCCCATGATCTTGAACAAGCAGCTTGACATTTCTGTACATGCCATTTAGTTATTTTCTAGACGTAACTTGGAACTCGTTCTTGAATTGAAGTAGAAATTAGTTGAAAGTTTAATCTGATTCAATACCGTCCTCTTTGTCTTTATGGAACGATACTCATACTTTTACCAATATTCTACAGCGTAGTTGTAATTGTTATGGTTGTCTTGGTGGGTATATGGAACCAGGATGTTCTGCGTCTATGCTTACTTTTACAACATAAATCCCTTGGATACCTGTTTTCTGTTACCTTTGTTTTCTTGATTCCCTCGAGTTTCAGATTCCATCTGTTCATATTTATGCTTGATCTTTCTACTTATCCAACTCTCCTTTGATGATTGATACATATTACATTTATCACAGATTAAGAGGTCCTCACCCAATGGCAAAACCAAAACAAAGACAGTTGATGGCAACACCTTCAAACAATATAAGTACTCCAACTGGCCCTGAGGCAGAACCGCCAGGAGAAGAAAGTTGGGTAATAGTTAAGAAACAGATAGTGAGAATTCTTATCCCTCCTCTACCAATTGACAGCCATTCCACCACTCCAAACTCACGACAAACTCAAGGACCATCAAAACCCATCAATAAACAATCTGAATATCCTATGGTTACACACCTCCATTCTGTCGATGGAAGGGAGAAATCTGTGTCATTGGCTCCGAACAAGGGTTTCCCAACTGCTAGAAGAAGTCCTCGTCCAATTCAAACATTTAGAAAGCTCCCAAGGATAGATCTTTGGGTGCGAACAGAAAATCAGCGTCAAGTTGAGAATGTTGGATTTCATAATCCGCTTGGCGTGTGGAGTGGCTCAAGGGTAAGTAAGCAGCGCCTAAACTTCGTTGGTCTGGATGCATTGCTAAATCAAAGGATGAGGGCATCAAATCTTGACAGGAAGCTTCAAAGAGCTGGTGGGTTGAGCCATTGGCTAGTGTCGCTGGGACTTGACCAGTTTGTAAAGATTTTTCAAGGGAAAAATGTGAACAAATTCCAATTGGTGAATCTCACGATGAAGAAACTGAAGGATATGGGTGCAGATGCTGTAGGGCCCCGTAGAAAGCTGATGCATGCCATTGACTGCCTTTGCCAACCCTATTGTTTTGAGGTTTTGTGAATGTGCACGATGTAGAGCATTGTAAAAGTAATGGTGCCCAAAAATGCTAAAGCACAAGGCCAACAATATGTTGGAATCAACTTGTCGGGTCGATCTAGGGGAGAAAACATATTGGAGAAACAAAAGAGTTTGGCAGACCGTTTTATGTATTTTGCACCCTTGATGTTGTACTAGTAATGGAGTGAATTTCTTGGTTGTTTCCATCTCTAAAGAGATGCTACCACAATTTGAGTACTTCTTGTGAATATTGTTGCATACCATTGTTTGCCCAGATTTGGGTTTTCCTTATAACCCAGGGGTTGAATATTGCTTGCCCAGAGTTCTGAATATCTGTGAACTTTTGTCAAGCTAAAGGTACATTTTTACATGGCTACCAACGTAACCAACCTAACGTTGTTGCATTAGAACAAAAAAAAAAAAGTTGCAAATCTTTCCGTAAATTTTCCAGTAAATATTAGTGCCCATAATTTCTTGTAATTATGGCCTCTTTTGGCTAATAATCCGGATTATGGGTTATTGGATTATTCGTTTTGTCTTTATTTAAATTTTTTTTGCATTTGTTAGTTTTGCATCAAGATTTTGTTGTTTCTGGATTCCTCTCGACGAGACGAATCTAACAAGTACAAAATTATGGTCAAACCAAATATTTTTTTTAATAAAGCCGAAATACTTAGATTATTGGTCAATAATCCAAGCATTTTGGCTTTATTAAAAAAAATTGAGTTTTGACCTGTACTTGTTAGATTCTTCTCGTCAAAAGGAATCCAGAAACCATAAAATCTTAACGCAAAATTAACAAATGCAAAAAAAATTTGAATGAAGACCAAACGAATAATCCAATAATCCATAATCCGGATTATTAGCCAAAACAGGCCGATGTGACTATTGAATTTCTCGCTCCAATTTTATGGCGTGTCCGTGTTGCATAAAACCAACTTTTTTTCAACAAGTTTAGAAAATTTTATAAAGCCCAACAAAAGAAACTCACGTTGGGGGAAAACCCCAACTTACATCAAGAAAAACTCAGAAAAACAAAAAATTATGCACCAAACTATACAGTTTTAAAAATCTTATCTAACACTCCCTACCGAGCACAGAGGATTCTATTCTTCATGGAAGCCTTCAGATTCCTTCCAGAGCTAAGGAAATCTCTAACCCCATTGCATATTTGTTGAGAAATCTATGCTAAGTCTGAAACTAACTTCTTAAGGTTTATTTTTTTTGTTTTTTATAATCTCTTTTCAGTTCAGTCAGAATAGATTCAAAATGAGCCACGGAATTCATCAAAAACCTGATGCCAATTGCCAACCACCAGCAAAACCACAACTATTACCAAATAGTACCAAGTAATTAATACGAAAAACTCAAGATCCATAGTTATCGTGTGACAGTAAATTAAACATTACCACATGATCTGGATCAATACAACAAAACCCTTAATATGGCTTTTTAGAGGAAGAAGAGAGCAACCACACACCTTAATAATCTAATTAATCCCTTGTGATTGACAAAACTAGAATGGTAGACCTAGTTTAGCGTTTGGGGACCGGAGCAGCCACGAGAGCAGGTCTAGTGGCTGGACCAGGTGCTAGTGCTAGAGCGCGAGGAGCAAGTACGGGCTCCTATGCTAGTGGGTGGGTCCGGGGGTGTGCTTGACTTTTTTTCCTCAGTAGCAGTCGCCGATCCAAAATCCAATACGACAATACCCCATCTTGTTTTCATCGGGGATAATAAGGGACACACGTTGAACTCAAAACCCAACCCAGGGTAAGCTCAGCGAGCATCCAGGCTTGGGCAGCTAACTTTAAGTTAGTACATTAAGAAATTGGGCCACTGCAAAAAAACAAAAAACAAAAACAAAATATCAATGGTAATTTACATCAACCTCCCCTAAAGTTCAGGACAAATACAATATTTCCTCAACCTTTCAATTAATTACGTCAGCCTCCCTTGAATAGGAATAACTTAGCTTTGTTACATTCACTCTGTTAAAAAAATTCAATTTACTCTATAACCAATTTAAACGCAAAGGTCTTAATTTCTTGGCATGGATTCCCAAGGAAAAACTAAAGGGCAAAAATGGGAGCTCCTCGGAGTTCTTCTTAATGTCAATAACTTAAAATTCATAAATCTAAAGAAAGACTAGCAGAGTTGATTTAACTGAGATAAGTTCTTCTCATTTAAGAGAGGCCAGTGTAAATTTGATAGGTTAAAGGGTTAGCAAAAATCAAAGTTGGAATGGTTGAGACATGAGAGAGGGTGGACATGATATTTATTTTTGGGCCAATTCCTGGTAATTGATAAACGTCAGCAACCCCAACAACGCCAATGAGTTAGCAAATTGGTGTTGCCTTAGGAGATAGAGTTTGCTCTCATTCAAGGTCTCAGGTTCAAATTCTCTTGCCAATAATCTCTTGAGACCATTAGGACTTATGTCTGGTCATCACTTTGGCTTCGGAATTAGTCGAGGTACATACAAACTGGCCTACACACTCGGTTAACAAAAAAAAATAAAAATTTGACATACGTAAACTGGGGTAGACTAGTGCAATTTCTAAAACGTTCATAGGAGAAACTGTATCAAAAGAAAACATCTGGGGACACGTTATCGTAGTTTACCCATCCCATTAAGTAATCATCAAATTGCGGATATATGAACCGGCACAAAGTGTGGCCTTGAAAAGAGATCGATTTGTTCCCTTCTCCATTAAGGACGTCAAAGTACCCCAATCTCTGCTCTCTCTCTCTCTCTCTAAACTTTTTCCGTCCTCTGCTCAACAATGGCAGGTAGTTGTGCGCTCTTCTGCGAAGTAGTACTCGCAATCTTACTTCCTCCCGTCGGTGTTTGCTTCAGGCATGGCTGCTGCAGCGTATGCCACCTCTCTCTCTCTCTCATGTGTGTGTGTGTGTTTGTGTGATGTTGATATTTTGTTACTGATTGCAGGTTGAATTCTTTATATGTTTGGTGTTGACTATTCTTGGTTACCTTCCTGGAATAATTTACGCCCTCTATGCTATCCTCTACGTCGATCGCGATGTCTACCGTGGCGGCGATTACTACGGTCAACTTGCCTAATGTCTCTTCTACTTAAGGATTAAGCTATAAACTGATGGGCTTGGAACTGTTGATTTTATGTATTGGTTGAACTCGATCGTGTTTGATCAAAACATCACGCTGCAATTTGATCAAAATATCGCGCTGCAATTGAACCTCTTTGCTTTTATTATTCCTTGATTTGCTTTTATTATTCCTTGATATGGGGGCTGATTTTTGAAGTTATTTGATCTGAATGATTGTGGTGGGCTCATGATCTATTAGTATTTGCTTGCTGAGAATTAGGAGGAAAAAGGTGTAACTATCTATTTTTGATTCTCAGTTATGCTAACCACAGCCCATTAGCAGTGGATAATGCTAACAAATTTTAGAGTTTCAGAGCATTTTTCGACGCACCTTTTGCACATTAACCAATGTCTACTAAGCTGTGTCTAGCATTTTTCTTTGA
This sequence comes from Vaccinium macrocarpon, assembly GCA_022606695.1. NCBI lineage: Eukaryota > Viridiplantae > Streptophyta > Magnoliopsida > Ericales > Ericaceae > Vaccinium > Vaccinium macrocarpon. The sequence goes on along the minus strand of CM040171.1, from coordinate 1,336,780 downwards.
TTTTTATGCTCTTGGTTTGATCGTTCTTAGGGATAGGTGAAAGTGAGGTCAACGAATTCGAATGTTTTGCGTCAATCGATCGGATATTACAATTTGATACGTCTTTTCTTGTGCAGTGAAAATGAGGCCTTAACATTCATGAAATTTAGGGACCTCAAAACATCACCATTCCTAGTGAATTTTCTGCAGGGTTCACCTTTGTTGGGTCGGTGATCTCTCGTAACATTTTCATACGAGCCCATGTCAATGTGATGACTACACTAGTCTATGCATTTGTTTCTAATAAATTGGAGAAGCTTAGCTTACTTGAAACTGTTTTGGTATGCTGCCTAATGAGTGGATACTCATTCACAAGTTTGGCTGGTGAATTTCTGGATATCTGGGATTTGAGTTGCATTGATAAACAGGAAGTGATTCTCATGGGATTTAGGGATGGCACTTGATAAGCTTGTATGCTTACGTGCAGTTACTGGTTGGTGCTTGTGACAATTGTGCACTCTTTGAAATCAGATTTCATTTCATAGATTTGTATACTGCAGGTTATCACTAATCATGATGCTCTATAGCTGTCTTGAGTTCTTGATGTTCTTTAGTGCCAACCATTAACAACATACGTCTGTTCATAATGGCAAGTTTTTTTCCCTTTCCCAACTAATATATTGGTTTAATGGTCATGTCTTAGAGTAGAGCCATCTTTGAAGGGAATTGTTAAGGTTTTGGTTCTCTAAAGGGGCGATATCATGTAATGATAGATGACTTACCAGAATGGGCATTTTTAGAAAGCACCAAGCAAGGAAAGCAAGCACACAGCTAAAGGCATGACAGCAATCCCTGCTCCCCCTTCTATTACTTGATAGCTGATGAGCTCATACTCAGACAAGATACCCTTTTATTTTGTCAAAAGCATGTTGGCATTCATCAGTCCATTTTGTTGTTTCATTCCTTTTTAGTAGCTTAAAAATCGTCTTGCTTCATCCTGATGATGCTGCAGTTAGCTTTGATAAGTGTTCATGTGTGGATGTGAGAGATGCATGCGTGCTTTAGGTTGCCAAAAAAACTTGGTTTCGGGCCCTTAAAACCCCTCATTCTTGGAGAAAACATATAATTTTCTTCAGGCAGATGAGCTTTTACATGGGTATGTGTGTATCTCAGTATCAGCATTTGTCAACACCGAGGGCCCTGTTTGAGTGCCTTTTGGTTCTGCTGTTTGGAGATGAAATTGTACTCAGATTTTCATACAGCCCTGGCTTGAAGACAAAGCTTATGAATTTCTTGAGCTCTTTCAATTCTTGGGTTGGGATTCAGTTCAGTTTGGTCCAGGAAATTTGTGATTTCGTTTTAGTTGCACAATAGATATTGGTTCCCTCTAAATTCTGAACCCTTGTTAAGCTGCGGACCTATTCACAACAGATCATCCAGCAATATACCAATGCAATCTGTTGCGAAATTCCTTTTGAACTTGCTTGATCTTTCTACCCATTCCTGTTTTGAAGTATGCATTTTTACCTCCAGAAAGCTTCGACTGTTTACTTGTAAAAGTATTGAATAGAACAGGATGCACTTTCCTTACGGAGTACTAGTTGTTTCCTAGTAGAATAGAATTCCATTTACTTTTAGCTGTATAAACCTGTTTGCGAGCTTTTACCTCGGGTATCGTCAACGGATCCGGGGGTGCTAGATATCAGCTCCTGGAAATCGCCCAAAACGACGTCGTTTTCAGGGACTAATTTCTAGCACCCCCGAATCCATTGCCAACAGCCAATGATAAGATTGGATTATTAGGATGTATAGATCTTAATTTCTCATGCTTCAAGCCTCTCTTCGTTGCAAGACACCATTTATCATGGTTGGAATTAACACCAATGGCTAAGATTTTTTCTTTCAAAGCTTCTTGGAATGAAATCGACTTACTTAATATGATGAGATAAATAGAGAAAAGTAATGTTATACTAGCTGTATGTATGTATGTGATTTTCGTAAAAAAATGTGTGGTCTTTTTAGTTTCATTTCATTCAAATCAATATGTTTGGTAGTAAGACATGCAAGTCTCATAATATTAATGCCTCAACATTCCAGAAGAGTATAGTTCCCAGGGCCAGGGTTGCATCCCTCCACACTCCGCAAAATGAAATATTGGTCATAAACTTTATGCCTTCATCTGCCTTTCCTTTAGATTAGAAATACAGTGGCCTTTACCTCCTCCGCTTCCAGTCCCTCCTCCCCCTACGGCTTCCTCCGCTTCTAGTCCCTCCTCCCCCTACAGCTTTACGCCTTTACCACCTCCTCCTCCTCCTCCACTGCTGCCACTCTCCCCCACCTCCTCCGCGGCCTCTTCCACCTCCTCCTCCTACTCCACCACTGCTACATCCTCCTCCTCCACTGCTGCCACCTCCTCCTCCTTCTCTGCTGCCTCCAAGTCTTCCAAAAATTCCGCCTCCGCCACGAAATCCCGTGAGAAACCTAAAGTGGTCGCTCAGCCGAAGAACATGAAAAGAATGCTGGCCAATCCCCGCGTCATTTTCTTCTAGGGTTTCATTTACAAGAGCCCCAGAGAAGGTTTCCTTTTCATTGGCTTGTGTTGCAAATGTCAAACAAGAGGCAATGAGCACGAGCAATATAACCTGTTCAAGTTTGAGTCCCATTCTCTTCTCTTGAGGGTCCTCTACGGCGCGAATGTTGCAAGATTTTGATGAGTTATTATAGGCTACGTGCCCTTTTTCATGTCTTCTTCTAGGGTTTCATTCACAAGAGCCCCTTGAGAGCAGGTTTCCTTTACATTGTCGTAGGAGGAGCTTTCATAATGGCTAAGGTTCTCTTGAGGGTCCTCTACGGCGTGAATGTTGGAAGATTCTGAGAGTTATTATAAGGCCACATGCCGTTTTCTATTGTTATTTTTAACTACAAAATCTAAACGGAGAACCTTCCTCTTTTGAACATATTGATACTAGCGAATGCCCATGCCTAGTGGTGGATCTAAGAATTCTACCTAGAGAGGTCACCTTTCAGGCATAAGTTCGGAGAAAAAAAAATTCACAATCCAATATAACAAGAAGAAAATATGTTTAAACATTCTTCATTAGGCACTTGTAAATTAGACACCTCTACCGGCAAATTAGGCACATCTATGGCGCGAATGTTGGAGGATTCTGAGTTATTATAGGCCACATGCCCTTTCCCTTTCGATTGCTTTTTTAACTACAAAATCTATAGGCCAGATGCCCTTTCCCTTTCAATTGCTATTTTTAACTACAAAATCTAAACGGAGAACCATCCTTTTTAGTTATTGGTGGTTACTTGTATGGACTTTCACCTCTCTTTCGACATATAATCTTGCATCCATCCTAAATTTGCTAGTGTCATTAGTTAGGCTTCTTGATCTGAAGCACATATGTGGATGTGGACATGGAATAATATGACACAACGAAACGGATTCGTATCCTCTCCATTTAATGGGTGGAATGAAGATCTCCATTTCATGTAATGTTTAAATGAAAACTCATTTGTTTTAAAATGGGTGTACAAGATCATTCCAGTTTTCATAGTTAAATGTAACTGATCAGTTATTTTTTGATGGACTTATTAAACTTATTCACCATTTTCTAAGTTCAACGATATATAATCAGAAATGAAATTTTATAGAAGTTTGGATGATTTCAACGATACATAATCAGCATTACCATTTGAGAAAGCAGTCTTTCCACCGTCTTTCATCCAAATCAATCACAGCAGTCTGGTGTAATAGCACACAATCATGTGGACTGCTGTGATTGATTTGGAGGAAACATTTGTTTCCAGCACCAGTGGAAATAATTCTCTTACAATTTCTAGGTTGAAATTAGAAAGGAAACTTTGTACGGAGCGGTCCAACAAGTCATGTTAGAAAATTGAATAGACAGCTTTAATTGATGTATATACAAAACATAACTCTTACATGCCTTTACATTACATAGGCTACAAAATATAAGCTACAAAATTTAGAAAACGTAAACAATGTACCTAGACTAAACAGGAAACACAATGCTCCAATAAATTTAGAAAACGTGGTAACATGATACTCTGCATCTAAAATTTCCAGGTTTGAGAGATAATCATGGGCTCATGGCAGCAAAGTAAGGCTGGAACATGGGCCTTCAGAGCACCTGCGCCTCCCCCGCTTCCGGTGGATGCTGCTCCTGTTGCCCCTCCCGCTATGGTGGTGGCTGCTGTTTCCGTTTCTCTTTTGCCTTCATTACTTCCTTCAGTTCCTTTGCCTGCTTTCGCCTTTGCCACCAACTCCGTCTTTACCTCCTCCGCTTCTGGTCCCTCTTCCACGTCCTCCTCCACCGTCTCCTTGGCGGCACCCTCCACAGCGCAAATGTTGGAAGATGTCCTTTTCATTTTACGACGAGCTTTCATTGGCTAAGGTTCTCTTGAGGGTCCTCTACCGCGCGAATGTTGGAAGATTCGAAGTTATTATAGGCCACATGCTCTTTAGATTGCTATTTTTAACTACAAAATCTAGACGGAGAGCCATACTTTCGAGTTATTGGTGGTACTTTTATGGAATTTTCACCTCTCTTTCGATATAAAATCTTGTGTCCGTCCTAAATTTGCTATTGTCGTTAGTTAGATTTCTTGATTTGAAGCACATATGCGGACACAGGATAATACAACACAACAAGAGTTTTTTTTTCAAAACATCCCTTCAACTATCACCAATTTCTTTACTTCGTCCCTGACCTTTCAAAATCCTTTATGTAGTATTTGAACTACTTTACTTTAAGTGCATGTGGTCCTTTTTTTAACGGCGTTAGTTTTATGGATGGAAAATGCTCTGTGTGTGCGTCACAGTGGATTATTATCACAAACCCAAGGGTAAAAACATCGTCTCCTTTGCTCACACCAATTGACACCGATGCAGACAATCAATCTGTCTCCCTCTCTCTCTCTCTCTCTCTCTCTCTATGTTCAATACATACAAACCAGAGCACCTCGACTTAGAAAAAAAAACAAAGCAATAAAAACAAGAGATTATCTTATTTACTACGGATTCTCAAAGTCAATAGGGAGGTTTCTTGCCAGAAAATCCCCGCCGCCCATCTTGAGATCCAACGCTTCAGAAGCGTCTCTTTTTTTTTTTTTACACCAGAAGATGCATTTGGGAGGGAGAGTGTCAGACGGCTCCCAAGGCCGTTGGATCTAGGAATGGGCGGTGACGGGGATTTGCTTTAAGACAAACCCCTATTTATGGAGGATCTGTAAATAAGATAATCTCTAAAAACAAATCCCCTTAAAAACGATTCAGTTTCTCCCTTGGTATCTAATTTCTACTTTGAAATCAAACCCAAAAAAATGAACGACTACAAAAACATAACTCCTTAACAAAACCAACACAAGACGCAATTCAAATTGACGACCCAATCCGAAACTTGTTAGGGTTACCTCTTTCGATCCGCAAATTAAAGTAACAAATCAAATGCCCGCCCTATGTATAACCTCTTAAAAGAAATTCAAAATCTACATCCAATACACTAGAGATTGAAGATTTGGTTACCTTAATAATTATCTCCTCTTTTCCAAAATCTAGGTTTGCACGATGGAACTTGGAGCTCTAAGAATTGAGATTGTACGGTTGCATTGCCTTGCGGAAAACACAGTCTTTGTCTATTTGCAGTTATCTAGTGTGGTGTTTATTCACTTAAAATATTAACCCACAAGAGCATGTCCGGCTATCCTATGATTGTGATGAGAGAGAGAGAGAGAGGGGTCTGTTTTATTGCTCTGTTTTTTTCTAAACCCAGGTGCTCTGGTTTGTATGGATTGGGCAGAGAGAGCGAGAGAACGTGTGTGTATTGGTGTCAATTGGTGTGAGTAAAGGAGATGACGTTTTTACCCTTGGTTTTGGGACAATAATCTCCTATGACGCGCATACAAAAGCATTTTCCATCCATAAAACTAATGGGTGTTAAAAAAAGGACCACATGAACTTCAAGTAAAGTAGTTCATGGACTACATAAAGAATTTTAAAAGTTTAGGTATGAAGTAGAGAAATAGATAATAGTTTAAGGGATGTTTTGAAAAAAAAAACTCGACAGAATGAAACGGATTCACATCCTCTCCACTTTATGGGTGGAATAAAGATCTCCATTTCATGTAATTATTAAATGACAACCCATCGTTTTAAAATGGGCGTGCAAGATCATTCCAGATTTCCAGTTTTCATAGTTAAATGAAACAGATCAGATATTTTTTGATCGACTAATTAAACTTATTCATCATTTTCTAAGTTTAACGATATCATATATTGTTAGGATTCCTTAAATTGTTAACTTACCAAGAAAATTTGAAAATTTATTCTCCAATTATTCGAATATATTATGGAAACAAACTTAGATTTTGGTTATTTAATGAAAAAGAATTACTGTCGATCTTACTTTCTAAAATAACCATTGTAAAACATGGTTTGTTTCATTGGAAACTTGGGTACTACGTACTACATATCTAATTGGTTTTTAATCACCCAGTGCGATATATATATATATATATATATATATATATATATATAGAGTCATGTTCTAGTCCGGGAGTCCCAGATCCGGGACTCCACCTTCCCGATATTTTTTTGACGATCCGAGCCGTCCAATGTGTTCAAAAGGTGTTTTCCAAGGTCCACGCGAGAAATCTTCAAAAAAAAATACCGGGAAGGGCTTGATCCAAGCAGTTTTCGCAAAAACTTTATATTTACAGTTTTTGCGAAAAACAACTTGGATCAAGCCCTTCCCGGTATTTTTTTTGAAGATTTCCCGCGTGGACCTTGGAAAACACCTTTTGAACACATTGGACGGCTCGGATTTCCCAAAAACAATGTTTAAAAGCATCAAAACACCGAAAAATGCTCCAGTCCGGGAAATCCAGGATCCCGGACTGGATCACCGGTGTGTATATATATATATATATATATATATATATATATATCTACTGAATCCATCCTAGATGTATACATCTTAATGTCTCATGCCGTTGGCCTCTCCCTTCATTGCAAAAACACCATTTATCACGGTTTGAATTGACACCATTTTTTAAAGATTTTTTTCTTTCAACGCTTCTTGGAATGACATCGACTAAACTTTAACATGACAATGTAAATAGAGAAAAGTAATGTTATACTCCACTAGCAGGGTTTATGTTTGTTTGTTTCTGTTTTTGGTATTCCGGACCTTTTGAATCCATTGTAATCGTTTATTTGGTAATGGAATATTTTTCTCGGTTCAAAATTTTTTTTGGTCTTTTAGTTTTATTTCAATCAAATCAACATATAAGTTTGGCAGTAAGACATGCAAGTCTCAGAATATTAATGCCGCAACATTCCAGAAGAGTATTTATTTGTATTTCCTGGTTGGTAAATCATTTTCCGTCAATTATAAAAAGATAAAAACGTTTTCTGTCCAATCTTTAATCAGTTGTCCACATTAGAATTCCAAGTAATAACTTAAATGTCAAGGGAAAAATGAATTAAAAGACTGACCCAACTAGTGGTCAAAGGTGTGCAAGTTGGCCGAGGCATTTGGTTATAAAAAAACTAATGCCCAGCTTTCCGGAAAATGAAATATTGGTCATAAAATTGATGCGCATTCATCTGCCTTTCCTTTAAATCAGAAATGAAACTTAATAATAGAAGTATGGAATTTTGATGATTTCAACAATATATAATCAGCGTTACCAAATCAGAAATGAAACTTTGTATGGAGCAGTCAATGGGGTACCTGTTAGAAAGTTGAATAAACAGCTTTTATTGATATATATAAAATACAAGACTTCGTGACTAAGAAATTAAACCAAAATAGGAAAATATGTATAACAAGGAAAACCGGAAAATGTAAATAATGTAAACCAAACCAAACTAAGCTCTTTACGCCTCAATCAATCGTGGGGTCGGCCATAATTTAATCTTTTTTCTCCATTGAAGCTCACAAATGCTACTTCATCGCTAAAACCCAAAGATCTTTAGATCTTTCAAGGCATTCACCAAGATCTAAATTCAATTTGGGTCTTCCCCTCCCTTGTGCGTTTCTACCCAAAACTATTATATCCACTCTCTTAACTACTGGATCCGCTGGCCTACAATAGACATGTCCAAACCACCTTAACCTATTTTCCCTTAACTTCTCCTCTATAGGTGCTACACCCACCATCTCACGAATTGTTTCATTTCTAATCCTATCACGTCTAGTCTTACCACACATCCACCTCAACATTCACATTTCTGCTACACTTACCTTATTCACTTGTTGCTTCTTAATAGATCAACATTACGTCCCGTAGAAAGATCGCCGGGTCTTATGGCTAGTTCTATAAAATTTTCCCTTTCAATTTTGTGGCACCTCTTGTCACACAAAGACACCAAAGTGCGCTTCTCCACTTAAGCCACCCCACTTGGATCCTATCGCCACATCATCCTGCAATCTCCATCTTGGCTAATAATAGAGCCTAAATACCTAAAATAGTCCCTCTTTGGTATCTCCTGATCTTGGATCATCACTCTTTCCTCATACTCACTTCTGGTATCACTAAACTTGCAGACCATATACTCAGTTTTACTCTTACTTATTCGAAAGCCCTTGGACTCTAATGCTTCCCGCCAAATTTCTAATTTAGTATTAACACCACTAGCCGTTTCATCTATAAGGACAATATCATCTGCAAACAACATACACCATGGGATATCCTCTTGAATATGCCTAGTCAATTCATCCATAACTAATGTGAAAAGGTACGGGCTCAAGGCTGATCCTTGGTGCAATCCTACTGTGATGGAAAATTCACTCGTTTCTCCTGCTGGTGATCTAATGACAGTGACTGCACCTTCATACATGTCTCTGACTACGTCAATATAGCCTTTGGTCACTCCCTTCCTCTCCAGAACCCACCAGATAATGTCTCTAGGCACCCTATCATAAGCCTTTTCCAGGTCTATAAAAATCATATGAAGATCCTTCTTCGTTAATCTGTGTCTGTCTACCAATCTCCTTAGTAGGTAAATAGCCTCCATAGTTGATCTCCCAGGCATGAATTCAAACTGTTTCTCTGACACCGTAGTCACCATCCTCAATTGATGCTCAATAACTCTTTCCCACAACTTCATCGTATGACTCATTAACTTAATACCTCTATAGTTGTTGCAACTTTGAATATCATCTTTATTCTTGTAGATAGGTACTAAGGTGCTCTTCCTCCATTCGTCAGGCATCCTCCTAGATAAACTAATCTTGTTGAACAATTTTGTCAACCAAGTCACTCCCAAGTCACCTAGGCTTCTCCATACTTCAATGGGGATGCCATCAGGTCCTAAGGCCTTACCTGGGGAAAATGTAAATAATGTGCCAAGATTAAACAGAAAACACTATAATAAATGTAGCAAAATAAGATGAATTGAAGTCAGTGAGATTAGAGTCGTCACGGGTAAGAATAAGACGGTGGTGGCTGCTGCTTTCGGTAAATTTGAATCTGGTTGGTCTCCATTACTTCCTTTACTTCCTTCCCCTCCGCTGCTTTTGCTTTGGCCACCAACTCCGCCTTTACCTCCTCCGCTTCCAGTCCCTCATCCTCCTGCTGCTTTACCACCACCTCCTCACCTCCTCCTCCTCCACCACCGCTGCTACGTCCTCCTCCTCCTCCATTGTTGCCACCTCCTCCTCCTGCTCCGCGGACTCCTCCACCTCCACCTCCCCCGCTGCCTCCTCCTAGTCTTCCAACAATTCTGCCTCCGCTAAATCCCGTGAGAAACCTAAAGTTGTCTCTCGGCTGAAAAGAATGCTGGCCAATATCCGCTTCTTCTTCTTCTAGGGTTTCATTTACAAGAGCCCCTTGAGAGAAGGTTTCCTTTTCATTGGCTAAGGTTGCAAATGTCAAACAAGAGGCAATGATTATGAGCAGTATAACTTTGTCAAGTTTGAGTCCCATCCTCTTCTCTCGTTAAGGCTGGGTCCTCTACGACACGAATGTTGCAAGATTTTGATGAGTTTTTACAGTCCACAAACCCTTTCGATTGCTATTTTAACTATAAAATCGAGACGGAGAACCGTTCTTTTTTGTGAATATATATTGAGATTCTTTATAATTTATAATAGGTTCCACTAAATTTAACTATAGTTGACTCTTGACTTTTTGGGAATTTTTCCCAGGAGGATTCGAAGAAAGCGGGAACTTTCCAAGTCAAAACTGATATTTTGACACTTACAAAAATATATATGAAAGAAGTTTTTCAGGTTTTACTTTGTATGTTGAAATTTTGTGGCACCTTCTACTGTAAGTTTCAAGTCTATAGAAAGGAATTTTGTCGTGTTTATAACCCTCGGTTGGATTTTGGAAACCCTTGTTGAATTCCAGCACATGAAATTCAATTTTTGTTGGCTCAAATTGGAGTTGGATGAGATCAAGCCATCATGTTTGACAACGGAGGCCATGTAGATAATCTTCTCTTAAATGAGAAGAAAACGTGATCTTTCTGACTAGAATATATGGTATGGAACAAACTTAGATTTTGGTTATTTAATGAAAAAAGAATTATCTATTGGCTAAAATATACCATTGTTTATATGCTTGTACCTACTAGAACATGATAGTAGGTACAACGCTTGCTTATGCTGTTGTCTCTCCTCCTGTTTGTGAGGTCCAAAGTGGCGGTTTCTTGGCTACCAACCTCTGGTGGAGATCGACAACTCGTTTCGATTCGCGGCTTCACGCTAGCGTGAGCCTTCTACTATTTGGGTGGTTGATAGACAGTGGTGTGTGGTTTCTTGGCCGTCTACATCTTCCCCTCTCCCATGTTGTCGTTGTTTCCGGCCACGTCCCATCAGTTTCCTTTGGTTGGTGTGGTGGTTATTGGCTGTGGAGGGGGCGGTGAATGTAGATTGGTTAGGGTTTTTGTTTGTTTTGGGGTTTAGGCCTTGTTTGGGCTTCATTGTTTTTATTTGGTTGCCCGGTTTGAGCTTAGATCATTAGATGTGGTAGGCCTGACCCTTGAATGTATGTGGGCTTGTCCGGTAGATATTTTAATTTCTTCAACCTTGGTTGAAATCCCTTCCCCTCTCCCCCCATCTTGATATACCCTTTGTCAGGATTTCACTAATAATATTTTTGCCGATCCCACAAAAAAAAATGTTCCTCCGGGTTCCATCAGTTCTTGGCCACAAAAAAAATGTTATACATACTGTTTTTTTGCACAGATAAGTAATATTGTTCATCAAGTTGAAAGAAAGAAAGAAAAAACCTCAAATTACTCATTTTTAACAACTAGTACTTCTTCTTCAGTTCTTTGTTTAAAATTGAAAACAATTAATGCTGTTTTAATTAGTTGATTAAAATAATATAGTTTGATTTACTTAAAGAAAACCGAGATGTAACACTTATTAATGAAATGCATTATTCCATTCCACCCATGAATGTAGAGGATATGAAATCCAATAAAACATAAACGGGATAACGCAAATGAAGTGTCATCCCATTCATACATGAAGTGGAGATTTCCAATGAAACTAACGTTGTGCAGGGAACATAAATAAAATATGGTCTTTTTTTTTTGTTACTCGTGCATCAAACGGACACATATTGATTGATTGACACATATAAGTCTAGGTTTCTTAACTATTCTAATGGTAAATTGATATGCTCGCATCATCCCTTTTAGAAGTAAGAAAGACAAAATGTGGAACTAATTACAAAATGGTAAATTGAACTCTGAACCAGAAACTTTTCCAATTCTTTGTAAAAACATCCACATTAGGCTCTCCAAAAATTCTGTTAAGATAAAGTGGCAAGGGAAAACCCAAAAACCGTAAACCAGCATGGTTTTTAAGGTTAATTTGATCTAAAGTTTAAAGAGACTGATGCAGATCCTCTAACTAGGAGTTCTAGTATTTACAAAAAGGAACTAGGAGTTTCTTTCACCTTACTTGCATTGGTGAATATCATGCTTCAGCACAATAGGTTAGCAAGGATATCCGGGTTGAGCGTCCGGATGGATGAAATCTGACCCAATTTTTTCCCCAAATCTCCAATCACTCGATCCATGTATAGCACGTAAAGCCCGTTCCGGCCTTCCAAGAGCTCTAATGCTTTCTTCGCATGAAGAATGGATGTCACCCCTTCTTCTAAAAGCCCTGGTGTTCAACACATACAGGAGAATGTTGGTCCAAACAAAAACAGATTTGAAGGGTAATCGACCTGCATAGTATTTGCAACAATTCCAGTTAATTTGCCATTAACAAAGTAGGCAACATGCTTCTTGGTGTTATCTGTGCTGATGATTCACAGTTAAGTGAAGTTTAAGGAAATTACTAACCGAATTCAAGAATAACGTTGAAGAAAATTAAACTGTTACCAGGCAAGCTTACTTGTGTCGAAAACTTCACTGCTTGACCAAGTCAGTAAGTAATCTGATACCAGAAATTCAATAAGCTGGATCCTGCCATCCACGCAAGAGACATGTCAAAGCTATGCAGAATTTTAGCTCACCACGAAAGATTCCTTATGTGATTTGAGTTCCAAACAGAAGAATCCAGTATAAACAATTTCAAACTTAAAGGAGTCAGGTATTAGTTGCTAAACAAGGCCATATATCCTCAAGACATAAAATGACAAGAGGTTTGGGGTTCCATTAACTATTTGACTCTGATAAATCCGTACACTGGCAAAAGGAGTTTTATGAGATGAAGCAGTTTTATGAGATGAAAATAGATTCAACATAGAAGGAAGTAGGCCTCATCAATTGAAATGGGTATGAAAGAACAGTAGAAGGGAAGTCAGTACACTCGTCTAACTGAATTTAGAGGAAAAAACACGGAGTATCGTCCCAAGATGGTTTGAGAAATTTCTGTATGTGTTTAAATTGCAACACAAAAGTGCGTATATGGAATTAACGACATAACAAATTCTTTTACAGAGCTGCATGAGAATAGAAAATGAATGAAATAGCAGTGCTGGAAAAAAGCAGTGGAAAGGCCTTCAGTTCCCCACATAGGCCGGCTTTAAAGAAAGACCAAACCCAAAAGCGAAGCAAGGGCAAGAAAGCAAAGTGAGTGATATTCAAGAACTGTGGTATCATATGAACACGATCAAGTGGAAGATAACTGAAACATTACTGTACAAGACTTACATCATGTACATACAATCATGCATGTTGGGAAAAGCATCATCAAATGGATCTATGAAGAATAAGCTTTCTCCCAGATCAGCAATTCTTTGAGAAACTGAAAGTATCACTCGCTGTCCAACATAACACTCACTCCCAAGGTTACGAATCAAATGCTGAATACGAAACTGGAGATCAGCGTCCAAGTGATGCAATTCTGAAAACGAATATTAAAAATGAAATTATCAAATGAATTTCAAAGATCACTGAAAAGTATGACAAAGGGTTGTCCGACAGTCGATCTGAGATTAAAATATGGCAACAACATCAAACAATATAACATCGAGTCATTGGCTTCCTATTAACCTAAATTTGAAGAAACTTTCACAGAAGAGCCCTGTAGGAAGAGTTTGCTGGTCGAACTCGTCTTTGTATCATTACTCTAGCAAATTTACGAGGTCTTTTTAGGATCATACCTACGACTGTGTGCACGTGTGTGTTGTAAGTTTGCAATAGAGAATACACGAAGGCCTGCTCCTCTCTGATGTCAAGCGCTTTCAACATATGCCCTTTTTTTGGTATTATAAAAACCTTGTCTTCAATTTTCATCTGAAGGATCCAAAATAACGAATATACCAAAGTAATTGACTTTGTTTCTCCTGTCTCATTAGCAGTCATATGAAAATTGACTTCCTTTGTCCTCTAAAATCAAATCACAGCTTACATAGTTGGCATATCGAAAATTCCAAAAGTTCTTGCACTTAGGCAAGAATCAGCAATCAGAAAAGTTTTCTGTACTTGCATAGTTGCATGAAGACATTTTATGAAGTCCTCAATCAGTTAACCTTTTTTGCTTTAAACTGCTAAAAAAACACGTCTCTTTACAAACACATTAATCAGTCATTCAAACAATTAGCATTGTAAATGAAAAGTAATGTACTGGTCTGAACTAAAGGGTTTACAACGATCAGTTTGCATCATAAAAGTTGCATGTGTCACCTAACAAACGAATAAACAGAAGCACAATAACAAGTAACTGTGAGTCTGTGACAACACCATTAACTAACACATCTTTTGTCATTTGTTTAGATTACCTACACCATCAAAAAATTCTTGCAGAGACGAACTTCTATTGCCTACAAATTTATTTATTTATTTTTGAGAATGTGTTGACTACAAGTTAGAAACTAGGCAAAATACACAAGCAAGACTAACAAAATAATCCATACTGGAACCTAAGTATGAGGCCCAGATGGTTAAAAACAGGCAAATTTTCTAGTGAGCAGATACTAATGCTCACCATCAGCATTTGATGCAGTGCACATTCTTCTAACCAGACGCACAATTAAGCTGCAGACAATTCCTTCAAGAAGTTCTGTGTTCTTTACCGTTGACAATCTGTTCTTTAAGGCGGCTTCATAAAGAAGGAACCAACACAAAAGAAAAATTACTGGCAACAATAAAAGAAAGCAAGAAAAGTTTACATATTAACATCCGAGCATGCAAGAATGACAATTTTTATTGCAGCACTATACAAGTACAAAGGGAAAAAAAACTCAAACAAACTGAAAACTGCAAAAAGAAGGGAAAGAAACCACTAAATGCATGAAATAATGAAGGTATCATAATTTTAGCCATTAGGCTTTCTCCAACAATTTGCAGCAATATCTTTTCGACTAGTCTTTAGTTCTTGTTGTCTGTTCAAGTAGACCAAATCACACCTTCTGATTGGTAGCTGCTACTCTTGGTAATGCATAACAGACCTCGTGTCTGATTCTGCTCTAATATCCTCAACCAATGCTGCCTCTCACTGCTTCCAATTGCTCCTCTAGATGATATTAACATCCTCAATTGAAATATCATATAACCACCGTCTAAAATATGTTTCTGGAATAATGATAACCAAGCATTTCATAATTTATTTTAAAAATTAGCAAGCTAACCTTCAAAGAATCAGTGCAAAAGTCACACTGACAAATACAAGTGTGACACTGACGAGTTACCAGGTGTGATTCTAGATCATCAGTATCAAAATATGCACTCCCAGCATCCAAGATTCCAGAAAGATATGTGAATCTAAGCGGTATAACCATTTTTTTTTCTCGTCCATTAAAAATCTTAGTGTGACTGCAGTTTCCATGTCCATTTATAATATGTTGCATTAACAGATTCTTGTCTCCTAGTACGCTAGCTCATAAAAGAACCTATATTTGTTCATGTAGATTAAGTTCTCTAGAATACAGTATCGTTGGATCCCAATTTTGATATGGCATCAAACAACTTGAAAAACATGAAAATCACATGTTAAGAGTCGATACCTAGAATGAAGTCCACAGCTTGGTGTGACCAGTTCAAAAACTTAGTCTCCTCAACCTGCAAAACAAATTCTCAACAAGTGTTGCACAACACATTCATACAAAGGGTGAGATGATCGAAGGAAAGCTTATAGAGTCAAGAAATAACACACTTTGACAGGGTTAAACGTGTCACAAAGCTCCACAAGGAAATCAACCGATGCCCTAAGCTGTTCAATCTCATCTTCACCGCTACAATCTGAAGTAAAGCACAAAAAAAAAAAAAAAAAAGGATTGCAAGCTAGATTTGCAACAAAATGGCATACAACTTCACAAAAAGTCCAAGGGGACCAAATCACCAGAAGAAGTGCAACGGAGGAGCTTGTTGTTTCTTAAGTTCATTCTATATGTAGTGTGGAGCCTGTGAGACTATTCGCAAAGCCATATGCATCACTTTTTAAGTACATTCTGTATTTTCCACAATCTTGTAGCCCTAACTATATCTGTAGTAGCCCTAACTGTATCTATGGTAGCATAGACAAAAATCTAATGTATCTCTAGTATTCTTTTTCATCATATCAAAACAACTGCTACAGTGATTATGAACGTAAACACATTTAGTGAACCATGTAATCCACTGTTCTATTGTGATTTTACTTTCACTCTTTTTATTTTCTACAATTGAATCCCTAGATCTTACCAGAAAATAGTACCACAATCACAGTACACAATTTTATTTGACATTCAAAACTATCAAAATGGAGATATACTAAAAATGGACTGCTAGCATAACTATATAGTTGTATACTTACCAGAAAAACAATGTGCCTGTTTGGAGCTCCCTCTTTTCCTCCTCCTTTCGTTCAACCGCACTGTGAAATCAGAACCAATAATTTAAAATACCAAACGCGAGAAAAGGCATAAACCGGTTCCTGATGAACGATGATAATAACTATGAAACCAGACGTTACGTGACCTTGTCGGAGAAATCTACGGTGCAAAACGTCATTGAATCTCCCATCAGAGTCATTGCTGAACCGACCAGGGCTCAATTTCCCCAAATTATCGAAAAAATAGCATTTGCAATTAGCACTTTGCCCAAACAAGTCGCACTGTGAATTATCTGAAAATACAAAACATAAAAACTCAACCACTCTGTCTCCGCCAACCACCACAGACAAATACACACAACACTTATGGATATAGAGATTAAGTAACCTTCAGCTTGCTTGAGATCTTCCTTGAGCCTTAGAAGCTCTTGTTTTCGATCCTTCGCCTGATATCCTCAACAATGTCGACCAAATTAGCCATTTCAGTACATCTTCCGTTGTATACGAAGAAACCAGTGGACACACACACTCGCTATGAGAGAGAGAGAGAGAGAGAGAGAGGACCTTTCGCTTCCATTTTAGAGCGTTGGAATCAGAAGTTGAAGAGGATGATGGACGATGTTGAGGAGGAGGAGGAGGAGGAGGCGGCTGCTTTTGGAGTAGCTTTGATCGAAGAAGTGCCATTGTTATTGCGAGCTTCAGGGATGTATCCGGATCAGTCTTCGGTTGCTGCTGCTCTGTTGCCATCTCTCTCTCTCTCTCTCTCTCTCTCTCTCTCTCTCTCTCTCTCTCTCTCTCTCTCTCTCTCTCTCTCTCTCTCTCTACGCGGGAGTTCTGAACTTTCTTCAATTTGGAAATTGGAATAAGCAGTTGTGGAACACAATAGCGGTTGATTGCAGTGAAAAAAATTCTTTTGTACATAATTTTTGACACCGTGAACCCATCTGCCGTCCATGTTGGCAATGAACGTTCGGATTTGATTCTAAACGACGGTCGAGTCGAATCTCAAATCATTTGGAGCTCAAATTAAATCCGAGTTGTTTACGCCGAAATGGACGGTTGAATGAGACCCACTACACCCCTGGAATGAATTCCCTTGCTACAGCCCCGATTCGCCCATTTCTAACCATCATCATTTCACTTTTAATGTTTGAGTCTTGAATTTTAACAAAAACATCTCTTTTGAAAAACAAACATAAAAATACTGGCCCCATTCCGTTGGGCTTTTTGTAAACGTGTTTTGGACTAAAAAGCTTAAAAATTGTGTTTGGTCCAATATTAAAAAATTAAGCTATGAGATAAAACTATGAGATAATTTCTCAACACATCTTGCGTGTTCTGCCTCTCTTACAAGATCAATGTCTAGTATCTCTTTTACAGAGATCAATATGTCATTTTATTATTTTTTTTATGCAACGAAACAAATGAAATATAAAATAATCATTTTATTATTATTTTTAAAAATTAAAAAGATAATTAATTAAAACAAACAAAAATTTTGAAATTCATTTTGAAAACATTTTTCAGAATACTGAAGCGAACATGAATTATGAGAAGTGTTCAAAGCCATGTTTTGAGAAATTTTCAGAATTTTTGTCCAAAAAAAGCAAACGTTAATATTGGTTATCAACGTTTTAAAACTAATTCGACGTCGTGGTTGTCCTCAATTTTGAACCTCAAATAATTCGAGGAGATAAAAATAAAAATGAGTCACGAGCAAAAGTGATCTTATCAATCGTAGCGAAGGAATTCAACAACCGTAATTGGGCTTCACAAAGCACTCGGGAAATGTTGATATAGGTATATCACAGACACAGCACTTGGCTACAACACAATTGATACTCATTAATGACATTACACCTCTTTTCTTCCTACAACCCCCTCCTTCCTATAACCCCTTTCTTTTCCTCGTTCTAGATATTAGTATGGCCTAATTTGGCTAAAAAGTGGATTATGGTTTTTTAGTTTTTTGGTTTCGTCTTTATTCAATTTTTTTTTTTGTATTTGTTAGTTTCGCGTCAAGATTTTGTGGTTTCTGAATTCCTCTCGGCGAGATGAATCTAACAAGTATAAATTTATGGTCAAACTAAATATTATTTCGAATAAAGCCGAAATAGTTGGATTATTGGCCAATAATCCAAGTTTTTCGGCATTATTCAAAAAAATTTGAGTTTTGACTATAATTTTATAGTTGTTAGATTCGTCTCGCCGAGAAGAATTCAAAAACCACAAAATCTTGAAGCGAAACTAACAAATAAAAAAAATTAAATAAAGACGAAACCAAAAAACCAAAAAATCACAATCCACTTTTTAACCAAATTAGGCCTATGTTAGTTAAATTACTACAATGCGTACCGAGGCTTTTCTTTCAACTCAAATCCTAAACCTCTCAAAATCTCTTCTTTTTTTAATGTGGAAAAGCTGAAATTTTATCAACCATCCTCCTCATTTGATAACATCACCATTGATTTTATCAAATTTTCAAACAAGAAACTCAGCCTAAATGCTTCCATTAAGTACTGATAAACGAAGCCCAAAGCCCTGGTGTACCGATGCTTTTCTTTCAACTCAAATCCTGAACCTCTCAGCACCAACTCAAATCCTCCTCAAGCCCACGGTGAGGAAATTAGCTAAACACTTTTTCTTGGCAGTACGACTATGCCATTATAATCTTCGATATTGAAATGAAAAAAGATAAGAAAATGAAGTGGAAGAAGCTTCTTTTTTTTTCCCTCTTTGAATGTTGATTAGGAAACTGAGCTCGTTACATGAATAGATCTCTCTCTCTCTCTCTCTCTCTCTCTCAAAAAAAAAAAAAAAAAATCCATTTCTCATCTTACTCCTTAACAAACCCAAGATCTCAAACATCGGATACAGCACTCCCTCGATAGTTCATTCGCTTCAACCAGACTGCACTCGGAGCCAGCAATGTAAAACTCCAGCCGATAATCAATGTCGCTAACGCGAAGAAACATCATGAAATTAGATGCAACATTTCGAGCAACATTGACAACCAGAAACAATCAAATAAAAGCAACCTTCAGACACCAATCCAACGTTAAACACGCGGGCAACAGATGGGCATCGAAGCTTAACGCAGGAAACGGATAAACAATCGAGAAGCCACAAAAAAATTGAAGTATATTAGCCGAGGTCTCTTTTAAATGTGCCACAATAGTAAACCAATGTCTTTTATGAAGTAGCCCTTTAAACAAAACCATATAACTCATAAATTCCACAAACAAAAACAGGAAGAAGGGAAAAAAAACTAATCGAATATAAAACAACAGGGTCCCAAAATGGGCCATTCACCTTGAGCGATGGCACACAATTGGCCATACTCAGAGAACAAAATCCAAGGCTTTTTATGTCTTTTCCTCTCTCCCTATTGAACAGAGTCTATAACCTCGGGATAATATACAGCTCAAAAATAGAAGTCACCTGTATCTTTAGCGGCTCCACCTTTGATCACATGTAATACAGTTTGACTGCAACGAACGGGCTTAAAATGAAAATGAAATTGCAAGAAAAGCTAAAAGAGGGCACCAAAGGCTCCCTGAACAGGTACAGAAGTCGTCGATATCAATATGGTTGCCTAGAATAGGCTCTCACATTCCTTAATTTCGGATGCCTGTGAAACCAACACCTTTTCCCCAGAAGGATCAGAACTAACAATCCTCATTGCACCGGCAAATACAGGTTTCTGCAACATATCATCATCCATCTTCTTCAAGACTTCCTTTAGCACTTTGAAATCCAATGCACCAATCAAAATGAGTTTCCCCATAATCTCACCAAAATTGTTAGGCGCCTTTGGCAAATCGAGGCCTATATCAATCAACATCACGCCATAGAGCAAACAACCAGTCCCTATATCCACAGCTGAAAGGACCTTCTTTGCAAACAAGTAGTCTAGAAGTTTTGCAATTGGTTCCACTAAGGGACGACTTTTCTCGAGTGCGAGGTTAATGGATTCTTTCACAAACTCGGGGTGGTAACCAGGGGAATTCAATTCCTGCACGCACTGTAACGCCTCATCCAACATCAGAACATTGAAGTATTCCTCCAGAAGAGAGATCGTCTTTTTCCGAAGAGCTTCGGTATTCGACGGTACAGAAGGGGGAATTATCTTCTCAGCAGCCGGCGGAGCAGCTTTGACAGGGGCAGTGACTTGATATGTGGGATCCGATCCATAACCCAAGCTTGGAGGGCGGACAGGAGGGGTGCCGCTGCCTTGCAACAGAGCACTAGTCCTAGTACCACCTATGAGGGCCCCACTACCCTGAGGAAGAAATTTTGAGTTCAAAGATGGCGCTTTGCCAATTAAAGGAGGCTGAACACGACTGGAGGGCTGAATGGGTTGTACATTATCACCCCTTGGCATTGAACGAGACCTTGGAACCTCCCAATTGTCGTTATCAATTCCGGGCATCCCGGGCATTCTCCTAGTTCCAGGCATTCCGGGCATCATCCTGTTGATAGGGAAGCCCCCAGGGCTGATAGGACTGATACTTCCCTGTCCACCTGGAACAGTGCCCCGGTTATTTCTCATACTTGCGGTAGCGCCAGGTCGTAACCCAAGATTCTTTTCCGCCTCTGAATGGATTTCAGTGATGGTTTTGGCTTTAACCTGACGAAGTTCAAAAGAAGCAAGATGATCATGAATTTAATTAAACAAGCACGGAAGTTGTACAAAGAAAAAGTAATAAGGACAGGACTGTCAAGTTTTCTATATTACATGAACAACATGGTAAACGGATAAATTTTATGTTGCACATATACATCTACACTGAACTGTGGCTACGGAAGTGAGAGAATCATTTTTTATTGAACCAAACAATGTTCTCCAATGGCAAATGAAAGTAGATAGGCAAGAAAGCAAAGAACAGAAAGCACTTTTCAAGAGAGGAACTGTTATCTAATAAATTCAACGATTCCAGCATAACCGAAAGGAAAAGGGGACGAAATTACAGCAGTTGATTAAAATTAGCAGATATTATTACCTCTTCACGCCTTGGAACCCACTTATTCGAACGGAGATCGAGAATGTTGCGAACCATGAACCTTAATCGCGGAGCCAGCTGGGGATTTGCCGACAATTCTTTCAATCTGCTGAAGTACATATCGTTAATTCGCCTTGACTTGGGGCTCTCATCGAGCTGTTTACCGATGGTGTTGAAGAAGTGACATATGGCCTCTACATTTTCCTCCTCAGGACAGATCTTACTATCAGTCCCTAAAAGCTCCTGCTTCCCATGAGAACCAATGGTAAGAAGACAAAAGTGATATGGAGAAAGGGATAGAAATAATTCATGAAACGAATGAGCTAAGAAGCACAGAGACATGAATAGGTATCACATTCCCACGGCTTTGTTGTACATGGTCCAGACACACCTATTTGTCTTATTGTTTAAATAATAATTTTCCAATCGCACACGCTGGACGCTTTAGGCTGCTGGGTATTTTTTTGGTCAAAAGGAAATATCAAAAAGTTCGGGGAGGGCCAAAAGGCCCAATATTACCATGGATATTTGAATCTTTTAGTCTGTTGGCGTATTGTTTATTCTCATCTTTCCAATGTCGATATGATTCGTGTTTTCCACCCACAATATAATAGAACTCATTTTTAAACATTTTCCTGAATTTACAATAAATACATGTAGTATCCCAATCTCTGTATTAAACGTGCCCGTGTTGTGTCGGTCTCCGTGCTTCTAAGTGAATAAGAAAGCAGGCTCCAAATAGAACCTGAACGATGTGATGAACAATCTTTTCAGGCACCATCTTCTGCTTCAAAAGCTCGCCAATTAGACGGATATTTCCAAGAGTGCGGAGTTTGATCATTCTTTCTTTGTCTCTACGTTCTGACTCTTGGTCAGGAGCAGTCATCTGCCTAGCCTCTTCCCTAAGTCTGTCAGAACCTTCAAATGCCTCCTGGCAGTTATTCAGGAGGACCCGCTTAAACGTAATTTCTTTTCCACCAGGTTCATCAGATGGGAATGGAGGGAGCTTTTCATTGAGATCTGAACACAGCTGGGCGTACATGGGACAAAAAGTTGGTTCCAGCACTGCCTTGTCAAAAATCAAAGTGATGACTCCCTGCATTGCAACCAAAATCTGGATTAACATTTAAAACCAAACTGAAAGTAGGATAATGAATAAGATTGCTTCCAATTAGGCAGAAGTCTATCGGAAGTAATCGGTACCTTCAGAATATCAGCTGATGTGATCCCAGAATCAATTAGCTGACCCTTGAGAAGATCGAACTTCTCTGGAGTGAGCTTGTTCAGTATCCTACATGGCAAACCAAGCACAGCAATAAGCAAGTGTAATTAAAGCCAGCAATTTTCCATGCATAATGTACCATGCTAGTCGAGGCATCAATTGGTTATGAAAAATGGTAAACAGAGTAAAAACTTTGGCAAACTATTTATCCCCTAAGGCGTAAATTGTAATGCAGTACTGATAACTTGAACTTGAAATGGGTCCTAATTGAATGAAACTTGCAATGGGTTTTACTTGAATGGAACTTGGATTGGGTCCTACTTGAATGTAATGACAAGGACAGACTCATGCAGGTGATGATGGATATCAAAAACAAATGATTTTGAATGGATGAGATTTATCTGATTTCGGGAATGTTATCATTTGTCCAACATAGGCACTCAACATACCAAAGGATTCTTCATTATAGATTTTAGAAGTGATCATACATGTTCACGTTCACCTAATTCAAGAAACAACTTCCAGATTTTTGGTATATAGGCGAGCAAACAAGGCTCGAACTTGAGTCTCTCTACCACCCCAAAGAACAACAAACTTCAGGAATTCGATGATCCACAAATGATCTCTGATCTTATTATGGATTATTGTGGGGGAAATGATGTCAGGATATCATATAAAGCTTCAATAAAATACCCTTTTACTGTCTTCAAGACACGATCCTTGTCAGAGAGCGTCCCCCTTCGAGCTGACCATGGCACGTCAGCTTTGATTAGAGCAGGAGCGGGTCCTCCCTGTTTCATTGCAGGCATGGCTTGGAGTTACATTCCAGAGCGTGATTATTCACAGACAAAACAGAAATTTTTAAACAGTAAACAGGCCACATTAACAGAGAATACCACAAATATTATCCATGCAACAGTTAATGACTTAATGTGAGTGAACAATTGGTATGTACAGATTTCATCACAACATATGTTCCAGTCTAGCTCTCTAGACACTAAGAAACTGTGAAATTTCTAAAAGGCCATACAACTATCTCCTCATTTTGGAGATTTATGTTGGAGCAGCTCTTTCCTTTCTCCCATTAGGTCTTTTTCAGAAAAGGCAAAGAAGAATGTCACTTTTTCTACTAGTCCCCCACAAGATCAAAACACGAGAAGAAAAAATAAGGAAGCTCCTGCGTACGAGGGAAGTATATCAGAGCACCCCCTTGTTCCTTGGTTCCTTCCCATTATTTCCTTGCCCCACGCGATGACGGAAAAATAATCAAATATCCTCCACATTATTCCACAAAAACAAAGTTTCATAGCTGATAGCACAAAAGTTCAACTCAAGAATAACGTCCACCAAAAAGCTTCAGTGTTATTCTTTTTGTGTAATCCTCTTTAACATACTGGATCACATAGACTTCACTCCATACCCTTTATGTGAAATTAAGTGAAACGAGGCTCATAAAGAGGGAAAAACAAAGAAAGACATTTGTACCCTTGCAAATTGCGAACTGAGTTGGTCTTGGCGACTATGTTGAATTGCCTCCTGTTGTTTGGAGTCAAACCAGTTACCAGACTCTCTGTTCTCTCGAGTAGAATCCCAGGATTTGTCCTCTCCAGATGTAGGGATTGGTGCCGACCGACCACGCCAGTCACGATTGTCTGGCTCAGTATAGCGATTCTGAGGTTGAATTTGCAGCTACACAAATGAAATTTTTTTCACACAATGAAGCTTGTATAAAGGAAGGAAAACTGAAATGAAAAAATAAAAATAAAAATAGGGCACCCAAATATTCTTGCCAAGCAAAACTCTTCACAGACATTTGACAAGCAAACTTTGAGCATATGATCCTAACTGCTGCAGGAACTCGAGCACTTTGCTTATTTAGAAATATAGAAAAGAATCCAAAGCATGAAAACTTACAGTGCTTTCAACATGGCCCCAGTTTTGATCTTCACCGAAAAATTCAGCTTCAACTTCTTGTTTGATTTTCACTATAGCCTCAGGGACGTTACCTACCTATGAATAAATATAGCATCATCAGACAATAAGAGTGGTTAAAAATACGAAGAATAAAGATTTTGCAACATAAGACCGTTGAAAAAGCATTAGCTCTACAAAAACAAATAACCACGCATGTCTGCCAGGGTAAAGTCATTTTAACAAGGTCCAATCCACACACAAGGAAGATAGAAAGTGTAAACGAAACGTTTCCTATAACCTTAAAACGATATTACTCATGTCAAATGCCTTTAATGGAGGGAGGTCACCGCATAATTGTTAATAGGATCAGGATAACACAATACCTATAAGCTTCTTCAAGCACCTCAAAATTGACACGAGAAGTAAATAAAATTCAAAACATAAAAGCAAAAAGAGGAAGAGGAACAGGAGAAAAAGGATAAGAAAGAAAGAGAATGGAAAATATGGTACCCTATAAGTTGTATTGTATAAGCAAGAAAACACTGCATAATTCCTGAAAATGACCCGGAAGCGATATCACGAAAATAAAAACTCATAAGGGCACAACTAAAAACACATTGGCTTTGTTTGGTTGAAATTTTTGAGAAGAATATTTTGAGAAATATTTTTGAAATAGTGTTTGGATGGGTTTTTGGAAAAAGTAATAATTAGAGAGATGTGTAATAATTGGAGAGAGATAGAGAGAAATGAAAATAATGATTGGAGAGAGGTATGAGTAGAGAGAGAAATGTGATTAATGATTGAAAAGATGAGAGATGAAGAAAAAATCTTTTTGGAAATGTGAAGTGAAAACAATGATTACCTCCCGGAGTTGTAACAGCTGGTCTCGAGTGTAACGAACACGCTCACGACCCTCAAACCGGTAATCCCCAGTCTGCAACAACAAAACTTCAGTCAGTTAACATTTAAATTGTCCTATTACTTCGATTAAAAATAAGAAAAACATAAAAAAAAAAGAGTGGCAATCAGGAAAAGTGGGGCAAAGGGCGGGGAAGAAGAAGAGAGAACCGCTCCCAACCAAATTATGAAATGCATAACTCCTGAATCAACTATCAATGCTAGAAGCAATATATTCTGTGTAATTCAGACAATTACCACCACATGCCTCACATGCATAACAAAACATGACTTCGATAATAACATCAACGCATCCAGCTGAAGTTTTTTAAAAAAAAGAAAAGAAAAGAAAAAAGAAACTCTTCAAAAGAAAATAAATGAACCTCCATGTGCATTACGAGACAAATACACACAAACGAAACATTTGCTAAAAGCGCAAATCCAATTAATAATCAGCAGAAATCTAAGATGGTAGATCCTCTTTAAGTCTTACTAGTGGATATCGACCATTTGTCCAACTGGTCATGCACTGATCCAATGCCACCAATCACGACAAAAACTTAAACTACTAATTAAGGAAATGCGTGACAGTGCAGCCATTCCCATAGTGGGTTAATCTAAGAAAAATACAAAGACTAAATCACAAGGCCCAAGGGTGAAATCCCCTTCCGAATAACATCCCTTGGAAGATGCTTCCATAGTTCCATGTATGTCAGATTAAAAAAAAAAAAGGCTTCCACGTATGTAGATTCTCTATGGGCAATTTCATACTAACTTCATGCCCACCTAAAGCCAACAAAAATACTGTGTGTCCATATTTACAGCAGATACACACCTTAAGCGCACTGCCGAGAATCAGGACATTAATGCCTATAAATCTCCATCTCAATCCATTTCAAAGGCCAGGGTCTCCACATTTATTTGAAAACACATAGTGTTCTAACAACAACCTGTATTTTCTTTGTTTCCTTTCCACACACATATGAAACCACTCCAGAAAACATCACCTATGGAAAGATATCCAGTATGAAACATACCAATGTGGCAATCATTACTTGAGAAAACACAATGTGATTGGCACAACAATGGCCATGATTGGTTGCCATTTTCAAGAATTCAACGTATACTCAATTCTTTCATAAAAATTGGTCCTTTTTAAGAATCTCACAGGAAAACAAGTTTATGACAGTCAATGGAACCAGGTTTGGAAATAGCAACAAATACTGTAGACGTCAAAGCACCAGTAAAATACTATTGAAGAGATGCCAAGTATTGTTCATATTTAAACCACACATCTTCTCTGTTTGTAGCTAACCGTCAATTCTCAATCTTTATGTTCCGGCACAGTGAAAATAGAATCGTATAAGTCAAACAAAAACTTAGATGACAAAGCCTCTTAAGTCTTACCACGTGATATTCACCAGCTGCCAAACGGGTCAGGCACTGATCCCACGCCCCCAATCACAAAAAAAAAACTACTAATTAAATAAATGCTTGACAATGCAGTTATCCCATGATTGCAACGAATCTATGAAAAAGACAAGGCTAATCACAACGATGTAACCCCTTCTTGAACAAAATCCCTTGGACGAATCTTCCATGTGTGTAAGTTCTTTATGGGCAATCTCGTACTAACTTCATGCC
Organism: Vaccinium macrocarpon; assembly: GCA_022606695.1. Classification (NCBI taxonomy): domain Eukaryota; kingdom Viridiplantae; phylum Streptophyta; class Magnoliopsida; order Ericales; family Ericaceae; genus Vaccinium; species Vaccinium macrocarpon. The sequence goes on along the minus strand of CM040171.1, from coordinate 1,309,868 downwards.
CACCTAAAGCCTACAAAATTACTGTCTGTCCATCTTTACAGCAGATACGCACCTTAAGCGCACAGCCAAGAATCAGGACATTGGTGTCAACAAATCTCCACCACATTCCCTATGAAAGGACATGATATCCAAACTTATTTGAAAATACAGTGTTCTCCTAACAACTTTATCTTTTTTGTTTCCTTTCCACATATTCCTGAACCAAGGATAATGGAACAACTCCAGAGAACGTCAACTATGGAAAGATGTTCAATATGAAACAAACCAATAACTTCTAGAGAGGACACAATTGCCCTGTTTGGTTGCCGTTTTAAAGAATTCAAAAGCATCTCTCTTATGCTCGCATAAAAATTGGTCCTTTTTTCAAAATCTCACCTGAAATCAAGTTTTGACAACAGTGAAACGAAACTGGTTTGGAAATAGCAACACAATAGAGCCTGTAGACTTCTAAGTATTGAAGTATAAATGCATTGAAGAGATGCCAACAATTATTCCAACCATGGTCCACATCTAAACCACACATCTACCATCCGCTCGAAGCTAAAACGTCAATTCTCAATCCACAAGTTCCTTTCAGCATAAACAGAATCATACAAGTCAAACCCAACTTAACAAAACCAAGCTACACGAAACAACAACGAAGGCCTAAAAATTCCACACATTAGCAGCCAAAAGAAAACAAACCATAAAATCGATATCTTATATCCTATCAAAACCATATCACATGGCATAATATTTATGCAAACATATTAAACGAGATCCGAGCTTGAGAGCGAATTCAGCAGAACACGGGAACGGTAAACCCTAGATCCGGTTAAGAGAGAGAGAAAAGAATGGACCTTGAGAGAGAGAGGAGCACCAGCACCACCATGAGGACGAAGGAGAGGAAGATCTGAAGAAGAGGAATCGAAACGGGGGCCAAGAACTCCTCTGCTCCCTCCTCGATTGCCGCCTCCACCAGGTCTCAAGCTCAACACGGTCTGATCAGCCTGCATAATAATACCTCTATCGCCGCCGTCCGATTCAAGAAACGCCGCAAACGGATAAACGAATAACGATTCAAAGTCGACAGCTTCGAACCACCAAAGCAGCTCTATCTGTAGATACAGATGAAGTATGTGTATTCTAGAGAGAGAGAAAGAGGGGAGAGAGAGATTTGAGTTTCTCCCTTCTGCCGCAAGAGCAAAGAAGGGGAAAGAAAGGGTTGTGAGGGCAAAGGAGAGAGAAGAAACCCTTTTATTTGGTTGGGGATGAGTCGACGAATGTGAATGGGAGGAGGAGTATTTGTTTTTTCTTTTTCTTTATTTATTTTTTTCTCGTTTTCTTTTTCCGAGTTTTTACTATAGTTGGGATATTCCTTCCCTTTGGACAGATATACCCCTCTTTGTTGATATAAGTTCGGATTTTCTCCTCTTTTTTCCCACCACAGCTGAAATTATAAATCATGCATGATCAACGTCAAGATTGATATTTGTTGTTGTTCTTCTTCCTTTTTTTTTAATCTTTCCAAACTTCATATTGTATCTTTTTACAACAAATTCATACTAGTTTTGGAATTAGACATTAAAAACTATTATGTTAAGTGTAACATTAACTGTGAACTCGTTACGTACCCTTTAACCCTCCGCTTGAATTGAATGTTTGGAAGTAACTAGTCTAACTGGGAAAAATGCTCAGTACGTAGGTCTGTTTGATTGTGGAGATAACAATTAAAGTGTCGTCGTTCCAATTCCTGACTTATACTATATCGTGAGAGAATGACTTGTCTCGTAAAATGTCAAATTCAACTTTGAGAATAAATCAGGAATTGAAACATGCACTAATTCACTTTGTGCCTCATGCCTTTTACCAAGAGTTATTGGGTAGCGTCAATCCATACCATCAATGATTTATGTTCATTTTGTTTTTTTACTTATTACATTTCCACAAACAAAAGGAAAGAACAATATGGGTGTTCCAAAAAAATACTGGTAAAAATTGAAAGAAATTATCAATTCTTTATAAAACATTTTATTGCGAGATAAAAACAACAATGTATAATGATTTCTGGCTAATTTTGTTTTTTTATGTGTTGCAATATTAAAAGCGCACTGACATTGATAATATGTGTCTATTGTGTCAATGACTTGATCAAGACGTGAGTTTAACATAATCGAGTCATCAAAAAAAAAACTATACATATAACTTTGTAGCAATTATAAAAGCGTAAATTTTTATTTCAAAGATCAATGTGAACAAAGGGTTATAATTTGAATGAAGTGGCTATCAAAAGGCTTATATTAATACAAACAGTATATCGTGCAATGTATGTGCAGTGCTCGTAAATTTGTAATTGAATATTTTGAAGTAACTAGACTAGCTTGCAAAAATACTCCGCTCACAGATTTATTTGTTAGTGGAGCTAACAATTTATTCACCTTGTGCCTCATCCCTCTGGGCATTCTTGAGAATCATAATCTTTACCGTCAACAGTTCATGTCCATCTTAATTTTGTTTTTTACGTTATTATATTCGCACAACAAAAAGAAAAGAATATTACAAGTGTACAAACAAAATACTGGTCAATATTGAAAGAAATTATTAACTAAATGCAAAACATTTAATTGAAAGATAAAAACAAACATATATACGGACTAAATTATTTTTAAGCGTTGGAATACCCGACGCGCACTTATATTAATAGCATGTTTCAATAATTTGATCAAGATTGGAGTTTTACATAATCAAGTCACCAACAAAAAACTATAGAACAAAGGGAGCGGGGAGGTTACAAGACCCTCTTTTGTTGGATTGAGTTTTGGATAAATTTCGGACGCTGTTCGCAAATTTTTTAATTTTGATTTTTTTACCGATAAAAATCAAAACACATCCAAACCATCCAAACGATCTCGATCCAACTAATCGGGGCCAAGATAACACTATACACAAAGAAAGATTTGTCAAGCACAACACCTCCCCGAGTCTAGAACAAAGGGCTTAGAATTCAAATGAAGTGGCTATCGAAGGCTTATGTAAATACAAGCGGTTTTTATTGTGCAATGCACATAAATTTACAAACCGAGTAATAATGGAAAAATAATAATAAATATATATATATATACACACACACACTAAAGTGTCCAGAATCTAGGTAAATCAAACATATAATTGTACTTTAAATAAAACAAAAAGTAAAGAGATTTTTCAACCCAATCTTGTACTCCTACTGTACGACTAATACTGGACCACCTCATCCTATTGATAGTTTTTTTTTTGGGTGAAAAATGACACTAATACATATCACAGGTAACAAATTCATCAAACACACTTTTCCCTATTTATCTTTCCTTGAAAAATGGAAATCAACCCATCCTAGCTAGATCTACATCCAAATTAATCCAGTCTTCGCAAATTCTTTCGCCTGATGTACATGTACAGATTTGTATACATCTTTGTGTACTTGTTGTATCTAAGTCAAATCCATTACTTACAAATTTTCTTCTATATCTTTCTAATCAGAGAGTTCATCTCGTGCTTAGTATATATGATGCAAAAGACCATTAAAAACCGAGGTTAAAAATAATGGAGTATAAGTATATTTTGTTTCTATGTAACTTGGAAATTGTCTTTCCACTGATGGGGTGTTTTCCAAATGATTTTATGAGATAAAATCTAGTTTTTCTTTTATCATTTGAAGATCCTTGATTTTATTAAAAACTAGTTTTTATCAAATAAAGAAATTGGGTGGAGTTTATAAAATCTAGGATTCTCAAATGATAAAAACAAAACTAGATTTTATCAAATAAAGGCATTGGGTGGAGTTTATCAAAACTAAATTTTATTGTTTGGGAAGAAAATGTGATTTTATCACACCTCCATAAAAACTAGGTTTTATAAAAAATACTCCCTCAGTCCCAAAATGATAGTCCCTTTTGGGATTGCGTACCATTTTCCATGACTTATTTCTTTAAGCTTGTAATATTTTTTATAATTTTGAAAACTTTGTATAATAAAACTAAGTAAGATCTATCAAATAAGATTCATAATTCATATTTTTTGGAGTTTATATAAAAAGATATAAGCTGTTGAAAATGACAAGTAGTCCCAAAAGGAACTACCATTTTGGGACGGTGGGATTTTATCTCATAAAATTATTTGGAAAATACCACCTGAGACAGTGACAAAACAAGCACCAAATAGAATCAAGAAAACAGAGAAAATAAAAAGGGGAAAAACAGTAATTAGATCTTCCTCCTAATTTATCAGCTTTGCCAATCTAAGTGAATAAACTGTTGCGGGGACAATTCTGGTACTTTCCCCAAACCAGATAAGAAAAGGTGTTTTTTCCGAAAAATCCAGTGCTTAACCAAAAAACATGTGCAAGTTTGGTAACGCCTGTCTTTTTGCCCTAATGTTCTTTTTACCGGTTACCGGCACTGGTGTACTCCGCTGGATGACAGCGGCTTCAAGTGTTGACCCGCACGTGTCGGTTGTCCGGTCTTCTGATTTTAATTCGCCTTATTGATTGAATTTGGTGGTAGGGGGCAGGATCGCATAGGTGTTGGCCACGGACATAGGGATGCTGGGCAGCGTGTTGGGCAGCAATTTTTGACGCTGCGCCAGTGTCGTTCCGGCAATCAGAGACGTCCACTGCGTAAAACTCGTGGAGCTATACAATTGTATCAAAAAAATAAGTTGATCGGATGTCTTTAAGCATCTCATTAAAACACAATTAACTGGAAAAAAATGAGTTTAATGGTTTTCATCCACTTTTTCAAGTTATATGTGTTCCGATTTGTTTTCAAGTTATATGCGTTCTGATGAAGAACTTTATATTCGATCGAGTTGATTTTTGATAGAGTTCTAGTACTCGATGAGCTCTACTCGGTGGACGTCTCTGATCGCCGAAACAATGCCGGTGCGACGTCAAAAATCATTGCACAACACTCTCGTAGTGACGAGTTGATTTTTGAGGTCGCTCTCGTAGTGACTTGTTTGGATTACTGGAATCTATGCCTGGATTCATTTGCTCCTATGGGTAATCTTTCCTTTGTGACTCCAATTTTAGGTGTTTTAATGATGGAAATTGCAGCAACAGTTGGACCCTGCACTTTCGGGTGAGTTTCTACTTTTGAGTACGATATTTTTGGACTACAAACTATCAAATTAAATAATTATTTATTTTTATCACATACATCAATCAATTTGATAACTTATAGTCTAAATTTACAAAAATAATAATAAAAATATCGTAGTAGAAACTCAGTCCTACTCTAAAAAAAAAGTTTTTTTTTTTGGGCCAAAAGCAAAGTGTACTCATTTGAGATTAATTAAGCTGCGTTGAATTAGTTGAGATATCCAATTTTAAAACAAAACTAAAAAAATTACCCACTTTGCTCTTAAAATTCATATGGGAATTATTCACCACAAAAAAATAAAAATAAAATAGGATTCTCCTTTGAGAAGGATATGAAATGCCAGTACTATTCTTCTTCTTCTTTGTCAAATCAAACTAAAAATCTTACATTTTACCCTCTTATTTACTTACGCCCACTTACTAATAAATTGGAAATAGGAGTAACATGCCCCGTGTTTTCCATTAATAATGAACGAAACTAACCCACTTTTACTACAAATAATCTTTTATCACGACATCTCTTTAAACCATTTTCATGAAGTTGGGATAAGGACGATGGCCGAAACGGTTCAAGTTATGTTTTAGAGCTCAGGACGATGTCAGAATCGAGAGCATAGCAGTTTGCTACGTATTGGACCCCTGTGGTCCGTGAAACCGTATCTTCCATGATAGGATATGCTAGAGTAGTTGGCCTGCATAAAATTCCACTCTCCCAGGACTGGGATTTGCGATGGGGAAAGGTTGTAGTTGCGTGTTTTTGGCAAAATTTCTATTTTTTTTCTTCTCTTTTTCTTGTGTTTTTGTAGCTCCAGTTATGGAATTTCCTAAGCTCTCTGTCTTGTTCTCCTGTACTCAACTACATTCTCATCCATCCATAGGGATAATCTGCAAGTGGTGTTTTGTTTCGCTACCAAGGGCTCCGGATCGACGGTTGTAGGCCTTTAGGGCATATTTGAGTAATTTTTTTAAAAAAAAAGGAAAAAAAAACTTAGAAATTGATTCTTTTTTTTTTTGTCATTTTCAAGGGGGAGGGGACTCGATCCCAAGATGTGGTATGAAGCATTTAAAAGCCCTACCGTATGAGCTAACCATTTATAACTCAGCTATTAATTTGAGTCCGTGAAAATGCATAGCTCATCCTGAGAAAACTGCTTTGAAGTCCAAAAAATAATTGTCTCTGAAAATGCATAGCCCATCTTGAAAAGTGTGCTTTAGGCCCAAAAGAATTTAGAGTCCCCTGCAATCTCGTCTCCCACGCCAACCACTGACCAACAAAAACTTGGTCAGAGTAATAGTCCTACTATTGAACATAATTACGTGCTTTGCAACTCCACTCATACAAGTGTGTGAGGCTTTTTATTTATTATTATTTGGCAAAAATGGTCTTTTGAGTACAAAACAATTTATTTGAGATAATTTTTTTTTTAAAAAAAATCCTAGTTTTTCAAAACACTAATCCATGAAATTCAAGAGATTAATACCCAAGAACATACTACCAAACACAAACGTTGGGCGAGAAAAATCGAACAACAAACCACAGAGAAATCAATTTACTTCCGACACAAAAGAAAAACTGGGGTTCGTTTGAATCACAAAGAAATCCAACGGCGTAGAGAGAGAAACCTGCTATTTGTTCGTCTTCGTTTGTTTGTTCGATCGATCTGGTAGGGCTTTTGTCTTCTTCGTTGGTTCGGTCAATCTTCTCTCGGAATCGCCTTCTCTCTCTCTCTCTCTCTAACTCTATCCAAAAAATGTAAGAGAATGAAAGTTGGGTCAAGACCCGTGACACCTTATAACCCGAGAACCTTGTTTTAACCCGACTCAAAACCCACAAGTGTTTTTAATGTTTAAGTCTTACCACAGCCGTTGGATGAGATCCAACGGCTCAAATTTAAAGTTCGGAAGTTAAGAGAATCCAAGAGACTGGATTGGAAGTAGATTGTATAAAACAATTTGTTTGAGATAGATTTGTTGCAAGGCTAAATTCATTGACTTTATGTTAAAAGACAACTTGTTTGGTAGAAACCATAAAGATTGTGTTCATTTCTCAGTTTTAGTTTAGTTTTAGTTTTGATGACATCATTATTACCCTCATTTCTCTCTCCACTCATTACACATTTTGACATCATCAAAACTAAATTAAACTACCAAACAAACACTACCAAAATCTCTTTACATTTTACCCAAACACTTAAGTTTTATTCAGTTTGGGGCCAATGGAAAGTAAAAGGATGGGGTAGGTTTACTAACTTGAGGGAACCATCTAAAAAAAATAGAGTCTGATTGGTCACATATTCTTACAAGATTTTCATTTTCAAACTCGTTTCAAATAGGCAACTTTTTACTTAACTCAGAAAGTTCAAAAAATCTCCAAGAGAATTTTGTCACTCACCTTTGTATCTAACCATTGATTTCCCTCATCAAACTTTCATGTGTCCATATTCGACTTGGAACTTCTAATACCTGATCTCTTCAAATTGCCTTATTATGTGGTCTGTAGCATACTTGTGCTTGTCTACATTTTTGGTTTTTTTCGTTTTGTTCTTATTCAATTTTTTTGTTTTGCATTTTTTAGTTTTCAATTGATTTTTTTATGATTTTTGGCTTGTCTCGACGAAATGAATCTAAAAGGTATAAAATTATTAGCTACACTTAAAGTTTTGTAAATAAAATGAAAAATAATCCAAAAAACTGTTTTGTTTTATGCTTTATTAAAAAAATTATTACTTTTGACCATAATTTTATACTCTTTGGATTCATCTCGACGAGATAAATTCAAAAATCAAAAAATCTTGACGCAAAACTAACAAATACAATTTTTTTTTGAACAAAGTCAAAACGAAAAAAAAACCAAAAAAACCAATTTTTTGAAACAAAAATGATAAGTGTACAACAACCAGCTCCAACTCCACACACCATGTGAGTATGTTGGAGACTTTTGTTGTACATGTATTATTGTTTTGTTTTCCAAATTAGCCAAATCACTTCTAGATGCAGTACCACCACCTTACAACCAAAAAGAAAACCCCAAAGTTCCATTCCAAACTAGTTTCTCTACTAGCTTTCTTACCTACGTTACTTCTACAACAACTGAAAACATCGCAACTATACAACAAACTACAAAGCCCACCAGAAACTATGCAACAAACTACAAAAGCCGCGGAAACCGAACCGTAAAACAGACCACTCTATCCTATTACTTCCCCAAACACTTGCCCCTCTTGCACATTTAATCAACCTCTTCAATCTTCGGTCCAGCACCAGCGCCGGACCCACTAGAACCACCACCGTACCCACCAGCATCAGGCATATCACTATCCATACCACCGCCGCCGCCGCCTCCACTGCCTTGATACATCTTAGAAATGATTGGACTACAAATCGATTCCAACTCCTTCAGCTTATCCTCCAGCTCATCCACCTCGGCCAACTGGTTCTCCTCAAGCCACTCCAAAGCCTCCTCCACCGCCTTCTCTATCACCTGCTTGTCTGCCGGATCCAACTTGCTCGCAATTTTCTCATCCTTAATTGTATTCCTCATGTTATATGCGTAATTCTCCAGCGCGTTCTTTGCCTCCACCTTCCTCTTCACCTCCTCGTCCTCAGCTTTATACTTCTCCGCGTCTTTTACCATTTTCTCAATCTCGTCCTTGCTCAACCTCCCTTTGTCGTTGGTAATTGTGATCCTGTTCTTCACCCCAGCAGTCTTATCCTCCGCCGAGACATTCAGAATGCCATTTGCGTCTATGTCAAATGCCACGTTGATCTGCGGCACCCCTCTAGGTGCGGGTGGAATTCCGGTCAGCTCAAACTTCCCAAGCAGGTTGTTATCTCTAGTCCTTGCTCTTTCACCTTCATAGACCTGAATGGAAAAACTCGATTCAGAGACAAAAAATTTCCCAAAAGAGTCCATTTCAAGTTCATCTCCACGTACACTGTGTGTTTCCTGACGCTTTTTTGACACTTATCCAAGGGGTTCTAGCTAGCATTTCTGCAATCAATGCAAGTTATGAACACAACAAACAATTAAACATCCATGAGTATACCTGAATTAGCACGCCGGGCTGGTTATCCGAGTAGGTTGAGAAAATCTGCTCTTTCTTAGTAGGAATCGTGGTGTTTCTCGGAATCAAAGTGGTCATCACACCACCTGCAGTCTCAAGGCCAAGACTCAACGGTGCAACATCAAGCAATAACAAATCCTGCACCTTCTCATGCTCTTCACCACTTAAAATAGCTGCCTGAACTGCCGCCCCATACGCCACAGCCTCATCAGGGTTGATACTCTTGCACAGCTCCTTCCCATTGAAAAAGTCCTGCAACAGCTGCTGGATTTTCGGGATTCGCGTCGATCCCCCAACAAGAACAACTTCATGGACTTGGCTTTTATCGATTTTAGCGTCGTGCAGGCATTTTTCGACCGGTTCCAGGCATTTCAGGAACAAGTCCATGCACAATTCCTCAAACCTTGCTCTAGTAATAGTCGTGTAGAAGTCGATTCCTTCGTATAAGGAATCGACTTCTATGGTGGTTTGGGTGGTGGCAGACAGAGTCCTCTTGGCTCTCTCACACGCGTTCTTTAATCTTCTCAATGCTCTGGAGTTTCCACTTATATCCTTCTTGTGTTTCCCCTTGAACTCTGCCGCCAAATACACAATGTCAAAAGACCGTTTTCTACCCTGGCTCCTCAAATTTAAAGAAACTTTACTTCTTTTTTATAAGGCAGGTGTCCGGGCCACATTAGACGCTACGACCCATCCAACATTCCCTAGCGGGAGCCAAAGGCTACAAAATGAACGCATATACACACACACTAAAAAGGAAGAATGCGTAAAAAATTCCCAACTGTTTCTGTATAAATAAATTACCTGCAACACAAAAATTGACGAGGCGATTATCAAAATCCTCGCCACCCAAATGAGTATCCCCAGCCGTAGCCTTCACTTCAAAAATCCCCTCTTCAATAGTCAACAGCGAAACATCGAACGTTCCACCACCCAGATCAAAAATCAGCACATTCTGCTCCCCCTTCTTCGCCGCCTTCTTGTCCAAACCGTAAGCAATCGCCCGCCGCCGCGGCTCGTTGATAATCCTTATCACGTTCAAACCAGCAATCACGCCAGCGTCTTTGGTCGCCTGACGCTGCGAGTCGTTGAAGTAAGCCGGGCACGTGATGACGGCGTTGTTCACTGGGTGGCCGAGGAATGCTGAGGTGATGTCACGCATGTAGGCTAAGATCATGCTCGAGATTTCCTCTGGGGAGAATTGCTTCTGTTCGCCTTTGTAGCGGACTACTATCATGGGTTTGTCACCTGGGCCTGGAACTACCTGTTGGAACAATTAAATGAGAATTATTCTCGTGAATTTTTTTTGGGTATTTTTATTTTCCCTAAGTTTTTTTTTTTGTTTTTAGCCATAATTTTTGAAAATAATCTTTGAGATTAATTATTTGTATCTACTACAACAGAAGAATCAGAAAGATGTGAAAATGAAAACCAAAGTTGAAAAAAATTCATATAAAACAAACATTTTAGACAACAAAACAATCGTTTAGTACTTCTCTGAATTTTTTTTCTTATGTGGGTACTTTTTCCGTCTTTAGTGAATTACTTTTTTGTTTTTGGTGATACTTTTTTATTTTTAGACTGGTTGAAAGGGATGAAAAATCCAAGAACAAAAATTCAGAAAAATCGAACAAAACACAAAAATCCAAAGAGACCTTGGGAGAATGGAGGTTTCCATTTTCTAAGTTAATTTGTATAGAAATTTACTGTATAAGTTTATTTTGTTTACTTCACACTAGGTCACTAGCCTCTTATTTGCCGTCCCAAATCCTTTTTGCCCAAAATCCTTGTGCCTTTGTGCAGAGGGATTCTGGACCACTGGATTACGATTTTTGTTTTTATATTTTAATATTTTTTTGGAGGTAGAGCTAGTTGATTTCCATTTTTCAAGGAAAGATAAATAATTGTAATTTTTGTTTTTAAATTTTAATATTTTTTGGGTGATCGAATGCCGAAAAATCCCCTCGGCAGAGAGGATCTGGGCCTTGTTTGCATGTTTATTCTACACGTCATTATACTTCTACACTCGCTAGCTTGCTTCACTCGTGGAAAACGTACATACATGCTAGTCAATGGAGTAGTAGTCTTTACCTTAAAGGGCCACATCTTCATGTCAGCCTGAAGAGAGGGGTCTGAGTATCGCCGGCCGATGAGTCGCTTGACGTCATACACGGTGTTTCCCGGGTTAATAGCGGCCTGGTTCTTGGCAGCATCGCCGATCAGCCGCTCTGTGTCCGTGAAAGCCACGTAGGATGGTGTGGTCCTGTTTCCTTGGTCATTGGGTACGATTTCGACTCGGTCATGTAACCAAACCCCGACGCAGCTGTACGTCGTGCCGAGGTCGATTCCGATCGCTTTTCCTTCTGTTTGAGCCATTTGAAACCTGTACTACGTGCTACTTCGCTGAATTCTAATTTGCTTTTCAAGGTTTTTCGCTATAGAAACGTTTTTTGTGACGGTGAGAATATATATAGGTAACGTGACAGAAGGAAAATTCGTGAATGAGTGAGAAACAGTGAGAGTTTTGGTTTTTAGCCCTCAAGGCAGGAGTGGCGTAGTTACGAAAGAGCCCCTAGGGCACAAGAGGTTTTTTTCCGTAAAAACTGTGCGATTAAAGATTAAAAATCACTCTTATTAAAATAAAAAAAAAAGCAGGTCAAATTCAAAAGAATTCTGCTCGGGTATACGATCATTTCTTTCATGAATTTAAGTAATCTGAGATATTTTTTAACAGACGCTTTCACGCATGCACAATAATTATGTGACTTAGTTATTCACTCAATATGTGTCGTTTATCGAGTTTATCAGTGAAAGTAACAATGAGGAATACATATGCTGTATTTGGTTAAACAGTTTCGTTTAATTTTGATGATGACATCAGATGTAATGAGTGGAAAAAGATAAAGAGGGAAATGAGGGAAATGATGATGTCGGACATCACATTTTTGTATGCACGTAATTTGTTCTGGAAAATACCGTGAGCCATGCATTTTTTTAGATTTACCATGAAACTCACTTTAATCTTGAGAAGATTTTTAAGAGTAAACAAAAATGTGTTTGACGAGTTAAAAAATATTCTTCCATCAAGACATTAATTGGGGGATCTCATCAGTGGTGGCTTCAGAATTTTGTAGTAGGGTGTTCATAAACTATCATAACTCTAGTAGCTTAATTAACCAACAACATAACCTAGATTTCAAAACGATTATCTATCACGCCAGATGAGAATCTAAAAATATAAATATTTGCCCAAAGTTCAAAAACAAGAAAAAGTTCTCATCTTATGTACCGTAGTGGACAATTTTTTATGAATAAGAAAAACATATTTTATTACACTTTAGAAGGAACTTGTGGCGAATAGGTTGGTGTGAACCTTTTTGAAGACACGTTCTTCTTTAAGACGATATGAGAGATTTTTTATCAGAGTCCTAAACCCGAGGAAAAATTGTTCAAGTTAAGAAATTTTGCAACATAGATAAACTTTTTTTTAAAACCTTTCCATAATTACATAATCTGAAACAACCAAAAAGAATTTATGCACTTAATGTAGATATGAAATTTGTACATTTATACCATGGACTGGGTGTTCAAATGTGGATTAACCTCAATTTTTGACATGTACTTCATTGAATTTGGACCGGTGTTCATCTATATTTAGATTGGGTGTTCAATTATATTTAGGCTAAGTGTTCAAAAAGAGGATTAACCTCAATTTTTGACATTTATTATAAGTAAAAAATCAAAATAAAAATTGGGTGGTCATGTGACCATTGAAGCTTGGCTGTACGTGGAGCTGCCCCTGGATCTGATGGTAGATTAACAACGTGTAATTGGGCACCATCGACTCATTTACTGGTACAGTCTGTTCTTTTTTTTTTTTTTTGATCAGCATACAGTCTGTTCTTGTAATCAAGAATTAAGGTGTGAAGGGCAGTTATGGAATTTGGGTTTAATGCAGCTGGTAGTCGAGAGGTGGCCATGACTTTGTTGCGGCGGCGAAGGGTAATGATTGGTGACGTGGCTGGCTGCTTGGCTGACAAGTGGCAATTATGCATGCATTGGGGCCGGGATGATTCTACACTGTTCCTTGTTCAACTAGTAGGAAGATGAAGTGTTTGTTGACTTTAACGTTACATTTTTCAAGCTGACTCGTGCTACAAATTGGTAAATATTTGAGAAGAAGTTTAAGTTCGAATTCAAATGTTTTAAATATTTTAGAAGATTGTGATCCAAACTCAAATATTTTTCATTATAGCCAACTTTTTTTGATTTTTTTGACTTTTATTTGAAAACTGTTCGCCGTGTTTGAATAAGTTTTGAAAAGAAAATTTTGAGAATTTTTTTTGAGATAGTGTTTGATTGAATTTTTGAAAATGGGGAAAAAAGAGAAGTGAACAAAGGTATTAAATTTGAATCATACTCCCTCCATCCCGTCTCCTCCCTCCCTTTTTATATTGTTTTGAGTATTCCATTTTAGGCTATCGCTTAATAATTGTGTTTTTTAAAAAGTAGATGGGTAAAAGTTTGTAAAATTATTATCTAGCCATTTTGAAAAATTAATGAGTAAATGTGGAGTATACTTTTGAAAAGTAGAGCTAAAAGTTGATGCGAAAGGCGTAAAAAGTGTAATGATGATATTTCTTTAATAAGTTAAATTTACAAAGTAAAGCACTAAAAAGGGATAGAGGGAAGTAATTTTTACTATTCGAATTTCTCTCGTCGAAAAGAACTAATAATCTATAAAAGTTTGATGCGAAACTAATAAATGCGTGAGAATTTTGAATAACAAAATTAAAAAAAAAAAAAAACACATCTCAAGTGGCTTATTTGGCCAAAACACCCCTCAACAATTATGTGAATTATGAAGAATTTCAGCTCCTAAGTTTCCGCCTACCATCTAATGTAATTCCTAGCTCCATCCCATTATAGTTTTTTTGGTTACATTCAACAAACTTAGACTCAAGAGAATATGTTCATATAAAGAAGACTGCGTAACTCTGATGTTTTTATTTCCGTAAGTTAAAGAGTACAACACCAATATCTAAACAGAAGAGATCATGCACGTCTACCTTTCAAAAGTCTGGTACAATTGTCTAAAACAAAATAGTAGCAAGAGGCCATACAAACTTCAATTAGATGAAACCAACCCTGCCGCCAGTAAGGATTTATGAACAGAACGGCAGCAATCGATAGCAAAACCACAATGTAAGTGACTAGAAAGCTCACATAGAAAGCTTCTATATCTAAGAAACCATCATCTTCTCCGTGTCTGTCCAAGTCTTTTTGCCTTGTTAGTGTTGGCACGTCTTCAGTGCAATTTTTTGGTTAAGGGAGGTCCACAAAGAAAGGGATTTCCCTCATAGCTACTTTCTTCAAAAGTTGCAAATTGAGCTTTCTGTTCTGGTGTCCTACCTGATAAGTTGTTGTGCGCCACAGTGAAGACAGCCAAAGATCCCAGTTCAATCAGTTGAGGGATTCTTCCGCTCAAGCCATTGTGCGAGAGATCCAAACTTTCTATTTGCTGTAGGCCTGAGAACGTAGCAGGGATTGATCCAGTAATATTATTATGGGAAAGGTTTAGTGCACGGATGTTGCTCAAGTTTCCAATTCCTGGTGGGATTTCCCCAGTCAAGAGGTTGCTAGAGAGATCAACTCCTGACATGTAATCAAGAATGTTTCCTTTATATGAATAAGATCCATGCTTTGTCGTGAACACTGTTTGTTGATGGACATAGGTAAGACTAAGATCAAAATTATGCGCTCCCCTTAAATTCGACCCTCTCACAAAGTTCCATGTTGGATCGTCGACAGTACGTCTCCACACAGGTGTTAAATAAGATTTATCAGAGTAGCTCTCAGAAGATATGTCATGCAGACAAGTAGGTATGCAACCAGAAAAGGTATTTTGAGAAAGATCCAATATGCTTAACTGTCTCAACTGGCATATCTGAACAGGAATTTCACCTTCAAAATGATTAAACTTCAACAAAAGAATGCTCAATTCAGGAAGGCTTCCAATCCAACGAGGAAGTTTGCCACTTATGTTGTTATTGCTGAGATCTAATGACACCAAAGAAAAGCTGTTGTAAAATGCACGACTCAATGGACCTCTCAAGCTGTTCTGATTCAGGTGGACGTGTCTTATTCTCGATGGGTTGAAGCAAGATGGTATAACACCAGAAATGTTGTTTTCTGAAAGGTCTAAAAATTGAAGATTATCAAGTTTGCAGAATTCCACTGGAATGGGTCCTTCAAAATGATTGGAGAACATAACCATATGCGTCAAAGCTGACAAGTTTCCCATCAATCTTGGAAGCTTCCCTGATAATTGGTTGTTGCTAATATGCACCAACTCCAAATAAGAGAGAGTACCCAAGCTATCTGGAATTTCACCCACAAGGTGATTGTGGTCCAGAAATAACCATGACAACTCAGTTAAATTGGAAAGTGAAGGAGATATTTGGCCAGACAAACTATTGCTCGATAGCTTGAGCAACCATAAGGAGGATGTCAGTTGCTCTGGTATCTGTCCGGACAAATTATTGTCAGACAAGTCCAAAAACAACAGAGAGTCTAGATTGCCTAAAGATGTAGGAATTTCACCCACGAATTGATTTGCAGACATGTTTACATCTGACAAATGGGGAGAGATGAAACTTATATTTGTTGGAAGTTGGCCGTCAAAATAATTAGCTGAAAGATCAATTGATTGGAGATGAGGATTGGGACGAGATGGTAAGACGAAAGGTCCAGTGAGAGAGTTGTTTCTTAGCTTAAAAACCTCCAATCTTGTGTTGTTTCCTAACAACCAAACTGGGAACGTTCCTTCGAACTTGTTGTGTGAAAGATGAGCCACTCTTAGGTCGTACTGGTAATAAAGGAAGTGTGGAACCTGCACACCAAGCTTGTTTGAACTACAACTTGACAAACTGAAAACCTGAAGTTGGAACCTAGGAATTGACCTTTGAAACTCAATTTGGTTGCTGAATCTGTTGTTGTCGAGCTTTGAGTGGTTGTAAAATGCAACAAGTGAATTTGGGATCTCGAGATGGTTATGTGAAATGAAAAGGTATTCAAGTGATACGAGATTAATAAGAGGAGATGAGGCGAGATTTCCATCCAACTGATTATAAGAGAGGTCCAATGTTCGGATTGACGTCATGTTTCCTACACATGAAGGGAGGCTGCCCTTTAAATCATTTTCACTAAGGTCCAATTCTTGGAGGTCCCGTAGTTCACACCAACCTGTGAAATAAAAGAATTGCTGTTAGGAAATCAGTTAATTTAAGCCACATGGACATGGCAAAAGACTTAAGCAAAGGATTTTGATAGGAAGTGTGAATACCTTGGCCAGGTAGGCTTCCCTTAAGCGCAGCATTTCTAACTGAAAATACCCTTAGGGAAGACATCACTCCAACCTTATAAAGGATGCTGATGTCAATGGATGAATAGTCCAAATACAAGTACTCTAACTGTTTCAATCCTTCCAACCCTGAAAGATGACAATGATTGCATTCAATACAGACAACCAGTGTATGCTCAAATGCAAAGTCAGTTTGCGAATCTTAACCTTACCGAGGGAATATAAATACTAGAAACTCAAGAGCAATCAATTTACATACTCTTTTGGTTCTTTTCATGCTTGTAGTATTGTTAAATGTAAGACCAGATTTTGACTTACCTCCAAAGTGGATTGATCCGTTCAAATTATTGTAACCTAGGTCTATAGTCTTGAGAGATGAAAGCACACCAAGAGATGAGAGAATGCTACCATTGAACTGATTGAATTCCAAATCAAGTACCTTGATCTTTCCCAACATAGATACTGATTGGAAACCTGCAAAAAAAAATCCATTATAAGTCACTGTTCTCACAATTAAATAAAACCCAAATCAACACGAATGCAAAGAAATAAAAGGGAAAAGAAAAGGTAACTTTGTTTGGTAAAGAACTTAGAGCTTCCATTGGAAACCCGAAAGAAAATTAAAACTTAAAAGAAAAACAAACGAAGACCCAAAGTTCAAGATGCACAACTACGAGCTTGATACTGCTCCAATTGATGAGAGAAAGAATAATTGCCCATTTATCAAGTATATTGTAATATTCAAGACTTCAAGTGACCTTGTTATCATACCTGAATGAGTCACGAAACTATCAAGCTCGTTGTTGCTAATATCCAGCTTCTCCAAGTTTTTCAAATGTTTGAGATCTGTTCTTTAGACAAGAAAACGGAATTATTATATGAAAACAAAGGAAACATCAAGGTTTCAAGGTGTTTGTTCTTGTGCTATCCTTGGATAAGTCTACTATTGAACCATAAATTTGTTGAAAGAAGAATGAAATATTAAAATATTTTTTATAACTTATAAGTGTAACTAACTAAAATCAATGTTTCCACATTTTCCAATATCCTAACACAGAAATTAAAAGATTTTTTCGCTTCATTCTGTCTTCCTATATTTTCCCTTTCCTATTGTTTTCTCCTCACAAATTCAAGATCCAACAGTGTGTTGACATTGGGAAGGCATTAATTTAAACTCACCATCGACACGGACTGTTCCCATCAACCTGTTATAGCTTAGATACAGAGACTTTAGAGATGCTAACCCGCCCAAAGTTGATAGGATGCTATTGCATCTGCCTCTCAGGAGGTTCCAAGCATCAAGAATAGATACAAGTTCTTTGTGGGAGCGCTTGGCCCCTGTTTCGGTAAGGTTTGATTGGCTGCTATCAGTGCCTTTTTGAGTCCTTCGAGACCTATTTCTCATAAACCATAAATTACTCAATGATCAACCACAAACGTTTTCCATGGTTGCGGTAATAAGATCGGTAACACAAATATGATAATAGATCGAGGATCAATAGTAACAGTAATAAGAAAGAAGAATGGAGTTTCTGATGTTGTAGGTGCTGGTTCCTTTTAGTTTTAAGAAAATGGGTTGAATTACTCAGCCTTCACCTTCAGACCCAATGGGGTGAGTGATGGTTACTTAAGAGTTTCAAAAAAGCAATCTTTTTCCCCGTCTCAACACCTATAACAAAGCCATCCATTTCTCCAGACTAGCATTTGGTTTTTACAAGTATCACCAAAATCTCCTATGGAGTTCTATATGTACACTAAGCCACACCTACTTCATATAGTTCTTTGCAATCTTTTGTATTTTTTTTTTTTTGGTTGCACTGCTTAAATAAAAATATGTAATGCATTGGGAAGATACTAGACAACATCACCTAAAATTCCAGAACTAAGCATACATTACACTTTTGACCCTTCCCAACTTTTCAAACTTGTGTTCTGACCTCTGAACGTGTACCCAACGTACAGGATAGAGGTAAAATCAAACCCATCTTTACCATGTACTAGAAGGCCTTCATAGACTTTGGGCCAACCCTGTACATGTCGTACACATATTTAAGCGTATCTGATACATATCCAAATTATGTCCACTCGTTAGAAGAAAAAAAAATGTCGTACACATATTTAAGCGTATCTGATACGTATCCAAAGTATGTCCACTCATTAGAAGAAAAAAAAAAAAAAAAAAGCCATGTCCACTCTTCATCAAATGATCAAAGTAGCACTAAGAAGCACTGAGTTGGCTTTACTGTTGGAGGCTTTTGAATTGAAGTCAAGTCCATACTTAATTCTTCCGCAACGCAATCATGGTAAAAGTTTCGTATGGTGGTAATGGAAGTAATAGCAAATGGAAAATGATTCATATATATGTCCAAAAATTAGACTGGAAAACAAGAGTGAAAGTGTATGGATGGTGTTAAAGCAATATTAAAGTCGATCATATTGAACCCATGTGACATAAGTATTCATATGTTGGGTAAAGGGCTAAGTATTGGGCTTGTATAGCATTGCTCATATCATATTTGTCATGACGTAAAGATTATGAGAATTGGCTCAAATCTATTGGACCACAATCGGGTCTTCTGTCAACTCCAGCAAGTCAGAACAGTTGCAAAACAGAAGCATTGAAGTTGCTCTTGAAACAGAGAGTTGGCTTTTGTTCATAATAATACATAACAACACATAAATGAGACTGATTTTTTTACACTTTTGTGTCATTTAACAATATAAATTTAACTCCACCACTACAGATTACCTTATTTCTCTTGTTAATAGAGAATTGAGAGAGAAAACTATGAGGTACTTGTTTTATGTGAGTCAAGTGATTGTAATCCTCGTATAGTGAAGCTGTTGCCTGTGGAAGTACCCAATTTTGAAAAACCACCTAAAATTTCACGATCTTGTTGCCTACCACAGAAAGCTTCGAAACTTCTAGTACAACGAAAAAACCAAAAACCCAAAACTAAAAAAGAGAACTGATAGGATTGATTAAATCCCTGTACATAATTTTTATAACTAAGCATAACGGTTAGCCGGCCCCTTGGACCACAGAGGCCGCAAAAGCGAAAAGAGAAAGACTAGGGCTTCGGAATACCTTGTACCACATCCTAGCCGTTGTTAGGGCATCTCCAACCCATACCCGGTGTTCCTCCATTTGAGAGACCATTTTTGGAGGAAATACAACTTTAACCTATTTTGTAATCCGGCATCCGACTCGTTGATCTCACAAATTAACAGTTTAGATTTCATTTTGGCATTTGCATCATCTGAGCCATTTATTGCCAAGATGAAATCTAAAATGTTCATTGCCGATATCAACAACTTATATGCCCAGGGTTGTAGTGCGGCACACTATAGAATGCCCGGATCTGCATTCGAGGGAACAGGAGAATGGGAGAAAAAAAATGGAGGATGCTCCCTATTTTACTATTCACCCTTTCTTAAATCCCATTTTATTAATTAAATTGTTACTAGGAAAAGTCTATAATTCCCGTCTGTCAAATGTGTATGTTATAGTATGTAACTCGTGTATTTAAATTGTGTCATCTAATAAAGATTCATAACATTTTAGTGCATCTCGTAACTTTTATACTAAAAATTCATAATTTTTCAGTAATATAATTTATAACATTTTCACTAGAAATCACAACATTTGTTTTTCGTAACTTTTCAAAAAAAATTCAGAACATTTTCCTTACAAATCATAATATATTAGGGCGTGTCGTAACTTTTTGTAAAACTTGTAGTAACTTTTGGGACATGCATATGGTACACATCCAAGTAGGAGTGTGTGTTGTAGCCTTTCCCCCCCTTTTTATACATTTATTTGTTACAAAAGTGGTATCAATAAGACCAATATTGAATAATCTTTTTATAAACTTACAAAATGAGGATATGAATTTTGGGGGGAAAGTGTTAAAGTCTGATGTTTGGGTTGAGTTTCTTAGAAAATAGAGGAGGAAATAGAGTACTGGGGTAGGGTGGGAATCCTCCAAAGTCACTTTTTCATTTAAAGATATTATTTTGATAAAAAAAAAATACTATGTGCAAAGAAACTTACATCGAACCATACACAAAATGTGAGTGTTTTTTTTATATAAAAAACGTGTTTGCAAAACACGATTTCATGTTCTTACATTAATTACATTTTGTGTATGGTTCGGTGTAAGTTTCCTTGTGCATAACATTTATGTATTTTGATACTCTCAAATGGAGGAATGGAGGAGCATACGACTCGGCGTGAGAAATGGGAATTTTTGAATTTGTTTATGTAATTCTTCATTCATGAGATTGAAGACAACGATATGTTTATGCAGGGAAAGAGGTAAGATACTGAATTTCGATTAACATTTGGTTGACTCTAGGGAACATTTGGTTGATTCTAGGGAACATGTGTAAAAGAAACGAAATGAAAGGATAATTCAAAATTTTTACCTTAGAAAAGAATGTGAGAGGAGAATAAAAAAATTATAAGTTTTAAGAACAATTCATTTTCCTCACACTTTCTCATTAACCTTTCTTTTCCTTTTCTTTTCTTTTCGCAAGTTCCACACAGCGCCTAAAAAACTCTATTTCATATGCTCCCTCCAATGAGAAAATACTGTTTTCACTAGAATTTCCCAATAACACTCCCAGAGTTCTAATCCGTTTTGCCTACAAATCTTCCCCGGTTTCTCACCTCCAACTGGGTGTGTTTGGAACTTGGAAAAAGAAAGAAAAAGAAGAGAAAATTAAAAAGAATTCCCTTATCTTATTTGGTTGATAGTGGAAAGAGGGAAGAAACATGAAAAAGTAGGGATGAACAAATAGTAGTCTCTCAGATTGAGTGATTTTGTGAGAAGAGAAACGAGAGGAGTAAAATTTCTCTCAAAATCACTTATTTAGTTTGAATAATTTTGTGAGCAATGGGGAAAAAAAGTTCCAAAATAAAATATTTTGATTGATCCATTTCCTTTCTCACCCCTTCTCATCAAAAATAGTGAAATTTGGTGAAAAATAGCTTTCGTTCTTATCTCATTAAGGGGCAGTGTTAAGACTTGCCCCACATTGCTCACTTAAGCCACCCACGCTTGGATAATATAATCTAGATGTTATTCTACTTATTGTCAATTGATTTTAGGTTGGAACCCTCCAAGAAATCTAACACGCATAAGCACTATTACTGAGATGGAAGTACTGCACCATGTAACGCGTATGGAGATGCCAGAGGGACCTTGATTTTCCACAAGGGACATACTATTACCAATATAAAAAGTTAATAAATATGAACAATGCTAGTTTTTTTTTTTTTTATCAGCAACAAAATTTTATTTAAAACTCAACAAATGGTACATGGAGTATAAAAACCAAACCCATGCACAAGTGCAAGGATAAGGCAAAGCAACACATCTAGCAATAGACTAATAAACTTATTTTATAACTCTCTATATTCCAATTTATTTGCTAAAAAAGTGGGATGCAGACTTTTTATTTTTTAAATTTTTTTCTTGAAATCAGCAATTGACCTTGGGGACACCACAAGCGATGGTAACCTTCTTGGCTTCAGGAGAGTTGACAAATGGCTTGAATTGAGGGTCCTTCATGTACTCACACAGGCATGGCCTCTGCGTCCTCAACACCTGACAACATCTCCTCGACGGTTGTTGCGTGGACGATATTGCCGGCACGCTTGGTTGCAGCTTATTTGGGTCACATGCCACCGCCCCCTCCGTCACCCCCTGCTTCCCCTAGTAGCATTACCATCAACACCAACATCACTGCTGCCGCCACAGACAACAGTGATGAAACGCTAGACACTTAATTCTTCATCGAGAGAGAGAGAGAGAGAGAGAGCGTGGAATGGTAAATTGGTAATGGGTGCTTCTTGGATTAAGGCCAGGGGCTTGGAGCATCATTTTTAGAGGCCAAGAGCAAGTAAACTCGTTGGTGCCAAAATGTATGCTTGTTAAGGAACCGATGACAGAGCCAAGAATTACATTCGGGGTGGTGCCGTTAAACGAAAGTCTACTGGTATTATTGTATTCCCTCCGTCCTAAAATGACATCCCTTGTGAAAAGAGGTATAATTTTCAGATAGAAAATAAAATACATCTGTTCCTTGGGCTAACTATTTTGTTAAAACAAAAATAAAGGCTTGAATCTATTCTCATGTGATCTTTAAATGAAAGTCTTTTTAGGTATTTTTTAAAGATCCGAATCATTCATCTCTTAAAACATTATTTTTGTATTGAGTTTGTAAAAAAATCAAGTTGTTTGAGCATCGGTAGGTGTTTAATCCATTAATGTAATATATATATTTTTTGCAACCGAAAGTGGCACGTGCCACCCTACCCTGCCCCACTAGAACGCTTGGTCCCTAGTTGTGGCAAATAGCAGCATTACTTTTGTACTCGTCTGATGTCGTTTTATTAAGGCAAAAATTAGCAATACTCGTGTACTCGTCTGAGGAACTCGAAAGCATCACTTTAGCGCTTCCCAGAATCAACTTTACACTTGTGTTTTGTCCGTTCATTTTTTTAATCTCTTCTCATAATCAACTTTACAACATGTTTTTGGCTGAAAAGGCGTAGAATGAAAACCACCTCGATCGATCACGCTCGCTTACAAAAACAGGAATTATGGCTTCAGAAACTATCGCAAATCGATCCTATATTTCAATCATTTGTAACTAGCTTATAGTCATGCATGATGTTACTAGCAATCGCCCAACAAAGGCGACTACTAAGATCGTTGGAATGAAATCGCCGTGACTCTTTTCTTGATCTGACATATGGTTGACGACACATGAAATATTATCTTCCTTTATGTTCAATCAATTTCCATAGTCTTCTTGTCTCAACAGACTAAAATTATACTGATCATGATTAGTACCCAATGCAGTGGAAAATGGAATGGATAAAATAGAACTGCGATCATTTTCTTTGCCTAGTGGAGGAGAAGCTGGGGAATGGTGGAGTTGTTAGTCGTCGATTGGACATGAGTCACGAATCGTGCTGAAAAAGGTCCACTGCCAACCAGAGAGAAAAGACTAGTTAGCATGCCTAACTGAGTGGGTTAGGGTTAAGAATATGAAAAGAAAGGACGCTCAAACCTATACCAAGGAAAAAGTCGTAAAGTAATATCGATGTTGATTCAAAGTAATCCATCATCACCATCTTACTGCAAATCATACATTCTCTTCTGTCTTAGCTTAATATAACCTTCAAAAGAGAAAGCAAAGGAAACTATTAGGCGTTACTCCCTGCCGCTAGGAGGGTAGTCATAAATTGAACCTTGAGAAGAATCCACGTAATTTTCACATATTTTTTTCACAGAAAGAGGACTCCTTTTCTTAGTTGAGCTCGTACCCTTTTTTGAAGTCAGGCATCCTATTGTACAGACTAATTAAAGCTTGCTTATACTTTTTAATGCTTTAAGCGATTCTTTGGGAAGAATTCCTTATCCACTTATTGATTCCATCTAATGAAGAGATGATGATTTTGTGATGGTGAATGGGAAAGTACATTATATTTCCCTTAGCGTATACTTTATCAGGACCATAGCCAGATCTTTATGTATTGAGTCAAGTCAAGAGATAGAACCGAAGGCTTCAATGAGAATGGAGGTTCTGTTGGTGCGCGTGACATTAATCAAACAGTCGATGTATACCATTCTAGTACAAGGAGAAGAAGATGTAAATAGCAACATGCGGTACCCATTGACTAACTTTGAAAAACACAAGGATACTCCTAAGATGAGAGTGATGAGGGAAAAACATGGTAATTTCAAATCTCCTAATTAGTGCACGTGAAAAACCTACCATAAACACTGCATCTTCTACATCTCCCAAGCAGTAACGTTGGCAGTCCAGGATACTGGACTTGTATTCAAAGAGTGCAGAGAGGATAGGGTCTTGGTAACAGTCCAAATTTGACTTGAAGGTCAGCGAAGAAGATGGAGGATAGGGTCTTGTTTCTAGCAGCAATCGTTGGAGCAGTTGTGGGATGGAGAAAGCCCTTTGTGTAGATTAACCAGTATGTGTGTTTGGGGCGTTAAGGGTTATGGGTTATGTTGTTTGGGTGCTTGAACTATGGGGTGTTGTGTTTTTAAGGGAAGGAAACATGAAGGGCATTTTAGGCATTAAAAAGTAGAAAAACATTCACCAATTTAATAAGCAGCATAGATAAACAGTATTAAAACCAGTAACTCCCTTTATTACTTGTTCATTTTCACTAGCTGCAACAATGGCGGAGATACAGAAAGAAATATGTATTTGTTGACCTGACGAATTTGTAGAGGCATTTGCATAGGGAAAAAAATATGCATTTACTGTAGGATTGCATATAACTTCAACAGAAAGAAGTTCTAATCAAGCTTCCCCATCACCAAAGAGGGATTACCATCAATCAGGTGAGTGGTTGGATTTGTTGACCTGTGTTAGAGCTTGTCCCACATCGGTTCATTACAACCCCTCAAAAACTAATATATGATCCTGGACAGCCTCTCAATTCATTGCCAATTGATTTTGAGTTGAACACTTTAACACGGTATCAGAGCTAGCTAGGCTTTCAGAGCCTTTTGGACAAAACTCTATGTCGTTGACAGTTAGTTCTCCCTTAATTTGTCATTGATGGTTAATAGTTCTCGTATGTGTGTTGAATCGTTTGTTTGCCTCACCACGTGCGAGTCAAAGGTCACAAGTGCGGCAGAGTGTTAGACCCTCTCCCATTATAACCTCAAAAACTAGTATACGTGCAGCGGAGTGTTAGAGTCTCTCGCATTATAACCCTCAAAAACTAGTATAAGATCATGGATGGCCTCTCCATTCATTGCCAACCTACAATTACTAAAAACCCACTTAACCATAAGACCCATGGTTAAGGGAAATAAAATTACAAGGAATGAAGGAAATATTGGAAATTTTCTTCCCAATTGTGTAATTTAATTTAAGGGATTGTTTTACATTTATACCGTATAATACATGACAGCAGCTATAGTGTTCCTTGTAAGAGTCGTGTTGAAGTAGTGGGTCTGATGAATACAAAATTTGCTCTAGACTTCGTAATATATGCAGCATGTTCTATATAAGGCTTCACGCAGCTGACAGAAAAACCTCATGTTCATCTTTGGGTGAGTGATGGTCACTTGGGGTTCCGAGAGAGCAATCTTTTTCTCCCTTCCAACACCTATAACAAAGCCATCCATTTCTCCGGACTAACATTGGTTTTTACATGGATCACCAAATTCTCCAATGGAGCTCTATATGTACACTTAGGACACCTTTTGGATTTCGTTTTGGTTGCATTGCTTCAATGTTTGATCAAAATTGAATAAAAACAAAGACACAACATCCATTGGGAATATATTGGAGAGCATCATCCAATATTCAAGAACTAAGCATCTATGACACTTTTGACCCATCCCAACTTTTCAAACTTGGTTTCCAACCTCCTAACGTGCACCCAACGAATAGGATGATGGTAAAATCAAACCCATCTTTACCGTGTGCTATAACAGCCAGCTTGCTTATACTTTATTTATTTATTTATTGCCTCAAGCAATTCTTTGGGAAGAATCCTCATCCACTCATCGATTCCATTTCCCTTAGCATATGCTTTATCAGGACAATAGGAAGAATGTTTATGGATTGGGTCAAGTCAAACATTTGAGAATGGAGGTCTGTTGGTGCATGTGACATTAATCAAAGAGTCGATGTATACTATTCATTGTCAATTAGTTTTGGGTTGGACGGTTTACCATGGTATCAGAGCTAGGCTTTCGAAGTCTTCTGGACAAGACAATGTCGTTGACGGTTGGTTCTCAGAGGTCGCACGTGCGGGGGAGTGTGGAGCCTCTCCTACATCGGTTAATTATAACCTCAAAAACTAATATAAAATCCTGGATGCATGACCTCTCCATTCATTGCCAACCTACGAGTACTAAAAACCCGCATAACCATAGGACCAGAAAAACCTCTTATTCATCTTCAGACCCATTTGAGTGAGTGATGGTCACTTGGGGTTCCGAGAGAGCAATCTTTTTCTCCCTTCCAACACCTATAACAGACCCATCCATTTCTCCGGACTAACATTGGTTTTTCCGTCGATCACCAAATTCTCCAATGGAGCTCTATATGTACACTTAGGACACCTTTTGGATTTTGTTTTGGTTGCATTGCTTCAGTGTTTGATCAAAATTGAATAAAAACAAAGACACAACATCCAATGGGAATATATTGGAGAGCATCATCCAATATTCAAGAACTAAGCATCTATGACACTTTTGACCCATCCCAACTTTTCAAACTTGGTTTTCGACCTCTTAACGTGTACCCAACGAGTCGGATGATGGAAAGATAAAACCCATCTTTACCGTGTGCTATAAGGTCGGTAGAAATGTTATCTAAAGTGGCTCCATGGAGGGACAAAATTGGTTTTGCTTCACGAAGTTTTGACTTGGAGTCGGTCCATAACTTGGTTTTCGACCTCTTAACGTGTACCCAACGAGTCGGATGATGGAAAGATAAAACCCATGTTTACCGTGTGCTATAAGGCTGGTAGACATGTTATCTAAAGTGGCTCCATGGAGGGACTAAATTGGTTTTACTTCACGAAGTTTTGACTTGGAGTCGGTCTAGAACTTGTTCTTCCGCGGGATGGTCGTGGCAAAAAAATTGGAATAATGGTAACATAGACTAAAAATCCAACCATCCGAGACCCTAAAGCTTCCCACAATACCATAGTGCGCCCCTAACATAGCAATTTTGAAAAGAAAAAAACATATCCATGGGCAGCCCAAGAGTTCCGGAGGCCTTAGGTGAAATATTAACATGGGGCCCTTCCAAAGGATAAAATTCTCTTTGATTAACTCCCTTTTTAGCAAATTATTGAAATTTTCTTATATATAAATGTGTGGGTATGTGTACAGCTATAGACATCTGAACTGAAAAGTAAGGCCTTCTCATTTTGGAGGCCTTAGGCCTTGGCCTTAATGGCTTAAGGCCTGTGGGCCAACCCTGTACATATTGTACACATATTTAAGTGTGTCTAATACATATCCAAACTATGTCAGTCTTCATCGAATGATAAAAGTAGCACTAAGGAAGGATTAAGTTGGCTTTATCTAAAGTGGCTCCATGGACGGACTAAATTGGTTTTACTTGAGAAGGTTTTGACTTGGAGTCAGTCCAAAACTTCCCGCAATACCATAGTGTGCCCCTAACATATCCATTTTAAAAAGAACAAAACATATCTAGGGGCGGCCCAAGAGTTCCGGAGGGCTTAGGCAAAACATTAACATGAGGCCTTTCCAAAGTTAAAATTCTCTTTGATTATCTCCCTTTTTAGCTAATTATTGAAATTTAGTAAGTCAAACTCTTATATATAAATGTGTGGGTATGTGTACAGCTATAGACATGTGAACTAAAAAGTAAGGCCTTCTCATTTTGGAGGTCTTAGGCCTTGGCCTTAATGGCTTAAGGCCTTTGGGCCAACCCTGTACATATCGTACACATATTTAAGCGTGTATGATATGTATCCAAAGTATTTCCACTCATGAATGATCAAAGTAGCACTACGGGAGGACTAAGTTGGCTTTATCTAAAGTGGCTCTATGGACGAACTAAATTGGTTTTACTTGAGGAGGTTCTAACTTGGAGTCCGTCCAAAACTTGTTCTTCCATGGTCCGGTTGTGGAAAAATTTGGAATGATGGTAATGTAGACTAAAAATCCAACCATTCATGACCCTAAAGCTCTCCCCGCAATACCATAGTGCGCCCCTAGCATATCCATTATGAAAAGAAAAGAACATATCTAGGGCGGCCAAGAGTTCCGGAGGACTTAGGCGAAATAGTAACATGAGGCCTTTCCAAAAGTTAAAATTCTCTTTGATTATCTCCCCTTTTAGCTAATTATAGAAATTTAGTAAGTCAAACTCTTATATATAAATGTGTGGGTATGTGTCTACAACTATAGACATGTGAACTAAAAAGCAAGGCCTTCTCATTTTGAAGGCCTTAGGCCTTGGCCTTAATAGCCACTGGGCCAACCTTGTACATATCATACACATATTTAAGCATGTCTGATACGTATCCAAGGTATGTCCACTCTTCATTGAATGATCAAAGTAGCACTACGGGAGGACTAAGCTGGCTTTACTGTTGGAGACTTTTGAATTGAAGTGAGTCTTCGGATTACAATCATGGCAAAATTTCCACATGGAGGTAATGGAACCAATAGCAAATTTTCCAAAACCTAAAGATTGTGAGAATTGGCTCAAATCTGTTGGACCATAGTTGGGTCATCTAGAAGCTGAGATCAGCTCCAGCAACTAAGAACAGTTGTAGAAAAGAAGCATTGAAGTTGCTCTTTAACAGAGAATTGGCTGTTATTCACGTTTTGTCTCTCTTGTACTGGTGTGGGAACAAATTCAGAGAGTTGAGAGAGAAATATGAGAGGTTGTACATGTGAGTTGGGTGATTGTAATCCTCCTTCTACATATAGTGAATCCACTACCCCATGGATGCACCCGATTTTGAAGAACCATGTAAAATTTCTCTTGTTCTCTGTGATTGCTTAATAAGTTGTGCGTGAGTGTTTGGTTCACAATCTTGTTGCACATCAAAGATAGCTTCCAAACTTCCTCGTTCAATATATATATATATATATATATATATATATATATATACTGCTAGTTTGCTACTAAGCCTACTATTTCATTAACTTGCTGGGTATCCAGTACTACCATAAAAGACCAGAAGAAGGAAATTGATGGGATTGATTCCATGTACATGATTTTAGCATAACGACGAATAACTAAATTACCTAAAAGGATTAGACCCTTGGACAACCAAAGCCGCAAAAGAAAAATGGGAATTTTTCAGAGAGCTAGGTCTCGGAACACCTTGTACAGTTGTACCGCATCCCTAGGACTGGAGTGATGAAAAATGGGAATTTTTCTCAGAGAGAGAGAGAGAGAGAGGCAGACCTCCTTAGGAGAAAGACTGGATCGATTTCACGCCGACTCCGATTACTTCTCAGGTATGCCTCTCACTCTCTGTATCCGAACCGTCGGAGGAGACTTGCCGCCGGAATGCACAGAGGGACATTTCACGCCGGAGGTCGTCTGGTTTTAATCACTTCCCGCTATACGACTTCTTTTTTTTTTGGGTAATTGCTACACGACTTCTCTCTTCTCGATTTTGGGAAAATTTAATAAATAAATAAAAAAAAAAGGGTGACATAGGTTCAACCTATGTCATACCCAAAAAACGACGTCATTTCAAATGGAAGCATTGTTTTGGGATTTTCCACCTATACCAGCCATATTTTATTAATCCGAGACATTAATCTTGTATATATTGTCATAATATATATCTAGGAAAAGTTTTATTTTTTTTGTATTTCTATTAGTACTTAATCGCAATGCTTTTTTCCTTCTTAAAATGAGTTTAGTTACACTGAATCAAAACCACAACACCTCTTCCATTCAACTTTTGGCTTCAAAACGACGTAGTTTTGTTTAGTTTCTTCCAATAATAGTTTCTATCCGTGTTAATCGCATTTTATTGATCTCAAACATTCATTTTGTAGAATTCGTTAGATTGTAAATCATGTAAACGTTTCATATAATTTGGGTATAAATTAGAACTTGATCTTGATGCATTTTTTTTATCTTAAAATGAGTTTGGTTTCACAGAATCAAAACCCAACAAACACGTTCCGTATAACGTCGTTCCTTTTTTTTCCCTCGTTCGACCGTCGCTGCTTGATCGGCAGGTTGGAGAATCTCCGAACTCCAATCTCCGATGTCGGCGGCTCTTGAATTTCGTGAAGAAATGGAGGGAATATTGAGAAGTAAGCAGTTCTTTCAGCCATTGACAAGTACATCTCTCCTTGCTTAATTGCTCTCGTCTGCTGTACCGTATGCTTTAGCTAATTTTCATTTTTCTTGTTAATCTAGCTAATTTCTGGTTCCGAATATTAGTAAATTAGCGTAAGGATTTGGTTTCTGCAATTTAGCATGAATTTACCGAGAAGTATCCTTACTCTGCAGATTCTGAGATTGGATTGATGGTTTTCGGTGGTGATAGGTATGAGAAGTATCATTATCCTTACGGACCTTACAGACGAGACGAGAAAGAGAGAAAAGAAAACTGCTCCGACATGGTAAGCTTACTTTCTCATCCTTTGCGTAATACATTTGATTAAGAGGAAAATTGAAATCGAAAGAGAATTTTCCGTGCTTAAATAGTTAATTTCATGAAAACAATGTGATCCTCACTTTTGAACTGAGAGATTTAATATGGTTCACAGCTGAAATAAGGTAAAATTTATGTAAACAAATTAGCTCAACAAATTAGCGCACATTCATTAGGGTCTATCCTTAAGATGTGCGTTTAGGACTAACTCAGAAACGCACATTCATTAGGGTTTATCCTCAGGATGTGCGTTCACCTAATACGTTCGTATCACATTCTATCCCCTATTTAGGGTTTATTCTAATCATCATGAACCAACTTTCTAAGCAGTGGTAACTTTCTCATTAGGTACAACCTCTGGGGCTATGGTACGGCCCCTGGAGTGTTCACCTGTCCTCTGACAGGAGTCCTCAATATCACTTCAAACACCCTTTGCCCTAGGGGATCAAATGGGGGTTAGGTCAACTTGTAGCTCGGCGACGACCCTTGCGACTTCGATAAATTCTGGTGAACAAACCCTCGCATATTTGTAGCGCAGGTGCTAGCTTGGAGGAACGTCGTCGAGGTTTATCCATCTCAGGAATGTGTGAATTGCAACCACATCCTTGCCATCCTTGAGATGACAAGTATTCAAGAACATGAAAGCCCTCATGTCTGCTTGTATGGCTGTCTTCCAATTGTTGCAAGCAGCTTCCAGTACATCTGCCTTCCCTTGTCGAAAATTCAACTCAGCTTGTGCCAATGCTAGGTTGGCTAACATAACATGAAGGTCCAAATTATTAGTCGTGATGTTTTGGTTTTGGAGGTTGATTGCATTTACATTATCGATGCTTTGTTGGAGGAGTAGTCGAGCCGCTCGCCATTGCCGCAGGAGAGATCTGTATTCATCGACGGCGAGCGAAATTTGTCGGAATGTCACCATCTTTCTCTGTCTATTCTCTATTTGCTAAAAGTCTCTTTCTTGAATCTTTTTTTCTTGAAAATCTCTCTCTCCCTCTTTCTTGAAATTGGGTGAGCTCAGAAATTGGTTTGGTTGGGTTTGTATGGAGTGTTGGGAGAGATTTTCTCACTCTGCTTCTCTCTCTCTCTCTCTCTCTCTCTCTCTCTCTCTCTCTCTCTCTCTGTTTCTAAATTGAGTAAGGCACAAGTTTCTCGATTTCTAAATTGAGTGAGGCTTCTCCCTTTGTGTGTTTCTAAATTGAGTGAGGTACTGACTTGATGCTATTATAATTGCTGAGAAAATTATAACTTTTTATAATTATAATTATAACTATTTAGGAATTACCACTTTTTAGGAATTATAATAGCAGCAAGTCGTCGCCTCACTCAATTTAGAAACGCACAGAGGGAGAAGCCTCACTCAATTTAAAAACAGAGATACTTGTGCCTCACTCAATTTAGAAACAGGGAGAGAGAGACAGAAATTACAGAAACCGAGTGAGAAAATCTCCGCCAACACTCCTTATAAACCTAACCGAACCAATTTTCAAGCTCACCCAATTTCAAGAAAGAGGGAGAGAGATTTTCAAGAAAAAGAGATTCAAGAAAGAGACTTTTAACAAACAGAGAACAGACCGAGAGAGATGGTGACATTCCGACAAATTCCGCTCGTTGTCGACGAATACAGATCCCTTCTGCGACAATGGCGAGCGGCTCAACTTCTCCTCCAACAAAGCTGAGTTGAATTTTCGCAATAAACCTCCAAATCCAAAACATCGCGGCTAATAATTTGGATCTTCATGTTCGGTTAGCCAACCTAGCGTTGGCACAAGTTGAGTTGAATTTTCGCCAAGGCGAGGCTAATGTACTGGAAGCTGCTTGCAACAACCAGAAGACAGCCATACAAGCAAACATGAGGACTTTCAGGTTTTTGAATACTTGTCATCTCAAGGAGCCAAGATGTGGCTGCAATTCACACATTCCTGAGATGGATAAACCCCCACGACGTTCCTCCAGGCTTGCACCTGTGCTATAAATATGCGAGGGTTTGTTCACCAGAATTTGTCGAAGTTGTAAGAGTCACCGCCGAGCTACAAGTACACCCCCCCCACCCTGTTTGAAGTGATATCGAGGACTCCGGTTGGAAGACAGGTGAACACTCCCGGTGTCGTACCATAGCCCTAGAGGCTGTACCTGATGAGAAAGTTACTACTAGGAAAGTTGGTTCATGATGATTAGGATAAACCCTAAATAGGGGATAGAATGTGATACGTTTGTTACACAAAAGTATCACTCGAGCCTTAAACCTCGAGTGATAATGTGTTTCATCCTAGATTCACAGATCTTTGATTCAAAGTCGAGTTGAGAAATTTCCTTGCAGAGAGTCTTCACCTTGAGGAACTATTGACTCACTGTCATCGATCCTTACATCACCATGGCCAGCTCATTTTCTAGAAATTGAAGACGAGCATCATTTGTCTTGGAAAACAATGTTGCAAATATATCCCAAACTTCTTTTGGAGCAGTAGCCTCATGTACATACTCCAACAATTCTTTTTGAACAGTCATCCTCAATACGAACAATGCCTTCCCTGCCTTGATCTTCCACTTGCGCAGAGCTCCAACATATTCTTTTGTCGGTTGAGTAGTCTCATCGCCACCAACGATCTCCCACAGATCTTGACCTGGGAGATATGCTTCTATGCACGTCTTCCAATAGTCATAATTATACATTATTTAACTTTTCGAAACCTCTTGTAATGTTGCCAAACTCCGATATTTCACTAGTGCCTAGACCTTGCAGCTTTGCAATCTCCAATAACACTATCTTCCAACAACATCTTCAACCATGATCTCCGATTGACACACTCTTCATGGTCCCCGATCGCTACACTCTTCACAGACCCCCACTGTGACTTCACAAATGACGCCTTGGAATGACCACCCGATTGCTTTGCTCCTCTCGGTCCCTGACCGTCTCGCTCTGATACCAGATTGTTGAGTTTGGACACCCCTATACTCACTAGTATACAAGACACACGACACCTCACTTTCACACTAGAGTTTGTGTCAATACTGAATCAACTCACTCAAGCACAATCACTTGGTGCTCAACACACACTTGGTGTTTTTCTCCAACACTCAAACTTGATGTTCCTTACACACACTTATAAATGAGCTCTCACTTCTATTTATAGGGAGCAAAGGAACTATCTAGGAATAGGAATATCCTAGAATAATTCTACAAGCTTCTAGAGAAGACTAAATATTTCTACTATACTTTAGAAGATTCTAGAGTAACCCCGGAAGGCCTATCACCTCTTCCATAAGTTTCCAGAAGGTTCTAGAATAGCCCAGGGCATTCTAATAGGATCTAGAACCTTCTACTAGAGTTTGGAACATTCCAGAACATTCTAGTAAAACCCGAAACATTCCAGAAGCATCTGGAGACTTCCGGAGAGTTGGTGATGACTATCAACAGATCAGAGGCACACCGCCAGGACATTGCAGTTTGCTGCACAATAAGGTTTAACTTTGAAGACGACGATAGACAACTAGTAGATCTAATTATTTTTATCAAAAGCATAAATTTCTCAAAACACACAAAAATACTAATAAACAGCAAAACCACATCACATTTCAGGGAAAAAAAAAAAAACCCTGAGTATTTACCAAATGATGAGAAGTGTATAGTGGGTGATTGAACACAGAGAATTGATAGGGATGGTGATGATACAATTGCTTCGTCATCTTCGCTTTCCTGGGAGCAGCAGAACCAGAGGCACGTCGCTGCGACATTGCAATTTGTTGCATAGGCAGCTCCACCCTTATGAAAGGATGGTCACCTGAACACCCTCAAAAAAAAAAAATTGTTTAGAAATACATGCAAAAAATTTAGTTTTAATTTAGTATAGTCATTGTTGAATACCCTACTAACAAATATTTGAGCACTCTTCTCAAAAATATTTGAACACTTAGCTCAACAAATTAGCTCACAAATTAATTTTACGTAAACAACTAACTAAAGTCTAAAATCTTCTCATAGATGGTCGACGTACACTCTAAATTTTCCAAAAGATTTTAGCACCCAAGAGCTGCTAAAATCATGATATTTTAAATAAAAAAATGAAGTAGTTCCGTGTATTGTTTTTCAATTTTTTCGCACCAAATTAAGTACTCATCGTGTACTTTAATTTGGTGCGAAAAAAATCGGAAAACGATATACAGAATCACTTTATTTTTTGATTTGATATAACATGATTTTAGCACTTGGGTGCTAAAATCTTTTGAAAAACTGGGCCTAAAGCCTTTTATATTTTATATTACGTGTGATGAATTTATATTGGGTTTTGTTTTAACATTTATACCATGAACACTCACCAATCCTGGTAATTCACAATAAAATCCTTAATACACTAGTTCAAAACAAAGTGCACACTCTTTACAAAAAAAAAAAAGGAAAATCAAGAAAAAAAAGTATCAATTGTATTGATGTCATCCTTTGACTTCTATTTGAGCAACAATCAACTCTCTATATGAGAAAATAAATATCCGTGTGAACCTATTCAGCACACAAATTTTAACAATAAATATTAGTGTATTTATCTCATGATTTAGTTTTACTTGACTCAATAACATAGAATTCGTTGAGAAAATTTGTGATATCTTATGTATTTTTATATCATTTAGCCTCATTATTCACATTAATATATGAAAAATTGTATGTATATAATGGTTAGTAGAACTAGTAGAGTTAAGGGAAATTTTGAACATCCTGTTCAAATTTTCTGGAGCCGCCATTGGTTGATGCACAATAAAGTTTAACTTTGAAGACGACAATAGATGCTTGCGTGGAATAAATAAGTAGCGAGAAATTCTGGTCCTGAAAACTCAGATTTGAGTTCAAGCTTTTCTAGGGCCTTGTTTGGAATATAGCCAAACTAGTAGAGCACAAAAAGGGCGAGACAAAGAAAGAAAACTTCTATTGGTACAGATGGGGCATCTTTACATTGCGTACAGACGGCTTGGGACCCACTTTTGAGTCCCGCACGAACATTCCGAGCCGTTCATTCATCTTAGATTGATTTTCCGAAATGCTCCTCGCGAGATCACTTCAATCGGATGTTCATAAGTGATTCATTTGAAATCCCCCCGTTTCATTCATCCTAAATTTGAATGAAACAGGGGAATTTTTTGGATGAACCACTTACAGACATCTAATTGAGGTGATCTCGCGTGAGGCTCCTCGGAAAATCGATTTAAGATGAATGAACGGCTCAGAACGTTCGTGCGGGACCCAAAAGTGGGTCCCAGGCCGTCTGTACACAATGTAGGAAGTTTGTCCTCTTTGTTCAGTTACCTTAGTTTGTCTTGCTATGATATTGTTGTAGGGCAATTGATTTTTGGAAATAGAAGACAGTTGATCTAAATTGCCGGTCTACTTGATACTTCCTCCATTCTAAATTGTTTGTCCCTTAAACTATTTTGGTATGTTTTAAATTGTTTGTTCTCTTTGAAGAGTTAAAGTAAAATTTATTCAATTTTTCAAAATGACATCATTTCACTCAAAAGTTGAATTATAAGGGCATTGTTGGAAATTAATGAAAGTGTTTAATGTGAATGCATTTATTGAATGTAGTTATTGTATGTCTGCTTAAAAAGTTGGAATTCCCACAAATGACCAGCAATTTGGAACAAAGAGAGTACTAGGTTAACAAGTATTATGATCTAGTGATGACCTTCTACGATAATGGATGGGGTGAGTGACGTGAGTCTTTCCATTTTGCCAACAGGTACATAGGGAGTATTTCCACATGTTAGAGCATCTCCAATGACATACTTAAAAAGAAAAATATTTAAATTTTGGTATTTAGACACTCAAAAAGGGCTCACAATGGCATTTGGATAAATACTCAAAATTACGAACATTTTTTTATAAATACTCAAATTTTGGTATTTGGATACTCAAAACTACCAACATTTTCCCAATAATCAAACTTGCATACTCAAAACTACCCACATTTTCCCCCCTTTTGATTATGGACAAAAATAAACTATTGTAGAGCTTCAACATCACTAATAACATACTCAAATGTGAATACTGAAATGTTGCCACATCATCTTTTGAGTATTCATTTAATGGGTTTCTAAAGTTAGCAATGTGAAGCTCTACAATGGTTTATTTTTGTCCATAATCAAAAGAGGAGAAAATGTTGGTAGTTTTGAGTATACAAGTTTGATTATTGGGAAAATGTTGATATTTTGAGTATCAAAATGCCAAAATTTGAGTATTTATAAAAAAATATTGCTAACTTTGAGTATTTATTCAAATTCCATTGTGAGCCCATTTTGAGTGTCTAAATATCAAAATTTGAGTATTTTTCTTTTTGAGTATGTCATTGGGGATGCTCTGACATGCCTCTTTTCCTTATTCATGTACATCCAAAAGGTCACGGAGCTTGTATTAACAAAGTTGTAATTGAACTTCTATAGTAACTGGCAGGTGTTGGATGTAGGATGTGGAATTGGTGGGCCGCTAAGAGAATGTTAAAATATTGTAAATATTGTGATTGAGGATTTGATTTTGTTTCCATAGTTTAGGATTTGATTTTGTTTCCATAATTCAATGATCCACTCTTGTATAAATAGAAGACCGTACGTACATGTTAAATACAATTCAATGATATATGTTGTGAAATTTTAATGTACTTGCAAGCGCACGAATCGGTTTGATAGTATAATTATGCAAGTGCGAGGTTGAACCCACAAAGACTTATGATTTTTATTGGAAAATTATATAAACTTAAATTGATTCAACCCCAACCTAGTTCCCAAAAGTGTGATTGATTTGGAAGATAAAAATTAAATAAATTAACGATAAAAATAGCTAAACTATCACGGAAAAGTAGTGGAGATTACTAGTTGAGAAAATTAACTAACGTTTTGGAATCCACACCCATAAATATTTACCAAATAATGTTATGAAATAATTTTTCCTATGATTTTGTCCAATGATTTAGAGGCTAATCTTAATCATCGTGGATAATATTTTGTTAAGCCCTTTTTATATATAAGAAAAATATGTTCCTCCTCTGCTTCAAAGTTTAAGCTAAAATCATAAATTGTTTCTGTAAAAACAAATCACGGTAGATATCCCATACTTAAGTATGAACTTTGATAAACTAAGCAATTCGATTAATATGCAAATATCATCATGAGAAAGACTCATTCTGGTTGAACTCATATCCAATTCTAGGCATATTTATTAATGAGCCAAGAACAATAAACAATTAAAGTATGTAGGAAAAATCATACACATAATAATATTAATCAATAAAATTCACGGGATTTCATCCTCGACCCTATTTGAGGATTTTAGCCAGTCATAGATAAAAACGTAATAATTATCCATCAAAAACCCATAAAATTATAAAGCTCACAATACTTTCTTTTGCTCTACGTTTTCTCCCAGCAGTCGTCCTCCGTGATGCCTAGGGCTGCAAATGAGCCGGGCTTTTCACGAGCTTGGCTCAGCTTAGCTTGGTAATGGATCGGTTTGGCTCAGCTCGAAGTCTTAATGAACGAGCTCGAGCTAGGTTTTATGACTCGTTTAATAAACGAGCCGAGCTCAAGTCAGGGAAAGCTCGACTCGAACTGGCTCACGAGCCAAGGCATATATATAATTCTAGGGCTTCTACACCTCTACCCTCTTAGTACCCCTGTTGTTTTTTTTTTTTTTTTTCATTCTTTTCAAGAGAGAGAGAGAGAGAGAGAGAGAGAGAGAGGCAGTCTCCCTCTCTTACACCGCCGACCCCAAATCTAGCCGATCGTCTCCAGCCATCTCCGGCCATTGATGTGCTTGTGCCGTCTCTCTGTTGGTTATCCCCATGGTTTGATCGGTTAGTTTTACAACCCATTGATGTGCTTGTGCTATGAAAGATTAAATGATGTTGGTATTTTCCAACCTTTTTTTCTTCATTGGTTTTTTCCAGTATTCACAGTTGGGAGAGGTGAGAGTGGTGCGATATGATCAGAGATGATGAGAGTGGTGCTCACGTTTCTGGTTTGGTTCTCCGGTCAACTCCGGTGAACAGCGTACCCATTTCTGTGGCTGAAATTAAGTTGGATTTTGTTGTCAAATTAAGTAGTACACATTTCTGCGGAGCAACTTTGGTAACACCTTGACACTGCCATTGAGCATGACAGTATTTGGAGGTTGCCGAATCGCTAGGAGAATATCAGAACCCAGGTGGCCAAGAACACCATAGATTTGGTATTCACGATAAATTTAGGATTTTGATCTATTCGATCTTGGTTATTTTGTTTTCGCCTATTCAAAATTGATTCTGTTTATCATAATTCCCCCAAAACTACAAAAATTTTAGCATTTGACCCCTTAGTTATCAATTCTTGCGTCTGCCGCTGGTCAAGTTGTACCTACGACTAAATTTAAATCATGTTTACCAAAATAAAAATATTGACAGCATCGATTCTGAATACATATTTTACAACAAAAGCACTACCAAAAGGGTTTTCTGCTCATGCATTTTCTTTTTTAATCTAAAAACCTAAGCAGAAAGCAAAAAGGAGGTACTCTTTCTTTTATTTGAGAGAGAGAGAGAGAGAGAGAGAGAGAGAGAGAGAGGTATGCCTTAGAAAGTACATGAAGGCCAATATCTAGTTGTGATAAATTTTGAATACATTCCTTTGTGTTGTGATAAACATTGTAATTGCTGTCCGGTACATTTTCATGTTTCCTTTCCTGTTTCTTTTTCATGTACTGAACCTCAAAATAAATCTATAGCAACTTCAATGTTTCAAACATGAGACTTAAGACATTGGCCATCAAGCAAACCTCATGGGGTTATTGATCCTCTGATCTCTCTGTAGCTCACACGGTCACACCCCCAAACACAAACATATGGTACATAACCTCTGTGTACGCATATTTTACACTCTTCTCCGCTCCTTTTTGACATCTCCAACTTTGCCCTGTCCAGCCCATTCCCAGCCTCCCTCTGCCGCCTTCCCTCTCTCCCCTACCTCTCTCTCTCTCTCTACAACCACCACCAAAACTCCTCCCACCACCCCCACCATATCCGCCTGTCAAAACCTCACCCCTCTCCCTTGCTGGCACCATTCCTCACACTCTAGCTGAAATTCCCAATTTGAAAACCCATATTCTTGATGCAACAGCTTTACTAGAGAGATTCCGGTGGGTTTCGGATGTTTCCGGCCACTGGAGACTTTCAATTTGGTCAACAACCTTCTCAATGGCATGATCCCTGCTTTTCTCGGTAATGTAACAAGTTTAAAGATGCTTTCACTCGCCTACAACCCATTTATGCCGAGTTGAGTCATTCCTGAACTCGGAAACTTGACTGGTTTAGAACAAGGACATCCTGGTGAAAGCATCACAAACACAGCATTTCTCTGACAATGGTGATATCGAAGAGGTGCTAAACAATAAAGCCCGCTGAACCAACACCGATCTCTGGCATAGTGATTTCATTGTGATCGGGATAAACCTACAACACATGCTCCCATAATCTACATCTATCGTCCCTCTTCCAACTTTTCCTATAACTCAGCTCTTGAATCTATTAAAAAAACTCAGGTGAAAGAGAGAAATCTTGTATGGCCCTAATTATGTGCCATCATGTCTTTGAATTTTCCCATAAATTTTTGTCCTCCGTTTACCTAGAATACTTTTTGCACAAAAAATCTATTCCAGAGAATAAATGAAAGGAAGCAGAAAACAAAAACTGACCACCTAGAATACTTTTCGAAATTAGACCATCTGCTAAATGTTTAACAAGCTGAAATAGTATATCAGTTGCTTGCCTACTCACAAATGAGGGAATGTGAATCCCCTATGATTCCCCTAGATGATAGGAAGGGAAACTCTCATCTCCATTGACAGTCACAGAAAAGGACACTCAACTCTAAATCAACTTCTAGTTTACGAACAAATTTTCTAAACAAGTTTTATTTGTTTTAAAGACAAACCTAACACAGAGATCTTTGTTGCACAAGAACTGTTGGGCACGCAATCTGCCTCACCAATTAGTGGCACCATCTGCATCGCGGGATTGGTAGAAGTCATTTGGCCTCACAATGTTTACATCCTCAAATTCATTGTCATCTGCAATCAAGAAAAAAGTGAAAGTGAATCTCAAAATTGCAATAATCCTGGGTCAAATACACACGACAATGTACTTCTGACTGACGACGGTCAAGGATTTGGCCAGAAAACTGAAGTTAAATCTCAAGACAAAGTGAACAATCCCTATGAATGAATGAGGCTGTGGTTGGATCCTGGATTTGAGTAAGGTTAGTTTTTTTTTCTTTTGCTTCCAGTGTGTCCTGGAGAGCTTAGGAGGAAGTTATGGGAAAAGAAAAAGGTAAATCAAGATGACAAAGACAATGAAGAGGAACAGCTACTTAAACAGAAATCGATTTAAAACAAAGCTTATAACCTACGTACATGTACCATGCATCTACTAGACTCAGGGATGGAAGTTTTAACTGGAAAATCGAACCGATCCAGTTTTGTTAAATTCGGTCGGTTTTATAAATAATTCAGTTCGGTTTAAAAATTTGGGGGAAAAAATAGTTTCGGTTAGGTTTCAGTTTTAAAGGCAAACACCAAACAGAAGTGATCAAACCAAACTGAATTCCTAACTCTTGCATTTCATTTCAAACGCAGCCTTTAAATTAATTGTTAATTAGAAACCCCAAATTAGTGAAGTCAAAAATTGAGTCTGTAGTCTGTACTTCACCTCTGTCTCTGTCTCTCTCTCTGTGCAATCCATGGCGGCTCACATCTCTCTCTCTAGTGGCCAGTTCTACTATTATGCATTAGTTCAAGCTTACCACAACACCACCAGTTCTACTATTATGCATTAGTTCAAGCTTACCACAACACCACCAGTTCTACTATTATGCATTAGTTCAAGCTTACCACAACACCGATCATCTATGCCAAATTCAGTATATCTTCATATAACAATTCTTTCAAATCATCCATGTGGCCCACTTGTAGCCTTAATGCAACAATCAACGAACCATCTTCATTAGGCCCATCCATAATAAAGGACTTTCCATCAAAGGCAACACTTCCTGGACCCATGTGAATTTCTTTTCCCCATCCAAAATCCACACCTTTTTGCGGCAGGCCAAGCGAACTTGTGACCTCAAGATTTGGGTTACCATAGAAAGCTCCATGAGTTGACCCGACGGTATGATATGTCCTGAAACGGGTTAAGTTTGGTTGAACCTTGACAAAATCGAATGCAGATTTCACATAGTCATCTGTGACCATCTCTATAGCTTCTCTAATTTTAGATGAGCCATAACTTAACGGCATAGTCATCAGCTTACCCGATCGGCTTGTAGCGGTGACCCTTATAATTGCATTCCCAAAGTACCCTCGTGGCAGCGGTGGCTTCATACGATCGCGGATGTTTACTTGAAAGTACAACTTCGTAATTTGATCATTTTTGTGCTCACGTGCCTTGCATGTGCATCTCCATAAGTGTCCTGCCACGGCCTCGTATCGGCTATAGGGCCGTGACTCTATGGCTTGGCTATCATTAGCCATGTTCTTCAGCCTTTCAACTTGTGTCTTACTAAGGTGTAGCATGACTACAGTTGTTCTTTTGTTTCACTCTTCATCACTGTCTGATTGGTTCATCAACAACGGTGGAGGGTCAAATCTTTCATGATTATATTGCGGCGTGGGTGGGTCTCGAGCCAACAACGCCATTCGATCAAGGTAGGGGAGGACGACGTCCAACGGATTGCCACGCGCGATTTGTGCCCACAGAGACATGAAGTTTCTCAAACTTGAACCATCAGCCATGACGTGTGATATGGCCAAGCCAAGACTCAGGCCGCCACACCTAAACCTAGTGATTTGCACCAAGAGCAATGGAATTTCATGCAAAGGAGTACTATAGTCCACTGAAGGAATGAGCGATCGGAGCTCTGGCGTTGGACAGAAGTCGCCAAAGTCAGCGAGTTCTGCATCCGACTCTGCTTCACAAAACCCAACACCAACCGAGTTGCATTCGAGCTCGACTCGGCCACCTTCTCCGACCAATTTCAAACGTCCAGCTAGTGGGTAGAAATGCACGAGTGCTTTGCTCAAGGAAACTTTTATAGATTCAAGAGCTGATCTATAGGAAAAATTTCCAGGGGGACAATAGATGTAGATTACGGGAGCATGGGTTATAGGTTTATCCTGATCACAATCAGAGATCACAATACCAGAGGCCGGTGTTGGTTCAGCTGGCTTTATTGTGTAGCAACCCTTCATTAAAACCATTTTTAGAGAGAGAGAGAGAGAGATGCCGGGTTTGAGAGAAAAAGGAATATAAAATCTAAGGTTTCCGAAGCTTGGTGCACATTCAATGTCTTGGAAAATGATTCCGTGAAAAACAAAATAAATTATCCAAATGATTTAATTATTCAAATATATTAGACATTAAAAACTACGTACTAGTATAATGGA
The DNA here is from genome assembly GCA_022606695.1 of Vaccinium macrocarpon. Taxonomy (NCBI): domain Eukaryota; kingdom Viridiplantae; phylum Streptophyta; class Magnoliopsida; order Ericales; family Ericaceae; genus Vaccinium; species Vaccinium macrocarpon. The sequence continues at coordinate 1,266,701 of CM040171.1, read as the reverse complement.
AGTCAAGCTATTTCCTGTTCGAAAGTGAAAGAAAGTCCATGATTGATTCAGAGTTCAATTTTAAATATGTAAACCCCAAACTCCATCAAATAAGTTAGACCACTGGGCAAGTGCAACCAACCAGTGGCCAATGATAATTTAAATGACATTTTAAAAAGAAACTCCATGGATATTGTAAAACCATCACTTTCATTGTCAAAATTGTGATTCCCAATACCAACCACCCAGAATTGAAATTACTGCCATTAAGAAAAGATAAACTCGATTTCATAATCTAATAAAGGGCACCAGGGGTGGAGCAATCTTGAGTAGGTGAGTCTAATGGGGTGTTCCACTAACCCGGTTTTTTGAAAAACCCGGTTTTTTTAAAAACCTAGTTTTTCACGGTTTTTTATGTGATGTGTTGTGAGAGAATGATCTGCCTCGGTGTTTGGGAAAAACAGTTTTTTGTTAGTGGAACACCCCCTAAATTTAAAAATCGGCTCACTCCAACACTCCCTAATCGCATACTCGAGTTTTTTTTATCTTTAACTCCTATGACAGGATTTGGGGTCCCCGTAGTGACAGTGACCCAAGACACTGCAACCCTGTAGTGACTTCAATTGTGGGCCCTTTATAATCTGTATTTGAGATCGGAACCGTTCAATTTGTTAGGAATGTTGAGTAGAAAATCAAATTAATTGGATATTGGTAGCCATATGTTCAGATTCCATTTATTTTACAAAAATGGATGGCCAATATTATTTAGAGAATACACCATCAGACGAATTTGTCTTGATTATGTGTCTACCAATTTCCAATGATCATAATTTTTTATACCCATAATGTGGTAACATTTCTGAAAAAATTGAACGGTTCCGATCTTAAATAAAGATTTCAGAAGACTCACAATTGAGGACACTATGGGGGTGTAGGGACTTGGGTCATTACAGGGACCTAGGTCCCCGACAACGCACCCAGAATAACCTAAAACAATCATTTTAGCCGCAAAGATTATCAAACCTATGCTTTGGAACGAAATGAGATGATTTCCTCTCAAACACTTTCTTTGTATACGTTGAAAGGAAAATTGCTTTGAGATTTGGTTTAAATCAACCTTACACGGTTTTTAGGATTTGAAATGATGCCGAGTTCTATTTTGATAGATCTTTTTAAATTACTCTTGTTCAATGTTAATGGATTCTTAACCTCAAAAACGTGTCCATTTTTATGGGTATTATGGATGATTAACCGTGACATGTGTACATGTTTTGGGTATTATTATAGATGATTAACCTTAGAACATGTAAACTTTTTTTTTCTGGATATCATTAAACCACTAATAATGATTTTATTATTAGTGGTTGATTTCTCCTAATTTTCGCAACTTCCACCCTGAATGATAATATTACTAGTTTCCAGCTCAAGTAGTGTTGCCCAAGACTGCAATGGACGGAGTAAAGGGTTCAAGTCCTGGCTGAGAATTGAGGGGGTGTCTCATCAGTCATCACACACATAGACACAGAGATTGGCAACGAAAACAACTGGTTAAGAGTTTTGATGCACTCCGTACTTCTTTTTGGCAAAGAAAAGAATTACATTTCCTAGCACAGAAAACACATTATACGCTAGGCAATAACGTTACACAAACAGTCAAGCATACATGGGGCAGCAGTAATACAAAAACAAAAGCACAATAAAAGAGGACCTCGCTAAAGAGACACTAACCACCAGCCAAAAAATAGAATGAGACACTAACCCAACTAGCAGCTAACAACTCAGAGTCAACACGGCAAGAGGCCTTTGGCCCAACAGCGCCAGGAGTGCAGTTAGGTCTCCTCTTCCATGGTGCTAATCTAACTATACTATCACTACTAAATTTCGCCGAGGAAAAAACAAACAAACAAAAAAAACCACAATAGTCAACACCAACATATCAAGCAAAGAGGCCTAACATCCTTCATTGGGCTTTTCGTACAATATCAGTAGGTTGCTGAGTTGCTCAGCTTGTACTATGTGTGATGCACCGTTCAGTATGTTGAACGATAAAAACCCACTCTTTTGAAAAAAAACATATCGTTCCAACTTCCAAGCTTGCTGCTTTTTAGTTTTTAATTTCATAACAAAGCAATGTGGACCTCATTTCACAGTTTTGGTGGCCTATCAAGACAAAATTAGCATAGAAGGTTCTTTCTATATTAACAGTCAAGAAGGGGCTGGACTTATGAGTCATCAAGAGAAAAAACGAAGCTGCGATAAAAGTTGGGTTTAATATTTTCGTACGGACAGTCAAGAAGAGGCTGGGCCAAGCAGTGACAAAAGTTTGGAGCTCTGCATCCTGGCAAGGTTCTAAAATTTGCTAGGAGCTCCCAAGGCTGCCAAACACCTTATGCTTCTAGCTTCCAGGGCCGAGTACTCGGTGCCTAGTCGGGCAATTACTCAGAATAGTCGGGATAGTCAATCTAGTCGGGCTAGTCGGCGAGGGTCCTTCTAGACCTTCTTTTAGAACACTACATCCTGGTATAATTTGAAACAAAAGACAAGTCGAAGGCTTTGAAGTAGGAGAAATGTAGAGATAAAAAAAGGAAGAAGAAAAGGAATGATTGTTCCCTTACGGAGTCGATGAAGATAGTAATGCAAAAGGCAAAGAACCAATAGCGGATAAAAAAAGGCAGATAATGACAAGAAAGAAATGCATTAAGCCAAAGGGATAAAAGCGAGGTTACAAAACACAACCTTTTCTCAGGGTCAGAGCCACAATAGCATCATTCTCCACCTGAAAAGGTGTGACAAATTTGTTAACCACATTGACAAATCCTCAGGTAAGCTTTAAAAAAAAAAAGGAGATATTCCAAGGACATCGTAATGAGAATTCAATACGATGATGGGAACCAAGACCAAGTATTGCTATTTCTCATACACCTAACGTGGACCCGGAATAAAGGAAAATTGTAATGAAAATGGAGCGATACCTTCTGATCTGCCAATGTTTTCAAATCATCCAACACATCACCGGTTTCCAAAAGAGTCAACCGCTGATCATTTGCGGGATGATCAACAAGGGGTTGCAACTTCTGCTTAATGTCAAGAATTGTCTCAGTTGGATCGCATTGCAGAAAGTAGGTAGTCTTGCTACGCTTGACACGAATGTACATAGCCTGAAAACAAGTCCCAATTATGGATTTATCAAGTAACTGAAATAATAATGAATTGCTAGAGTGAAGTGCACTAAACCAATAACACCTAAAACGAGATTTACTTCATCTGGACACCGGTGCCTGTGCGGCTGTGCCTATTGGTGCTAAATGCTTCACTATGCTTGAATGGCCATTAATTGAGGTTTTCCCAATGTTCCAACTTCCAGATTCCTACTGTTCTGTGCCTATGTCTTTATTGATAACCCAATTTGTGACGAATATTGGTTTCTATGTGAAGTGCACACCCTTATGGAGACCAAACCGGTCTAGCAACTGCCCTAAACATCCGGTGTTTTTTGCAATAAACTAGGGCACTGGAGCTCAAGTCTAATATCCCTCTTAAGGATTCAACACTTTCTACTCTAAAAGCCACACCTGAAGCCATATACAATCATCTCAATCTTCTCACACTTGTATGAATGAGGAAAAAGCCTTCCCCCACCCCCGAAATTGCAAAGTACATATTTCCTTTGTTCCTCCTTAAGGTAGTTTGAATCTTGGATTTGTGGAGGGTTCTTTGAGGGAAAATATTATACATATTTTACCTGAAATCTCTTCACAAAACCATGCTCCAAACTCAGCCTCAAATTACGTAGTAACATTAAAAAAAAAAAAATAGACAATATCCAAACTGGTGGATATGAGAGTATTCAAGTGACAAAAAGCCTCAGTTATGTTGAATGCAAACTCCCCTTCCTCCTCTGAATTTCCTTCTTATTGTCCTTTTTGAATGTTACACGTATTGAAGAGCTATTTTTCACAATTCTTGCAAACAATACACGATCCATGAAGCCGAGTAATTCTACAGCTCGAACCCTAGAATACGCACGTACAAACATCGGACACATATCAAGAGAGTCGTAAAAGCGGGCCCTTGATCATCTAAAGGTAATTAACAAATATCATTGTATTCTTTAAGACGTATACATGCATTATGCGTGCGAACGTAGGGCTGAATTAGTAGAATTGATAACCACTTCGATTTCCATTGCAAACGCAACTACTCTTACAATTTACTGATCGATCAGGAAACACTAACCATTTGACCAGGATTTGCAGTCTCCGGGCCCGGAATTATCTGCGGAGGAAATGACCACCTCCGGCGTTCTCCTGTCTCTCTCTCTCTCTCTCTCTCTCTCTCTCTCTCTTCTCTCTGTGGGAGAGTGGAGCAGGTCAAGTCTCTATTTGGACCTTAGAAAAAGAAAATACGGGGAAATTAAAAATGGAGAAGTAATTAAACAAGGTTATTGCTAACGTGGGTTTAACAGACACATAATAATAAGTACAAAAAAATTAAAAAAAAAAACACACTATAATACACTTTTTACACATTTAATACACTTTCACACTGTCTATATATTTTTTACACATTTCAAGACACTTAGGCACACGTTAGCATTTTCTATTTTTTTTCTGGTGCCATGTAAGTTTTCACTTGTAAATTACAAAAATGATAAGTTTAAAACAACCTAGTTCCAACACACTCACATAGTGTGTGGAGCCCACATACACACTGAAGTGATTTGGGTTCCACACACCATGTGCGTGTGTTAGAGCTATGTTATAGACTTTTATTGTACATATATTATTGTTGTGTAAATTATATTTTCAGAATCTAGATAAGATCAAACCTAGATCACAGGGATTTGAATTCAAAAAAATTTCTCTCTTACCCAATCGACAAATTCATCTCCTCTCCCTCCCCATCTAAACCATGTTTCAATTGATTGGGTTTCATTGTATTGTTCTTTGAAGAAACTCACTCACTAATTGGGTTGTTTTGCACCAGCAACACTACATACACAAAAAAATACCCAAAACTTACCAAAACACACACTAAACCTCCGGTGTGTGGGGGGGCCACATTTGTGTGTGTGTGTGTTTGGATAAGTTTTGGATATATTTTTTTTTATGTATGTAGTGTTTTTCTGCTTTGCACACACACTCCATTCTCGCCCGACTTTTTGTAGATTCCCACTTGCTTTCGGCGAGTTTTTTTTCAAAACCGGCCATTGTGGTAAAATCTGGGCATTTTGCAGCGAGATTGCAAGTAAATTCCTGTCAAATTCTAGTATATAGGAGTTAGGTTTGATAAGGTGTCATATATGGCTATAGCCATTTGGGGTTTCAAATTCACAACCCTATATACAACTTTGCCATTTTCCATTCCCTTTTTCATCCCCATTAGAACTTGGAATTCTATAACAGAGGATGGAAAATAGCTTTACAATCCCATATCTATCCCGTTGGACATGCACTTAAAAGAAGTGCAAAGATGGGTGAACAAAATCCTCTTTTCTATTAGTTGAACTAGCGTAGAACTCATCCAAAGTGATAATATGCTCACCACTAAAGTGATAACATGCTCACCTTTACTATCTTAAAAGTCGCCCCTACTTTTCCCTTGTTTTAAATTTGACCTATTCACAAACAAGCCATTAATGCAGCAACGTCCTTGAACTTAAAGATAATTTGGAAATGACTCTGTGTCACAGCAATGCCCGAATTGGATGTGATTTGGCAAATTTAAAAAAATTTGGTTTTTTGGTTTTTTTAAATTTTGTCCTTATTCAAAATTTTTTTTTCATTTATTAGTTTTATGCCCATTTTTTGTGATTTCTTGGCTTGTCTGGATGAGAGAAATCTAAAAAGTATTAAATTATTATCCAAATTTAAAATTTTGTGAATAAAAATGAAAAATAATCTCCAAAACCTGGTTTATTTTAGTTTATTTTTTCTTTATTAAAAAAATTATTACTTTTGATCATAATTTTATATTTTTTAAATTCGCATTAACGAGATAAATTTAAAGACCACAAAATACAAAATTGACAAACACAAAATAATAATAATAATAATAATAAAGACAAAACCAAAAAAACTATTTTATTCAAATTAGCCAATTCAGGCAATCCGTGACGCCATGAGGCAGTGGATGAACTGAAACAGTTACAGGCAGATGGCCGAACCTCTACCAAACTTCCAAACTCGGAATTAGGGTTTTTGCTGTCATTTTAGACCTAACAATCTCCTTGGATTATCTCTTCGGAAGTTGAAAGAATGGGCAATACATCTTCGATGCTCACTCAGTACGACATCGAAGAGGTTCAAGAGCATTGCAATCATACATGTAAGTACATCTACTTATTAGATCTATGTGGGTGTGTAATTCTATGGTAATGAATGGAGTTTTGGGGCATTGTTGATTAGTTAACTGCGATTTGTTTGTCTTTTATTTTTTTGTTTGGTGGGGGTTTCAGTTTCGCAGCAGGAGATAGTGTCGCTCTACCAGAGGTTTTGTCAGCTCGATCGGAACAGCGGTGGCTTCATCTCAGCCGATGAGATCTTATCCGTACCTGAATTTGCTGTCAATCCTCTCTCTCAGGTTCTTAATTTCTCCCTTCTCTCTATATATCACCTGTATACAAACGCATGCGTGTATCGTGTGTGCGTACATTTTCGCATTTGTATGTATTTTATCGTCATGCCCTATGCGCAATTAACAAAAACAATAACAAGACCCGTGTAATCCTCGATTGAGGGTGGTAAGCTTTGGGATTTGGCAATACGGGCGCAAAATGGTTGTTCTCTTGGAATGTTATACCACTGTAATAGTAGCTCCCCATGTGCCATGCAAGTATGTAAAATAAGAGGTGATAGGTGTTGAATATGTGAAATAACTTGGTAAATAGTTGGAGAAATTATGGAGGAAGGAGATGATGGAACTGAAGGGAATAAAGAGACACTTATTTGAGAGATGAGAACAATATGAAACCTAATGAAAAAACATATCTTAAAGTCAAGTATGTAAAATAAGTGCTGATAGGTATTGAATACGTGAAATAAGTTGTTGCCCATTTCTCAGCTTGGTTGGGAATATGATTAGCGGTTTTGTGTCTGTATGTTTGTGTGATGTTTTTGTTTCTTGGACCTAGGTCCTTGAGTTGTGAAGTTTTATATTTTTTATTCGCCCAGCTATGTCTTTAGAGTCTGTTTTGAGATCGGCTTGTCCTTGTGTGACGCTTTGGGCATGTCCAGAGCTTTTTTAAGATCTCTGTTTCGGGTCTGCAGTTATTTATTTGTTTCAGGTCTGTTAATTTGTTTCATTTTTCCCTTTTCAGAGATTGATGAGGATGTTGGATGGATTGAATTTCAAGGAATTTGTAGCATTCTTGTCTGCATTTAGTTCTTGTGCAAGCTTGCAACAAAAAGTCGAATGTAATGACTCTTTTCCTATTCTATGTGTTCACCAATTCACATCTTATTGGACCCATGCCAAGCACTCACCAAGACCAAAAATGTAGAATAGTAGTATCTCTGTCCAGTTAGGGTACTGGTACCAAGGGAAGGAAACTTGGACCCACAGCATTTGAGTTTTTTTAGTACTATATCGTTTTTTTTTTAATTTTTCAATAACATAATGGTGCATATACATATTTGTTGTAGTTATCTTCAAGGTTTATGATTCGGATGGCAATGGAAAGGTTGCATTCAATGATATGTTGGATGTTTTGCGGGATTTGACTGGACAATTTATATCGGAACCACAAAGGGAGGTTAGTTCTCTGTCTTCTTTATTTTTTTAACATTCTTTAATTTGTTCAGAAATGTTAACCTGGTCTCCACATTAGAGGGCGGATAGAAACTCATCTGAACTAAGGTTTCCATTATGCTAGGTCAGTGGAATGACCACTAATTGACGGAAATTAAGTGTGATGTAAGATCTGGAAGTCTAGTTAGTGTGCCACCAACAGAAGCAGATCTTCCCCAATTGACCAATTTTGACTAGAAAACGGAACCTGCGGTTCATGAGGGAAATGGAAGTATGGGAAAAAAGAAAGAGAAATTGCTTTATATGACATAAAATGTGGAAAATGCTTTAACCAATATCTTTTGAAATTTTAGACAGAGGTTAAGAAACTTAGAATCCTATCATATCCATCGACCTTATTGGTCATAAATTGCCATGTTTTTGACACGTTCTCTCCCATACTTGAAATCAAACTAAGTGTTTTAATTATGTCAAAGCTTCAATTAAGACTTCCTCAACAGAACTTTTATTTTCATAAGGGCATCCACAGTCGTGGAGTTAAAAATGTAGTGTTATATGACACAAAAGTGTAAAAAGTGGGTCCCATTTTTGTGTTGTTATGACACAATGTGTTGTTAAGGTAAGAAGTGTTGCAATGGTGTTGTTAGGGTGTTGTTAAAATATATATAAAAAGACAAATAATATATACATGTGTGTATGTATAAATATAGATGGGCTGGTGGGTGTGGGGCATAGTACCTTTCCTCACTCTCTCTCCCTCCCCCTACCCCTCACGCCCTCTCTTCCGCTGTCCCTGTATTTTTGTAGTATTGTTTAAGATATGGGCCCACTTAAGGAAGTGTTAACCGTACATACACAGTTATCATTGACATAAGAAAAAACTTAACTACTGCCACTTTAAGTCTTATGTTAACAACATGATTGGAACAAAAAAAATGAAAAATGTTAGTTAACTGTGCTGGCTGTGTTCGTTTAGGGGTTTTGAGGCAGTTTTAGCACTATTTTAGTTTTGATTACATCATCACTTTTTTCACTTTTCTCTCTATCTCTCTCCACTTATTACACCTGCTTACATCATCAAAATTAAACTAAATAAAACTAAACTGTTCAACCGAACACAGCCGCTATTTCTTACACTAATGTCATTACTGGAGATGCCCTAACATTGCTCTGATCTAGGTACAGTCTGGCTGATAAATGAATTTGAGTTGTGTTGTCATTGTCACTGGTAGTTTCCATGAAACCTCTGAAGTATATTTGGTAGAACAACTTTGAGACTTTTAAGTAAGTTATGTTCACTAAATTGAAAATTGGATAATAATACCACGAGCTCAGGTTACTTGGTTACAAGTACGCAGGACACTGGATCAGTTTCGGGTGTATCTAATCCGCTATGCATTGGCAATAAAAGATATAAGGCACTTTAGATTTTTTACTAATTATTTCATAACACAAGTTGGTCGAGAGAATTATTGAGTAGTGTAGTTCTGTCGATTGCTGATAGAAAGCGTAGAGAACCTGATGTATATGTAAAGCCAGCTTATGTTTTCTACAAGATGAAAGCTGGTGCTAACAAGCATGTCTGTTTTGTGTGATTATATTTGTACAGAAAGTTCTGACCCATGTGCTTGAGGAAGCAGGCTACACAAAGGATTCTTTGTTAATTCCATCAGACTTTGTGAAGGTAATAAGGTTTTGCTTCTCCATTTCCTAGTTAATGTAGTTTTGGATACCATTTGATTTCTAACACTGATGTTCAATTAGAATGCATGAATTTTTACTTGGCATGTCTCTTTATTGTGATCTCCTGTGCACTATAGATGTAGTGCGGCGACGGGTTATGTGTGGTGAAAACTGTTTCATTTAAGAACAATGTTCAAAGTCTCTCTTTTTGTTCTATCTTTTTGTGCTTATGGAAGGCAATATGCAAACCATGTCTACATGCTGCCTACCTATTTATCTCAACACACACACACACACACACCCCCCTACACATACACGAAAGACGAGAGAAAAATAGGCAAAATAGCACCCTAGCACCCAAAACCCTAGTATCGAGTGTAAACCTTCAGCAACCCAAAAATGGCATCCAAAGAGAAAAAAGGGCAAGAAGAAGAGACGAAGATTGTATGAAGATGTTATTGACCCCGGGAAGAAATCAAAGAAAGCAAAGAAGAAAATAGCATCTCGTTCAATACTTCCATGTATCCCTTTCCTACAATAGAGAAAAGTTAACTCATTTTGTTAATTGAAGAACAACTAAAATGGAGAGGAGGGACCTCCATTGGTCCATGGCCAACGACATACTTGGTACCCTTCAGAAGAAGGTTTTGCTGGTCTACTTCGACGACTTCAACAAGGTGTTGGAAGCTGCGTAGTTTTTGAATGGCTTCGACCATGCAAACATTCCGAAGCTTGTCGTTGTAAAGGATGATGAAGTAGAGCCTGGGATTGTCATCATTGGATTCCTCCAATGCCACTTTTAGGGTAGCTAGAGCACGAGATTGGGCAAGAGCTGATGTGGATGTTGGACCCCACCGGAAAACGATATTTGGAACTTGAAGGAAAATATGGTTCAAGTCTTCAAGTATAAATACCAACTGCATCTCCATATATAAACTATATGTTTCTCTATATGGTTCAGGATTTCTCAATATGTTGATGCATCTGTACTAAGATAGTGTTTCATGAATAGTGGTGAAAGGAGCTTCACACGAATAGTTTATAGGTCATGGAGATGCAGTTGGTATTATATTTTTCTTCAATTTCGAAATATTGCTTTCTGGTGGGGTCCAGCGTCCACATCACCTCTTGCCCAACCCCGTGCTCTAGCCACTCGGAAATTGGCACAAGAGGAATCTGATCGACAACAATACCAGGCTCTGTTTCATCATCCTTACATCGACAAGCTCCAGAAAACGTTTGTGGTCTGAGTTGTTTAGAAACTGGGCAGCTTCCAACACCTTGTTGAAGTCGTCAAAGTAGACCACCGAAACCTCCTTCTGGAGTTCACCACTCAAGCTGTTGGCTATGGACCAATGGCCGTCCCTCGTCTCCATTTTAGTTGTTCTTCTTTTAACAGAATGGGTCACCTTTTCTCCTGTGTAAGAAAGGGATACATTGAACAAAAAGCTCTCTTCCCTCTTTGATGTCTTCCCAGGATAAGTATCATTTTCAGACAATCTTCATCTTTTCTTCTTGCCCTTTTTCTCTTCAGATGCCATTTTTGGATTGCTGAAGATTTACACTTGATACTAGGGTTACACACTTGTAGCTATTCCGCCGATTTCTCTCTCTCTCTCTCTCTCTCTCTCTCTCTCTCCTTAATGCCTTCTGATTAGCTGCATTGGCGTGTGCATATCACATGAGCTGCTGAAGCACTTCATTTCGGAAATGCATTTTGTTTGTTTGATTCCCCCGACTTTTGTTGTTTTGTAGAGAAAAGAATGGGAGGTTAGAAAATGTAATCCTCACTTAACTTGAAACAGGGATAATTTAAACTGACTTGGTCCTTACGAAATCAGTGGTGCAGGGTAAGTTACACAGACACTCTTGAATTCTACAAAAATCACCCCATCCTCCCTCTAATTTCTAAAATACCAGTGCAAACCCCCTATAAGCTAACCTTGTTTAAAGACCTATTAAATGTAATGAAATTCCCACTTCTCACAACTGATTTCCCTTTCCTCTCTTCCCCGTTCTCTTTTGGAAGCAGCACCACCATGCCTCCACTGTCAACACATAAAAACCAGAGAACCAAACAACAATCGATGGTAAACCAAGACCAACAACTCCTCCGGCAACTTATGACCCATTGCCAGCCAGTCGAGTGATGCTATTGGTGTTGCCCACGTCCCACCATTACCCATAGCTGGCCGCCACCTCAATTACCAGCCACCTCCATTACCAAAATATGTATTTGTTCAATACTACCTGAAAAACACACACGCAAGCATGTGCGTGTGTACAAAGCTATAAAAACACACCAACTTTGTATTTTCTTGGCTATTGTTAGCGAAGTGAAACCTGACCTCATCAAATTGAATTTCTAACCTTCGTGCTGTTGATTGATATAATTTTCTTTCTTTTCCTTTTGAGAAAAGCTTGATTGTTGTTTCGCGAAATAACTATCCTCATTTTCTTGCAGATTCTTGGAAACTCTGATTTGAAGATGGAAGTTGAGGTCCCTGTAGATTGAATGGAGGATGGTGAGTGTTGCAATGGAGGTTTCTCAAAATAATTGTTTTTTTCCTTGTCTAGCCGGGAAAAAAAAACAAAACAAAAACAAAAACAAAAGTTTCTTGTCATAACAGTGCTCCAATTATGTTGCGCTACTTGTTGGAAGTTGAGGTCCCTGTAGATTGAATTAAGGATGGTGAGTGTTGTAATGGAGGTTTCTTAAAATAATTGTTTTTTCCCTTGTCTAGCCAGAAAAAAAAGTTCATTAACATAACAATGCTCCAATTATGTTGCGCTACTTGTAGTTGTCCTTGTTTACAAAATTTATCTTAACTGATTATGTTAGTTTTTGTGGATTTTGGTAGATATATGGCATTTCCCACTCATCATTGTTGCCTTGTAGTAGCAGGTGTTTTTAATAAATTGTAGTGGGCCGAATTTGACCCCTCTTGGGCCGAACACTACTTTGGTTGGGCCTAGTAGAATGGGGCAGCCCAGAGTCCACAAGGGCGTGTTGGGCCAAACGGTCCATGTAGCCTAGCATTTAGAGGCGTGTTGGGGCAAGCCCACGGTCCAACCCGTTCTCTGTGGCCCAATGCTCAACGGGAACTGACCTGGTGAGCGGGTTAAAGAGATTCTGGATGACACGTGGAAAGCATATGGCTTCGGTCATGTAGCTGTTTAGTAGAACTTTCCAAAACGTAATGTGCCAAAGTGTTTATTAATGATATCACGTGCCGAAGCAGTTGCTTGTGCCGAGCACGCATGATTTGGAGAGCAACTACATTTCTACTTATAAAGCCCATAAGATAAACCTTAGAGAGGTACGCCGTTCTAGATCTAAATACTGTTTGTACTTTCCTCGTGCTAACTTGAGTTTTGAAATGCCCTCTGACAAATATAGCCGAGGCTGCACTAATTGGCTTCAGCCTGCGACCACGGGGTTTTCACACACCATTTCTATAGGCACTCTTGACCGACCAACCATTGATGAGTGACTGAACCTTATTGTATAAGTCACTGTTAGGGTTCCAACTGGGTGGATTAGGTCATGGCCTATCTCAAAAATGGCACTTTGCCGAACGATAAGAAAGCTGCCTGAAAGATTATTCTCAAGTCTTATCAGTTCATCATTATAATTGACGGCAGCCTCTATTGTCAGTTGTATACAAGGCCTCTGTTGAAAGAAGTTCTTCCAAATCAGATGGCGCCGAGTATGTTAAATAGTGAGTGCGACCGGTGTCAACATTTTGCTCCAATTATTTACAGTACCAACTAGTAGAAAATTTGAATCATCTAACAAGCCCGTCGCCGGTCCGTTGGATACGGTCCCAAGGGATTTCATATTCTTGATCACTGCAAGAGACTATTTAACCAAGTGGGTGGAGGTCGAGCCCTTAATTCACTTAGTCGAGAACGATGTCAAAAAGTTTCCTACGGAAAAATATTCTCTCTCTTCGGCATTCCTTGCACGATAGTGTTTGACCAGGGCTGGCGCTGAGCTAAGGCTCAGTAGGCCGGCGCCTTAGGCTCCCACGAAAAATGAAAAAAAAAGGCCTCCAAATATTTTTTATCACCAAGTATGTAGGCCCATTTTGGGGTTTTTCCGTGTTAAATACATGCATATAGTTTAGAAGCGGTGTTTATCAATTTTATATTTAGTTTCGCTAGCATTTTTAAGAACCTTTATTTTCAAATTTCGTCTTAGGCCCCTCAAAAGTTAGGGCCGGCCCTGTGTTTGACAATGACACCCAATTTGTGAGAGACTTCATGAGAATCATGACGGCCTTCTGTGTAGAGCATAAGATCCGGTTCTTCAATTCAACCCCTCATTATCCCCAGAGCAGTGCTCAAGCAAAGTCTGCAAATAAGACCGTAGCCGTTGGAATTAAGGGGAAGTGGAGGAGTTATTCCATGTACTGTGGGCTTACCATAGAACAACGCGTCGATCCACTGGACAGACTCCGTATTCTCTCGCATCCAGTATGGAAGTCGCCATCGCAATAGCTCTTTCGTTACCGACACTGCAAACTCAAAATTTTGATCCAAACACTAATGAATCAACAATCAAAGCCATCCTTGAGGGGATGTTCCACTAACCCAGATTTTTTGAAAAAATTGGATTTTCACGGTTTTTTTATGTGATGTGTTATGAGAGAATGAAATGTCTCGGTGTCTGGAGAAAACCGTTTTTTGTTAGTGGAACACCCAAATTCAGCAGAAGAAAAACGGGACTGAACTCAGATCCGAATAGCTGCTTACCAGAGGGAATGCCATGACTGATTTTATGCTATGACTTCAGTTACTGCTGGTATATTTTCGTTTGGAAGCCTATTTTCAATAATATGTTTTCAGCATTTGAATGTGTGTGTGTGTGTTTTTTTTCTCTGTTTGAATTACAAGCTCCCAGAATAGTAACTACAATTTGAAGATCTTACGCTCCTTCGTGGGCTTTTTTGGGCTTGTTTCATTCAAAAATCGTGTTGATTAAATATCGATAAATATAATTGTGTAACACATTTATCTTGTAATGGAACATATTATCGATTAATATAATTATATAACACATTTATCTTGTAATAAAATATATTGACACACTGAATGAACAGTATTGCCACACTAAATCCAGAAACAAACTTTGGTCAGAAATTAGCTTAAGTTAATTTTTTAAGTTAATATATTGTGAGAGAGTGACACGTCTTGTATAACACAATAGGCCAATTTTGTAGAATTAGATATCAACTAAACTGACTTCAGTTGATATATTGTGGGAGAATAATGGCTGTGTTTGGTTAGATAGTTTAGTTTAATTTTGATGATGTCATAAGGTGTAATGAGTAGAGAGAGATAGAGAGAGAAATGAGAGAAATAATGATGTCATCAAAACTAAAACTAAACTAAAAAACGAACATGGCCAATATGTCTCGTAACACACAATATTTCAGTTTTTAAGTTAGTTTGAGTAAAATTCAAGTTTTGAAATATCTATTTGGGTAAATTACACTGACCTCCCCTGAGGTTTCTGACTTGTACACTGACCTCCCATACTTTATCTGAAATAGCACTGACCTCCTTTGAGGTTTATATTTTCGTATCAAAAGCACCCTTCTACCCTTCCGACGGGTACCGACTTAGTGCTCGATCCAAAATCACCCGATTTAGTTCAAATTTTTTTGGATCGAGCACTTAGGACCGTCCGATTGAGGTGATTCCCGCAAAGACCCACTTGGAATTCGATTCTAGAATGAATGGATGGCTCGGATCGACCATTGGGAACCCACAAGGGGGTCCCCGGCGCCGTCGGTACCCGTCGGAAGGGTAGAAGGGTGCTTTTGATACGAAAATATAAACCTCAAGGGAGGTCAGTGCTATTTCAGATAAAGTAGGGGAGGTCAGTGTACAAGTCAGAAACCTCAGGGGAGGTCAGTGTAATTTACCCTATCTATTTTGATACTGATAAATTTGGTTTTTTTAATTATTGTTTTTATCGATGAGTTTTAACAAGTGCGTAAACAATTTTGATGATTGAATTTAACTCAAGAAATGCCACAAAAGACTTCAAACCACTGCACATATCTGCAAGGATGTTTTTTTTTTTTTTTTTTTGATCCATATTTGCAAGGATGTTGATTAGTAGAAAAAGTGTAAAGTAAACATACGCATTTGACTTGCATAAAAAAAACGTACGCATTGGATCTTGGTCCTAAGAAAAGAACATACTCAATTGGATCCGATAAAAAAAAAAAAAACCATACGAATTGGATACAATTATACTCATTTATACACCTATTATTAGTGGTGTAAAATTTAACCGACAAATCCCAACCGCATAAAAAAACTGACTGAAATATTCAGTTCAGATTTCTTAATAACTCTGTTTGGTTCGACTTTATGATTTTTGTTGAACATCTAATATGTGTGGACTCCACGTAATTTTGAACGTGGGTATGTAAATTGTGCGTGATTCTATCATTTTTATTGGATAGAATGGACTTTTTAAGGCTGAGTTTCCGAATGGATTTTATCAAAATCTGATAAAATCAAGCCTTTGATTTTAGCTTGATTTTATCCATTCGGAAACTGAGTTGATAAAATCTGATAAAATTTGATAAAATCAAGCCTTTGAATGCAAAAATCTAAGATTTTATCAACTCAGTTTCCGAATAGATAAAATCTTAGATTTTATCAAAGACTGATTTTATCAAATCTTGATAAAATCTGATAAAATCCATTCGAAAACTCAGCCTAAGTTTAACTGTTTCACCTCCATTTTTGTTCTCAGCTACACACGTTAGTGTATCTATGAAACGCGGGAGCATTCAAGTGCATTTGGTCGTACAGTGTACACCTTATTTATAGCCGTTGGAATAGCGGATAGCCCACGCCCACTTTTTATTCAAAATGATTTAGAATATTAAACTATTCATACATAACCAACCACAACCCCATTTCACACGGGGTGTGGGCCCCACATGAGCCCCACTTATGGGCCCCACGCCCCATGTGTGGTTATATTGGTTTTAAGCAAGATTTAATGGCTACTATCATTATTCCTTTTTATTTTAATCTTAAATTAAAGAACCTCTCTATTACCGCCTTTCGAGGACATAAGGTCCCACGTGTCATGATTATTAATCAATGCAATTTATAACTTTTACTGAATATCTTAGCTTGAAAGCATACAATTATTGTCATAATCTCACGGTTTATAAGGTCCCACAAGTCATAAGCTCACGGTTTATACGGTTCCATAATGATATTTTTCGGTATTTTTAGACTACCAATTGTTAAACCAATTGATGTATATGATAAAAATGATAATGATTTGATAAGGTTCAAAAACACTGAAAATACAACAAGATTTGGTCAATGGGCTTTCTCTTTTAGTCTTAGATTGATACACTGTAACACTTCTTATAAACATGAATTTACCTAAAAATATGGGCAGTCATTAATGGTCGAAAATCAATGCAACTTTCATTTTTTTTCAACGTAGGTGACTTCTTTCTCGTATTTAGCTGGAATGAGGTGGCCTAAGTGAAAATCACCGAGGAATAGTACAATACAGAAGAAGAAACAGGTAAGTGCATTGGGAGACTAAAGCACTGAACAAATCTTAGTCGTTTGATGCGCTTTCTTGTTTTTTTTCTTGTCGCCTATACTTTACAAAAATACCGAGTATAGTACACTACAGAAAAAGAAACAGGCAACTAGATAAGTGCATCTGGCGACTGAAGCACCGAAGAGATCTTAAGCGTTTGATGTATTTTCTTGTCACCTACACTCTTCGAAAATCACCATTCCAAATCGATGGTTTCAAAAATTTGACTGACAATCATGAAAGGACAGAATATCTACCGTCAAATATTTGATCTTGAAACCTATGGTACCCGAGGCACTGAACAATTTCACAACCCATGGAGATTCGATTCTATTGTCGTCCCTTCGGGACATCCGACAAAAAAGGATTCTATTTTCGTTCCTTTTTTTAAAAGAAGACAACACAACAAACCGTTACAAAGGCGCAACCCTCATTATGATTTGATTTTCTTGCAAGGCTTTACACTGTTCAAGCTTTTTGAGGATATCCGAAGAAAAGGTGGTCTATCTTTCTCTCTCTCTCTCTCTGAAATAATTTCAATCTGGGTATCATTTGATTCTGCTAAATTCAACTTCCTTTTTCCATTTTTGGATTTGGGTTCTTCGCCTGGGCTTTTGGAGGGTCTTATATTCGAGTGAAGTTGCGATCTTGAGGAGAAAAGGAGGCGATTCTTGTTCAGAAAGTCTACATTTTCCAAAAGGAAGGTAATCGTTTCTCATCTCTCTTGATTGATTTTCTCTCCAATTGAATTTGTCCCTGTTGAACTTGAGATATCTATCTTCATCTCATCTTATTATGCAAGATTTGAGTCTAGGGTTTCGCAGAGTTTCTTGGGTACTGGTAGCTTTAACATTTTGGAAATTGCAATATTGTCCTGCTACGTGACTGGGGAATTTAGGATTTTCAACCTTGAAATCATGATTTCTTTTGATAATTTGATTTGATGAATTGAATTTAATCCCGTACAAACAGAATTAGAAAGTCGAAAATTGCCAGGTAACCCATTTTTCAATTTTTTTTTTTTTAATTCATTAAGTCTTCATCTCCTATCTAATGCTTCGATTTTGATTGCAACTCTTCAGGGATAATTCCTTGAATTTTTTTTGAATAACACCTCGCGGCACACTCACCTTGTGTATAAAATGATTTCTGCAAGTTTTTCCAGTCAATTTACTGGAAAGAGCATGAGTGTTTATTAGTATCTTCGAAATCCTAAGCTATCATTCCCCTCTAGGTGTTTATTCTTGTCAAAATTGGTTCTTGTTATCCCGTGTTTTTTTCCTGAGATATGGGTGATGTGAAGCCGACCCCAACTGATTGGGACATGAAGCTCAGTTTGGTTTGATATGGTTGATGTGAGTTTTCTGTGTTCTTTTCTAGTTGTAATGAACCACCCTTTCTTTTGTAGGCTTTCTTGCTTCCAAGACCAACCAATGCTTAATGGCAGACAGTAGCACGAGTTTAGAAACGGTCGGAAGTGAGATTCCAGCTTTAAAAGAAGCACTTTTTGCTCAACAACAGCTTCTGCAAAAGCTTTACAATGAGTTGGATGTTGAAAGAGAGGCCTCCGCCTCTGCAACTAGTGAAGCTTTATCTATGATTTTACGGCTTCAGGGAGAAAAGGCTTCGGTGAAAATGGAAGCAAACCAATATAAGAGATTGGCGGAAGAAAAGATGTGTCACGCAGAAGAAGCACTAGCGATTTTTGAAGATCTCATCTATCAGAAAGAAATGGAAATCGCGTCTTTGGAATACCAAGTACAGGCTTATAGGTGCAAATTATTAAGCTTGGGATACACCGATATCGGTGTTTGTGAGACAATGTTTCCGGAAAATCTACTCCTAAGGAACGAAAACTTAATTGGAGACACAGTTTGTAAAACAAATTTGAGAAGGAATTCTATGCCACTGTTGCCACTAAAATTCTCGAATCAAAGGAAGGGTGGTTTTGAAAAAGAAAGATCAGTTAGTCCAGAATTGAGCTCCAAGATAGAAGAGGAAATTCATAATTCAAAGATCTCAGATATGGAGAAGCCGGAGAACTATACAACTGGGGATATTACTTCATATAGGGAACAAATCAGGAAGTTAGATGAACGAGTGAGGGAGATAGCGGATGGCAAAGGAGTTAAGTCTAAGAACTTAAGGAGTGGATCAAGGTCTTTTTCGGTAAATTTGGATCCACCAAAAGGACCCATTGCTACTAAATCCGGTCAGCTTAAGAATCCTGAAAATTTACTAGAAAATGAAGCAACTGTCAATCCTTGTGGTTACTCTAGTGTTCATGATGTATTTGAAGTTCCACAAACTCGTGAGAGTGAGAGAGGACGTGGTGAGGAGATAGAACCAGAGAGAGAGTTAGTCTTGGAAGGGGATGGGAGGGATGGAAAGCCAGATTCTGTTCCACCGGAGGCTTTCAAATCACATGTGAATAAGGAAACTGATTGGGTCAGGAAAATGTTTCCATCCAAACAACAGAAAAACAATTTGTCTGGACCAAGTGAGAGGGTGGCTCCTGACTGCCATTTGGCTCTTGTTCGTTCCACAACTGACGTTGCTGAATCTCATTCCAAGTTCCAACAGTTTAATATTGGTAGGACATCAGAGATAATTGAGGTTGAGAGATATGGCGAAGGACCAGAGACTGCTAGCAGAGGAGGGGAAGAAGAACTGAAGTTATTGAAGGAGATTCAAGAGCAACTCAAATCAATTCAGTCTGAGATAAAAAGTCTGAAAACTGTGAAGTCCCCTCCTTCCTACGAGTTACCTCTCCTTTCTATAACTGAGGTATACTTTTTTAGCTAGCTTCTTTCTCTTGCATCCATCCGTACAAATCTCCCTTAATAAAGAATAAGAACTGTGCTAACTTCTAGCTGTGTCGATTTGTGCAATATGATATAGGTGCTAAAGAATTATTTGCTTGTCATGGACAGGCAATGTTACACTTTTGGCTCTGACTCGACAATAACAGTATCAGCTGCTACGACAACCATCAGTATTGACTCGCCACCTCTTTTGCCTCGATTTTCATTTTGTCGAAGGTATTATTGATGAAGGGGAACCGATTGTGTAAATGATCGTGAAGTGTGTTCTTGGTTTTCTGCTTGGATTGACGTGAAGATGGAATTGATTCTGACTGAATTTGAATTTCTTTGTTTGACAAGATGCATACTGATTTTTTTTATATTTATTATAGGATGTATACGATGTATAGGTTCGATACTTGTATAGAAAAAATTGGATTGCAGGGCATATGTGTCTTCAAAGGATTGTGCAATGCATACTTCCACTCCATGTATTTTAGCTTTTCCTCGTGGATATTAATGAATTTATTGGCAGAAGTGTTTGATATTTTGTTACCTCATATTTGGTCCATCCTTTTTTGTGTGCTTATATAACAACACAAAGTTCCTTCGGAATAGATTGTACTCGATTCCATAAAGATATGTCTGGTATTCTGGAAGTTCTTATTTATGAATTGCCCAAATCCTTTTAATTAAAAATCACTTAGTCTAATATTACAAACCGGCATATGGGACTTCCATAGAAAAGCATCTAGGGCTTCAAATCACAGAAAAGCATCTAGGGTTTCAGATCACAGAAGAGGGACAAGGAGTTGTGGGTCTGATGGATTCGGTGACGCCTCTCCCCATGTGTAGCCTAAACTGCAGGAGAGTGAAAAAAACAACAGAAAAGAGAGAAGGAAAAAAAGCAAAAAAGAAAGAAAGCAATGGAAATGAAATGAAAAAATTGAGCAACTTATGCTGTGAGATCAAGTGCTTATGGTATCTCATCCTTTCGGACAGCGTTTTCTGAGTTAGGACCTTTGTGGACTAAACAAAAAGCAGTTTCAGCTGCACCAATCCTGCAAAGCAGAAGTTCCCTTTTTCAAGATCACTAGTTGATAAGCTTTATCTCTTTTGTCAGATCTTCATCAATTGGTCACATTTTTTTTTTTCTCTTTTTCCTCAGTTGGGATGGAGGTGGTGATGGTAGGTTTAAGGGGAAAAGGCAGGGGGTGATATTTTCGCAAACATAGTGATGAAATATGATTTGTCGTCTCGGGGCCTCGCGAATTATGTTCTCTTTAAAATTCTTGTTGGGGTTGTTAAATTAGTAAACTAATGATGAGTAGACGTCAACTCCAATCGTCAATATATTATACTTATTTACTAGAAAGTGAGTGGAGCCAGGGCCCCTCCCGGCCAACAACAGCTCCGCCCTTGATCCTAAATGAACACTTTATACATTTAGAAGAGTCTGGTTAGCATAGCCTACTACTTTACAGAGGAAGTTCGAGAGAGATTAAGCACCTGTTTTTGACTTGTTAAAGCCAAAAATCATGGTGATATCAGAAACCATGATAGGTGAAGGATTTTAGTGCATTGTATGATACATTTTGGGTGGGCTACTGAATTGGGTAACCTTTCTTGACCTTCCACTAGCCATAGCTGCCTATATAATGGCAAATTAAATAAACGGTAGGCCACAAGAAGCACAAGTGCAATTTGAATAAGCAAAGCACCATAGGCTGATTACCACAAATCACTATGCTAATGTGTGTAGATAATGGTAAAATATTCTGACAGAAAGGTTCTCTATTAGGAGATCAAAAAGAAAGAAAGGTACTTTATTAAGCTTAATTATGATCTGTAAGAGCAACTATATCATTTCATTTGCAAGAATATTTTTAACCAAAGGTTGAGTTTGTTTGGATGCTTTCATAGATGTGTGGGACCAAGAAATCTCTCAAGTGAGAATACCTGTGAATGTAGTACAAATTAGGAACCACAGTACCATTTGCTTCTTTTCTGTCTCTTTGTGGAGAAAAATTTGGGTGCAAAGTATGTGTCACATGGTACCTGTGCGGCACATTCGGACAGTCTAAAAATACAACTGAAGGTCCGGATTGAAACACATTTTTGTTTTCTTTTTTAAAATTTGCTTGGCATTTCAATCCGGACTGTCGATTGTATAAATGGACGGCCCGGATGTACTGCATGAGTACCATGTGGTACCCTCTCCGTACCCAAAATATTCTCTTTTTGTGACCTATCAGAAAAGGCTTGAGTGCAAAACACAAACAATACAAAGTACATCAAGGAGAGGTTATAGAACAAAAGAGGAATGAGCAAATAATTGAGCAAATTAATCCAATGAATTGAAATGGAATCCAACTGACTCCTTCGGGTTTTAGGTCCCTGGACTAGTAAACTTGAAATAAAAATCTGCCCGGACGAAGAAAAGGAAAAAAAAAAATCTGAAATGGACTCTCCAGAACCCTAAAACATGGGTTTTTGTTGTGCGGAAAGCCACCCAAGACTCAACCACACCCAATACAATTAATGATATTGAATATTGATTCGAAGAACAAATAACTAATTGAGAAGTAAATCCAATTAACCAAACCAAACGTGAGAGAAGGAGAGAGAAAACAAACAAGAAAAGAGAGAGATACATAGATTTACGTGGTTCAGCCTTACTTTGGGATGTAAGCCTAGTCCACGAGCAGTCGATCAATGGTTTCACTAACAAAACGAATGCTCAAAAGATCTACAAAGAAGAATTTTACAGAAAATCTTCTACCCAAACTCACCAAAAGCCAAAACAAAGGCAACTATCTCAAAACCCTAATCCAATGCCCTAATATTTGCTCTCACACTAATAAAAGAGGCATAATACATGTATTTATACTAAACAAATGAGTTTCCAACAAGAAATAACCATATTGGGCTTTTAAGCCTCCAAAAAATCCTAAAAAAACCTTCCATAATCATATTTCCCGTCGTCATGGTCCGGACCGCCAAATCCCCGTCCGGACCATGGGATGCTAAGTCGTTTTTGGACCATTCTGACTTGGTAGTCCGGACCACCAAATTCCCCGTCCGGACCACCAAAACCTTGGTCTGGACCATGCGTGCAGAAACTTCCCAAACTGCTCAGAATTGCTTGGCTTGGACCAAAGAAGCCTTGGTCCAGTCCATAGATTCTCCGAACAAGGAAATCAAGCCAAAAACCAACATTTTTCGGGTATTTTTCTCTCCACGAGTTACTTTCGTCAAGTTTTCTTTGAAAAACATTGACGTGTTATGTTTAGAAAGACAAGAGAAACTAAAACAACGGCCAAATTGAAAAAAGTTCCATAAAGACAAAAAAAAATGAACATTTGTTGACGCGGCACTGCATTCTGAGGTCATTTCTGCAAAAAAAATTGTGTGTCTGTAGGTTCGCCTAATCAGTAAACCCGACTTTGTCACAAGCTTCTTCAATGAGTAATGCGGAAGAAGTGCTACAAAGATACTGCTTCAACCGTGTCAATTCATGGGCAACATCTGACATATTTGGCCTTGTTGAAGGGTTGTACTGTGTGCAAATTAGCCCTAGCTCAATCAACTCTAAAACAACGTCGCGCCATGTATTCTTGTCGTAGACTTGGGCCCCATTTGGCGCACGCCTTTCCAATGCTTCTTCGACTAGTGGCTCGAGCTTATGTGGGTAGTAACCCTTCACCCACTCGTGAAGGCTAGAACCATCGTGGAAAAGCACATCTGTGGGGCGTTTTCCTGTTACGACTTCTAGCAACAGGACTCCATAACTGTAGACATCGCCTTGTGTTGATGCTCGCTTTCCTAGTCCGTATTCTATATTTGATCATGCAAGACTTTCAGTTGTCAAGAAAGGAAAGAGTATAAACTCGGACTAATCTATTGAAATCAATAGTTATATATCCAGAATAATAAATAAATAAAAAACCACTAAATGGAGATAAGTATCAATCAGTACTAGTAAGAAGTGATTGAAATTAAGTACCTGGAGCAATGTAACCAACTGATCCACAAAGCAACCCGTGCGTAGAACTATAAGAAGCCGAATCATTCACAGATTCACTCTCATCATCTCCGCCTTTCACCAATCGTGCAATGCCAAAATCGGTAACCAAAGCAGTCATGTCCTCATCAAGGAGAATATTGCTCGGTTTCAGATCACAGTGCACTACTTTAACCGGGGAGTGATGGTGCAAATAAGCCATCCCCTCGGCCACATCACTGCAAATGCTCACCAGCTGAGCCAAATCTAGTCCGTGGCTCACCTCATGCCTCGGATACAGATGATTTTCGAGGCTCCCATTAGGCATTAGTGGCAAAACAAGCGCCTTGAAATCTGGATTGCTGCAGATTGTTATGATTCTGATCAAGTTTCTGTGCCTGGTTCTTTTTAGTACCTGCAGTGGCGATTTCAGAAATTTTAGTATGCAGCGGATGATATTTATGGTCTACTTCCACTAAATTCATGTGTAAAAAAAAAGTAAGTTTTTAGGAGTGGAGCTGCCTATTGAATACCTGACATTCTCTCTTGAAACTGCCTGAAATATCTGCTTTTGTTCTCGAATCCAATACTTTCACGGCTATTCTTGTGTTGTCTTGAAGTAATCCCTTGTAGACATGACCGAATTGCCCTGACCCGATTAAACTAGAGCTGCTGAATCCATCGGTGGCTTCAAGGAGTTCCCGGTAAGTGATTCTTGGGTATTTCGTCTCTTTACTTCCTTTTTCTTCTCCTGCCTCCATTTCCCCACCGCTAAATACCGAGAATTGTCTTTTGAACTTCACCTCAAGCGATATAGGGAATCGCAACGTGCAAAACGTGAGGGCTGCAATTGAAAATGCTGAGAGGATAACTGCCACTATCAGCAGATGTTGAATCCTTTTCTTGGGGCAGCTTTGCATGCCTTTGATTGAACCACATAGCCCCCGGTTCCCCATGAATGAATCAATGCTCAACGACGAAAATGCCCCCTTGTTCGACACGTTCCCATGGAAATTGTTGAAAGAGAAGTTGAGATGTTCTAGAGCTGATGACCTCTGCAGAGATTGTGGTATTTCACCAGTTAAATGGTTGAACGATACATCAAGGTTTCTAAGGTAAGTCAACTGTCCAATTGTGGTAGGGAGAGGGCCTTGCAGTAAATTATGGGAAAGATTGAGATGTTCTAAGGCAATACAGCTCCCAAGCTGTGGTGGGATAGTACCGGAAAGATTGTTTGAGGACAACTCAATTGCTAAAACCATATCCATTTTGCTCAGCTCTAGTGGAATAGGCCCTTGCAAAAAATTGCTAGACAAATTCAAGTACAACTTCAAGCTGCTTAGCCCTGCAACTTCACTAGGAATTTCCCCTGAAATTCTGTTTTGGGAAAGGTCTAGTATTTCCAAATTTATGCATTTCCCTAAACTTGGCGGGATTGTTCCAGAAAGCTGGTTTCCATAGAGGAAAAGCCTTCTTAATTGAGAAAGATTAGCAAAACTATCCGGAATTGATCCGGATAGCTTGTTATTCGACAAGTCTAAAAGACCCAAATGGGGAACATTGCCAAAAGCCGAAGGGATCTCACCGGATAGGGAATTGTTTGACAAATAAAGCCTCTCCAGTCTTTCCAGTTGACAAATTTCATGTGGGATGGATCCATTCAAAAAGTTATGAGACAAGTTCAAGAGAGTGAGATTGAATAGGTTTGAAATTTGTGGAGGTATAGAGCCATAGATGAGATTTTCATCTAATTGAATCTGTACAAGGTTAGTGGAGAGATCACCAATAATAGGCGGTAACGCCCCACCGATGTTATTTCCAGCCAATTCAAATTCTTGCAAATTAGAGGAATTAGCTAAAGAAGAGAAAAAGGGATCAAGGTTTGTGTTACCATTGTGGCTTATGAAGTTGTTGTAGGAGAGGTAAAGATATTGCAGCAGTGGTTTTTGAGCCAATATGTCACTTGGCAATTCCCCAGATAGGGAATTTGATTCCAAATCAATCCATTCTATTATTGAAGAATTGGAAAGGGATTTTGGAATTTGACCCACCAGGTCGTTGGACCAAAGTAGAAGAAACCTCAAATCCCTAAGCTCACATTGATCATTCATGGGTATCAACCCACTAAGAGAATTGTTGGAAAGGTCCAAATATTGCAAAGAAGAGCCATTGCACAAGAGTGGCATCGGGATTTCGCCAGAAAGGCGGTTACTTCCAAGATTAAGGTAGTACATTTTGCGAAGAAATCCCAACTCTTTAGGAATGTTCCCTTCGAGAAAATTAAACGACAAACTGAGTTGTTCGAGGAGGGAAAGGCCTCCTAACTCAGCCGGGATTTGGCCTTCAAAGAAGTTACCTGTTAAATCAAGAATTGTCAAGAAAGAAAGGTTTGACAGTGAGGGTGAAATTTTCCCCGTTAAGGATCTTCCTCTAAGATCAATCTTTATTACATGTTCTCTATCGTTATTGCAGTGAATTCCCACCCAGTTGCATACGTGAGAATCCGAAGAATTCCAGTTCTTAAGAGCTTGTCTGGGGTCACTTCTGACCCCAGACAGGAACGAGAGGAGAGAAGAGCGGTCGTTCAAAATCTGAACATTGTCTTCACATGATACCACAAAGAATGATATAAACAAGAAGAGAAAACTATACTTCGAATACTTGCGAAAACCCATTTTGGTGTGTGGATAACTGGATATTGATCTTCTTCGAAAATTTGAAGAAAGAGATGGAAGTGAATAGGTAGACAGAGAAAGAGAGAGAAGTGGATGATACAGGAGAAATGCAGTACCATTATATATGGTTATAGGATTGATGAAAGCTGGAGATGTCCAATACAAAGAAGTAATGCAGAAAATTTGAAACTTTCTGCCTAACTGCCGTTGAGGAGGAAACTAAACGTTACGTTTGGCGCCTTAGGTATTTGACTATGGATTTAACAAATAGGTTTTCAACATGTGTAAATAGCGGGCTCATGAGGCTGGGAACATACCGTGTTTTTTGCACTCACAGCCACAATGTCTTTTTCTTCTATATTCTAACTTTCTTAATAGTTTTTTTAGTAAGGGTCAGTTTACGCTAAATTTTTTGTCATTAAAATACCAGTGGTTGCCGGTAAGAATACCAATGTCCTCTAAATGGAATTATTGGTATGTTTAACGGCCAAAATACACTTTCATAAAATACCATTTGGACGAAATGTCTTTACAACGTACACAAGAAGTAAAAAATATGGGAAATACCATTTAGACAATTTAGGCAATGGCGTAAAGAGTAATAGATCATGTTGCTTGGGATCTGGATCCTCTTGATTCTACGACAGTAAAAATAGATACGTCAAGATATATTATTATCATGTAGCTAGATTTTCATCTCTAAGTACATAATTAGGGTTGTCAGACCTAGTTTCACCATCTCTTAAAAAATGAACTGATGTAGGGCTCCATTTGAGTTTTTATGGCACTCAATGTCAAACCCGTAAGTATATTTTCAGAGTGGTTGTATGGAGAGGCATTTGTTTCTGTCAATCCCTTTTTCATGATGATGCTCCCATGATTCAAACCCATCACCTCCTAACTTTGGTACCAGTGTTGAAGCAAGGTCCATCATCTCTCCTAAATCCGAATACCAATTCGATCGACCAAGATTCGAAATTGATGCCATTGCTAAAAAAATGGCATCATCAACAACCAAATTTTTTTCTCAAAAATGACAAATGGCAAAACATATGACAAGGTTGTCATTTCACAGAGAGAGAGAGAGAGAGAGAGAGAGAGAGAGAGAGAGAGAGAGAGAGAGAGAGAGAGAATACGTAAGGGTGTAGCCCCCTTGCTATTTTTTTTATTTTTTTTTGGCAAAATGACATTATTGTCATGAATTAATTTACAATATTTAACTTATCATAGGCCTAACCTCACCACGTAGTTAAGTTGTTTTTTCCTTGTGGGAGTTGTGTTATTATTAGTGGAGGATGCGTTGTTAAGCTGAGAAGGAGATAATCTAGGTTATGAGCACGCTTTGGCTAGGAGGGTTGGCGTGACGTGGCAGCAAGGTTTTTTCTATTCTGGTATAGAAAAAAATCTACGTGTAGGCAGATGTGCGTACGTAAAATGTTGCAAGGTCCAAAAGCATTTTTGGCGGTCACGATTTTATTTACTCTTTGATTGGTAAGAAAACTTTTTGACCGGCCAAAAACTAATCAAGATCTGAACTATTGATTTGTTGAAATAGGCGGTGCAATTGTATGCATAAGATTGCGTACGCATACAGATAGTCGGATTGTCTGGTATATTTGTCGGCTCGAGTGTGTTATTCATGGGTCATGTCACTTCTTGTAGTGGTTCTAATTTGAGTGGACGTCTTCGTCGTAGTCCATGCAACAAACCCTACTTTTTACAACTGAGAGAGTTGTTTCCTAATAGGAAAGCTAATTATCATGAGATAGGTGATTTCAGATCAAAGAAGGGGTACAAAAGAGTTGAGCCGAACTAAACTTCGATGTGTTCGAACTCGGCTCGTTTACTAAATAAATCAAAACTGGATCTCGAGCTTGGAGTGAATGAGCCTATGTAAAAGAGCCGAGCTTTAAGTGTTAAGTTCGACTTATATGTACTGATCGAGTCCAAAACTCAGCTTGAGCTTGGCTTGATTACTAAATGAGTGGAATCGAGCCAAGCCTCGAGCTCGAGAGCAGTTTGGTTCTTTTCCATCCCTATATCAAGTTAATATTTTAGTTTAAACACTATGTTCAACAATTCAGATCCAATTAACCAATTCTTTTTTAGTTTTTGTACTAGCTAGTTTTGTTAATTTGTGAAGCAAATTAAAATTCTGCACAATTCAGTAGTTTTGAAGCTAGAAAAAACATATTGAGGTAAAATTTCCTCATGACTTCCTTGATTTGTAGAGGGTGGTCTGAGAAACACATGCATAGGTAAGCAGTACAGATTGCCAACTTTGACATCCAATAGCATCCCAGGACGGCGACCAAAGCTCAGGTTTTAGCACAATTCATTGCCAAGCTGACCCCTGGACCCGAGGCAGAAGCTCAAGCTCACCTGAACCCAGAAGTGGTCACGCATGAGCGACCGTACTTAACTTGGAAAATGTTTCATGGAGAGGTATGGAATCTCCACGCTGACGGAACATCTAATAGCCGAGGAGTAGCAGGAGCCAGGATTTTAAGTTAGCAGGATAAAAATTATATATATATATTAAGAAGTTTCCTGTAATAACTCCCTCACAAAAAAATTGCGGGAAAATTGTTGTGAACCGTTGGATCCTATGCCCTTCACGTTCACGCCATCCGATGGCTCACAACTGTTTTCCCGCACATTTTTTTGTAGGGCTATCCTCGTAGGAAACTTCTTGTGTGTATATATATATAGGTTGGGCTTCTAAAACGGGATTCCCGTTTCTGGACCTCATGATCCAAATATTTTTTTGACGATCCAAGCCGTCCAACGTATTATTTACATTTTTTGCGAAAAATGTTTGAATCAAGTCCTTCCCAATATTTTTTTTTGAAGATTTCCCGCGTCAACCCTTGAAAACACTTTCTGAACACATTGACAGC
The DNA here is from genome assembly GCA_022606695.1 of Vaccinium macrocarpon. Classification (NCBI taxonomy): domain Eukaryota; kingdom Viridiplantae; phylum Streptophyta; class Magnoliopsida; order Ericales; family Ericaceae; genus Vaccinium; species Vaccinium macrocarpon. The sequence continues at coordinate 1,237,311 of CM040171.1, read as the reverse complement.
TCGGATTTTTCAAAAATAATTTGCAACACAAAAAAAATCAATTTTTTGTTATTTTCGGGAGGTGTGGACTAGAAGTTTTTCATGTATATATATATATATATATATATATATATATATATATTATTTTCTCTATTTGCTCTCCTGAATATACAGTGACACATATATTTCTTCTCTGTAACTCATCTCAGTGACTAATTATATTTTGAACACAATGCACATACTCTCATTTGTAAAACTATCAACTCTCAAAAAGAAGAAAAACTTGAGAATTCTATCAATTTTAAACAAGTTGGGACAATTTTTGAATTTTGTGCAAGGGCAAATTTGTAAAATTTAGCTCCAGACTATCAAAAAAATCCTATTGAGAAATTGAAGTGAAAGGGATCAAGTGACCCCTTTTGTCTCTGGGTAGCTCCGCGGCTCCGCCCATGGCTAGGATGGTATTGGTCTCTCCGTGTAGGGTTTTGCATGAGACGCTATCACAATGGACTATCCGTCTGTCCGGTCTCCAACAACGAGGCCGAATACAAAGCACTTCCACCCTAAAAAATATATGCATATATATGTTTTGTTTATAAACTTGTGAAAATATTGTTTGATATTCAATCTGTATTCCTCAAATATTGGGCGACATTACACTAAACAGCAAAATTATTTGAATCCGCTTTGCTAATCTCCGCGTCTAAACATTGACAATTTAAAACATGACCAGTTGACATGTTTAAAAGCCAAGCTTTTAGAAGACAAAATTATACTACAATTAACTGCCTGGTATGAATAGATCTTTCTATCCTCAACCCATTACTAAAAATACAGTCGTTAGAGACCGAGAAATAAATTATCATATGATATATCATGCTATTCCGAATCATCAATCCATTACTAACAAATCATGCTGCGGCTATTTTATATGGAAACATCGTGAATCACGGGTAGCAAATTCGGGATGGTTTTTGGAGACCGAGAACCTGCCCCAGGCAGGGCCATCTGGGCAGGGGCGCGTCGCCTTAAGCCTTTCTAGCACGGTTACAGGGACGCACGAACTAGATGAGACAACCAGAAAGAGCTGAACGCAAGACCTCCAAATTTATACAGACGACTCTGGTCATGGCCAAAAACTGCTGCGCTACCAACAATAACAGTTTAGCATTCGAGTTGTAAATAAGATCGCATTCATATTTTTAGTGTTAGCAAAATCTAGGAGACTAGGTTTCAATGGGTTGTCATGAAAGTTCAAGAATTATTATAATTGGCTTCATTTTCTCATAAAACTGACTAGATTCACATTTACTTTAAAAGGTTGACGCCCAAGTTGCAAAGTGCTGCTACATGAACTAGAAGAAAAAGCACTTGCTCTCTTGATTTATTAAGCTTACCACTTTGATTTTTGGACTTTCAAAGCTTTTATAAACAATGTCAAGGGCAGGAGAGAATGGGAATTTTCGTCGGCATACGGGTTTTGAATAGCACAACATTTTTATTAAATTTTTATTTTCACTTTACTTCTTTTTCACGTTGAGGTTTATCAAGCTCGTTATCTTATGAACTGGTAAATTTCCAGGAGACATGACAGCACAAATAATAAATAATCACACAGCATTTGCTAACATAAAAATCTCAATCGTCATGGATAACCTTTCTCGATTGTCATAATCTAAGAGAAAACTGAATCACCTTCCTCCTGTTGAAGAAGCAAGTCACATACCTGACAAAGACCGTGTCTACTCAATCCAAATGCTACTAAAGGCTTCATCCAGTGCACGTTTCTTGCTCAATTCTACGCTCCAACCTCCTGCTTTTCCCCCTCTTTCAGCTCTAAGTTTCATCATTTCTTCGTCACCAACCCCGTACAATTGCATGTAAGGATCCGACCCAGTTGGAAAGGGCTGTGGAGCCGTGCCTGTTGGCCGTGGCTGCCCAATTGGACCCCCAGGAACTGAAGGTAAATAATACCCCTGTGCGCCAGTACCAACCCCTTCTTGAGAGCTCTGCCTCCATAAAGGAAATATAGTTGAGAAAATGTGACATTAATCAGATCTAAGTATATGGAAAAAATCTAGCAAAAACAAGCTCGAAATAGACATACTAAAATAAGGGTGATTCTATTCACAGCCCTTCATTTACTCCATGTAACCCACAAAAAAACTCTTCCAATTTCATTATTGTGTGAAGACCAAAATGCCCCCCAAACTCATCTTCTTTTTCGACATTCATATCCCGAAATATGTAAACGTTTTCAACATATCAATGTTGAAACTTTTCACTTAACCAAAATTCACATGTTTGATTTCACAAATTTCGACATTAAGAAGGTGAAAATATGATTATATTTCGACATGTTATTGTTGAAAACAACAATATTTTATCCATATGTATCTAGTTCGACATTCGAAAGTTGAATATAGACATAAATTTCGACATGAGGATGTCGAACATAGACGGTCCAATTTTTGAAAATCCGCCATTCAATATAAATCAACATGTGGTTGTTGAAAATGAGTGTGTATTTTGACATTTAAAAGTATGAAAACTGGTGCGAGGGTAGTTTAGGTGTATTTTGTGGGTTGTATGGAGTAAATTGGTTTGATGATTGTGGGTTACATGAAGAAAATGAGTTATATGGAGTAAATGAAGGGTTGTGAATAGAATCACCCTAAAATAAAGGCATACCAATCAACATAAGCCACCACACAAGGACTAATATTTTCAAAGTTTTGACGTTCGAATACTTATACATTTGTTTGCAACTTCCCTGTCCATAAAACAACAGGAGCCAAAAGGAAGTCGGTTGATGATTCGTGTGGAATATATCTGTGTTGAAGTCAAAACAAGGTATGATTCGTAATGTTCTCTTGTTATAAATATTCACTTTCCTGCTCAATATACACAGAAAAGTTGGTGTAAAAATTTTCTTAGTCTGCTTGAGGATGGAGAAAACAGAATCCACGTAGCCAAAGTTGGTACAAGATTTTTCTATGTCCACATAAGGCACTTGGTCATGCACTTTAATTTATGTTTTCACCACTAGGGTGTTGAAGCAAGACAAATAGACAATTGAGTGAGCTAACTCCCAGCAAACAAAACAACAAAACGAATCTAAGAAAAGAAAAAGAACTTGCAGTGCAACTTAATGTTGTCAAAGAAAGACTTTAGCAGAGAGTGCATGTTTGCTACCAAAAACAAGAAATCTGAATCCATCTGATATTCTTACCGCATCATTACCAGGCAGTCCCTTACTTGCCGCCAATGCTGCTGCATATTCTTCAGCCTGTCATAACAGAATAACCAGAATTACTAGTCAGAGAGAATTGTGCACCAGATGTCACAAAATTTGCAAGCTTGAGAAACGTGAAACATTTCCAGAGCGTGACAGTAAGAATTTAGCTAACTTTAAAACGAACCTTACGAGCTTGAGCATTCATAATTTGCTCAGCATTTTCTTTCTGGTACCGTGCAATATATGCTTCAATAATTGGAACATCTATTCCTTCAACCAAGTTTACTGCTGCAAAGACGAAGCATTTTCAAATGAGTAAGAAACTAATTGATATTTACAGAAAGGAAAATCAAATGAAGCTCAAACTAAATCTGCTGGAGGAAACTCTCACATCTCAAGAAGGGATGGGAAATCCCCATAACAAACCGACAAATAATGCAACAAAATCGAAGTTTCTATCACAAGTTCACAACCAAAGAATAGGTCACAATCACCCAAAAAAACAAAACACTTCAAGCCATGTTTAATTTTGATTAGGATACCCAGGGCATTTGGAGAGAGGGAAATCTAGTTTATTAATAAAAAGCAAAATTGAGTGAAAGAAGGGACTCATATAAAGAGTAAGACTACCAAAACTTACTCATGTCCTCCACTTCCTCCAAGTAATCATTGTATTCTCTCAATGATGAAAAATCTTCCTCTCTTTTATTAAATCTGCACAATTGAGAGAGAGAGAGAGAGAGAGAGAGAGAGAGAGAGAGAGAGAGAGAGAGAGAGAGAGATCAAATAGCAATTAAGAATTCGACATATTCTACATTGTATGTACATTGCCTAGAAGCGAAGTTCAGTCAAAACAAATGAGATTCTTGCAGAAGACAGAAATACAAAAAAATCTCACATGCCTGAACTGGTAATCAGGAACTTCACTCACCATACTACAACCTGGCAAAAAGTAACAGTGATAAATGATGCAACATGGCAGTATTATGACTTTTGGTAAAGGGAAACTTGTTCTACGGTTGGATCCTCTCTGATTCCAGGACATAAGCACTTCAACTTACTCCCACGGCATTTCTATTGACAATTTATTATGCTCATCTCCTGTTTTCCGCTCTTTCTGTTTAAGTGCGATATGTATCAACAATAACAACAGAACCCATCTAGTCCCCAAACATTGGGGGTATGGGTAGGGACTGATTAGAGACAGACTTAACCTTTGGCAATATGCACAAAGTGGCTGCTCTCAGAGTACCACTGAAACAGTGGCCCCCCTAAACCTCCAAGAACCGAGGAGCTACAGGGACGTTTTGATGCTGAACCATACCCTCAAATCAAAGCCGAAAGGCATCATGGTGGGTAGGCCTAGAGACCCAAATTAATTTTTGTGCTCATGACCATGCTTCCTTCATTCATGGCCCAGAGCATCTCACTAATGAGCACTATCCAGCATGTGTTACAGGAATGAAAAACACTGGTGTTTTAGCAAAATTTAACGATTTTCTCTTAACTGCTGAACAAGAGCCAATGGAAAGCTGAAGTACGTGTGCTACTATGCCATGATGATGCAGCTAGGTTAACAAGCACTTAAACATTTTATTCTACAAGTCAACCTGAAGAATTTGTTCCAGACTGATATCTGTACGAGTCCATAAAGATATTAATTAAAATCACATATACGAACAAGAATCATTCATAATTTTGGGATTGACCTTTCGAACACAAATTCAGTCCTAGCGTCATTACAAGATCGAAAGCCAACTCATTTCATGGGTATAGTGTTTAGTCATATGACTAGTACCTGTCCATACTATACAATGTTGAGTGCGGACGCAACAGAAACAAACAGAGTCTTTTATTGCTTACAACGTTGAACGTTCCTTGCTCACATACAACGGACTGCTCCCCTACACAGGTAATCTCACTCAAACCATTCTAGGTAAACTCCAACTCTTGGCACATTCCAAGTATACTCTTCCAGATACACTCTCCTAGCTCTTCATCCTTTGAGGGTGACAATGTGTGTTGATGTGTACACAAGTTTAGTGCACAAGTGTTTATAATAAACAAATTTACATTTGTTTGTCGTGTTCAACTCTTCATACAATATAAATTCAGGTTCATCGGTTTATGGTTCCGGGTCAAGGCATTTTAGTCCATGGATATAGATTGAAAGTTGAAACTCAACTCACAAAGACATACAGACTTAGTTTTTTTTAATGAATTTATGAGATTTAAAAATAAAAATAAAAAAAGTAAAAAATAAAATTGAGGGTTTTTTTCATATTTTCTGGAACATATGGATCCAAATTCCAAGTCCAAACAGGAGTAGTCAACAAGAGAACCCATACCCATCCCCATCCCCATCCCCTCACTCTTCAATAGTAGATGTACCCAAACCCAAACCCATACCTAGTGCTTCAAATCAACACATACACAGCTACTTCTTATCATTGCAGCTCCCAAAATTACCTTCAATCACTGTGGTACCGAACTTAATAAGTTCATCACTCTGTTTCAATTCTCGAAGCTACTAAAAAAACAAAAACAAGATCCCCAAAATACTATTCACTCTTGAATCAATAGGAAGATTTACATATTAAAACACAGAAAAAACAATTATGTAAGCACATATATTTTGGGGGGGGGGCGTGGGGCGAGGGCGAGAGAGAGAGAGTACATGTTGGAGATGCGCTTGCGGATGGCCATCTCCTTGGCGAAGGGATTGGTACCGGAGGCGACCACCATTTCCTTTCCTTCCGATTTCAGGACTGGCTACTCGGATGGCGGTTCGAGCCCGCGAATCGTGGAGCTATTTACCGTTTTTGTAAAAGGTTTAGTTTTGGGGGTTTTAGCTTTTTTTTCAACCGAAAGCTAGTGGGGCGGAAAAAAGGTTAAGGATAATCTCAGCCAAACATTATTTAAAATGACTGTTAAAATATATATATATATATATATATATATATATATAACAAGAGAAAATTACAAAAATTCTATAAGTAGAACGGAACTGGACAACACATTTATCACCTTCCAAGAGTGTTCTCAACGTTCAAAGAGTATTTCAAGTCCGGACCATTGATTGCTGGAACGAACGATCGAGATCCGTGTCCACTTTTGTTGTCCATTTTTATTGTACACGTAGCATCCTTGAGAAAATTTAAGACATCACTCTAATTTCGAATGCTTTGAATCGCTTTACTCGAATTAAGCCCAGCTAGGTTTTCATCAAAATGAAGTTTTAGAATCCTACGTCAGTGGGGTCAGAGCTAACTAATATAATTTACGTGCGCATGCATCAACGGAAATGCGAGTGAGAGCGAGGATTGCAAACGCAAATGCATTGCGAAACTGAGAGCGGGATTGTGAATTATTTTGAAAGTGTGACTAGTTCAGAACATGACAGTATTAAGCTCTCAAATTTGACTTCTATCAATTGAAATTTTCTAAAAGCTAATGGACCAATTAAATGATACATGTACAAAAATGTTGGTAGCACATAAGCTAAGTCATGACAACCCTAAGAGCATACCCTAATCTATCTAATGGCACATTAGCTTCATATCAACATAAAGAACAAAAATTGGAGTGTGGTCACTAAACAATGGAGTGCCAGAACTCAATTGTTACCTAAACTTATTTATATTTTCTCATTTTTACTTTATCTAAAACATCTCATTGTTATAGTGGGGAGTGAAAAAAGATTAAAAAGAGAGGTTAATATATAACTGTTACTCCTCCAATAACTATGTTTTTAGTTGACTTTTCCAAAATTTACCGATATTTTAGTTCTTTTTTAAAGTTTATCTAGGCTCACCTGCAAAAAATTCCATGGTTTTCGTCGGGTCTTTGCTTTGTCCAGTCTACGTGGACCTTTGCTTTGTCTAATCTATGTGTGTGAATTAATTGAGGTGCGCTTAAGCTAACCCGAACACCCCATATCCAAAAAAAAAAAACAATAGAGTTCGTCTAGGCTAGGTGCACTATCAACTAATATGATGCTTGCGTAGTTGAATTAACTTTTTCCATTCTGTGTAGAGTCTAAGGCCTCCTTGGCTAATATAAGTCAAGGTGGTTTATTCTTTCGTCTTCATTCAAAAAAAAATTCTGCACTTATTAATTTTGTGTCAAAATTTTGTGAATTATTAAATTAGCTCGACAAGATGAATTGAAAAGGTAAAATATTATGATCGAAACTGTCTTCTTACACCAATAAAAATGGAATCCGGGGAGATGTGCGGCAAAACGACATAGTTTTGTTCATTTTCTTCGTACACTTCAATAGGCTCTGTTTGAAGCGTTAATTTTCAGGTATAATTTTAGGGTTCAATTTTAGGGGATTTACTCTTTTTAGGGGATTTTAAGCTCTTTGGAGTAGGATATAGTGGTTTTAGACACTTGAATTTAGGCACTTTAGGTTTAGGGTTTAGACACTTTGTAGTGGCTTTTTCCTTATTCCAAAAAGGTCCTTTGGAAGCTTTAGAGATGTGTCAAACAATGGCGACTTCAGGGAGTTCGAAGCATGAGATCATTTATAAACATCAAATACATTTACCAACCATAAATCAAAAAAAAAAATCACAGTAATGGCAAATAAAATTTTTGTTTTAACAAAACTCATATTTAAAAGGCATAAAACAGTTTTCTCCACACAAAAAAAAAAGATCTACACAAGCTTCTACAATTGAATTTGACACGGTCTCGAGTTTTGAAATACTGTCAAATAATTCCTTCGTCCCAAGTTGTTGCTTCTGCTTCACTTTTTGAACCATTCAAACAATTATCTATATTTTATAATATAATTTCTCTATGATTTTAAAATATGAGTTTGATAAAATTAATTGAGATCTATTAAACAACATCCATATTAGATATATAAATCATTATATGTCAAACAATATTAACAATTTTTTGAGATGTCCCAATTCCCAAATAGTAACTAGAAGCAACAGTTTGGGATGGAGGAAGTACTTTCTTAACAAAATAGATCAACCTCTCCATATCTAAAGAACAAAACGAGTGACTCAAATTCAAACAAGACACACAAAGAGGGGGGGATGAAAGTTAAGAAATTACCCAATGGTGTCAGCCCTAAATTTATGGGGGGTTCATTTATGAATTTCTTTTAAAAAAAATCAATATAGTAGTAGTATTTTTTTTCCTGCCATGGGGTCGGTTGACCTCCCGATTTTACCTTTGGCGTCGCCCTTGGTGCCAAAAACTACGTCGTTTTACCGTACAACACCCACCCCGGATCTAAAAATGAAAGTATTGTTCAAATCAACTCTCATAACATTTTTCTCTTCAAAATATCATGTCTCTACGCACTTCCCTTTGGAATCTGGTTTCTCAAAAAAAAAGGTCTTCTTCAACCAATCAAAAGGCTAGAACAACCAAATAGCAGTGGTAGCAAAAGTTCTAGATCTTTAAGAATTGTATAATGCTACATTGAACGGTTCCATTTTGATTTCAGGATTGAAGTAGCAAAAGTTCGAGCTGTTAATTTGCACTATAACAATGCTACTGTGATTTCAGAAGGTGATGCTGCCGCATGGGTTGTAATGGTGTTTCCTTTTGCTTGCGTTTTGCCCACTTGTAGAGGTGACCGAAATGGAATCCCAAGTTCAAAGTCAAAGCAGAGAGTACATGCAGTGTTCAATAATGCTTTCGTAAGTCCTACCCAAATCCAGTGGACGGATTTAAAGAAATTAGCAATGTTTTGAACATAAAAACGAAACTTGGAATGCAATTTTGATAGTATACAACATCAGGTGTGCATGGAGCATGTCAATAACCAAAGAAAAGCGCAGAAATTCAATAAACCAAAAAAGAAAAAGAAAAAAGACATGGAGTATCAAGATTTGGTCCAGAAAATTCATCATCTAGATTGAGTGAGAGTGATCAAGCTACCACATCCCTGAACATAAGCTAAAACAACCAACTGCATAACCAGGGGCAACTCTAGGATTATAGGCGAGTTATTCTTCAAATATCATTAACTACTGTTTGGGCACTGTTCCAACCAGTGGGTCATAGGCGAGTCATTCCACACACACGCACAACCATAGTTCCGCTGTTCCGGGCTCCCAGGTTACACACTCAACCATGGTTCCGCTGTTTTGGGCTCCCAGGTTCACACACAACCACGGTTCTACTATTTTGGACTCCCAGGTTTACACATGCACATAACCACGGTTCCGTTGTTCTAGGCTCCCGGTTTCACACACACACAACCATGGTTTCGCTATTTCGGATTCCCAAGTTTACATGAGCATACATTTTAAATCTTTACTCATTCAAATTCTCTTTTCCTATCTCGTCATTTCTTAAAAACTTGTCATATCGATTCTCGTGAATTGTGTCTTGTGAAAATGTAACTTTTCTCGTAAAACATGTCTCGTAAACTCATAATTTCTCCTACGCAATCTTTTGGAAACCAGTCTAAGGTTTGTAAAAAAATAGTACTTTTACGGCTACGTAGTCACATTTAGGTACATAACTTCAAAGTCTTGTTCCTCATGATTTCCCGTAAAATGATATGATTTCATTAAACGACTAATCAACTTCATATTTTTCAAGAGCCAAATGGGCATTATGACATCGTAATAATAATAAGATTGAATACTAACTTGGTAATTATAAGGACTACGTATTATTGAAAATAAGTACTTAATATCTACCAACTAATTTTTGGGAAATCGATCAACTTAATAACGACTAGAAATTTATATGAAGTAAAACAAACATTATAATGACTACTTAAAAATACTATATTTAGGAAATATGGTTGGAGTATCTACATAAGGAGATAGGATCAAGTAACTACTTGTTAAAAACTAATATGTCGTTTTTCGTAACAAAAATATAATTTATAAAACTTGGAGTTAACTATTACTTCGTAGAACAGTGGTTAAGACCGAGATCGTCCACAAGGAATAAAAACCTGAGTTATTGTATCTTCAATCAATTTCTAATTTAATTCGAATGAAAAGAAAGTTTGGGTTTTGCTTGTTGAAACTAAAATCAAATAGTAAAGCAATAAAGAAAGTGTGAAAGTAGGAGAGATAAGGGACTAGAGTTTCAATTCAACCTCCCCTCATAATATAATTGTTTCGAAATCTAGGATTCTATTCAACATATAACCAGACCACTGATAGCAATTCCTATATATCGATAATTTCCAAAAATATAATCAAGACTCGTACTCCGTACAAACTATTTCAACACGGTACGGATCGTCTCACCAAACTTAACGGGTGGCACGACTTGTCTCACGTTGTATAATCTATCTCATAAACTATCCCAAAACATTAAAAGAACAGTTGCACAACGGTGTTTTATATCATGAGTGCAAACATGATATGAAAACAAAATAATAGAAACCTTTATTGAAAACAACGGATTATCTAAAGTTGCACAACTAATGTCGAATGAAGAACCCTAGAAATCTATGCAATCATCTTATTTTGAGAGATATCCTCATTACCCAAGTCGAAGCTTTAGCCAATCATGGAGTAAAAACTCCAATTCCAGCAGGAGCCTCATGCGGCTTCCTTATGTTTTGCGTGAGAAAGAGTGATCCGTGGAAAAGTCGAGATGTCCCCAAACCCTTGCTGCCTCCTCCCTGTTGTAATGATTTCTGGTAGGTCAATCATAGGGCTGCACGAAAGACCTCCCAATTGTAATGTACTGGGCCCATTTATCATAACCTTAAAAACCCAAGTACTTCTTGGTAACTAGTAAGCCATGGTTCTTGCCAACCCAATCACAAACCACGTGAAGTACATAGATTGGCCATGGGCTGCAAATTCTCATTCAAGGGTTTGATTCAGTGCTTCTCGGCTTTTGTAATCGACAATAAGCTTGGCCGCATCTCTCAATTAATTTGATCAACACCATATAAAATTCTCAATTTACCACCGTGTTCCATTCAATTGTTCCACAAGTCCTGAAACGAGAAAAACGAGTATCAACCTCTAAGTAATATATTAAACAGACATAACAATAATAAATTAGGGGTCGTTAATGGGCACATTCGCGCCCCTATGAAAAATTGAGCTTTTGTACGACTAGGCAAAATGTTATATTTATTCGAATTATAAACTCTAATTATAATTTATCGAAAACTAGTCAAACATTATAACCACGTAATAGTACTTTAAGATTCTGGATCGAAGTAATCTACCTTAATTTCGAGGGTGAGTCGAAAGACGCATAAGCTAAACCAGGGTGGTTCGTCGGACGGTGTAGTGGCTAATTGTGTTGAAAGAAAAAGAATTACTTTTTTTTTTAGAAATAAGAAGTCTACTACTCTTCTCCTACTTTTCGGATTAAAGGGTGGTTTTGCTGGTGGAGAGTGGCGGCTCTTGGTTTAATATATAAGGGAAGAACAAGTTGAGTTTCTATTGAAACTTCAACCTAAAATAAGAACAAGAAGAGTTTTTTTTTTCCGGCAACAAGAAGATCGAGTTTCTCTCTTTAAAACTCTCCAAAGCTCAAGAAGAAGAATACTACAAAGTGACGGTGGAGAAAGGTGTGAAGAATATGTGAAGCATGGGGTGCTATTTATAGGCAACGATGAGCTCCCTCTCTCCCTTTCCCCTAACCGGCTGTCTCTCTCTCTCTCCATCTCTTACTGAATCTCTCCTATATTCTCTCATAAAGGCCAAGAATCATGGGATTTTGGAGGAATAAAATTCATAGGCTTCATCATGAGATTCCTATAGGCATTTAGGTACTTTGGCTGTGGTTTTAATGAGAGAAATCATGAGGAAAATCTAGTAGACTAGTTAGGGGTTATGGTTTGCATGGCCAACTTTGTTTTAGAGGAGTGCGGATTTGTTCACCCTCACCCCTTATTGCTTGAAATAGTGTGGCGTCTACGAAATTAATACACTTTTTGGTATGTAAGACATCACTTTGATTAATACACTTTTTCGTGAGCATGACATTCACTTTGATTAATACACTTTTTGGTAAACATAACATCACTTTGTAGTGGGATCCACATCATTTGTGATGGACCTCACACCATTTTAACTAATCAGGATGAATGTTTTGTTCACCCTCATTAGCTGAGGGTAAAAATTTCCACTAGTTTAGAGGATTTTGGGTTCTAGCTATACATGCACAAGCTTAGACTACTAGACATATGCCTAATAGATTAGGAAATCTAGGAGAATCTAGGTTAGTACTTACGAAATCTAGGTTTGTAATGGGAGAATATTGAGAATTAATGAGGGAATATTGGAGAGAATAAGTAGGGTTAGGGTTTGTCCGAGAAATCCTCACTTAAAAGAGATTTTTGGTGCTAGTTATACAAGTGTCTATGCATGCATGTGCATGGACCTGGTGAACAAGTAGGATAATTCCCACAATTCTAAACTCTCCCCTCTCCATTATTGCTCCAATATCTACGTAGTACAACATAGTCCTATATGATCTTAGGAAAATCCTAGGTAAATCTATAGGTTAGAACTTAGAATCCTACTTTTTAAATGAGTAAATCTTAAGGATAAATCATGAGAATCCAAAGCTAAATCTTAGCAAATGTAGGCTAGGTACTATAAATCTCTAGGGTTTTAATGAAAGAATCCTAGAGAAAATCTATGGGATTCTTGAATGTGCATGGAGAATATCTTGGATTCTCTGTGTCAGGGAAGTACATATACTTATGCATATGTAGAAATCTTTATAATTATATACTAAAGAGGCAAATAAAAATAAAAGAAATCAAATTTAATAAAAAAATTATTTGTCAAAAATTAGGGTTGTTACACATTCAATACTCCGATCGGTGAAGCTATTTCTTGCTTCCATAACAAGTGGTAAGGTGCTCCCTTTACTAGGACAAGGTTCTTGATTCTTCATCTTAAATTAGGATAGAGTAATTTTCTTGCTTGTAAAGGAAAAAAGGGTCACTTAGCCAAAAATCCAAAATATTTGGCATATTTTAAAGGAAGGACAAGGAACTTTTCTAATTGAACATAAAAACAAAAAATATTTGACATTTTTAAATTGAAGGACAATGAACTTTTGTAATCGAACATAAAGACAAAAAAAAATTAGGGAAATGTTACTAATTTTTAAAAAATCGAAATTCGAACATAAAATTCCAAAAAATCTCCACCCCACCTTTGGCCGACCACCATCCCACCTTTGGCCGATCGCTTCTGGCGACCAAAAAAATTAGTGAGATGTCACTAATTTTAAAAAATTCTAGTTTCGAACAAAAAATTCAAAAAAAATCATCACCTCACCTCCGGCCAACCACCACCCCACCTCTAGTCGACCACTTCCTGGCGACAAAAAAAATTAGTGAGATGTCTTTAATTTTTAAAAATTCTAATTTCGAACATAAAATTCAAAAAAATCACCACCCACCTCCGACCCATCACCACCCCACCTCTGGCCCCTTCCGGCGACCAAAAAAATTAGTGAGATGTTACTAATTTTTTTAAATTCTTATTTCGAGCATAAAATTCAAAAAAATCTCCACCTCACCTCCGGTCGACCACCACCCCACCTCTGGCGACCACTTCCGACGACTAAAAAAATTCGTGAGATGTTACTAATTTTTAAAACTTCTAATTTCGAACATAAAATTCAAAAAAATCACAACCCCACCTCCGGCCGACTACAACCACACCTTTGGCCTACCACTTCCGGCAACTAAAAATATTAGTAAGATGTCACTAATTTTTAAAAATTCTAATTTCGAACATAAAATTTAAAAAAATTACCACCCCACCTCCGGCCGACCACCACCCCACCTCTGGCCGACCACTTCCGGCGACCAAAAAAATTAGCGAGATGTTACTAATTTTAAAAAATTCTAATTTCGAACATAAAATTCAAAAAAATAAACACCCCACCTCCGACCAACCACTACCCCACCTCGGGCCAAGCACTTCCGGCGACAAAAAAAATTAGTAAAGTGTCACTAATTTTTGGAAATTCTATTACAAACATAAAATTCAAAAAAATCAACACCCCACCTCCGGTTGACCACAACCCCACCTCGAGCCGAGCACTTCCGGCGACCAAATAAATTAGTAAAGTGTTACTAATTTTGAAAATTTAAATTTTGAACATAAAATTCAAAAAAATCAACACCCCAACTCCGGCTGACCACCACCCCACCTCTAGCCGATCACCACCCCCCTCTGGCTGAGCACTTCCGGTTACCAAAAAAATTAGTAAAGTGTTACTAATTTTGGAAATTCAAATTTCAAACATTAAAATAAAAAAAATCAACATTCCCCTCCGGCGTTGACAAAAAAATTACGAGAAACACACATTTTGTCCTCACGGATACGTATGAAGAGCAGAGATCTACCCCACATCGCCTACAAATTGTACAAAACTACAAACTATGTATAGCACAACAGTATAGAACTACAAGCTACAGTAGTAGTAGGAGTAATAAATTCCCTCATGTCAAATATGTACTAAGACTGACTAGGAGCACTGGCTAGGACTACCTAGGACTGCACGTTTGCAGTTGTATCAAGTTTGCAACTTGTATCCCGAATATCAATGGTGCTTGTAGTGCACCGTGCACGCATGCTGACTTTTCTCATGATGTCATCCACATTCTTCATTAGTCTACTATAATCCCATCCTTCTAGTATTTCGCTGGACCCTGTCCTTATAATGAAGTCCAAATAACGCGTGTCCTCGGCTTACAGTCCAAATAACGCGTGTCCTTGGCTTAAAACAGTAAAATATATTGTATTTTTTATTAATTTTCTCGGGAAAAAACCAAAAAAGTCAAAAGCATTCAAGAGGTATATATATATATATATATATATATATATATATATATATATATATATATATATATATATATATAGTAACATGAAATTGGAGTAAATTTCTGAAGTACCAATTCTTGCTTAATGAATAACATTAAAGCTATGTTTGGAATTTGGAACATGAAGAAGAAAATGAAACGGGAAGAAAAATAAAATGAGAGAAAAATAAGAGGAAAATAGGAGGAAAATTTCACTATTCACAAAATTTGATTCTTTTATTTTCCCTCTTCTTTTAAATTATCTCCAAACCAAACAAGAAGAGGAATTTTTTTCATTTTCCTTTCCTTTTCCTTTATTTCCTCATGTTTCAAACAGAACCTAACATCCATTGAACTCGCATTTTAGGACATTGGTTGAGGAATTCCAAAGCACGCTCACATCCATTTGGAGTTCTATTTTTATTGTTTTTTTACAAACGAAAAATGTTAATATGTGTTTAATAGGCTCAACTCACATGTGATTTAAATAATTCTAGTAAGAGTTGCAATTATGAAACGTTGGTCCGCCCAAATCTTCGTAGAAATAATGCAAAAGTTGACAGAAAATTGACTTCGATACTATAAATTTGAGCCAAGTTTTGTCTTGACATGAGGGCATTTTCTAAATGTGGTGGTCCTCATTGATGGGGTCACCATCACATCTGCAAACGGGCGTGCTTGTGACACGGGGCGACATTAGAATTTTTAATTAGTGGAATCAAAAGTTGAAATTGTATGCAATTGACTTTTTTATTGCTAATTGAAAGAATTAAATTAAAACGCAGATAAATGAAGTAAGGGTTGGTTTGGGTGAATTGAAAAAACTAGTTTTTTGTTTTTTTGGTTTTATCTTTATTCAATTTTTTTTGCATTTGTTGGTTCTTGGACGATTATTTGTGATTTTTGGGCTTGTCTCGACGAGAAGAATCTAAAAAGTATAAAATTATTAGCCAAACTTAAAATTTTGTAAATAAAGACGAAAAATAATCCAAAACGGTTCCTCTCGTTGAGAAAAGCCAAGAAACCAAAAAAAATCGACCGAAAACTAACAAATGCAATTTTGTTTTGAATAAAGACAAAACTAAAAAAAAAAACCAAAAAATCAATTTTCCCAATTCACCCAAACCAAACCAAAATACAGGTTAAGAACCAAACAAAATTCTAGTGTGAGTGACAACTGTCAATAATTGATTGCAAACCTTCACACTTTTAGGGTGAAAAATAATGTGGAAAAAGTATATTGATAATTTTAATATATAGAAAATGTTAACCTCCAGGCTATTAGGGTGGAAAATAATCCGAAAAATCGATTTTTTGGATGTCACCTTCGTTTTTATTCACAAAATTTTAAGTTTGGTTAATAATTTTATACTTTTTAGATTCCTCTTGTCGAGAATGCCAAAAAACTACAAAAATCGACCGAAAAGTAAAAAATGCAAAAAAAATTTGAATAAAGACAAAACCCAAAAAACCAAAAAATCATTTTTTTTCAATTTACCCAAATCAGGCTAATGTGTAAAAAATATATTGATACCTGAAAAAATATATTGATGCCAAGAAAAGTGTATTGATATCCGTGAAATGTTTATTGATTTTTGAATTTTTTTGGTCATTATATGGATATTATCACTGAGCTAAGGAGTGGAGATTAGCAAGACTCTTAATAAAACCTTCTTCAAAAAGAGAGGAAGAAATGAGGAAAAAAAACACAATCATGTTACATGTACAACTATTTCGGCTCCAACCATTTACAACTCTATTAAATAGATGTGGAGTTTACACATAATTATTGGTGTAGGCCCCACATTGTGTTAAGATTTCTTGGAGGACTCCAACCTAAAACCAATTGACAATAGTTAGAGTAACATTACGCTTGGATAGGCTAGGATTTAACCCTCCGGCTGCACGTGGAGGTACAAATTGACGAGACTGAAAGATTTGACTCGGGCAATAGAGATTTGACCAAATCATGAGGTGCGACCACCTAAGACTTAGCTCAGACAATCATGTTAGATTTCATAGAGGGTTCCAACTTAAAATTAATTGACAATAAGTTGAGTAACCTTTAGAGTATATTGACCAGACTTGGATAGCTTGGATGGACAATGTGGGATTTAATATGTTATAAATGATTGAAGCCAAAATAATTGTACAAGTAGTATTTTTGAAAAATAAAATAAAATAGGCACATACTCTGTTGACGGTGAATGTCATGGCAGCTAATCAGTTTTTTGTTCTTCCAAAGAACATATTACCAGTAGTATTTTACTTGCGATTACTTCTCCCACACGGTCTTCGCATTAAAAAATTCCCTTCATCCTAATTAGGACTCCCTCCGTCCCAATTTCTTAGGTTTGGTTTGGCTAAATTGAAAAAACTAGTTTTTTGATTTTTTTGGTTTTGTCCTTATTCAAATTTTTTTTGCATTCGTTAGTTTTCGGTCGATTTTTTGATGTTTCTTGGCTTGTCTCGACGAGAGGAATCTAAAAAGTATAAAATTATTAGCCAAATTTTAAGTTTTGTAAATAAAGACGAAAAATAATCCAAAACTAACGAATGCAAAAAAAAAAATTGAATAAGGACAAAACCAAAAAACTAGTTTTTTCAATTTAACCAAACCAAGCCTTAGCCCCTTTTGAGGAAGTGAGTTTTTAAGAGGTGTAAAAATTTTGTATTGACTTTTCTATTTTGCCCCCAAATCTAGTCAATATTACTGTAACCATATTTGTGAGGCTAATTTATTATATGTACGTCAAAATATATTCAATATGGATCTTGTTTGATAGATATTAATTAGTTTTATTATACAAAATTTTCAAAATCATAAAAACCGTTATAAATTAAAAGACAATAGACTATCCAATTAAGATAGGAAAAATACTTTTTAATGGTAAAATTGGAAAGTGATCCAATTTTGATGGATGTTTTTAGAAATAAGACAAATATTTTGGGATATCCCAAAATGAAAAGAAGAACCAAAAAATTGTAACGGAGAGAGTAGATGCATATAAAACAATATACGCAAGAGGGTTTCGTGAAAAACGTGTTCTTAGCAAATCCTGGAGTACAATCTCTCTCCCCCCCTTCGCTGGTGTTATTTCTATAGCTTCTGATTATCTTCGCTGCAGAAGCCTTTCTCAGATTTAAGTCTCCTTAGTAAAAAATCGATTTTTTGGTTTTTTGATTTTTTCATTTGTTTTTATTCAATTTTTTTTCATTCGTTAATTTTACATGAAGATTTTGTGATTTCTGGATTCCTCTTGACAAGACGAATCCAACAAGTATAAATTTATGGTCAAACCAAATATTTTTTTAAATAAAACCAAAATAGGTGAATTATTGGCCAATAATTCACCTTTTTTGGCTTTATTAAAAAAATTGAGTTTTAACTATAAATCTATACTTGTTAAGATTCGTCTCATCGAGAGGAATCTAGAAACCACAAAATCTTGATGTAAAACTAACGAATGCAATTTTTTTTTGAATAAGGACAAAATAGAAAAACCAAAAACCGATTTTTTACCCAAAAAGGCCTCCTTTAGCGCGAACACACAAAAAAAAAAGAAATTGGTTTTTTGGTTTATTCATTTTGTTTTTATTTTAAAAAATTTATATTAATTAGTTTTGTGTCAATTTTTTTTCTAGTTTAAAGGTTTCTTTTGACGAAATGAATCTAACAAGTATAAGATTATAGTGAAAATTAATTAATTTTTGAATAAAAAAAATTAAACCAATAAACCACGTATTTTTGGCTTTATTAAAAAAAATTAGTTTTAAATATAATTTTATACTCTTTAGATTTGTCTCGTCGAAAGAAACCAATAAACCACAAAAAATTAATGGAAAAATAATATTTGCGTAATTTTTTTAATAAAAAAATGAATAAACCAAAAAAACAATTCATGTTTTGCGCCGTAGGCCTTGTTTTCCAATAGATTTTAGATGCATTTTATGAAAATTTCATAAATAAACATTTATGGTGGGGTGATAAAATGAAATTATTTTTTCAATTGATAAAATGTAGTGGTTTTCCTATAGATTTTGAAAGAACTTTATAAAAATATTATAAAATCTCTTTTATATTTTATGTATTAAAATTGAAGTATCGTAAAATATAATATTTTATGTCTAAAAAATCTTCTCAAGAACTTCTGGTCGGTTTTATCGGTCAGGATTTGATTTTTGGAATTGAGGAACTAGGGTTTGGCGCCGGCCACATAAGTGATTTTTGGGATTATTACCTCTAGATCTATAAAAGAGATGTCTAATTACCAATAAGGTAAGTCATTTTTTTTAATTACCACTAAGGTAAGTCATTTTTTTTTAAGTTTAGGTTTATGATACACTTTCCTATTATAGGGTTTTAGTGTTTTTAGATCTTCATAAAAAGTCTGCAGGATTTAAAATCCACAGGATTTTGACACTTTCATAGAGTACTTACTGGTTGTAAAGACTTCTCATTAAAAGTGCATCCCTGTAGTTTAGGTTTAAGGTCTGACACTTTCCTATTATTATAAGGTTTTTAGTGGTTTAAGCTGACTTTTCGTATAATCTGCCAGGATTTTAAAAGCTTGACTTTAAGTGGAAGATGCTGCAGTCACCAGGATCCCTAGGATTTTAAGCAACTTTCATAGAGATGTCTTATATGGGATTTTGGATGCTTTTCGTACAAGCCACTGGTAATAAGATCTTGCAGTAAGTAGAATTATACTAGAATTTATGTTTAGAGTCGTTTTCCCTATTATAGAGTTTAGTGGTTTAGAAGCGACTTTCATAGAATCTTACTAGGATTTTTAGACACTTTCATAGGATACCTTATGATTTAGGCATTTTTATATGGGTTGGGGAGTTGATGGAAATTTTTCAGAGTTGGACTTGACCTGATGGTAATTATGAGATCCAAAAGTGATCTAATGGTAAATGTCCCGTTTTTTTTTTTTTTTTTGGGATATTTTACAGGTTTCTCTGAATGGGTCGGACGTAATTAGGGCTTTATTTATCTTTTGGTGAGAAATTGGTCGTCTTTTTTGGATTCCCTTTGATTGACTGGGCATGTCAAAATTCGAAATTTTTTGATAAGATTCCTTCTGGGTTCATTGGGTTTTCTTCTTCTGGGTTTATTTGTGTCTTCTGGGTTCTGACCCATTCTTTCCAGTGGTATAAGATGAGTTCAAACGTGACCGAAGGTGCAGTTCATAGAGGCAAACTTCTTGTTCATATTGCCCAGAATGGGCAATCGTTTGAACTCGGCTGCGATGAAGATACCCTAGTAGAGGAAGTTCAACAGTTCCTAGAATCAATGTCTGGGATTCAATTAAGTGATCAGCTGCTTTTATGCTTGGACATGAAGCTTGAGTTGAGGTGTCCGCTTTCGGTCTACAAACTACCGTCCAATGACCGCGAGGTGTTCGTATTCAACAGAGCGAGGATGCGTAGTAATTCTGTGCCTACTGCAGCTGAGCAAGTTGAAACCCTTGAAATTCCAGATCCTCCATCACCGTCTGATTCGTATAACCCCCACCCCCTAGATGATGCTTTTGACCCTGCACTGAAGGCATTGCCTTCTTATGAGAGGCAATTTAGGTATCATTACCACCGCGGTTATGCAATTTACAGGCGCACCCAAGTGGCATTTGAGACTTGTGAGAGACTCTTACAAGAGCAAAAGGTGCAAGAGAGGGCGTTGGATATTGCTAGGGGTAATTTGGACCACTTCTATAAGATGATTCTCCAAAATTTCATGGACTTCATGAAGTGTTACTCGCAACAGCATAGGAACCACTCCTATCTTCTTGTGAATTTTGGGAGGGAGATTGAGAAACTGAGATCCTGCAAACTTCTGCCTGCTTTACAAACGAGTTCGCGTGGGTGCTTGCTTGATTTTGTGAAGGAAGAGAACCTGCACAAGGTGGTAGAGGATTGCAGCAGTTCACACAGGCAGTTTGAAAATAAGATTTTGGAATTTAAGGAGGATTTCGGAGAGCTAAAGCGAAGCGCTGAACATTTGTTTTCTAACAAAGCTTCTTTTCGTGTTGGAGATTTGGAATTTACAATCAGGGACCACCAGCGATTTGTCAATGAGCAAAGAAGCATAATGCAAGCTTTGAGGTTCTCTCTGTGTGTGTGTGTGTGTGGTGCCTTTAAGTTATAGGAGTAGTTAGTAGTTGATTTGAAATGAGTAATGTTGCCTATAGTCAGTGACTTCTTACCCGGGTTGTAGTCAGTTGGTAATATTAAAATCTATTGGGGCTATAGAGCCATGCAATTCTAATTGTCAATTTGTTATAATTGTTACGCGTATACTCAAAGGGCAACGAAGCTGATTATAAGGGCACTCGACTTGTTACAATTCTGCTTGTACATGCACATTTTGAATATTTGGCCTAGGAATTGGCACATGGCTCAGTAGTTTTCCCCGCTGTCAACTTGTTTCCCATTCCACTCAAATCTTAGTGCTAGATAGTTTCCCACAGCGTAAAACTGCCAAATTTAATTGAATTTCTGCGTCTCTGGATTGGAACTTCTCTTAAGAATCTCCAAAGTTATAGGCGAGAAGGAAAAGATTCAATGTTATCTCACCTTAATAAGAAGTTTGGGTGACCTGCTTCAGATCTCCAGAGTTATAACCCTACAGACCAGTTCAGTTTTCTTTTGCATACCTCTATCTAGCATACCTTGATATGGTATTAAAGTTTCTGGCTTGGTCCTCTGGAAAACATAGGGATCTTATCTGTATACAAGTGTAAAAGACTTCATGCTTGAATTGATACTTATGCTTAAGATCATTTAGTCATTCTAAGAGATTTTTCAGTGGATGCGTGGTTATTGTGGTTGAATTTTATTGACTTCTAACCTGAGGAGTTTCTTTCCACCATTATGCTTTAGTGGCTTTACTGAGGTAAGAGAGCACAACATTCTTTATATCACTTATGTGTATATGAGTGCTTTTTCTCCTCTTTTCTTGCTATGCTTTTGTGCATAGGTTCAAATATGATGTTGAAATATGTTCATATCCCTGCAGTAAAGATGTAGATACAGTGAAGAAACTTGTGGATGACTGTCTGAGCAGCCAGTTGTCCTCTTCCCTCCGTCCTCATGATGCAGTTTCAGCCTTGGGTCCCATGTATGAAAGCCACGACAAAAGTTACCTCCCTAAAATGCAGGCTTGTCACCGTACAATTTCCAATCTTGTTGATTTCTGCATGGACAAAAAGAACGAAATGAACATCTTTGTGCACAATTACATGCAAAAGATAGCGTATATTCAATACATCATTAAAGATGTGCGCTACAAGTTTTCTGTTTTCACAGAAGCAATCGACTGTCAGAATGATCAATTTGAGAACTTGAAAGTTGTTTTTGGAATTGGCCCTGCATATAGGGCGTGCCTTGCAGAAGTAGTGAGAAGAAAGGCTTCAATGAAGCTCTACATGGGCATGGCTGGACAGTTGGCAGAAAAGCTTGCAATAACGAGGGAGGTTGAAGTCAGAAGAAGGGAGGAGTTTCTTAAAGTACAATGTTCATTTATACCTAGGGATATTTTAGCATCTATGGGATTGCATGATACTCCTAACCATTGCAATGTCAATATAACTCCTTTTGACACTAATTTACTCGATATTGACATATCTGATTTAGATCGTTTTGCCCCAGAGTATTTAGTAGGACTATCGGCAAATAGTGGAAAACATGGAAATTTGAAGGGTTCATTTATTTCTAACCATAGTACTCATTCAGCCATAGTTGAAGAGAATGCTGTAGATTCCTCTGAGAAATATGACACGGAGCAACTTGAGGGTTCTGAGTTGTTGGAGATTGCTGGAACAAGCAAATTGGAAGTTGAGAATGCAAAACTGAAAGCTGATCTTGCTTCTGCAATTGCCCTCATTTGCTCCCTCAGCCCTGAAGTTGAATCTGAATCACTTGATGATAGTAAAATGGATAGTTTACTGAAAAATGTGGCAGATAAGACGGCTGAAGCCTTGCGTCTGAAAGATGAATATGGAAAACACCTTGAATCTATGCTAAAGGTAAACAAAATTCAGTGTCAGTCATATGAGAAACGCATTCAAGAATTGGAGCAAAGGTTGTTGGATAGGATGGGGTCGAACTTTGCCCTTTCAACTGTGAAGGTTGGTGACAGCAGATTGGAAATCTCTGATGAAGCAGAAGCTCACATGCCTTGTGTGTCTAGTGAACTCATGGATGAGGTTTCGTGTGCCTCTAATTCTTTGCATGTCAAATTAGGGATTTCCCCTAAACTGGCAGAAACAGAAGGATTGGATGATAATATGGTAGATTCCTCCTCAAGGATAAATCCTCAGTTAGATTCGTCGATGTTGGAACTATATCATGACGTGGCAAATGTAAACGACAAACCTGGGAAAGATACAGCTGCAGCAGAAGTGGGAATGGGGCTGGCAACCAGTTGCACTGCAGAGAGAAAATCTGAACCCCCAAATCATTTACCTGCTGAAACTGCTACTGGAAAGGTTTTTGACTCTAAGGCAAGCCCTTATCTTGTGCTGGAATTGCAGAATGCACTTGCAGGTCAGTCAAGTCAACTGAATGAAACAGAAAAGAAGCTGAAAGGTCTACAGGAGGAGTTAGAAATTAGCCAGAAGCTCCTTGATGAATCTCAGGTATTAAAGCAGTTGTACTGAAAGATTTCTATTAAAAATTGCATGACAACTAATGAAATTTTAAGTTTGAGAATTGTTCTTATCTTTTCAATTTGATATGCATACTTATTTTCTCTCTATTTGAATATAAGTTGGAATGGGGAGCTTAGTCTATTCACCATGTTTACCTGTAGTTGTAGGTACTTAAGTTTGGCATAAAGATGGGGGGAGCTTAGTTTATTCTCCAGATATGAATGGCCAATAGACTCCGTAGCATAGATTTGAATACTTGAAGCTTGGTCGAGGATGTCAAGTTTGTTGTATGTAGTTTAGACTTTACAATATTTGTAAATCTTTGCTTTCTACTTAGCAGAATTATCTGTCTGATGCAGCAGATAACTTGATTTCATACTGCAGATGAATTGTGCTGACTTAGAGAATTGTCTGCGTGAAGCCAGAGAAGAAGCCCAAACCCATCTTTGTGCAGCAGATCGCAGGGCGTCAGAGTATAGGGTATTACGTACCTGTGCTGTACAGATGCATAGCCTTTTTGAAAGACTAAAGAGCTGTGTTTCTTCATGCGGTGTGGCTGGGTTTCCTGAGTCCTTGCATGCTCTAGCTCAGTCTTTGGCTAAGTAAGTCACCGATATATTTATTTGCATTACCTAGCATATCCCCCATTGTTCACTATATTAGCATTTTATGAATGACATAATTATCATACTTTTCGCTGATCATTCAATGGTTAAATATAGAAAAAGTCAATCAAAATATAAATGCCTATCAAATATGATACTACGATGCACTTGGGTTTGTCCACCGTAGGTAGTAGAATTATTCTTATTCTACTTTCAGGGACACTGGGCCAGGGTTAGATATTCACATTTTTTGAACTATTATTCTTGTAAATGATGTCTTAGTATGATGTTCACTCATTGTGAAGAAATCAAGTTGAAAAGTTAACATCATCAGGGATTCGCAGGTGCTATTTTATAGTAAATATAAGTTTCCGCATCATTTCCATTGATCTACTGACAAGACGTCGCATCTTTTCTGTAATGACCCCACCTGGCTGACTATGGACCCCCTTTTAGCCTAAACAGTTGGCCTTAAAAGGTATGCGTAAGAAGGTACCATGTAGCCCTTGGTGAGTGTTAATATACCGACTACCGAGTGAGGCTCTAGCTCCTAACCAATTTGGGAGGACTAAGCACTATTTCCCCAAATCTGGGGTGTTGCATTTTCTTATTTCATGGTATCTTCTTTTGTTCTCTTCTCTTCTAATGGATCAATGTGTGATGTCGCACCTTTACTTCTTTTCATGGTATCTTCTTCTGTTCTCTTCTCTTCAAATGTGTCAATGTGTGATCGTACCTTCTTTTCAATTTGATTTCTCAAGTGTACTCAACTTAACAAGCATTTTCTCCAAGTACTGGCATTGTAATTTGTCCAGTGTGGAAAATATTGCTTAGAGAGCAACAACGAGAACTATTGCCTCATCCATTGTGATTGGGCACTGATCTTCAAGGTCTCTTCATTGTGACCTTTTATGTAGACAATATGCTTTGTTATCAGAAATGCAAAGGTGGCATGAAGTCTATTGGACTCTGTTATGCTTTTTACCTCAATAGTAAATCGGTCCTTCTATTGTCAGCCCTCGTAAAAAGACAAAGAAAACATATATCCCAGTGTACTTTTTACACTTTTTAATACACTTTCACACACTTTGATACACCTTTCAAACATTCAAATACACTTTTTAAACCTCAACGATAGCCCAGTGGGCTGATTTTAGCATTTTCCATAATAAATTGTGAATCTCTTAGGAGCAAATTACTTCCATTGTGAATTTCAGATCCACCAATGATAATGATGGTATGACCGAGTTTCGAGAATGCATCCGGGTACTTGCTGACAAAATTGGAGTCTTGTCAAGGCACCGGGAAGAGCTGCTTGACAGGTATCCAAAGCTTGAAGCTGCAAATGAGCAACTTAAAAAGGAAGTGGAAGAAAAGAAAGAGTTGCTCAATGCTCTGTACATGAAACATCAGCTTGAGAAACAGGTAAGCCTTTAGGCCAATTTGACATCTTCACCAAATTTGTGGCTGACACACATATTGGGAACACCTGTCTATTGATGATGCACATCCCAATACATAATGGGTTATTGAACTTGAACTTTATTTATGGAACACTTTTTTGGAAAGTGTGAAAAATAGTTACCAGGCTGGTAGCGAGTTGAGTAGTTGTGTGACGGCTTCACTGACCCAGGAAACAACTATATTCAGTAGAAGAAACATAAAAATAGGGCATAGGTGCTGAACTTCCAATAAAATTCCCTCTAAGGCTCAGTTTGGATTTAATGATTTGTGGGGGCATTATGGAGGGAAAACTGGAAAAGAAAAGTTGGAATGAAATTTTGAAGTGAAAAGCAATTCATTCTTTTGTTTCCTACCATTTTCCTTTCTGCTGATATAGCCCTCCACTAATCCTTGATCCGAACCCAGCCCAAAGAAATTTAGAATTGGAAATCGGAAAAACTAGCAAGGGACCTTTTTCATCTGCCAATGGAAGCTTAATAGCTTATGTTAGTGTGAGCAGAATAGTCTGAATGGTTCTTCTTCTTAACGAACTCCTAAAGATAAGAATTTGATTTTCATGACCTTTGTGATGCTATTGTCTTCTGTTCTCTGATTGCTTTTCTGCTTTTCAAGAAATAACACACTTCTGATCTTTTTACAGGCAAACAAAGAGAAGATATCTTTTGGCCATTTGGAAGTCCGCGAGATTGCTGCATTTGTCCTAAACTCTGCTGGGAATTACGAGGCGATCAACCGAAATTGCCCTAACTACTACCTGTCTAAAGAATCCGTTGCCTTATTCGCGGACCATCTCCCGAACCGCCCGAGCTACATCATTGGGCAGATAGTACATATTGAGCATCAGTCAGTTTGTGCGCGGCCCACTAGGGGAGATCACACAGAGTTTCCAAAAACTCCTTATGGTCTCCCGGAGGGTAGTGAATACTTTATAGTGACAGTGGCTATGTTACCCGATACCGCTATTCATTCGCAGCCTCCTTCCTGATCTTGCGAAGATGAAGACTGACATGATGGAAGAAACCCTAGTGTACATTTACTGTGCTCTAATCAAAAGATGAATTCTCATGCTGGTGGGAGCATTGAGTTAATTTCCTTTCTGTACGAATGATGATAAACTCGGTTCAATATCCCCTTTGTATATGAAGCTACTAATGTCTAATTAGCTGATTTGTATATAGCCTGTAAGTACTATCCTTTTGTAAATATGAAACTGTCTGTCTATAGTGTTAAGAGAATCCTTGAAAATCAGTGGCCAATGTATCTGGATTCAAGTACTCCCTGGTAAGAAGAGACCTCTCTAAAACTGTGCTTTTGTAGGTTACTTTCTTTCTTCATTTTTGGGCTGTTTATGCTTTATTTGAGTTTTGATGTGTTTAAGCTCAGCTCATTCAAAGAGCTCGACCTTGTTAATGTTTATAGAAATTGAGCTTGTTGAACAAATGTAAACAGGCTTGCCTGAACTCAAACTTGAGCTCTCAACATAAATATTGGTTAAATTTATGTGCACATTTTTTGAATAGAATTTGTAAATACATTTTCGAGGTCTGGTAAAGTACCAAAAAAGTTTCCCATAAAAATCACCCTGAAGAACCGTTAGATGCATTTTCTGGGTAATTTTATGGGAATTTTTTCTAGTACAAAAACTTTCCCTATATTTCCATGTTCGCGAGCCTAACGAAACAAGCCTGAAATTCGGACTTGAGTTTATCAATTAATTTAAAAAGTTAAACTTGAACGAACTTTTATCTAGTTGCTCAATAATGGCATACTACCCCAGCCCAAAGGTCTCTTTTTGTTCATTATTCTGTAACCTCAATTGTACATCGAGCAAAACAAAACTTAAGGCGGATTAAGACCAAATCTTTTCCTTCCAGCAAAATAATGAACAAGAAATGAACAACCGACTTGAAACAGGGCATGATTGAACTTATTTTAGTCCACATAAAAGGGTACGTAGTTAGTATTAGTTTAGGCTTAATAATTCGTGTGAACATTTATATCTTTATTCAAAAAAATCAGCCATAATTAGTTTTGCATCAATTTTTTTTAAATTATTAGTTTGTCTCGACGAGATAATTTAAAAAATAAAAAATTAGGAAATAAACTAAATTTTTTTAACAGAAGACATAAATATTCCAAAAAAAGAGCCAAAGGCTCTACCCTGCCTCTCCAAGGCATGGAAGGGCAGAGGCCTTTTAAGAAATAATAATGGCTGTGTTTGGTTAGATAGTTTAGTTTAGTTTTGATGATGTCATAAGTGTAATGAGTGGAGAGAGATAGAGAGAAATGAGGGAAATGATGATGTCATCAAAACTAAAACTAAAACAAACTGGAAACGAACAGGATAATTTTCTATCTTGGTTTTCTTATTCAAAGAAATAATAATTAGAAATAATAATTTCGACTTTGTTGTAAATGTTATCAGAATGGTGGATGACCAGTCCTTGGAATGTGTGATGGCCTTAAATGTGTTAGATGCACCGGTGATAGCCTTTTGGCTATATAAAGATGTCATCCAAAGAAATGTATATGCACAAGCAAAAGAGAGAAAGAAAAAGCAGAGAACAAAATACCACTCTGAATAATATTTGAGTAGTCCAGAAGACTAACTTTCTACATATTTGTGTCCAGTACTTTGTTTACTTTTCAGCTCTTATTATCTGTTTGGTTTTATAACACGTTATCAGCACGAGACCCTAACCAACTGAGAAAGGTAAAAATCTCGTATCCTATTCCTACATATTGGATTTCATACACTGTTCTATATATTTTTTTCTAAATACTTATATGTATGGAAGGTTGATCATATGAATGAAAAAAGGGGAAGTACCTGAAGTACTAATCAATAATGAATCCGGAAGCATTCTACTCTTAAAAAGGAAAAAAGAGAAAAATTATTGTACCAGAAGTACATATCAACTATGAATCCTAAAGTATTCTAGTTATGGAAAAAAAAATGGAATCCTGAAATATTCTAGTAATAAAAATAAATACCTGAAGTATTTTTAGCAACAAGGTGGATGGGTTTTCAAATACTGAATCCATCACATTGCCTCGAACCTGTGACCTTCTGTAAGGGAAAGCACGAGTTTGGCCACTGAGCTAACCCCAGTGGTTGAGTAGATACTAACATTTTTTTTTATATATAACATCTTGTTAGTAAATTTTGTATCTCTGATTATAATTAGTAAAATAGTGTAAATTCAGAAACCAATCATTCTTATTATCTACCTCTGTTGTGGTTCTATTTTACTTACCCAGCTTCCTAGAAATGATGTTTTCTTGTAACACTTGTTAGAAAAG
Source organism: Vaccinium macrocarpon (assembly GCA_022606695.1). Classification (NCBI taxonomy): domain Eukaryota; kingdom Viridiplantae; phylum Streptophyta; class Magnoliopsida; order Ericales; family Ericaceae; genus Vaccinium; species Vaccinium macrocarpon. The sequence goes on along the minus strand of CM040171.1, from coordinate 1,208,277 downwards.
AAAAAGGAAAATGATTTACACCTTCTATTGGAAGTTCAGATTTTGTCTTTTGAAGAATCTCATGAACGTCTTTTATTTCAATATATTTCTATCTCATGTACCCACTGTCAAATGTGAAACTATACACCTTATTAGTTCAATGTTTTTATTCACTGATATTTTTTAGCACTGACCATATTGGACTATTGGAGTATTAAACAAACACAAGTCAGTCCACATGTTTATAAATTTTGTATTCAAATGATTATGGAAACATTGTGTGCTATGACTCCTTACCATTATTACATGTTGTTACTTGGAATATTATCACTACATCTCATTTAGATAAACTTGTACTGTTCAACTGACTCCTTATTTGTTTTTTTTAAAAAATGTTTGTCTAAATTAGAATATCTTGTTTTATAGACAATGTCGAACTACACAAAATTGAAATTTGCTGCACTTGACATTTCGGGAAGAAATTATCTGTCATGGATCCTTGATATAGGATTCATCTCGATGCAATGGAAATCGGGAAAATGATCACAAATGGTAACAATGCATCCCTGAAGGATCGCACAAGGGCCATGATTTTCATCCGACACTACCTCCACGAGAATCTGAAGTCCGAGTATCTCACAATCAAAGATCCACTAGTTTTGTGGAACAACCTGAAAGAAAGATATGGGCACCAAAAGACAGTCATGTTGCCTAGAGCTCGTTATCATTGGATGCATCTACGATTTGAAGATTACAAATCGGTCAGCGAGTATAATTCTGCCTTATTCAGAATTGTTTCACTTTTGAGACAGTGTGGGGAGAAAATTACTGAAATGGATATGTTAGAAAAGACATATTTCACGTTTCACCCTAGAGACATGAATCTATCACAAACATATAGACAAAGGGGTTATGAAAAATACTCGGATTTGATATCCTGTCTCCTGGTAGCTGAACAAAATAATGAATTATTAATGAAAAATCACGAGTCTCATCCAACCGGATATATACTGTTTTCAAAAGCAAACGAAGTCTCATTCCACAATCAGGGAGGTGGCCGAGGTCATGGGCGCGGATGTGGACGGGGGCATGGTGGCCATAGCTACCAAGTCCATGGAGGACACATCAAGAAGCCTAGTAAGAAAATTGATTTTCCCCGGAAATGGAATAAGTGGGATAGGTCGGATGTATCCCAAGGAAAGGGAAAAGATTTGCAAGCTAAACCTTTTAAGAATACATAAGATTCATGTTATAGATGTGGAGTGAAAGGTCATTGGTCGCGTACCTGTCATACGCCAAAACATTTGGTTGATCTTTACCAGGCATCCATCAAGGGGAAAGGAAAAGAAGTTGAAACCAATTTCCTTGATTAAGTTAATCAAACTGACCCTTTTGAACCTTTTGACTTTTCATCTTTTGATATATCCGATTTACTTGCTGGACCTAGTGGGACAAAAGATGATTTCTTTGATGATGGAGATGACTACCCTGATTGGTCCATGCATTTAGACTAAATAAGTATCTTTGCTTATGTTTGAAATAATAGTCTAAGGACTAATCTATCTTTCAATAATGTTGTAAAAGATATATCATGTTGTATTTGATTTTGGAATAAAGATGTGTTTCAGTTACTTATTTGTGAAATCTTTAAATTTGTATTTTTGCATTTAGGAGCATGGACACTAATGGAACATTATCAAATGCAAAGATAAATGGTGAAGATATCTGTTTGGTAGACAGTGGTACGACACATACTATTCTTCGAGATAACAGATATTTCAAACATTTAACAAAGATAAAAGCTTATGTCAATACAATATCAGGTTCTGCAGACCTAATTGAAGGCTCTGGAAGAGCAAATATTGTTCTAGCAAACGGAACAAATTTAAATATAGACAATGCTTTGTATTCTACCAAATCCAAAAGAAATCTATTAAGTTTTATGGATATACGTCGTAATGGTTATCATATTGAAACCACAAACGAAGGTAGAAAAGAATATTTGTATATCACTTTTAATGTGTCTAGCCGAAAAGCTAGTATTAGAAAAACTTCTTCATTGTCTTATGGGTTATATTATACGACGATTAGAACAATTGAATCATATACTGTGATGCACCAGAAGTGCCCCAACCCAAAACTTTTTATGCTATGGCATGATTGCCTTGGGCATCCAAGTTTAATAATGATGCGTTGTATTGTTGAAAATTCACAAGGGCATCCGTTAAAGAACCAGAAGATTCTATTACCCAAGAATTATCCATGTAATGCATGTTCACAAGGGAAATTGATAACTAGACCATCAATCTCCAAAGTGATTGCTGAATCACCATCATTTTTACAAAGAATATAAGGAGATATTTGTGGGCCGATACATCCACCATGTGGACCATTTCGATATTTCATGATTCTAGTTAATGCTTCAACTAGATGGTCACATACTTGTTTACTGTCTACACGAAATGTTGCATTTGCTAGATTCCTTACTCAGATCATTAGATTAAGAGCACAATTCTCAGACCATCAAATCAAAACAATTCGTCTTGACAATGCTGGAGAGTTCACATCTTAGACATTTAATGATTACTGCATGTCAATTGGTATTGATGTTGAGCATCCTGTTGCACAGACTCATACCCAGAATGGTTTGGTTGAATCTTTTATTAAAAGACTTCAGTTTATTGCTCGACCATTGCTTATGAAAACAGAATTGCTAGTTTCTGGTTGGGGACATGATATTTTACATGCTGCATCTCTGATTCATGTTAGGCCAACTGCATATCATAAATATTCACCCACACAGCTTGCTCTTGGTCAACAACCGAATATCTCTCACTTAAGAGTTTTTGGTTGTGCTGTGTATGTGCCTATTGCACCACCCCAACATACTAAAATGGGTCCACAACGTAGGCTTGGGATTTATGTTGGTTTTGATTCTCCATCATTAGATACCTCGAACCCCTAACAGGCGATGTGTTTAAGGCTCATTTTGAAGATTGTCATTTTGATGAATCAGTTTTCCCACCATTAGGGGGAGATAAGTCGAAGCCAGAAGCTCGACGTGAAATTACTTGGAATGTTTCGTCATTATCTCATCTTGATCCTCGTACTAATCAATGTGAACTGGAAGTTCAAGGGATCATTCATTTGCAAAAAATTGCAAATCAGTTACTGGATGCATTTACAGATGCAAATAAAGTAACCAAGTCTCATATACCAGTTGCTAATATCCCAGCACGGATCGAAATTCCCACAAGACAAATTACTAGTACAACAGCTGACGAATCTAAGGCACACCAGAAGCGTGGGAGACCTATTAGTGCCAAAGATAAACTTCCCCGGAAGAGGAAAATCCAAGGCAAACAAATTGAAATCCCAGAAATAGCTGATACTCCTTAAGGGATCAAACTAATAAATGTAAAAATTCATGAAGAGGCTAAATCTGCAAATGAAAGAATGAATTTATCAACGTTTTCTCCTACTTCTAAATCTCCCGAAGAGAAATCTCTCGAAGAGTTATTTCCTGAAATGGAACAGGTACCTGAGAATAATGAGATCTCAATACATTATATGAGTACGAGAGAAATGTTGGACATAAATAAAACCGTTGTCAACAACGCGTTTTCATTTAAGGTTGTCCTTGACATTACTAGAAGTGATGATAAAAGTGAACCACAAACTGTCGAAGAATGTCGACGCAGAAATGATTGGCCAATGTGGAAAGGAGCAATTCAAGCAGAATTGAACTCTCTTGCAAAAAGAGAAGTATTTGGACCTGTAGTTCAAACCCCTGGAGGAATACAACCGGTGGGATACAAATGGGTGTTTGTGCAAAAGCGCAATGAGAACAATGAAGTTGTGCGATATAAAGCACGAGTTGTTGCACAAGGTTTCTCGCAAAGACCTGAAACTGATTATGAGGAAACATACTCTCCCGTAATGGATGCCATCACATTCTGATTTTTTATTAGCTTGGTAGTTACAGAATGTCTGGACATGCGTCTGATGGACGTTGTGACAGTATACTTGTATGGATCACTAGATGCTGACATATACATGAAGGTCCCCGAAGGATATACTATGCCTGAAGCATGAAATTCAAAACCCCGAAGTGTTTATTCGCTTAAGCTACAAAAATCTTTATATGGGTTGAAACAATCTGGTCGTATGTGGTACAAACTCCTTAACGACTATTTGTTAAATGAATGATATGAAAATGATCCTATTTGTCCATGTATTTTTACTAAGAAATCAAATTCTAGTTTTGCAATTATTGCGGTTTATGTCGATGATTTAAATCTTGTGGGAACTCCGGAAGAGCTCATAAAAACCGCCGAATATTTAAAGAAAGAGTTTGAGATGAAAGATCTTGGCAAAATAAAGTTTTGTCTCGGCCTGCAAATCGAGCATTTGCCAACTGGGGTCCTAGTACACCAGTCGACATATACGGAAAAGGTTCTTAAGCAATTCTACATGGACATAGCACATCCATTGAGTACTCCTATGGTTGTTCGATCACTTGATGTGAACAAAGATCCATTTCATCCCCAAGGAGAGGGAGAGAAAATTCTTGGTCCGGAAGTACCATATATGAGTGTCATCGGTGCACTTATGTACCTAGCAAATTGTACACGACCAGATATTGCATTTTCAGTCAATTTATTGTCTCAATATAGTTCAGCTCCTACTCAACGGCATTGGAAAGGAATTAAACACATATTTTGATATCTCCGAGGAACGGTTGATTTGGGTTTGTTCTATTCAAATGGATCGGAGTCACAATTAATCAGATACGCAGATGCTGGTTATTTATCTGATCCACACAAAGCTCGGTCACAAACAAGATATGTGTTTACTTGTGGTGGTACTGCTATTTCATGGCGTTCTGTGAAGCAAACGTTGACTGCTACTTCTTCTAATCATTCTGAAATTATCGCGATTCATGAAACTAGCCGTGAATGTGTTTGGTTGAGATCTATGATACAACACATTCGGGAAAAATGTGGATTATCTTCAATTAAAGATAATCCGACCATATTACATGAAGACAATGCCGCATGTATTACACAGATTAAAGCTGGTTATATCAAAGGAGACAGAACTAAGCATATTTCACCAAAATTCTTCAACACTCATGATCGCCAGAAAAACGGTGATATTGATGTTCAACAAATACATTCAAGCGACAATCTGGCAGATTTATTCACTAAGGCATTACCAACTGCAACATTCAAGAAGTTGGTTAACGGTATTGGGATGCGCTGACTTAAAGACACATCATGCAAAGTTGAGGGAGAGTAATTGATGCTAAAAGATAAACGATTGTACTTTTTTTTTCTTTGTCTAAAGTTTTGTCCCACTGGGTTTTCTTTAGCAAAATTTTAATGAGGCAATCTATAGATAGTTTTCACTATGTACTCTTTTTTCCTTTACCTAAGGTTTTTCCTATTGGGTTTTCTTTAGTAAGGTTTTAATGAGGCACATTTTTTTTAGTTTTTGGTTATCCAAGGGGGAGTGTTGTAAATGTTATCAGAATGGTGGATGACCAGTCCTTGGAATGTGTGATGGCCTTAAATGTGTTAAATGCACTGGTGATAGCCTTTTGGCTATATAAAGATGTCATCCAAAGAAATGTATATGCACAAGCAAAAGAGAGAAAGAAAAGACAGAGAGCAAAATATCACTCTGAATAATATTTGAGTAGTCCAGAAGATTAACTTTTTACATATTTGTGTCCAGTACTTTGTTTACTTTTCAGCTCTTATAATCTGCTTGGTTTTATAACAGACTTTTCCTTTCTTGTCTACATTTCTGACGTGGCCACCCTAGAAAACTAAAAAAAAAAGAAAAAAAAAAAAAAAGGCGACCGCACCATATTAATCTCTCAGTAACCGACATTATAATAAGCCTTGTGGACCCACACGAAACCTTTAAAAGCTGGGAAGCTCTACCGGCAAAACCCTAACCCCTTCTCTCTCTCTCTCTCTCTCTCTCTCTCTCTCTCTTCCTCTATATCAGCCCCGACGTAGGGTTCCCTCAATTTTATTCTGATCCAATTACTTTTTCGGATTTTTTTGGTCCTCTTCGGCTTCGATTGAACAACTCCCTCTCGCTCAATCACAAGGTTGGTTCTGATACTATCTTTTTCCCTTATACGAATACATCTTTAATGTCAAATTCGAATTTGAATTTTTGTACGTGTTTGGCTTGTTTGTTTTTTAGTTCTGGATATTAAGGGGACAAAGTTCGATTTCTTTCAATTCTTTTCTTTTAATTACCAAACCAAGCCAAGCTTTATTTCACAATCAATTGGGGTGGACGCTTTTCTTTTCTTTTCTTTTTTCACAAAAAATACTTAGGGTACAACTTATAGTGGTTTTGGGTTTATTAGCCGCTCCTACAATTTAGAGAGAATTTTGATGATTTCGTCTTATAAGCTATTCTATCTTGTAGCCTTCTTAAAGCTGTTCCAAAATCAGGAATAGATTGACATGGAGATCCCATGAAATTGCTTGTGTACGTGTTTATGAGTTACAGGGTACATTGTTTTCAAATTGTATTCACTTTCTGGGTTTGGTATGATTAGGTCACAAGGCTCATTAATGTGATAATGGAAAATGAAAATCGGTGGTTGGTTTATTAGCTACGAAGTAGAGAAAAATCAATGCCGTTGATGTAGCTTATAAGGAACGTTTTCAAGTAATCTTCCTATTGGTTTTCTAATTTCAGGATAGAACATGGAGAGGGTTTATCAGAATCATCCAGAAGTTGCCTTTGCCTCTGATTCTGATGAAGATCCCCAATCCTACGTCTTGCGAAATGAGCCATCGAACCATATTAGATCTGTGCAGTTTGGTTCCAACCACGACTTTCGTCCAACTCAATATGGGCCAACGCCAATTTTACAGCCTCCGGGAGTGTACATCATCAATTCGTACCCACCCTATGGTCATGATAATATGAATGCAGCAAATTTGTTGACTTATGGATCACCGTATAACTATTTACAGCAACCAATTTTCCAAAGGAATCCTAGAAAGTTTCAAGATGGTTTGCTTGCAGCAAAGAACTTTTATAATAGAGGAGAGCCAGTTGCTAAATGTTTTAGAGGTCAGCACATTCAGAGACCAGAATTGTTTTATGGCAATTCGCGTTGGTTTAGCTATGCAAAATACCAATCTAATGTTCATAATGAAGGCCATCCTTTTACCGGATCATGCCTTTTCCCTTCAGCGCAAGGTAATGAAAACTTTTCAGCTCTCAATCAGGACACGGTAAATGGCTTTTCACAAGCTGGCTGTAAGAGTGGCTGGGATTCAAATCTCGTTGATGATAGAGGTACTCAGAATACGTACCATGAAGCAAATTTGACACAATCTAATATCCTCCCAATGCAACAGGGGTCTATGCAGGAAAATTTTCCACTGGCAGAGGACCATACTTTATATAGTTTAAGTAAAGGTGCTTATGGAGATACAGGAAACATAAGTGAAGATATTGATAGAGACTTTGAAGGATATGATGCTGATACGGAGCCCGTTGGTCAAAATTATTCCCAGCAGCAGCATGGTAACGAGAATGGAGAAGAGACCAACCCTACTGAACCTTCTGTGGTTCCACTGAGGACCTCGCGAAGTACTATCAGAGCAAAGCAAAAAGGTAACAAGTTTGCACTTTGGTGCTCTACCCTCAACATTGTGATTGGGTAGGATTAGCAGACCTTCCTCCTTCCTTCCCTTTCTCCGATGGGGCCTGATCACACATATGCCGAAGTTCTTGCTTCTTTGTTGTCTTCTTGTTTGGTTTTGGTTTTGGTTTTAGTATCCACATTCTACACTCTCTCTTTTAATAATCCTATACACCTTTGCTGTTGATTCCCATCACTTTTTGTTAGTCATTAGAGCAATTACGATTGAAGTCCTGCTTTAAGCTAGGTAGGATTATTGTCACAAGACTCACAACAATCATCCTTTCTATAGATTTTTTGATGATATCTAATTGGAAGTTGTCTCTGTTGCTCGCAGGTCAACAAGGTAATACTCAGCGCATCAAGTCAATCAGAGACCATGCACCACGTGTCAGAGTCGGAAACCGAAAGGTTTCAGTTCCTCGTCTAGTTTATCTCATGAAGACCAAGGCTCAACTAGCGGCTAGTCGATCCAAGAAGTGTACTACTCCGACGAGTCCGACTCCGATCGACCATATCACATGGGATGGTATGTCTGAGGTTTCTGCTGTTCTAGTCTCTTCTTGTTTTGAGTTTTCTAGTCACTATAGCTGTGTGCGCTTATGGGCGTGCAGATGAATTTCTTAAGGAAGTTGGAAAATGATTAGGAAACTGAAGAAGGAAATAAGATTTTTCACTTCATTATCTTCTTATATTTTTCTTTGCCTTTGTCTCCATAATCCTTTCACGAATCATTGAACAGAGACTGGGCTGAATATTCATATGTTCCCAATAACTGGAATTAACAGTCAAAGTTCCATAGTAGAGACTTCTCAATCTTCGACATCACATTCGATTCACCGCTCCTTCCCTCTCTCACAGTGCTACTTCGTTGTGTTTTCAGGCTTTGATGAAGAATCCGAGCCAGATGGACAGAATTGCCCCTTTTGTGACAAGGATCTCTCATATGCACCAACGGAAGACGATTATGGGTATCTCGATGAACTAATCAACGAGCCTCCTAACCTTCCAGTCGTTGCAGTTTTATCATGTGGTCATGTTTTCCATAGCGAATGCCTGGAGCTCAACGTTCCCAAAGAATTGTCCAGTGACCCACCCTGCTTTCTTTGTTTGAGCTTTGGCGATTAGTTGAATTCCTTCATCAGGGCTTATTACCCTTCAAATTCTTGATCTTCTTTCTCTGTATTCTGATTTTTAATCCTTCTCCGATTAGAAAGGTGAATAAAGATTGAGTAATTCTTTCACCTTTGAAAGTTGCGCGTTTAACTGTTGATGCACGGGACTACAAACCAAATTCCACTTTTTGTACATGGGATGAACTCAGAATGTGCACAGGAAATTGCACCATAAATCTGTTTTAGCTTCAAGTATTGATTTTAAAACCGGTTGTTACATTTTGTTCGTGCTTACACTCGATTCATTCCGTGGCAACGTCCTTATGTCCATGTGAAATGGTGTGGTAGAAAGCAACCTGCGACTAAAGGCTTTGTAAGGGAAAAAAACATACAACATTTCACAGATCAAGGAAAGGCTTGGGGAGGATTGATGGTGTTAGAACACTTTCTATGTTGAATCCCGAAAACCAGCAGAAAGGCTCTTAGGTGTAACTACTAACAAGTGGAAACAGAAATGGAGTCGATCATTATTTCCATCGCTACGTGACCAAATCCAACCTAATAATAGGAGGAGGGTGTCTGCTTTGCTTTTCTCCTCATTTAGTCGATCAACTGTTGGATGAGGCAGGAGGTGTCTGCTTTGTTTAACTTCTCAATTGCAGGTACATGCCCCCTCGCTGAGTTGCTGTGGTATGGACACGTACAAATGATGTTTTGAAAGCACTAGACAATTTGTTAAGAACAAACTTTACATGGAAAACATGCAGGTATAACAGCAGCAACAATCAATATTTACTTTACCCGTCAATGTTATGGCACGAGTTCAAGTCAAGAAAATCAGTCTCCCCACACTTAAAAGTATAGATAGAGTTGTAAAAGTATTAATGGGCATCTAGCTAGGCCATCTAAATTGACTGCATTTCGCAAATGTATGTTGCTTACCATCTGCTACAACACAACGGGAATGGATTTTGTTTACAATCTGATATGACAAACTGACAAGTTTGTACGTTACAATTCATACCGGCCCATTTGTATCAATGATTGTGAATATGCCCCATTAGATGTAAAAAAAAATGTGGTATGATAGACGTGATCAAAGTAGGAGTACAACATTTTGTAGTATTGCTGATTAAAGCAGTCTGGAAAACTCCAACCCACACCAAAGTCAATTGAGAGAACTTTTTGTAGTATTGATACTGCAAGTTACAACTCCATTTCCACGTAACTGATTAATATAACATTCGACACTTTCAAGGGAAAGACTTGCCACATGCATAGGTCAACTTGGAAATTTGAAGCATTAAGAGCTTCATTTACAACAAAATGTTAACCAAGAAAAGAATGTGAGAAACCACCTCCTCCAATACAATGAAAGCATCACCTCTAGTTCTTTCGATTAACCTTCAGATATGGCAAACAACCAATGACGTTGTTATAGTCGCTGCGGTCAACTTGTACCTGCACAAGATTCACCATACTGATAATCAAAATTAATCCAAAATTCAGATATACCTAAAAAATAAAAGCTAGTGACAATCAGATATTATGTCTGCTCTTTGTCAACTTCAACTTTCTCTGCCACTTCTTATCAAGATCTGGGATAAATTATCAGAAACTCAGGAATCGTGGTTAATCACCCAATTAGTTTTCTCATAGCAACTGGGTGATTCATTCAATTCCATAGATGTCATATAGCATTACACTAAACCTTAGCTAATCAATGAGCCAATGGAAGGATGAAAGGATTCATTGACTTTAACAGAAAGTCCACCAAGGAATGTAGTATGTTTCACGTGACACCAAAGAATAAATGTCAACGAAAGACACAAGTTTCTCTAGGGTTTTGAAAGAAATGGAGGAAAGGGGAGGAAAAGAAAGACAAAAGCACTACAAACACAAGCTTCGAACTCTAGGCAATAGATGTTTCCTACTGTTACTCTTTCTAAGCCATCAACATATCTCTTAAGAAAAGATGAACAGTTTTTCTTAAAGACTCAAAGTGTAATATAGCAGAAGAAGAACGGCTCGGGCCACCCTACGCAAACATACTCCAAGAAGATCACAACTAAAAGGGGGCACCACGGATTGTAACCCTCCTAAGCTGACAATCATAACAATACGACATGAATATACAGGATCCTAACATCAAACAGCACAATCCAGTCAACGCATAAAACTTTTCTAATCTACTTAATCATTAGGAACTTCTTCCAAAATCTGGCAATTGTCCATCTCAGATGCCTGGAAACCATGTAAGTAGCAATGAATCAAAAGTATCATGCCATTAGGATTCAAACAGCTATAAACGAGGCAACAAAAAACAAGGAAATATAGACAGAAACCAGCAACTTCATTCTTTTTCTCTAAGTAAAGCCACATAACATGGTAATCACGAACAACCAAAACTTAATTTATTAAGAATGACTGAATTTTTTTTAAAGCGAATAACACAGCAGGAAATCCTAATGCCAGAAGCTTAGTTGCACAAAGTGGGAGCGAAAGCGTGGGAGAGGGAGAATATAGAAGTTCCCAAGGTTGGGAGAATGAAAGGAAAGTGTTACGAGGACATATATTAACAAAAAAAAATATAGCCTAGGAAATACACTTTAAAACTACAGTCATTTTAGAAAGTAAAAAATTATGGGCCAAGTCTACCTTAATTATAAGAAATGGCCTAGTGTTAGAATGTATGGTTTTCTTTTCAAGATATCATAACTTGGGTTATATATATGAGCTAAATCAAAGACCAATTCATAAAGTTAAGTAATAAATTTCTTTCAAGATATCATAACTTGGGCAATATATATGACTAATATGAGCTAAATCGAAGACCAATTCATAAAGTAAAGTAATAAATTACTATTTCTCTATACCAATATCATACAAAGCTCCCATCTTCGTAAGGAGCGAGCTCCCATCTCAGTAGGAGTGGGCTCCCATCAAGCTCCTAAGTTGGGAGCGCAAATCGCGCTACTAAGGTGGGAGTGACACTACTTTAGGAGCTTCTTGCAACTAAGGCCAGGAGTAATATAATACGTAGTAGTAGGGAATAGGAGCCAAGCATCACAAAGAAAAGGCCCTTCCTATCCAAGTAAATATCATCTTCTATTAGACTATTGTCAAATGTCAAAACTTTGAAAAAAGGAATAGGAAATACTGCTATATCTTAGAGCTTAAATTTTCTGCTAAAGCTTGCAGCAGTAGCAGGTATGGAGTGTTGGTCACTGCTCCAGCTTAGAATATACAAAGTCACTTTGCCAGTATTGTCGCTAACAATGAGATGTGTTGAAATATGAATTTAACCGGGAGCATTTGCAGGTATTGATTGTTATGACTTATGAGGGCTTCCATTGGTGTGTCAAGGGTAGTTTCAGTCATAGTGAATTCCATTACAAAGAGACCACTATCCAGAAACAGAACCCATGAATTTAACTCAACCAATCTACTACCCATTAGAGACTATTTAGCCTAATTCTACCCAAATATGACCCTAAATAACAGCTGAACCTTACAACGAAAAGGTAAAATTTTTAAAAGGGCCTCGTCAAATATTTTGAAAAAAATAAAAATAAAAATTGAACATTGTAATCCTTATAGTACCTGAAATTTTCTAAGAAAGACTTACCAGGTAAATTACAAACAAATTCACGTACAAATTAAAACGATTATAATAGTGAACTTAAAATTTAACAACTAAGTGCATCTGCCTATTATAAGATACGAATAGCTAGAAGGATAAAATGACAGAAAACATCAAACAAAGTAGTAATCCACAAAGGGAATAGTGAAAGAGTTAGGAGCCCTAACCGACTTGGAGAGGCGATTACGCCTCTTGGCATTCTTCTTTCCCAGCAAATGCTGCTTCCCGCATTTCCTCCTCATTATCTTCCCAGTACCCGTCACGCGAAACCTCTTCGCCGAAGCCTTAAGAACCCAAATTTAAATCAATTTAAGCACCTAGAATTTCGTGATCAAATGCATATAGACTGTGAGAAATACCTTGTGCGTTTTCATTTTGTAGCCTTTAGCGCATACGACAGTGAGAGGTTGGGGGCTTCGAGTGGGAGAGGCGACCGTCTGGATTCTTTGATGGAGCAGTGGACCGAACCCAGATAAGGTGTGCGAAGAACTGAGGGTGAGAGAGGTTTTATTGGCGAATTTGGAGAAGTGAACAGTAGTGGGATGGCTACGAGGAGCAGATGGTGATGAAGGTGAGAATTTGAAAGACACAGAGAACGCGGTTGAGGAAGCCATTGTTGTCATACTGGTTTGAGTTTCTTTGGTCTGTAACTGTTGGGTTTCTTCGAGTTTTGTTGGATGTGGATGATGGATAAGACGAGCGGGTGCTTGTTGATGGAGGATATCGGGTGAATTTTTCGGGGCCTAAAAAATAATTATGGGTTATTTTCTAAAAAGGACTCTAGAAAGGCAATTTTTTACTTTAGAATTCTTTAGTACCCATTTTATCACATTAAATTTGAAGTTCAAAAATATAGTAGGAATAGTAATTTCTTCGATTCTTTGAAATTAAAATTCAAATCACCCGAATCATAATTGTGAAACAAACATTTAAATTGCCATACTCTCCCTGTACGTGTATGATAGAGTGGTAACAATTACTTGGGTATGGGACAGTAAAATTATACTCGATTGGATATTACTTCCTCTCCGTCCCCATTTTTTAGTCTCAGTTAATTAGCACTTTTTGATAATTTTGTCATCTCGAAAAAATTGTCCCATTTCACAACTACATGGGTAATATTTAATATAGTAAATTCTCTCTTTTATCCTTCTATTTTTAAATTAGTAGTATTAAAAAAAGTATTAAAAATTAATGATTGGAGGATAAAATAAGAAAAAAATATTTACAAAAGTAAAATGATTGTGTTCCCTTATTTAGCTGAAACCCCTAGAAAGGACTATTAAATGAGAATGGAGGGAGTATATGATTACCTCCAAACCTATTGTCATTAATATCGGATAATATCAACGTCCAAATGACCGGATTAGATGTGGAGTATAATTGTCACCCAATCCAGTAGGCGGTGGATAACGTGCAGAAGGTGCTTCTATAGCGGTAAATGTATATTGATAACAGTGATGTGTATTAATATCAAATTTCATTGACATTTTGTGCATGTTATTTACTGCATAGTGGGTGGAGGGTAACAAGAATCTCCTAACTTGTCACAACAAGCTCAATTATATGCTATGCAAATATCAACATGGAAAAAACTCTCTCATGTTTATTGTTTAATAATTTAATCCCATCGATTTACGATTTTAATATGAAACGTAAAATTTTAATAAAAGAAATTTTGAACTTGAGAAAGTCTTGAATTTTTTTTTTTTTTGGGTGGTAAGTGATAAAATCAATCTAGAAAGGAGATGCATATTAGTGGGGAAGTTGAATTTTTGTGCAATTTACTTTTTCTTTTTATACAACTCTCAATCTACTGGTACATGCAGACCGGTTAGCTTCACAACTCACAAACTAACAGAGACTTCAATCCTAACTGGAACACTTGCTTAGCATATGGTATCGATTTCATATCAAAGCACAACAAGATGAGTTAAATAAAATTATACGGTAAGTTTATAACTAAGCCCAGCAACAATAAACAAGTGAGCTCGTAGAGAAGTATGGACACAAACCCTTGCGGGTTAAAAACTTAAAATGCCTGCCTTCTACATACGTAAATTGTATCCAATAGAATTTTTTTTGATAACTCGCTGTGTTTGCTGATTTCAATTCCATTTAAGAAGTTGAGAAAAAACAAATGAATCCCAGAATTACACTTACTTTCCAATAATATGCCTGACGATTTATGGGTACATACTCGTTCACAGCAGTCGGCTTCAGAAAAAAAAATGTCCCCATACGGTGAAATGAAATGTAACAACTGACTAAAGTTTCCAAGCTACAGGTTTCGTACGGAAACATATACTGGTACAAACAGCTGTCAGTTTCTAAAATTTCTATGTTCTTCACCAAAGATCACATTGTACAGCTTCAGTGCGGAATTAGGCTGGCGCTTCATTCACTCTCAGTATACAAGGCAAAAGACATTGATAGGATCCCAAAATATGCCTGAATTCTTCATGTCAGTAGACTCGGATCAAGAAGCTATGGCCTTGACAAAATAGCAATGGATTCCCATTCCAAACTACATATAACATCCTGGATTTCAACAATAAAAACCATCAACCAAGTAGAAGCCCCGTCAATACAAGGCAAGGCATTCCCGAGAAAAAAAGGGGTGATTTACACTCATACACACACGCACGCAGATATTTTCCAAAACTTAGTACTCACAGATGGGTTCTGATGGTCGATGTCAAAGCAGTTGATGGCACAAGGTTCTGCCAAAAGCTCGATGGGTTCCTCACCTATTAAAAAAGAAACAAATCAGACATGTAAAGAGTCAGACGCCATCCAACTACGACTAATGTTCTTGTACTTAACTGCACAAGATAGCATAAAACTTTCATGAACAAGTAATGATGTTTTACCATTCAGAACAGTTTCAGCAAAAAGTCCATACCTTGTTGAACAACAGCAAGGATGCCGTCTTCTGAGCAGATCATAACAGGTAAAACCCGTGAAGATGAGATGTTACCAATGTTCATAGAATGCATATAATTGTCGTACTGGACCTCCCACACTTCACTTTCACAAGGTGAGTTAGCTGGTACCTCACCTATTGCAACCCCAGAAAGAATAATTGGCTGTTGTTGCCACCTGAGATCCCATGCAAATACAGTACCAGAAGAGCCTCCTGCCTTCAAATAGGCCACCATAAAACAGAAACAAGCTTGAATCTTTCTCAGGTTAGATGACAATAAGAAACATTGTTCAGGTTCACAGTAACCATGCAATTCAATAACTACACATGGATGCATGTCCAGCATCATACGACTTTTTAATTGTCAATTATTATGCTTCCATACAATAACTACTTTTTAGCAAAACAGGGATTCGCTCCCTTAGTCAAGGTACTTGCAATCAGAATATATTTGGACCGTAGTAAACTAATGTATGATACTCTGTTTAGCTGATAAAACTAACTCGACATCCTCTAAGCCTCTGGCTGGTGTAATTGTAATGGAAGGGGCAAAACTGGAGAACTCAGGAAGCATAGGATATCAAATTCCTGAACACAAAACCACAGGCAATACCAGCTATGCCATTGTCAATTGTCATAGCAACTTAAACATAACATATCATCTATATGCAGCAAGCCAGCGAGACCATGAATGGAGCAACTAGATGCATCAGAACTCTCCAAACTAATTCAATCAACTCCTTAATGACACGTCCAAACTATTCCTCTATTTTTTGCTTTGACAACTCCGGGTGTCCAAGCTAGCGTATGCGCAATTGCGCACCCCAAGAATCCTTGGAAACCAATTCAACCATAACAAAGCAGGGGCAAAGCCCCATATGGTCAGGCTCTAGAAGAGTTGAGAGCACCTAGGAGCGATTCTGACAACTATACCTAGGAGCTAGAAGAGTTGAGAGTACATAGGAGCAATTCTGACAACTACGCCTAGGAGGTTTCATACCTGAGACTTTAGAGGAACCAAACCTCTAACCAAGAATTGAGTCAATTGACTAGTGGCTGGTATAACTAAATGCGTTTGCAACACAACTGTGCCAACATAATAAAGTCCTAAAATTACGGTTCGATGTAAATTGTAATGTCAAAAACCCAACTTGAACAGAGAATTTTGTGCTAAGATATGTCCATAATGCATGTTTTGGATGGTATCACATTCATCACCTTTTGATATGGAGTAATAGAATTGATCTAGTTTATTATTTATGACGCTACCTGTATGCAGCTAAGAACAATAACAAGAGGTATTCATGACCATTTACTCCCTTGAAGAACCATTAATAGAAGAACTTATGTCATCATAAACAGGAGGAAAAATGAGAGGCAAGTGGAAGGTGGAAAAGAAAAAAAAAATAGACAGCTAAACCTAGCAGTCTAGCACATTTCTGATGGTGTTTCTCGTCTGACAGACATCAAATATTTACCATTCACATCAAGTTTATCCTAGTACATCAGCATTCTTTATTCATGGTAATGAAAAATGGTAAAGCAGCATCTTACAACACAGGTGTGCTTTCGTGATGGATGTATATCAATGGAGTGCACAATCCCAGAAGTAGTTCCCCGAGCCCTGTAGCAAGACAAGAGTAACAGCTAGACGCATGAGAGGAGCTCAAAAACTAAAATTATTAACCAAACCCACAAAAGTAAATGCAATCCAACTCCAAAACCATATGTACACTGTACTGAATATTGATGCCAAGGTAACAATTGCATAAAAACAAGTCCACCCTCGAGCAAAATTTCATGCCAAAGTCAAAAAAATCTGGCATCAAGAATGGCTAAACCCTCCTCACCCTTGTGCCGAACTCAAGGCCAAATTTTGGCAATACCATTCTTGGTGCCAAATTGGCAATTGTCAAGCTTGCCACATTATCCGAGGCATTAAGCTGCATCAAAAGATGAGATGAGTTTATTCAATGTTTTCAATTTGAGATTGTGTTAAATGAAAACAAATTGGTGCAGCCACATTGTTGTTGTTGTTTTTCAGCGGACTTTTTGACACAGTAGCAAGCCAAATATGGACTCTGGCAATGCCATTTTGGCATCAAAGTATGTACTTTTTCTTGGTCCAACATACAGCAAGTAAAATAAGCTCAGCCAGTTTTATCTTACCAGTTACCCTTGAACTGAGAAGCAGGTCCACCAGGCTTCCTTAGATCCCACCACTGCAGTCCAAACCCCAACCCGCCCGTAGCAAACTCGGTCGGAGACGCCCACTTCGCCGCCGTATAACCCACCAACCCATTCCCATAAAAAACCCTTCTGTAACTCAACCTCTCATTCCCACCCCCACCAATACTCACCAAATTCACTCTTCCGTCCTCCCCAACCGTAACAGCCTCCAACCCACTTTCCACCACATCAATACACGAAATGGGTCCCACGTGCAACTCCCCCTCGGGCAAAGAAAGCTCCGATTCGACTCGGCCATGAACCGGGTCGGTTATGAGGAAGTGGAGGGATCCGGTTAGGGTGGAGGCGGCGATGAGGGGTTTGTTGTGGACGGTCGTTGAGAGTTTGAGGGAGGTGATACGTGAGGGTGTAGGGATTGAGGATTGGAGGGTTAGGTTTGGTGGGTTGTTGGATTGGGTTTGGTTTAGGGCGTGGATTTGGACGGTGGAGGTGGTGGAGTCGGAGTCGAAGGCGGCGGTGGCGACAAAGCGGTGGAAGGGGGAGAGATGGGGGATCCAGCGGACAAAGTCAACGTAGTTGGGTTGAGGGAGTGTGTGGACGTGGAGGGGTTGGGGAGGAGAGCCGTTTGATTCCATTGTCTGGGGTTTTTGTTCTGTTGGGGGTTTTTCGGAGTGAATGCAGACTTGTGGAGAGAACCCAGGATTGTCGTTTTGGAAGGAAGAGAGCGTGAGGGTTTACGTGTGAGTGGATTTCGAAAAAATTTGGGAACCGAATGGGTAGGTGCCCGTGTTGAACCCGATTTCAGTCATTCAAACGTGGTTTGAACAATTGAGATTGGTTCTTTTTCTCTCCTCTCGCCTAATCATTCTCTCTCTTTTTCGGGACTTTTGGATTGCATTTTAGACAACTAAAATTGCCGACAAAGTATCACTTGGGTAATACCCACTGAAAATTTTCTCTTGGATTTTTGCCCCTAAAAACATCAGAGCACACGAAAAGTTTTTCGCACAGAGAAATCAACACTTACATTATCAGGAAAAAAATTTATGTTCCCTACTACTCATTTTCCTTTTCTTTCCCTCACTTGTCATGAGTACCAAATGGGGCGTAAGCTTTCTTTTATGAACAATCCCAAATAAGGACCAGTGCTGGATTTCGCCCCCAAAATTGTCAGAGAACATGAAAAGTTTTTGACGAAATGGTAGAGAAATCAATATTTGGATAAAATTTTTCATGTTCACTGCTATTCATCTTTCCCCCCTGGTCCTAATTTGGGATTGTGTTCACAAAAGAAAACTAAGCCCCCGTTTGGAACTCATGAACAGTGAGAGAAAGAAAAGGATTGACGACCCTCCATGGGCGTCCAAAACAATCCCGTTCTAAAAGGCCTTTGTCCAGCAAATAAAGATAGCCGTTGCGAAGAAACAGGAATGGTGTTGTCCCTTTGAAAATAACGTAGGTGTTAGCCGATCACGGTCGTTTATGGTTAGACATGACCGGCCAAAACGAATTATTTCTTCTAGTACAGTTTCTCGTCGCAAACCATCTTTCTCTTTTGTTCAGGCAGTGAAAGAAAGTTAGATTCTTTCTATTTTTCCTTCTCTTTTTCTCCAAATATATACATATATCCAAGTTCAAATTTTGTTAAGTTCCATTTTTTATTTTTCTCTCCTCTTATTTAGTTTCAAAATTATCCCAATTCCTCTAAACACAAGGCTTAGTTTCTCAAAACAACTAGTACTAATTAACAGCAATCAACGAAATTCCACTACACAGAGTTGACGGCATTCAAGTCCAAATACATATTCTTTCAAATCATCTCTCAATCAACCATAACCAACCATAATAATCTAAGTAGTGTAATTCTATAACTTCTTCACAGTTTTTCTTCAACTGTCACAAAATACAACGTACCCTACCAGGAGAAATGATGCCTCACTAAAACCCAAGGGGCTTTTGGTTACACTTTTGCTTACCATGAGGCAAAATTAGCATGAATAAGCTGGAAAATGGAAACAACTCGTTATCTTTAACTTATGATTTATGATCCTTCAGCTTGTACCACAGCTTGGCATACCCCGCCGCCAATCCATGACCACCAGGGTGGCAGCACTGTGCGCAAGTGCTCCGGCCACCACAAAAACATGAAAAATCTGGTGGCTATGTCCCGCAATATCAAACGCCCCCGGCTTCCACCGCTCAGGCACCCTGCTCATATAAAACCCGGCTCCCACTGCGTACAGAAGCCCCATCACAAGCTCATACCCGAGGGCCACAAGAATCTGCGGGTGGTCCTGGTAGAGAACCACGGCGTGGGCAGCCGGGATTATCCCCGAGAAGCCCATGATGAGGAAGAGGGAGGCCCGGAAGGAGCGAAAGTGGGAAGTGGAGAGAGCAGGGGCAAGGAGGGTAACTATGACGAGGATGCCCACGAAGGAAATGGAGGAGAGGTAAAGGAGTCGAGAGTAGGGGTTGCAAGAGAAGGCATAGTAGATCGGGGCGAAAAAGGAGCAGACTATCATGAGGGAGATGCCGGCGTAGTCAAGGCGCCAGAAGAAGAAGTTGAAGCGTTTGGAGTGGCAAGCGAAGAGGTGGGAGAGGGAGCTGCAGATTAAACAGCCCATTGCTCCAGCGAGGAAAATAAACCATGGCCATCTGGGGATCGAATTGGAATCATCTTGTCCAACAACGTCTACAAGGAAATGGTTTGTAATGTGGGCTACGTAGGAATCCTGCAATATCCAAGTTTCAAAGTTCAGTATCAAAGCATATAATCAAGATTATATACATAAATGAAATCCGATGTATAACTCTCTAGTTTTCTTTTGGTTTAAGCTAAGTTTGAATTATGAATTTGTAGATCAAACATCATCATGGAAAGATATATCACTGGGTATCCAAAGAAACAAATTAGATCGATCCTTCATTTCATTATCTTTCTTAGATTTTTCTGTGGGCAAATCTCTCTACATGCATTTTCTTAATTTATCATAGTAGTACTTTTCATCCTAAGCGTCACTTGAACTTGTTGACATGCTCATGTGTAATCAGAGACGGACACAATGGGGTAAAAGGGAGGTTTCGGCCCCTGCACTCCCCCGTAATTTTCTTTCTATTTTTGGTGTGCTTTTGAATTTTTTTTTAAATTATTGAAGAGTGATTCTCACACAACAAGCCAAATTGGCATTCCTGCGTCTGTTACTCTGTGTAATGGTATCACAAAAATGAACTTGATCTTGCTCTTGCCTGACTGTGAAACTGTACTACAATATTTAATGGTTCTTTAGTAATTTTCATTGGGAGTATCATTTCAATGGAGCATGAACTTGCTTTATTAGATTCTTGTAATTCAGCAATTTTGATTTTCCATCTTTGTAATTATTTGAAAATAGGAAGCCTTTTTGTTCATATATGAAAGTATATAAAAGGTCCCAACTGAGCTAAAAAACATGGCTGCCCCAACGACAAAAGCCACTTTCCTTGGTCATAGTCATGGTGTGGGTACTCACGTGGATTTACCCTACCCAAAATTTTCTCCGCAATGAGGAATAACGTTGTCTAGAAGTATTCACTGAAAATACATTGTGGATTGTACGGAAATACTTGCACACACGTGTGCTTCAAGTAAAGCCAACCGTGTTTGACCGGAATATGGAATGGCCAACGTAATACAGCTATACCAGCACTTAAATTATTCTATTCGGGCCATACGTAGGATTTAAAGGTCACAAGATAACCCTTTTATTTTATTTTATCTGACAAGATAACCCTGTACAGTACACACCCCGGAAAAATTTTGGGTACCGAATGAGTACCATGGGGCCGAGTCTATGCGGTACGCAAACATTACGTGCAGGCTGTCCAAAAGAGTATTGGACGGCCGAGTTCAAAGAATTTGCCAATGTGTATGGTTTAATCTGGCCCAAAACTACTTAAACAATACTGCTGTCATGTAAAAAGAATCATCGGAGAATTTAACTTGCACTATTATGGGTAACTTATTTCGATTGCAAACATTGATCAAGAGAGAAGTTTTCGAAACTGCATTCTAAATGAGACTACAATGAATAATTTCAATATACAAAAAATCATCGGAGCAAATCGTTTACTAAGTCTTATGTTCTATATATTTTTTTTTTATTTGGCATTGAAGTGAAAAGGCTCGCCGCACAATCCAAATCTGAAAAACCCAAATTTGAAAATGAGACCGTAACACTCAATTATCACTCGTTAGGGACCCAGAACCTGAAAATGGTGTCATTTCATGTCTCCTTTTTTGTGTAGAAGAGGAAGAAAGAGAGAACAAAACTTACCGGGAAGAACGAATCTGAGCCGTTAATGTTGGTCTTTGCCGCAATCATCAACCTTGTTCGCAACGCAGGTCTGATCAAATATTTAAAGTCCCACAGATTAGAAATACTTCATATAATTTTCCGGTGGACGAAAAAGGACACACGAAATTCCCAAAATTACAATTACCTGAAAAATCTGGCGATCAAGCTTTCGATATTCGTCTTCTCCATCGAGCTCAACACCGCCAATGTAACGAATATCAGAAACCCACCCAAATGCCTACAAAATTTTAAGAAAATTCAACCTAAATTCCCTTAAATTCAATTATCATTCGACCAAACAGGCCAAAATTCAAGTACTCCTGCAAACATCAATTAGCTGCTTCATTTCATTTATCTTATCGATGTTAAAACGATTACTCACGTCCAGATATTTAGGGTTTCGTTGTGCCAAGAGAAGACACTGAACATCGTCTCCTTCAACGGCCATTCACACCTGTAATGGTCCAATATGAATTCGTTGTCCTTCAGATACTCAGGCAATGCCTCGTACTTGAGCAATTGCCTCTCGAATCTTCGCTTCTTGTCCGAGTAAACTCGGTCGGTTCTCCCTTCCACCTGATCGAGCTTTTTCCCACCTCTCCTCCTCATATTCGCCGGCAAATTTCAAAATGATTCTCTTTTCCGGCGAATAAATTATTCGCCGGAAAGTCTCCTTGTTTCCCGGCGTTCCCCTCAGCACCTACTATATCTGTATGGAATTTTTCCGTACGAATAGGTGTTTGGATATGTGTATATATAGGTGGATTCGCCAATAATCCACCTATTTTGGTTTTATTCAAAAAAATTTGAATTTTGACCACAATATTATACTCGTTAGATTCGTCTCGTCGAGAAGAATCCATAAACCATAAAATCTTGACGCGAAACGAACAAATACAAAAAAAATTGAACAAAAACAAAATAAAAAAACCAATAATCTAAAAATCACTTTTAAGCCAAATTAGGCCAAAGGTAAATGGTTACTTTTTCTGAGCCAAAAAGAAAAAGAAAAAGAAGGGCCACTTTTTTAATGAAGAGGCATGAATGACTACTTTTTGATGCATAGAGGACTGACATCAGTTATGCATCGATCGGGGAGAAAATTTAATTCTTACGCTACACCCCATGTGATGCGCGTGCATCACAATGCTGACCACCCTATGTGTGATTACTAGATTTTGCCATACAAAATTAGCTCCCATATATTGAGGAAATAATGGTGGAATGCAGGCTTCGGCCCATGAACACTTACTTTTGTTGAGTTGTAGTACCTCTGAATGCAGGCTTCGGCCCATGAACTCTTACTTCTATTGAGTTGTATTAGTACTTGTCAACAGTTGTAAATGCTTTGCCAAACAAAAATCAAAAGAAATCAGGTAATTCGTAAGCAAGAAAATTTTATGCACTGATCCAAAATCAAAATTTGTGGAATATAAAATATATATTTCATGCAACTTTCTCTTTAATCTGATTAATTAGGGGACCTGTAATCTGAATGCCTTGGCTTCAGGGAAGTTGTTGAGTATGAACTATGAATACTGCAAGGCGGGCCCTGAGCTAAGGCCCAAGAGGCGGTCTTCTTAACCAGAAAAAAAAAAGTGTAAAAACTAGGGCCCTCAATTGTTTTTGTGCACAGTCTATAAGCCCAATTTTTTATTTTAATTTTTTTACATCTAACCAGCCAAGGACTTAACAGGAAGAAAAAGAAAGAAAAAAAGAGGTATAAAGGGACAACTAGGCGTATTACCGAAGACTCTGGGATCAGGGGTTTGTAGGGTGTAGTGAAGAACAACATCTGTTCGATTCGGTAATCAATGGTCCAAATTTTAAAAAAACTCTTCCATGTAAGAATAGTTTATTACATAGAAGAGTTTATTCTAAATCTGAATCATTGATTGTTGAATCTAATTCTAAAATCATAACCTTGGAGTCCATCCATATGTTTCGACTGGATCCTCATGTCTGTCCCAATTAAGTATTGATATATGGGAAACTGAGAATCTTTTCCAACCAACTGTTTTAACTGGTTTTAGGGTGAGTTTCCGAATGGATTTTATCAAAATCTAAATAAAATCCATTCGGAAAACTCACCCTTATTGAGTGGTGTTGAAATTTGGTCCCTATGATGTCGGTATGGCCAGTGACCCATTAATAGAGAGTCTTATTTTAGTTTCGAGATAATATAAAACAGATTGAAGTAATTCTACTCTAAGATGCTCCCTATATATAGTTACTGCAGGATATTTACAATTGAGCGACACAACAATACCAATTATTGAGGTGTAGAAATCTCTCTATTTAGAGTACTCTCTATACTATTATTATCGAGCAATTCAAAGCTTTTGCACAGTGGATTGAATTCGGTTTTTAGCAAATGATATAGCAGTAACAGAGAAGCAGTAGCAGAGATGCAGCATAACATAATGATAGTAAACAAACGTGATACTCAAAGCTCATAGTATCATTCCATCATGCGGGAGATTATTGCTGTTTCAGTTAATGATCCGAAGTTCATGATTTATCCACAAAGAATCCGGTTCGATTTATGTTCATCGTGAGATAACCCGAACGATTGATTGCTTCCGCATCTGTTAGTTATTGTTTTCAGATGCATTTAACGACCACCACGCATTTATTAGTCATTGGTTTGATAGTAGTGTTTGTGGAATATTGAAAAAAAAAAAGAATAATTAAACAGTTGATGCATGACTATGCTCATGAATTTCCGCAAATATCGTTGTGGAGTGATGTAATAATATTCCTCATTTGCAGAGGAATATGGGACCTTCAGAGAGTATTGGATTCTATTCTAGGGTTTTTTTTTTTTTTTTTTTTTGAGGGCTATTCTTGGTTTGTGTTAACTGGCAAATTCCTTCTGTTGTTTTCTTGAGAGCAGTTAGGTGATGTTGTTAAGCATTATTTCTAGTTTCGGATGTCTGTTTTTGTTTTTTATTATTACTCCTACTTTGTAAATGTGTTGCGGATTGCAAGGGTATGCCCTTGGTTCTGTTGGTTGGGTTTTTTTTCTTAAAGAAAATTAATTAATCAAAAGAAGAAGAAGAAGAAGAAGAAGAAGTTTGATTGTATTTTAAAAACCATGAAAAAAAATGTGTTACCCAGATGAAACTTTTAAAATAAAAAGGAACTCATGCTATTCATTTCATTTAAGATTCACTATTTGTTAAAGAATTATGTAAATTAGAATAGTACATAAAATCCGCATGTGTACCTCTTTGTTCATATCTCAAAATATGCCCATTTAAATTATCGAAAATGAGGCAAGTGTACCAACTCGTTTCAAAAGATAAGCGAATAAAGGCAAAGTGTGTACTTCAAACACTTTTATGAATAAGAGATTGAACAAGATTTTAATTTTTACATATTTTGACTTAACAATTAATTCTTTTAAAAAGATTTCAGATCAAACTCAAGATTTTTCTAACAAGTGTGTACGTATGTACCTTTTGTCTTTTTGGCTAAGCAAGTGTGTACCACAGTGCCTACTCTGATTCAACCCCATCCATGCTTTTCGGATAAGTAATTAGTCTATAGTCTTGAGACACCATCACGTAATGCCACAACGCTATTATCCACCATATTTATTAATTGGCCCCAAGACTATAGAATAATTGGTCCTTTGGGATATATACTACACAACCTAAATTGAAACGGAAAACCTGGGGATATCCCATATTTTGCTCCGAAAATGCACACCGCGCTTTTGGGGACCCGTTTTTGGGTCATACATGAGTAATCCGAACCGTTCATTGTTCTTAAACCATTTTTCTGAGGGAGCCCACCAAAAATTAGCTCAATCGGACAGTTAAAAGTGCTTGAACCAAAGTCTCGCCTGATTCAGCGTTCAAATTGAAATAATCAAGTGAAGTCCCTGTCATAGTCCTCCTAGTGTCCTGGAGTTATCTGAGATGAGTTTTTTTTGGATAATCTATCTGAGATGAGTTGGTCACTGGTCTTGCCATTTAATTCTCAACTTAATTTTCCCCAAGAAGTGTAAGTGGTGGTTGGCTCATACGGCAGAGTTTTTGGATGTCCTATGCTGTATTTTGAAATTGAGTCTCATTTCTCCCTTTCCGTATAATAGATTAGGAATTATATATAACGAATGACAAAAAAAAAAAAATCCCCAAGAAGTGGGGAATTTGGAAGTTTTGCAAGATTCTATATTGAAAATTACACTGAATATATCCAACCAACTTGGTGAGTATCACACGTGAAATGGGGACAATGTTAGTTAGACAATTCATTTAGCGGCCAATAATTTGTTGGAGAGGTGGCACTTAAGCTATTATATCTAGTAATGATAGAGTGGAACACGATCAGTATGAGTAATCTTTAATTTGAATGGAAATTCATAACACGTATCTAGTAATACCTCTGTCCCAATTTATTTGTCCAATTTTGGGTTTCTAACTATTTAAAAAAATCAAATCTGATCCATTGATTTGGAAATGTATATAATCAAATCTGATTCTACTGTACTATAAATATAATCTCGACATGATTTTGAAATTAACCGCAATCCCAACAACTTAAATAGGTTGCCTCAAAAATTAGACTCTTGAAACGTTGATTCCTCTCTGGTAATAACTACGTATGACATTCTCATTCTCACAATAATGATCAGGGTCATTCAAACATAGCCAAACACATGCAAGTGGAGTGGACATAGTGCATAAGTTGTAGGTACCATGTATTCTCACATGTATAACAAAGGTTCAAACTTTACTAATTACAATTAATAATGCGGACTTTCACCGATGAAAAAAACATACCCAAACACATCGATGCTTTATATTATCCTTTAGAATATCAATATGCAACTTTAGATATTCATAGGTACTTCATTACGAGATCATACAGGACACATTGCTCCCATATTGGGTTAGTCTGAAAAAAACATAGCCACTACAGTGACACAGAATCAGAGCTAACAGGAAAATCCTGCTGAAGAAAAAAAAGACGGTGGAGTTCGTTTTGCACACTACACCATCCCCAAACATCCATATGACTATAGTTGGTTCCATGTCCCCTTGAGAAACATTTTGCAGATCCTTTCCCAACACTTTCTATCTGGTTCGGCTACCTCCAACTGCGATTTCGCATCTTCGGCAAAACCTTTCTGTAGTTCATAATCAAGTAACCAAAATTAATTTTTGAAAAAAAAAAAAACACATCTTTTTTCTGATGTTTTCTTGAAAGCGATACAGAAGAGGCCCTGATCAGTTACCTTGATGCAGTCATTATTGAGAAGGCGATCGATGAGATTGTTAAGAATGTCTTTGGTGTACTCTGGATGACCTTGAATGCCAAGAATATGATCCCCTATGGTAAACATCTCCACAACAGTTTTGTCTGAAAATGCTATCACTTCAGCTCCTTCAGGGACCTCCCATACCTGCTTCATTAAAATTTTGTAACTGTTAGAACTGTCCCAAAGTGTTACAAGCCACTAGTGCAGATTTTTCATAAAGAGTGACCCGCATGGTGTATTTTTCCTTGTATAAGTCATTTTCTTTCAGTTTTTTCCGGTACTTCAGGCCCAAAATTATTTAAGTCACATGCAAATTGACCCCGACATCCAACTATAATAAATAAATAAATAAATAACCATTTTCTTATTCCAAAAATAATAAGAGGGAGAAGGGAGGGGACCTCATCTTGGTGACACTCAATTATGGAAAGGGCTGGTGGGATTTCATCCAAGCCATCGAGGAAGCCGCGTGGTGAGAAATCTTTCAAAATTCTCACTTTCCTTAGCCCAATGTCCCAACCACTAAAGGCTTTCCCAACTTTTCCTCCCAATGCTCTGCACAGAACCTTCACAAAACCAAGAAAAGTTTGTTATTCAATTATCCAACCATAACAAGAGAAACTATATTCAGTACTCTCGGAGCACCAACTCTGTAACTCTTTCAAACAAATAAATGCATTGGCCAATGTTAAGCGTATGTAGAGTCAACAAGACCCATATTAGCCCGAATAGTCTTATAACGAAAAACAAAAGTGACGAAGTTAAATAATTTCCGAAATTATTTCTATTTGTATCAAGTACCTGGTGACCAAAGCAAATGCCAAGTACTTTCTTCCTCATAACATCTAAGGTTTGCAAGAGAAAGCAAAGCTTGAGAATCCAGAAGTCATTGGCATAAGCATCGTAAGGGCTGCCACTAACAATAAACCCATCATAGTTTTGAAGCTCATTCATGTCTGGGAATTCTTCTTCAACAACTCTAAAAAGGTCCCATCTCTCTCCTTCTTCACCAAAGGCTGCCACAAACACATTGAAGTACCCTCCATACACCTTCTTTACATACTCCGAGTCGTTGCAAGCGAGTAAAAGAGCATATCTCTTCTCTCCTTCAATCCCCATTTCAAAGCAAGCAATAGAAAATGTGTACCAGCAAATTGAATATTGAGAGAGAGAGAGAGAGAGAGAGAGAGAGAGAGAGAGAGAGAGATGGTTTGGCTTATGAAATGTTTGAGCAAGAATGGTCCTATTTATAAGAGGAGGGACAAAAAAGGAGAAAGAAGATGTTAAAATTGCTCTGGGCGAAAAAGGAAACTTAAATTGCTCTGGGCGAAAAAGGAAACTTCTGTTGGAATTATAACTTGAATTTTCCTTTTTTTTGGGAGAATTTTAATTGTGTTTAGGATTTCCTATTGTGTTTAGAATTTGCTATTGTGTTTAGGATTTTTTATTGCATTTATGATTTTCTATTGTGTTTAGAATTTCTTATTGATTGTGCTTCTTATAAATAGAGGTTTTTAGGGATCCTTCGACTATCTCTCATATAGTGTCCTCTTCAGAGTTACGGATCATTGCCGACTTTTTGTATCTCTTCTTCACCATTGATAGTGAATTCTCTCTCTCCTCGCCGGACGTACCTCAATCTTGAAGGAACCACATATATCTTTGTGTCGTGTAATTGCTTGTTGTTTTGTTTGCTTTCTTCCAACTTAGTCGCATTCATAGCGTTCGTTACAACAACTTCCATATGGTGGGAGTACTAAAAAATCTGTACATATAGCACGCCCAATGTATGAGTTGTGAAAATGTCAACTGTTTGCATGTGTTACAAGCACATGCATGGGTCGTAGCATTATTAGTCCATAACCTCAACAAATAAAATACTCCATAGCAGCTTCGTCCCCAAAAATTAGTACACTAAGAAAACACGTGCAAATTTTGGATAAAAAAAATAAAGTACTTCAACGCATAATTTTTTGAAGTTCTTCACACCAAATTAAAGAACTAGTTAACTTTGAAAAAATATTAACGGAAGTACTCAATTTAATTTTTATCTAAGATTGCACATCTTTTGACAGTGGACTAACTTTTTGAGACGGATGGAGAGGATAGTAGCTTCTCTTGCTTCTCTGCTCAAATTCTATTTGGAACTTGGTCTTGTATTTTATTTGCATTTCGGTTAGTGTTACGTCCTTCGCGGTGAACTAACTTTTTGGAGCGGATGGAGTAAATGGTAGCTTCTCTGCTCAAAATCTTTTTGTGCTTGGTCTCGTATTTTATTTTGGGTTTCCCCCGCATGTTGCAAGATATGGGACCATAGCATAAGGAATGGAAGATGCAACTAACGTTTGAGAATGATGTCTGCTAATAAGTAATAATATACTAATGTATTTAGGATCATTTCCTTAGTTCAAATACGATAATGTTCCATGGAATAAGATTCCATATGATCTTGTCGAAACTCTCATTCCCACAACTAAAGTTGATTCTTGCCGTCTGTTGGACACGGGCTGCATTCCTTCTCCCATAATTCCCTCACATTTTATTTTCCTTAAAAAAAGAATTAAAAGCCGAACGAAAAAAATATAATGGCCCTATTCGGTTTGAGGTTTTAGTTTTGTTGATATCATCATTTTTCTTATTTCTCTCTTTATCTCTCTCCACTCATTACACTTCAAAATTAAACTAAACTACAAACCAAACACAACTACTATAAGTGGTTTCGTTTTTTGGTGGGGGATGAGAACAACACAATTTTAGGACCCACGCAGACGTTGGAAGTTTGTAACTGTAGAAACGCGTTGAATGAAAACAATATAATATAACTGGCTTCTTTTTGGGGGGAATGAGAATAACACAATCTTAGGACCCACAATTTTAAATCAAATGTGGGATTTTTGTAACTGTAGAAACGCGCCATGAGGTCTAATTATAAGTTATTTGGTAACGTGGCAAAATATTATTAAAAGCACATAGGGAAACACTTTTGTATAACTGAGATAATGTACTACAAACTTGGGGTCCTCAGATCTAACAACACTGCTGGTTGGATGTGGGCGATAGTAGAACCGAATCTCATTCGAAGACACACTAACAAAGGAAATAATTAAGAATAAAATCTTTCATACCTTCAAAAAAGAGCGTGCACTAGTATTTTTCTAGAATCAAATATGTGCCTAACAAATTAAGAAAGGTAGCATTAAGTTTGCCTCCACAAGAATATTGATAAGAAGTTGAGTTCGGCAGAATAATTAATTGAGGTCTCAGAAACACCAATATATTCTAAAGTTGATTAATTACTAATTAACTGCACGCACGTTGCCTCTGCTGTATAATTTCCTCGTACATGCATGTTGCGTTGAGGGTGGTGGAATATCCATGAGATGTGATAAGAAAAATATGATTCTTTTCCCATTTGTGGGATTCTCTTTCTTTAACTTTATGTCATCTTTCTGATGTCATTAAAGGTTCCCATGGGCTCCCGATCAGCTGTCTCGGGAGCCTGTCCCATGACCCTGTTGCAAACACCAAAAAGCCACCGTTTTGTGCTACTCCAAGCCTTTTGCAAAGTGCTATTTTGTGGGGTCCATTTTTGAGTCCCACACAAATAATTGGAACTGTTAAATAATTTTAAAATAATTACAAAAGTGTTCTCTGTGAAATTCGGGCCCAATGGATATTTTTTATGTTATTCATCTTATTCCTTTGATTTTCATTAATAATTCAGGACTCTACTAGTTTGAAAGAATCTTCAAGAAAAGTTATATAAATTTTGGGCTTGGAAACCCATTGATCTGAATCGTAAGAGTCGTAGGGCTCGTTGAGAAGACCATCCAAAAAAAATTATCTTGTTCGGACATTGTTAGCTTCAAAAAAAATTCATATTTTTAGCATTTTGATACCTATCAATGTCCAAACAGGATAATTTTTTTACTGGATGGTTTTCTCAATGAGCCCTACGACTCTTACGGTTCAGATCAATGGGTTTTCAAACCCACAATTTTATAACTTTTCTTGAAGATTATTTCAAATTGGTAGGATCTTGAATTATGAATGAAAATCAAAAGAATAAGATGAATAACGTAAAAATATTCAATGGGCCCGAATTTCACAGAGAACAATTAAATAATTATTTTAAAATTATTTAACGGTTCGGATCATTTGTGTGAGACCCAAAAATGAGCCCCACAAAATTACATTTTGCAATAGGCTTGAAGTGGCACAAAACGGTGGCGTTTTGAGGGCAGAGACAGGGTCCTAGAGCCGGTGGGTCAGGCTCCCGGGACAGCTGATCCGGCCCCGTTCTATGGGCTATTGACCATGCCCAATGATAGTGCGACACAACTTTTGGATGAGAGAGAGAGAGAGAGAGAGAGAGGAGGTGAGACGGTGAGGGTAATGGCGAGGGTAATGAATTACTACTAAAAATTAAACACTACCTACTATGCCAACAAAAAAAAAGAAGGCAAAAGCTAGGAATCAGCCGTTGGGTGGTCCTAGTGTATGTGACGCGTGAGCGGTTTGTACGAAAAGTTGCGGCTGCAAGTCACGCGCAGCAGCTGGTTTGTACGGAAAGTTGCAGTATGCAAACTTTAAAATGTTGCTAGGAAACAACAGTACTAATTCTCTTCAAATCTTTAATAAAGGGTCTTGCTGTGTAGTAAACACAAAAAACTACTCTCTCCTCGTAAAATTTGTCTGGCACAGAGTCCAAAAACTAAAAAAAATAGCTCTTCATAAAAGAAATGTCAATTCTTTTCCAAAAAAATAATAGAACAAACATTGATCTATTAATTTGAGCAAAAAAAAAAAAAATTCTGACTAAAGTGTATGCCGTGCCGGACAAATTTTTTGGGATAGATAGAGCAAAAAACATGCTAAAGAAGAAAATTGTTAGCTAAAGAAAAGAGCTATTGTGTGTCTAATGGGCTCAAAAAAAATGCTTTGGCTCAAGCATTTGTTACTGTTTGATTGAACTGATTTTTGGTGGATCTCCTTAAAAAAATATTTTAAGAACAATGAACAATTTAAATCACTCATGTGAAACTCAAAAATGAATCCCCAGAGGTTCAATATGCATTTTCAGTGCATATATGGGTACCCTAGCAGCGTTCCTTGGGTTTTAAAGATGTACTAGTAACATTTTCCAAGAATTAAGAAGGCCTACAAGCTAATCAAAAAGAAGGCCTACAAGCTACAAGAGCAAACTTGTCACAAAGAGGAAGTAGTCACATTCCCGCTGAAAGGACAGTGGCGCAGTTCCACAGGGTAGGGGTATAGAAACAACCAATAAAATATTATTTGTACGGAAATTTAGGAACGCTCATTGGGTGGTTATTAGCCAGACCCAAAAATAAAACGATAAATCTAAAGGGACCGATGCAAATTAAGCGGGAGATTATGTATGCGGGACGGCGTCGTCGCCGACGTTGTGGGTCCCCAAGCGGTACGATCGGCGTTGATGGTTCTCGAGAATCAAATTTCGGTGGGCCGTCGTGAATGAGGCAACGGGCCGGTTGTATGAGCTCGATCCAAAATCACCCCATTTCATTTGAAATTTTTTGAATGAAATAGGGTGATTTTGGATCGAGCTCATAAAGCCCGTCGATTACCCTCAATCCCGCTACCGCCCACTCCTAATTTGATTCGAGAAATCATCAACGCCGTTCGCATCGTTGGGGACACACACCGGCGTCGGCGCCGACATGGTATCGTATACTTGCATCGCAAGTAGAAGGACTCAAAAAAAAAACACCCTACTGAAAAAACACCACCTACACTCTCTCTCCAACTTTTTGCAGGGGCTCCGGATGGACAGTGGGGATGTTGCACAGTATTGTGTTGTGTGCTGTCCAGTGAGGCCGCTCCGTTGTTGACTTGATGATTGGAGATGTTCATCGCGTAGAGCACATTGAATACTGCAAGTATACCAAAAATCAACTTGAACGGATATCATTAAATGTGTGATCAGAAACACATATAACTTGAAAAAAATGGAACACAAATGACTGGAAACATGGGATGAAAACTCTTGAACTCATTTTTTTTCAAGATATTTGTATTCCGATGACACGCTTAACGATATCCGATTGAGTTGATTTTTGGGACACTTTTAGTACTCGACGTGTTCTACGTAATGGACGCTTCCGATCATTGGACTGACACCGACGAGGCCACGCCAAGTGCCGCACAGCACGCTGCGTAGCACAAAGTTGCATAGCACCCCCCTCTGCGCCTCCAGATTTGCGGTTGAAATTTTCCGTAGAGAGAAGATAAAATAAAAAGAAATAGATTTTCCATATCTGAAAATGTACTTATTTTTTTTTATAGGAGTAGTAAGAGAATACAAGTATTTGAAGTACATCAATTTAGAAAAGAATTCACAATCAGTGCAAGTCCAAAACAACTAATAGCCTCTTTTACGGGTATACAAATAAAGTAACATGCACTAACACACTAGGTGGAGAGGTCCGAACTCTGAACCGCCTAAGGAGATGCAACAGCCCCTACTATGATGGCTTGTTCTATTAATTTTAGCTTATTGAATTGATGTAGGTGAGAAGAATAACTTGTCTCGTAAAGCGTGATAAACAAAAAAAAAAAAACAAAAAAGAGTCCCTTAAAGGATATGAGCATGAGCAAGGAATCAATATTTTTTGCGAACGTGTAAGAAGAGTTATGCCTTGTTTGATAACCTAGATTCAACACTTAAAACTGATTCAATTAAGTAATAAGTAGTAATTAAATAGGTTTGATAACCACATTTTACATTACTTAAAATATTAAGTGCATCTTAAAATGTACTCAAAAAAGTTGATAAAAATTAAGTTGACTGAATATAAAAGTATTCTCATTTAATCATTTATCCCTCTGTCATTACCCATCACACAACTGCCATTATCATTTCCATCATCACTATTACCACTCTGCCCCCACCACCATCTCCACCACTTTACCATCACCACGCCACCACTACCACTATCACAAAACACTTTTCCATTGCCTTCCATTATGACCACTACTCCGTTGGCACCACTGTCATCACACCACCACTCCTACCATCAATCCACATACAACCACCCCCCGACTATCTTCTCACTCCACCACCACCACCACTTAGCAACTCCCACCACCACCACTGCTGCCACTACACCAC
Organism: Vaccinium macrocarpon; assembly: GCA_022606695.1. Lineage (NCBI taxonomy): Eukaryota > Viridiplantae > Streptophyta > Magnoliopsida > Ericales > Ericaceae > Vaccinium > Vaccinium macrocarpon. The sequence goes on along the minus strand of CM040171.1, from coordinate 1,173,978 downwards.
CGCCACCATCACTATACCGTCACCACACCCCTACTCCCACCATCACCACCGATGATATAACTCCGCCACTCCTACCACCGCGATACTATCACGTACTCCACAACCACTACCATCATTACCACAATCACTACACCACCATCATTACTCCACCGCCACTACCACTCCACCACCACCACCACTTTTATCAGTCCTCCTTCACCACTACTGTAGCTACTACACCACCGCCACCATCATTCTACTACTACCACTACTACTCCCACAACCACTGCTGCCATCACCAACAACACTCCGAACTCCCACCACCGCGATGCCACCACTCCACAACCACCACCACCACCATTATCACTCCACTGCCCTGCCACTCCACCACTACCACTGCAATCCCACTACTCCATAACCACTATATACCATCACCACCACCACTACACCATCACTTCATTGCCACTTCCGCTACCACCACTACCATAGTCCCATCAATCTTCCACCAACACCACTCCACAACTCCATCCTTGAGTCACCATAATCACCCACCACTATTACAAATACTTTGTGACCATTAGTAAATGACAACTCTATCCTCGAGCCATCTTGCCAATATTATTATTATTTTTTTAATTTATTGATTTGATCTTTGCATTCAAGTTAGAATATATGAGAGGTAAAGTAAAAAATTTAGTGAAATTAATAATTCAAATCCTTATGCATATCAAACAACTTATTTAATTGAGTCTTTAAAATTTGGTACATATCAAACAGCTTTTTTGCTTAACAAAATCAGCATTCAGTATTTAATTTTCAATTTTCAGCTTTATTAAATAGCCCCATAGTTGTAAGCTGTGAGTAGTTTTTTTTTTTACTGGACGTCCATATCAGCTTGCACGCACCTCGACTAATCTGGGGCTTTGGAGGTAATGAATGGGCATAACCCCTGGTGGCTCCAAAAGTTTACGGGCAAGGGGAATCGAATCTGAGTCCTTAGGTGAGAGCAAGCTCCAAAGTTCTAAGTCAAGACCACCTTGTCAACCTTCTGGGGTTAGGTATCTGTTAGTAGATGTTAGTGAGACACAAAAACTTAAGACCTAGGAATCAATATTTGAAAATTGATTTTAACACTCGTTTTACATTCAAATGTCTTTGTTTTTATTTTTATTCATGCAATCGTGTGCATGCGTGTAAAAAGAAAATAGTGTAGACTAGATAATATCTTACAATTTCACATAGTCAAAGACCAATTTTTTTTTTTGAATATGATTATGAAATTCATTTGCCTGACCCCATTCGAATATACTCCCTCCATCCCTAAACTTTTGACCTTTTTGGGATTGGGTGCCATTTTAAATTGCTTATATCTTTCTATTTATAACGTTTTATGTGATTTTGAAAACTTTATTTAATAGAACTAATTAAAATCTATCAAATGAGATCCATATTGCATATTTTTTGACATTTACATTGAAAGATTTAGGCATTTGAAAATGACACTTTTCAAAAACTGTCAAACTTTAAGGGACAGAGGGAGTAGTACTTTGATCTTAATCACATTTTATTTTGAACGGAAGAAATATTTTGTTATTGTTAAACATATTTGGTGTCATCAATGTAATGATAGTATGTGTCCAGTTTTTTATAGGGAAAATTATCCAAATGGTCCTTGTAGTTTAACCAGAGTCTCGATTTAGTCCTTCTAGTTTCAATTGCACTCCAACGAACTCTGTAGTATCAATTTTGGTCGAATTGAATCCCCGGCGTTAACTATCGTTAGCAAACTTAATGGAAATCCCAATTTGGGCGTTTTTTAAGGGTCGAACTCGTCTTGTCACTCACACTTCTTCTTCCCCAATTTAAAACCCTAACCCTAAATCGATCCAGTTCATGGCCTCTGGCGCCGGATTCCACCTCAATGCCGACCTGACCTTCCTCTCTCTCTCTCTCTCTCTCTCTCTCTCTCTCTCTCTCTCTCACACCCCAATCGGCAAACCCATTCTTTTCCCCAACCCGACACCACCGAGACCTTGATAACCCAACCTCTTATCTCTCACAAACCGATCCCCATCTCTTTCTCTCTCTCTCTCTCTCTCTCTCTCTCTCAGTTTCAAAAAATCCACCAAATACTCCTCTCACCCAAACCAAACCAACCATACCACCAAAATCTTCACCAATCGGTTTTGAAAAGGGTGAGTTTTGGTTGGTTTGGTTCGGGTGAGAGGAGTATTTGGTGGGTTTTGAGGGACTGAGAGAGAGAGAGGGAGAAAGATGGGGATCGGTTTGTGAGAGATAGGAGTTCGGGTTATGGATGTCTCGGTGGTGTGGGTGTTGGTGGTGTCGGGTTGGGGAAGAGAATGGGTTTGCCGATTGGGGTGTGAAAGGGAGATGAATTTTCGGTTATGGTGGTTTAGGGCTTACAAAGGTGGACTACGGTGGAGAGAGAGAGAGAGAGAGAGAGAGAGAGAGAGAGAGATGAGAGGCTGGGTTGGCATTGCGGCGAAATTCGGCTTCGGAGACCATGGACCAGGTCGATTTAGGGTTTGGGTTTCAAATTGAATAAGAAGAAGGGTAGGTGAAAAGACGAGTTCAACCCTCAAAAAACCCCAAAATTGGGATTTTCGTTAAGTTTACTAACGAAACTTAACATCGAAGACTCAATTCGACCAAAATTGAAACTATACGGTTCGTTAGAGTACAATTGAAACTTGAGGGACTAAATCGAGACTAGGGTAAAATTACAGGGACCATTTAGATAATTTTCCCTTTTTCATATGGTGGAACACATTCTTATCCTACCAATGCAATACGGTGAGCGGCACGATCATCAAAATGTGTTTACCAAACACGGCCACTACAGTATTGCTCTTACACAAATAAGTGGAGACTGGAGAGTTACACGCGTAGGCCAGAAGTCATACATCACTAAGAGCCCATTAAGGCCCATGACCCAAAAGCTTAACAAAATGGATGGTGACAATCGGAAAGAATAATGAAGAAGTAGATGTTTTCCACTCCAATCTCGCCCCAAGTGTGTTTTCTTCTTCTTGAGATCATGAACATAACCCGCCATGCTGCTACAGTAAGGAGGTGAAACAAAACCCAATTTTCTCACTATAGTTCTGATGCTAGGATCGCGGTGGTGGTGGTGGTGGTGGTGGAATGGCGGCAGTGCGGGTGCAGTGAAAACCGTACTGTTAAAGTTCAGAAAGCCTTGCACCTTTGTAGTCTTCCTGTTCTGGTTCAAATGACTTAGGACTTGTGACCGTAGGAGGACTGCTGCTGCCTGCTGGTGCTGTGATATTGGCTGGATGGCTCAATCTGTATGTTTTCCGATGTTGTATGAGTTTTCTTCTGTTTTTGTTTTTATTTTGTCCTCATTTCATGTGTGGAATGTCAATGCAAAGTTGTTCTTCTAAAACACCTCTCTCTCTCTCCACATAGTCTTGGGGCACCGTCACGTGTTCCCCTAACACACTTATCCACCACATATTCCTGTGAATTCAGTACAATGTGTGGTGGTTAAGATTGTTGAGTCATCACGTGATGGTAGACCATAGAATAATTAATCCTCCAACATGTTTACCTACCAGCGAGAAGACAGAATTAACCATCAGTTCGTCATTGAGATTTGATAGTGAAAACCTAGTCGTTGGTGGAGGGTTCAAATAATTCAAACTTTTCCCGTTACATTACTTTTAGGACAATGATTTTCACATTCCACAATTACCACATGCACTCCACATGCACTCCAAAGATGGAGTGCGGAACTAATCAATCCCTATATGCAACTAAGCAACTGATTTTCACATTGCACTTTTGGAGTGCAAAAATCAATTTCCTATTTTTATCCCCTCTCAAATCGAACATCCAAATTCTAGCTAGAGAAAGAGAAAATCAACAAAGAAATGCTCACGTGCAGAAGACTGGATTTAAGAGCGATCATTTGAACCTTGGTGCTAATAGATGTAATAAAAAGATAGTATTCCAAGGGAGGCTTCAATCCATGAGCGATATAAAATTGGAAGTGAGATTGAGTAAATCGGAATGGAAAAATTAAAAAGAAGAAGCTTCTTTCAGAGTTTGGGCTTAAGGCGGTCAAAGATAAAGATAAAAAGGAGGTTTCTTCTACTTTTTCTTTTTTTTTTCTTCCCTTGATATTTCTAATGGAGACTCCATCTTAGTCGAGAACGCTCGCAAGTTGATGGAAACAAGAGCTTTAATATAAAGAAAGTTAAGGAGGGTGAAATTGCAAAGGTTAAGAGAAACTCCAGCCCTTACTCTTTTTTTTTACTCAAACTCAAAATTTAAGTAAAAATCCTCAAAACACTCCTCCACTCCTTACCCAGACCTATACCAAATTGAGTTTTTACTCAAACTTAAATCCAAATAGAGCTAGACTCAAATTTTTACTCAAATTTTGAAGGCAAATTTGACACCCTCATATTTACAAGTTTGTCATTAATGATCCTTTTACTCAAATTTGTGCTTAAATTTGAGGTTGCCCATTAGAGTGCACAATATCAAATGAAATTTTTACTCAAATTTGAGTAAAAATTTGAATAAGGGTTGGAGATGCTCCAAGGATATTAATTGCAGCTTTCGAGGATGGAGATTCTGAAGATGTTATCTCTCTTTCTATGCAGTTATGATTTTCTATTCCCACTGGCTCGTGTTTTGGTTTGGTCTAAGGATTGGTGAGGTGCTGAGGCCCCTGTTAGCCTGTTTTCTATGTGGTTCGAGGGCTTGGTATGTTTATGTCATCGGTGTATTGCACTTTTTGGTTCGGATAGATTTTGGTTAGGTGTTCTGGTTAGTCTGAAAAGGTGTTTTGGTGGATGTTTTGATTTGGTTGCTGGTGGCGTCTTTGGTTTTGCTAGTTTGAGACTTGTGGTTTGGTGTATTTTGGTGTTGTTTGGTTTTTTGGTTTTTGAGTGTTGTCTTTTTTGTTATTGTTCCTTACGTCTGGCTAGTGTCTTGCCTTCATAGCTATTTTTTATCCTTAGGTGGCGCTTGCGGTTGCACTCTTAGTCCATTTGTTCTTTCTTTTCTTCATAAAGTAATATAAAATTTCTTATGCCCAGAGGAAAATAATAATTATTATTATCACCCTATTTTGTCTTAGGTGCATCATTCATGTCACTCACTAATTAAATTCAAAGAGACGTTTTTAATGTAATTGATGATGGCGGAAAATTTGTTTTTGATTTGCTTCTCTAGAATGCAAACTTCAATGTCATAATAACAGGACTTATGAAATCTAAATTCAGTTGACATATTGTAATATCGCTTTCTTTGACACTTTTGGTGTGTCCTGTTTTGTTTCTTTGTATATATAGTCAATATAACATTTTTTTAATTCTCAATAAAAAATATATACATATCCTTCTACGTAACTGTCGAAAATATATTACCATGTACAAATAATTGTGTTTATGTATATCGTATTTTCCTATGCATACACAGATGAAGTCAAGAGACTCAAGACAGACAAAAACAGAGAAAGTTGAGCTCAACATAGGTAGTTTTTCCTATGTCCATGGAAGTGTCCCGTCAAATAATTATTTTGTCCACTGCAAAATTGGTTAGTGATTTTTGATATTTAAGCATTAGAAGTTAGGGGGCTATTATTATTATTATTATGGAAATTTATCGAAATGGTCCCTCTAGTTTAACAAACCCTAACTCTTTTTACCCCTTTTTTGCCCTTTGCAAATCTCAAAAAAAAAAAAAAAACACCAAAATTATAAAATTGAGGCAAAAGAAATTCACCAAAATTCAAAAAAAAAAAAAAAATACCAAAATGTGTGTTGTATGCTTGCCATCATCCATACACTAGGTATTTGCTCATTCTTAGCCTGCCTAAGAAGAGATATAGACACCACAACCCTAGAATGAGTCATTAGGGTGAATTTTGGTGATTTTTTTTTGCCTCTCAATTTTATAATTTTAGTATTTTTTTTTTTTTTTGAGATTTGCAAAGGATAAAAAAAAGGTAGGAGGAGATAGGGTTTGTTATTGGGTAAGAGAGAAGGCAAAATGTCTATTCTACCCCTAAAAAAACCCCAAATTGGGATTTTTGTTAACTTTACAAACGGAAGTTAACTTTTCGATTCTATTCGACCAAAATTGAAATTATAGGGGCCATCAAAGTGAAATTGAAAGGTGGGGGATGAAATCGAGACAAGAGTTAAACTAGAGGGACCATTTCGATAAATTTTCCTTGTTATTATTAAACTTGAAATCTTGCATTAAAAATAAATTTATGTGTACATAATCCGACGGTTAGTGGCACCAGTTTTGTCTTTCTAAAGTTCGTTTTTTAAAAAAAAATAAATTGAATCTTAATACAATTAGGAATATAAAGCCAAATTAAGAAAGTAAAACAGTGCAATTTGGCGTCTTGTGCAAGTAGATTGGCACACTTGTGTCTTTTTCGCATGGTTTACTTAATTGGAGGCTTACCTAGCTATTGTAGAAAGTATCTGCAAGCAGAGATTAAATTACAAAGATGGTGATCACTGATTCACTATCAACCCAAGTAGGAAGGCTTACTACATTAATTTGATGTATCAGTTTTTATTTCTGTTTGTGGCTTGCTTTTAATCGATTTTTTCAAGGGTCATTTTCGTAGGTGGTGGACCTTGAGATGGTTGCGTAACATCTCCGAATGTGGGAAATTTCTGATAGCAATTGAAAACTAAGATATTTATTAATGAATGCCCAGAAAAAGAAAAATAAATGTAATCATACAAAAAATCAATCAGTGTCATTGTGTCAGGTCAGTCAAAGTCCAAATCACCTTGCTATATATTTCAGCCGATGTCTCTAAAATAGAGCGGCTATTAAATGAACCAAGCTATTCAAGTTTTAGCTTATGTTTATTGGTTAAAAGTTTGTTCAAGATTGGTTGTTATATAAATAAACAAAATTTGAACATTTTTTGAAGCTCGTTAATGTCTTGAACCAAGCTCAAACGAAATAATACTTGACTAGCTTGCTCGTCTTATGATGTATACAAAATTCAAACCACTCGACATCAACTAGTGCTTGGCTTGATCAACGCTCATTTGAGATTGACTCGTCTTATAAAACAACAGAAAATTGGTGTAAGAGCCAAGTTTGGGTCTTTAAATGGTGTCTAGTTCAGCTTAATTTATTTTAATGTCTCAAATACATTGATAGAAAAATTTTGAGGACTCAAGGACAAAACTAGACAAAAATACCCTTAATTAAGTCATCACTCACGCACACCATATCTGTCACTCACAAAAAGAAAGGAACCTTGAAAGCGACGGTGAACGGTGCCTTGAAAGCGACAGGTGGAGATGTTTTGTCTCGACAGTGCGTTAAAAGCGACAGGTTCAGTCCTAGACAGGTGCACAGTGCCTTGAAAGTTGAAACTGATGGGTGGACAATAGCTTATTTCTCTCTCTCTCTCTCTCAAGCATGAGACAAGTTCTAATAGGTGGGACAAAATTAATTTTTCTCTCTTCAATTTTGGGAGTGGGTTCAATTTTTGGAGTTCAATTTTAGGAGATTTAGGCTCTTTGGGGTAGGGTATAGTGGGTGTAGGCATTTTAGGTTTAGGCACTTAGGGTGTACTTTCCAATTATAAGGTTTTAGTTGTTTAGGCACTTTCATAGGATACCCTAGTATTTTAAGCATTTTCATAGGGCACCTTAGGGTTTAGGCACTTAGGGTGCACTTTTCAATTATAGGGTTTTAGTGGTTTAGGCACTTTCTTAGGGTACCTTAAGGTTTTAGGCATTTTCATAGGATACCCTAAGGTTTAGGTTTATGGTGCACTTTCAAATTATAAGATTTTAGTGGTTTAGACACTTTCTTAAGGTACCTGCTTTGCGACCTTGGATTCTGTCGTAGATGGTGTCGCCCCAAGCGTAGGGTAGGTCGGCGATAGTATAATAACCGGTAAGACCGGGTCGAATCCACAGGAACCGAACGCACCCGGCGTGAGAGTTGTCTTGCAAGTATAGGTTTTAGCCTTAAAGCGGCAAACTTGGCTTTTGGAGTTTGATTGGTGGAATTCTCTCTCTACCTCTAACGCGATTGAAAATGAAAATATAAACTATAAATTAAAGGCGGCAAGGTCTAGAGGTTCATACCACCCATGACTAAGGATATTCAATGGCTCTCAACTATAACTCAAGTGAGAGACAAAGTCACTTGCTCTCACTCGGAAGATTTAACAATGAAGATCATTTTGACTCTAGAAAATGGGTTTAACAATGGAATAAGTTCTTTGAGGCACTTTGACAAACACTTTGAATGCCATAGCTCTAAGCATCATGTGTGGCAAGTAGTCAAACCCTTGCCTACACAAGATCAAATAGGTTAACAAGACTAAGTTTTGATACATAAAATTGAACTTACCCAATGAAAACCAATCTTAATCACAAGAATGAGGTTTGTAAATGGAAATACACCCTCTTAGACATTTTGTCGAACACCCAAAGTGACATAGCTCAAAGCATTGTGTGTGCCAAAGGAATTGTCTACACCCAATCAAAGAGGTTAACAACTTTAAGTTTAGACCGAAAATAGATTGATTAATCCATTCACAAACCCACAGTAAGCATATAAACATGAGAAACCATTGTAACACCGAAGTCATGGAGTGATCTTCACCCCATGACCAAGCCTAAACTACTACTCAAACATGATCAAGCTAAACATTAAAGGAAATATAAAGGAAATACAAAACATGGCCTAAAATGAAAATAAACTACGGATTTATAAAGATTAGAGAAGTGCTTACAACATTAATGAAGGAGAAAACCTTGGTTCTTGAAGATTGAAACCTAAAAACTAGAGAGAAGGTGGAGCTAATTTAGACTAAAAAGAAAATAAAATGAAAGTGTAGGAGATATGAGAGAGATAGAGAGAGGGAGAGATATATACACATAACCCTTCTCTCTCACAAAATATCCTAAATGCAACTAAAAGTAGTAAGTTTCCATAAGTGGAAAGTCTAACAAGTGGATAAAACACTTTTTCGGGTTGCTGGGTATTGATACCTATCAATACCGGTATCAATACCTGCATTAACAATGCTACCCGAGAAGCTTGGGTATTGATACCAATTTTGGGGGTATCAATACCCACGGTTCTGTCCCTTTTTGTCCCTCAGAGGTATTGATACCTATCAATACTGCTATCAATACCTGCATTTATACTTAGGCATTTGAGGTTTCCTCTTCTTTCTTTGCCATCTATTGGCCTTGTGTGCTACCGGGCATCCTCCAAAACACTTCCAAACATCGTGTGAGCTTCGGGAAGAGGGGCACTTGGTCTCGTGAGTGTTTGTTCACTCCCGGACACCACCGGGATGGCTTTGTGGCTTTTCGACTTCCCGGGCCTTAGCCGAGTCTTCATTTCTTGGCTTTTGAGGCCCGGTGGTGGCATGCCATGGGGCAACTTGGCCCTCGGTAACTTGGGACGGCTTCCAATGCGCTCCAAAACGTGCTTATTCACGTGTTTTACCTATAACTAACAAAAACAACACTACGCGCATATCAAACATATAAAGCACAAAATTGCGTGTGTGTGTGAACATAAATGAGCTAGATAAGCCCGGATTATATACAACATTTAAGGCTTATCAGTACCCTAAGGTTTTAGGCACTTTCATAGGATACCTTAGGGTTTAGGTTTAGGTACTTTCATCAGGTTTGAGGGTTTATGCACTTTCATTGGCTAGTAAGGACATTTTTTAAATTTGTAGGTGATTTGTCCTTTTGGCATTAAAGAAAAACTAGACATCCTTATTGAAGTAAAGACTTATTTACTATGTGCTCCCCAAAAACGGACCCTATAACAAACTAAGGTCGAACAAACTTTTGAAGTTTTTTTAAGTTTTCAAACGAAGCTTGATTAACCACATGCTCAGCTCCTTCGCCTCGTTTAGCACCATTACTTTGATGGTAACCTGCCCAGTGCCCATAACGATCGAAATCTCTGAGAGAAAATGTGAAACGAAACAATTTAGAGCAGGTCAAATGGAGGTTAGACATGGGGTTGTATAGCTATTTTCCATCCCCATGATAGAACTCTATGCTCCAATGGGGATGGAATGGCAAAGTTGGATATGAGGTTGGATATTTGGCACCCCAAATGGCTATAGCCATATTTGTCACCTCATCAAAACCAAGGACTATATACACGAATGGGTTTGGCGCGCGCGAGAGAGAGAGAGAGAGAGAGAGAGAGAGAGAGAGAGAGAGAGAGCACAATCTATTGCTCTCTTGAATTTTACCAAAGATACTAGGGGTGTCCACGGATCCGATCCGATCCTCTCAGAGCGGATTATGGTTTTTAAGATCCCCAACTAAACCAAACATTCACGGATCGGATTGGATCGAGTCAGATCGGACAGATTTGACATATTAAAGAAGGATTATTGAGCGGATCTGATCCGGATCCATTAGATAAGAAATTTTCGATCCGGAACCGATCCGAACATTCACAGATGGAACAACGGATAGTTCGGATTGGTTGGATTGGCGGATCGGATGATCCGCTGGACAGTCCTAAGAGATACGTAGAAAGGTATAGGATAAGTAAAGGAGAAAATTATAAGGTGTGGTAAGACCATTGTGCAATCAAATCCAACTACTATTTCATCTTCTAACGGCTCTCATTGCTTTTAACGTACTATAAAATTTTGCTTATTTTTCAAGAATAATGTTCAATAAAATTTTGGATGCAAGTTGAAAATTAAAAATAAATAAATTTAGAGTACAGTTTTTTTTTTTTTTTTTTAAGTCATTGGTATTGCGGATTGAAACTATGTGTTTGGACGGAAATAGTTATTAAATTGTGATTGAGAAATAAGGAAAAACGGGGTGGAGGGAAAGTTACTTAAAATTTGGAACCATTTGGTTCTATTTTAGAATCCACCACTAGAAAGGGGATGCCAAAATTTGGCACTTGAAATTAGTTACCCACTTTTGAACCACTTTTTGACGCTAAAAGTGGGCAAATGGCTATAGTTTATGGACATGCTCTTAGAACCAGTCCATAACGAGGAACTGGGCCTTTGAAGCTGGCGGGTACACTTTTTTCTTTGCTATTGTCATAAAATAGTGAGTAGATCCAAAGGATCAAATTATAGAGATCAGATTCTAAATAACAGGGAAACAAATTCTCAAAATTAAACATTGAAATCTCTAGAATACAACCTTGGACTACCATAATTAAAGCACATACCATGATTAGATCACGATAATAACCAAAGCGTCTTGCATGCCTACCAAAATTATTCTTTTCACGGCTAATAAGAGCACGTTGCCATTTCTGGACATTACTATCTCCGTTCATCACCGATGTGGGTAAGTACTGCAAAAGCAAACCGCTAAAGGTATTGCCGTCAAGCACACCGGCAACAGAAAACCCAAGTGGATGGCTACACTAAATGGGCCTGTTTAATTAGCCTGGAGGTGCCTATACAAAGCAAGTGGGCCATTTAATTGCAGAGGTAAACACAAAATGGGCTTCTGTAAACAAACTAACCACATGAAGTCATGAACTATATGATGCTCGTAATTTGGAGTAACAACTGATCCATTCACTTTCTTAGTGTATATCCATATTTTTGGGCACCTTTCACTGTTATGTTGACTCTGGGAAGTACAAGCAGTAGTCCCCACCATCTCCATCATTTTGCCAATTTGACATCAACTGGGTGCATCCTTGTGGCCAAACACCTTCACTACTTGTCCATATGGTTTGTAATAAGTAATACAATCTTGCTAACTTTCGCCCATCAGAGGGAGAATAATTTGCATGTAATAACAAATATGTTCGGATATCAATGCATATTTTACGGATATCAATATATTTTATGGATATCAATATACTTTTATTGGATATCGATACAGTTTTTACAAATTATCCTTCGCAGATGTTAGCGTTTTCCTAAGTAATGTATTCTTCAATTCTCTTAGTCGGATAAGAAGATGAGATATTGATACAACTTGCCAGAGAACAAAAATGTCTGTTTGAATTATAGATTTGCAAAGAAATTATTCGATGCGGGGAAAAATAAAATAAATAGATTTAACTCTTTTTGTTTTGCTTATGAAGCCCTTTCGTCTATTCCGTACATAGTGTTATTTCTCCTTCTTCTTCTTCACGGCGAAAGTCAGTAGCGATAGTTGTAGTTAGTGAGATTAGAACCTCAATCTAATACATGGAAGTACGTGATATCTACCACTGAGCTACCACTCCCCTTGCTATCTTGATTAAAGAGCGTCTTGAACCACATACAAAAAGGAATTTGATTTAGTTGTGAGACATATCCACTGCTTGTGCATGTTGTCAAATATAAAAAGAGGAGAATGAAAGCTTTGGGAGATATTATGATTCATATGGATATGGATGATTGTAGGAGTTTAGAATGTTGCTTTATGCTTCGCAATATATTCACCTGAAATCAATGCAGAAAATGGCATTTTGCCACATACAAAACAAGGTGGGCCAAACTGCACCATTTTAGATTAGACTTTTAGGCAATCCATTGTCGTGTTATAAATGACATTCGCTAGCTAGTTGCTACATTAATGGATATTGCATCATTCACTAGATAAGCCATGTCGGCGATTTCCCCATCAATTTAGGAAAAAGACGCTCCAAACAAAGAGATTACTGTATGTTTGAATATGTGATCTCATGTCTAGTCTTATTCAATGCAATCTTCTCTTATGGAACTCGAACTTTGTTGGACAAGTCCGGCCTACAAATTTTGAATTTTGTTGGACAAGGTTTATATTCACGTTTCTATATAATCTCTTATTGGGTCTAAAAATATTCCTAACACCACCTAAACGTGGTGAGACTTTATATTCACGTTTCTATTTTTAATTGTTTTAAATTCGTCTTTAAAAGTTTCTTATTTGTTTCAATATGATTTTTTTAATTAGGAAACACTCCTTTAAGATTCATATGATTATACATTATACAATTAAATTTGTAGTGTCATGTTTATTTTCATAATTTTTGTTTTTGAACACTTTTAAGTTTTTTCAATGGATTGCACCGGGGTCCTCCTAACTAATGATACGTATTTAAATTCTAGTCAATAAATTATATGTTTGCAATAGTAAATTTATTATGGTTATTTCAAATATGACTTATTCATGTATTTCCTTAAAGATGAATATATCTCATTTCTCTTTCACGTATAGCAGTCTGATTGCCTCCCTATTTGTAGGAGATAAGTTCCTAGTGGTAGGAGCTATCCAGATTTTCCTTTGCACTCCACATCTGACTTCACCTCTAGGATTTTCATGTTAGGCATGTTTGTACTCATTTAGCATTCCCTAATCATATTTCTATATATTGTTGATTAGTTATAGGAGATTCGTGTGACTACGTGGATCGAGGTGAGTGACTAGTACCTAAATTATTTAATTTTATACATATGTTTTACACTTTAATGCAAATGATATGTTCTATTTAATTCTTTGTAATGATATGAACTCCATGGATATTAAATGAAATGTAGACAAGTTTTACATCTATTAATGACATCACTTATATCTCAACTTGCTAGGGACCGCTAAAAGGTTAGCAAAATGTGATTATGACATGATATGGGGTAATGCATTGACGTCTAATTAAGTTGATTCACGTTAGGGACGCCTGGTGATATGAAATGACATGAATATGTGGAGTGGGCATTATAAATCTATATTCATATGCTACAAGTTCTTTCGATTATGGAAAGACATGATTTATTCCCAGAAATATTTTTAGATGCCCATGAAAAGTATGTGGCTTATGTATTGGCCACTCATACGAGCTTTATCTTATCTTTTATTCCACCTTTCAAGCATGAGAAATAGTGTGACGGCATAGAAACCCCAACTGTATATAAACAAAAAATACCTAGTAATATCAACAATGCCAAATTTAAAAACTAAAACTGCAAGTACTTTACTTTTTATCCAAAAATGGCTCATCTTTTCGTAATGGACTAACTTTTTGGCACGAAAGTAGTACATACTAATTGAGATATTTAATTTAGTGCGAAGAAATTTGAGAAATTAAGTATGAAAATCATTTATTTGTTTTATTTAGAATATTGCACATCTTTATGTACTAATAGATTAACTTTTTGGGACAGAAGGAATAGAATATTACAATTGCCCTCAAAAAGTTTTTATATTTTGAAACCGTTGCATAATAGTCTCATTATTAACGGTAGCAATTCTCAATATAAGTAACCCAACAATCATTCATCTACCGATCTTTAATTCGATGATACAAATTGCTCTTTTCCTACATTAGATTAATTTGTGGACTGATTTTTTTGGCTGGGTGTTTGATTTTTTGGCCGTGCAAGTGAGCACCTTGTCATGAGTGGTGTGGAGCCGGCCTGCCTGGTGGATAAGCCATATTTTTATCAGGTGAAAGTGGAAGCAGCCAACGGGGAACAATCAAATTCCAGAGCATGGAAGAAAGAATAAACGCACCCCAACAAAGATTTGGCTTTTGCCGATTCCCACATGTATGCAATATTGCTCTCTCTCCCTCCATAGCTTGTGTACCTTGATTTATACCTTATCTTATTTTATATTATGTGACAAAACACTCATTCTTTTTCTCTTTAATCCCACCTTTTTGATTATTACTGGGTTTCACAACTTCACATAGTACTTTCCTGAATTCAAAATTGTCTTCCCTTGGGTTCCTCGCCTTGGCTAAAAAACACGCCGTACAACAAAATATTATACTCCAAAATGCTCCAAAAAGCCAAATATTCCACTTACGTAGTGCTTAATTTTTACGTTTCTTTTGGTGCAGAAAATTAAATAACAAAAAAGGTGGTCCAAAAAATACAATTATAAACATTACACAAATTATAAAAACATAAATAACCATATTATTATACATATAAATTTTTTTTTATCGAAATGGTCCCTCTAGTTTAACCCTAGTCTCGATTTCGCCTCCCACCTTTCAATTTCACTCTAACAAACCTTGTATTTCAATTTTGGTCGAATTGAGTTCAAAAGTTAACTTCCGTTAGCAAACTTAACAGAAATACCAATTTGGAGATTTTTGAGGGGTAAAACAGATATTTTGTAACAAACCCTAACTCCTCCTACTACCCCCCCTTCTCTTTTTCCTTTGCAAATCTCAAAAAAAAAAAAAAAATCCACCAAACATATAAAATTGAGGGGCAAAAAAACTTAATCTCACATTAAATTAAATCCAAAGGAAAATCGGCAAAATCTCAAAATCATCAAATCAAAAAAACTTAATCTTATATCAAAATCATAACCGAAAAAGCCCTACTATGCATCACTCCCATTGGCAGAAACCCCGCAATTGGCAATCACGATGATGATGATGTGCTTCTTCATGCTAAACAGACCCGAGTTCGAGCTTAAGTGACCACCAGGGCAACTTCCTCAACTAGGCACCTGTCGTGATCCGCCATGTACCCATTGGGTTTCTCGGCGTCGAGTTTGGACACCATTTTGGGGCGCCAGTGAGAGTGGTGGTGGTTCAATTTCCTCTCAATTTTATGATATTTCACTACTAGAATAATTGATAAAGATCACACTAAGAAAATTTGAAAGATTACGGTTTTGATGAAACCGTGATAAAGAAATGCAAGGTGAGGCTTTAATGTCACTTTGCTAATAAAACCGTAGTGATTAATCATAATTATCACAGGTTTAAAAGAACTGTGACTATACTTGCTTGATTTAATCACATTTTCCAACAAGTGTGATAAAATGTGTTTATTTTTACCACACTTTGTTACAAGTGTGATAAAATGTGTTTATTTTTACCACGCTTTGTTATAACTGTGATAAAATGTATTTATTTTTACCACACTGTGTTACAACCGTGATAAAAAACTTTTTTATCACATTTTTTCCAACCGTGATAAAATGTGTTTCGTATATTTTAACCACACTTCGATTACAAGTATGATAAAATATATTATTTTCACCACGCTTTGTTACAAACCGTGATAAAATGTGTTTATTTTAATCACGCTTTGTTACAACCGTGATTAAAAAAACTTTTTTATCATAATTTTTTCGACCTTAATAAAATGTGTTTGCATATTTTAATCATACTTCGATTACAAGTGTAATCGACTAGTAAATACTTTCTTATTTATTTTATATTTTTCTAAATTTTGTTACCTTATGCATCACTTTTGGTGACAAAATAAATGTTTGTTGCCTTATGCAATGCATTTGTCAACCAAAGTATGAGGTTAGTTGCCAAAGTAGAATCTGACAGAGACATATTGGCGCCAAAAAATGATAGTCGCCAAAAAGAAAACATGTCACTAACTAATTTTTTGTTAGTGTGTACTACATTACTAGGTGTCGCCAAAGGTTAGTCTACGGCGACCAAATTTACGTCGTCAATTGTATAATTTCTATAAATTAAAATATTATAATTTAATGTAATATAATATATTATGATATAATGCAATATATATTTTATGTAAAATATATTACATATTTGTTGTAATATAAAATGGAATAAATGAAAAGATGATACATATATATTCTTTTTGGAAAATGTGACATGAAGACTTGGGTAGCCTAGTGGTTGGAGTGTTGAGATAAGAATTAGGAGGTTGGAGGTTCAATTCTTAGCAAATGCATGTTGGGATAACAGTTGGGAGGTTGTGGAGATGATGTCACGAAACATGTATGTCCAAAGCGTGATGGTATAATGAATTCAATCACAGTTTTTTGTCCAAACCGTGATTGTATTGTGTTTTTAATCACGTTATTTGTCCAAACCGTGATCTTAAAACTAATTTCATCATAGTTTTATCTTCAAACTGTGATAATATTGTTGATTTAACTTAATCACGGTTTTTTGAGCAAACTGTGATTGTATTGTGTTTTTAATCACATTATTTGTCTAAACCGTGATCTTAAAACTAATTTCATAACAGTTTTATCTTCAAACCGTGATAATATTGTTGATTTAACTACGGTTTACACAGTAAACCGTAATTGTATAATATCTTTAAACACGTTTTTTTGTTCAAATCGTGATCTTTTACGATCTTTAACCTCAGTTAGTTGTCCAAACCGTGGTCTTATCTTATTTATCATCACGCCTTATGTGTTTCCATATCGGTTTGGACTTACATTTAACCACAGACATAAACTGTGGTTGAATTTTGAAGACTTTTAATAACGGCTCCATCAACCACGGTTTTAAAACCGTGATTAAATTATAAAGATCACGGTTTTTACCCGTGATCTTTTAAGTTTATTGTAGTAGTGTTTTTAAAAAAAAGATTTGCAGATGGTAAAAAAGGGGTTGGAGGAGTTAAGATTTATTATTGGCCAAGAAGGAGGGCAAAATGTCTGTTATACCCCTCAAAAACTCCCAAATTGGAATTTCCATTAAGTTTGCTAATAGAAGTTAACTTTTGGATTTAATTTGACCAAAGTTGAAACTACATGGTTCGTTAGAGTGAAATTGAAAGATGGAGGATGAAATCGAGATTGAGGTTAAAATAGAGGGACCATTTCGATAAATTTTCCTATAAAAAATATTAACAATATCCAAAACAACAAACAAAGTATTCAAATAAAAACATGAACAACAAATTAAGCATCCAATTGTACAAAAGAATAAGTTCTTTCCACCGCTAGTAGAAACAAAAGTTTTCTTCAAATCGATTGCATTACGACATGTGTCCAAACAGTGGTCTTAAATTGTAGAACATGGACGCATGGGGCAATGCAATAAATTTGGAAGAAATTTTTGTTTACACCGGCGGTGGAAATAACTTAATCTCATTATACAAATAAAAATCATTATGCAACTATTTACCCAAATTTTTTTAAAAAAACATTATGCAACTAAAAAGCACAAAAATCAAAACTCAATTTCTAGGTTGTTCTATGAGAAAGAAGAAACCTGAATAATCAGCAAAGACCCAATTTGGTAGCAGATTAGTGGCAGAACACGTTAATTTCCTTATACTTGGATTCTTACAAATCGAAGAAGGCAGAAAATCGCAGTGAAAATGAAAAATACAATAGAGAGGAAGATCGAGATTGACACAAATTAGGGCTTAGGTTGATAACTAGGCAAGGATTATTACAGTTGCAAACCATAATGAAGCTGAAATCAAGATTTAAGAGCATATGAGAACAACATCAAAATTTACCTCGTCTAAAAAAAGAACCCAGAATTTTTTTTTCCCACCAAGTTCCTTTTTTTTATTTAACCATGGGAACCATCCATAGATCGCAGTCATGTCTTTTCTAGATCCCAACGGTGTGGGGGTAGGTAGGAATAGCCGAAATGGAAAAGAGAAATTTAGCAAAAGGAAATTAAGAAACATAGATAAAAAAAAAAAAGTAGTTATGAAGTTCTTTATGACTTTTGGCTTGGAACTTCAAAAATGGAGAATGCATTCTCAAGGAATGAGTTTCGGTGTAGGTTGCCCAAATAGGCAGAAGGTGAAAAGGAGAATTTGAAAAAGGCAAAAAACAAGCACCCAAACACACCTTCTGATAAGGGATGTTATTGTCATTTCAGAAAAATCATAGGAAGTTAGTGAAAATGTCAAAAACCTCAGGGTGACTGTAATTTACCCAGATAGTACTACAGTGTGTAATTTACCAAATGCACAAGCCGTAATAATGAAGGTTGAAAAAGACAGGCATGCCCCAGTCCAGTCTCGTCTATATCTTTAGGCTGTCATAAGGAACAAAAAAAAAAATATAGACAGCAGAGTGAGCTTCCTTCACATCAAAATCTCAGAACACCCACCACCCCTGCAATTTTGTTTCCTTCTATCGCTTGCCTCCACCTCCTCTGCTTGTCAAAACAAGTACTCCCCTCCGTCCCTGGTAAATGGTAATGGTTGAGTATTTCATTTTGGTTGTCCTTTAATAAACGTCTATTTTGAAAAATTAATGGATAAATTTTTGTACAATTATTCTTTGACCATTTTTAAAACTTAATAAGAAAAGAGTTAATGAAAAAAAAAGAGTAGAGGATAATTTTGAAAAGTGAAGATAAAAAAATGATGTAAAAGGTATAAAGTGGAGGTAAAAATTGATGTGAAACGAGTAATAATGATATTTCTTTAATAAGTTGATTTACGAAGTAACACACTTAAAAAAGGGACTGATGGAGTATTCTATAGAACCTGATTAACAAAAACAAATACTCTATCAAATGGAGTAATAATAAAGATGGGGGGCTTGGAAGCCATTTTCGTTGCTTTTCGCATTTTGGTTTTTTGGATCATGATCTGAATCTATGATTAAATTTGTAAAGTATTTGTAGATATGTGTAGAATAGATTTGGCAAAATGAATAGTATTTGAAAGCTATGTATAGTACATTCTAGGTAATTGATTGGGCCCCTTTTTTTTCTTTCTAATCACTCTCTAATATTCGTCTTTTAATGTTCAAAATAATATCAACACTAAATGACAAATATAGGAGTGTGGCTATTTAAATTTTAGAGTGTCAAAATCATTTTCCATATTCGAGAGGCCTTTCAATCTACAAAAACGAAGGGACACATCCAAATGTACATCTAGTTCTACATCATATTTAGAGGGCCCCACTATCACTTTTGAGAGATGTGTAAAAATAGATGTAAATTTGTTGTGTCCCTAGAATTAATATATTTAGGAAAAGTGAAAATGAGAAGTTATGAAACTTGGAACTCAGGTCTTTGCTATGCACCAAGTGTGCTGCACCGTGCAGTGCACATCACAACCATCCATCTCAAAAATTAATGATTCGGATTCACTGAAGTTTCTTTACTGGTAAGAATATATTTTGACCTGTAAGAAAGCGTCTACGAATCCAAACCATTAAAAATACTTTTAGACGAATGAGATGTTGCACTTCATGGTGCAATGCATTAGGTGCACATCGGGCTCCTCGCTTCCATAAAACTCATCTCGCTCCATGTGCACAANTCACTGTGTGGTATAGAGATTTGGCTGTTTATTGCGAAAATGCATAGCACAAATTTAATACAAACAATAGATGGTTCATATTGACATGAAGCTCGGATTAAATTCAAACTGTGTATATAGATGACCAAATACCTCGCACCCCACGGTGCCATGTACATGATGCACAGGAGGAACTTCACTCCCCTCTACTTTTGCGTTTTGTTCTTTGATATCAAAAAAATGAAAATTGCATTTTTCACGAAGTGCATTACCAGCAAGGACATTCAAACACTCGCAAATAAATGTAGTGCCGTGTCTTCGGCCCAAACGTCCATGGCTACAATCGATAGTTCAAAATTGACACTCTTACCAATAAATGCATATTCTTACCAATAAAAATTAATAAACATATTCAAATAATTAATTGTCGAAATAAACTATTCACGCGTATTTAGTGATGTATCCAAAAGGAAGAGTTCCTTCACACAAATAAAACAGTAATTACAGAAAGAGAAACTTATATCTATGGACTATGGATGGTTTTGTGTATGTGCAGGGAGAGGGGGAGAGAGAGAGAGAGAGAGAGAGAGAGAGAGAGCTCGGTATCCCACTTCTGTCACTCTCAAATTCTGCGCTTTCCACCGCACCCTCACTGTAAACTCGTATCACCCTCACCTGATTCGTTCCATCTCCCCTTCTTTTTTTCTCTCTATAATTTCACTGCAGTACTCCCAGAAAATGAAATACTCCTACTCCTGTGCGGAAAGTATAAATTAGAGAGAGAGAGAGAGAGAGAGAGAGAGAGAGAGAGAGAGAGAGAGAGAGTACCAAATACCCACACTCATGGCGATTGTATGGGTTTTGCTTTCCCTTCTGTTTCTTGCAACTCCTTCTGTCTCCTTTGAAGGCCGAAACCCTGAAGGTAATTAGTAGTTACATCACTGAAAAACAATCTTTCCGCTTGTTTATTAATTTCCTTGCCTATTAATTTGTTTGTTTGTTTTTTTTTTGGTAGTTGAAACGTTGATTAAACTAAAAAATGGTTTAATCGACCCTCGGGGAGTTTTAAGCAACTGGGATGAAGACTCTGTGGACCCATGTAGTTGGGCTATGATCACTTGCTCCCCTGATAATCTTGTCACTGGACTGTCAGTATTTATTTGCTTCATCAACATCATCAAGCATATTATGTGTATTTGTAGATTTCTCTCATAACTATTGTTGGGTTTTACAGAGGAGCTCCAAGCCAAGGATTATCAGGAATATTATCTGGAATGATTGCCAATCTTACAAATCTCCGACAAGTGTAAGAAATCAGAGCATTTATTGTGTTAAAAAAATCTGCATTATGTACATTTATTCGCAAATGTATTTTCTATATTTTTTAAATCAGGAGTTTTTTCTCGCCCTACTCTCTCTCTCTCTCTCTCTCTCTCTCTCTCCCCGATTCTAGTGGTCTGACGACTTACATGGGTTTTGCGTGTGTTGTGCCAGTTTGTTACAGAACAACAATATCTCCGGTGAAATCCCATCGGAGATTGGAGCTCTTCCGAACCTTGAGACGTTGGATCTGTCCAGCAATCAGTTCTCCGGCAATATGCCGGATTCTCTGGGCCTGTTGCATGATCTTCAGTATCTGTAAGTTCCCTCTCTCTCTATCTCTCTCTGGACTGTAGGGATGGCAATGGGGCCGGTTGAAGTCGGATTTATAGTCCCCGCCCCCACTCTGTTCCTTATCGGGTGGAGTCGGAACCGGGAAGATTTGGTGGAGTCGGGTAATAATCCAGTCCCAGTCCCCATTCACCGTTATAATTTTTACTAATTTTATTCTCGTTTGATGGCTCTGTTTGGAACTTGGGAAAGAAAGAGAAGAAAAAGAAAATAATTAAGACAGAAATCAGGGGGAAAATTGAAAAGCAAATGGGAGGAAAGTTAAATAAGAATTTGAATATTTTCCTTCCTCTTCCTTTAGAACCGAACAAAGGAAGGAAAATTTTAAAAATTTCCTCTTCCTTTCCACGGCTTTCCCAGATCCAAACAAAGATTATAAAATACTGATTTATTATTGGTTGTTTTGGTTTTATTATATTTAAACAATTGAAATCTACATACACATGTACAAACTTATGTATGGAGCTGTAATCGGGACGTGTGCTGGTAAAACAGGAAGGAATCGCAAATACCATCCCGTTCCATTTCTTATCGGATAGGGGGAATTGGGAATATCCCCTCGGATGGTGCTGGGAGGTCGGGAGCGGGGGCGGACTGGATTAATATTATGTTGCCATCTCAACCCTGGAGAACTAGTTTTGATGTGGATTTTTTTCTTGTCTCAATTGATTGCTTATGTTTCTGGTCTTCCTGCATTACTGTGACTCTGTTGTTTTTGTCATGTAATGAGTAGGAGATTGAACAACAATAGCTTGCGTGGAGCTATTCCTTTGTCTTTAGCCAAAGTCCCACAACTTGTTTTCTTGTGAGTATGGGTTTTCTATGCTCTCTGTCTCTATCATATTGATTTTGTTTGTTTTTTCCAAACATTCTTGAAATTCGAAACAATGTTTTCTTGGTGTTTTGCCGAATCTGAGCTTGTGACAATATGTGAATGATTGGCTTTCTGTTTGTGAAAACTCTTTTTGATAATTCAGGGATTTGTCTTACAACAATCTCAGTGGACCCGTGCCCAAATTTCCTGCAAGAACATTCAAGTATGGCCTCTCTCTCTCTCTCCCTCACACACATTCACACGCGCACACAATTTGTTTTTGCATTTCTTTCTGATATTGGTTTGTATCTTTGTTCACACAGTATTTTGGGTAACTCGCTGATTTGTGGAAGCCACTCGACTGAAGGTTGCTCGGGATCAGCCTTCCCTATTCCTCTTTCATTTTCTCTAAGTTCGTCCTCTGGTTTGTCTCTCTTAATCTGTCTCTCTTTATTTGGAGCAATTTATAGTCTTCTAAACTTTTCTTACCAAAATTTTTCAGGGAAACACAGCTCCAAGAAACTAGCCATGGCACTTGGGGTTAGCCTGAGCTTGGCCTTTCTCATCTTCATAGCGGTTGTGTTCATATATGGGAGGAGATATAGATCCAAAAAGCATACAATCCTTAACATCACTGGTCAGTAACTGACGATTACCATTCTCAAAATAAAGCTTAGTGTTGTCTTCCGTTTGTTCAATTTTGTGTATTTTTGTATTGTTTCGTTCCGGCATAAAAAACTATGAAGTGTCCGAAAGTACTCATTGTTTGAATAAAGTTTTCAATTATTTACATAGATGAAGTAGTTTTAAAAAAATTAAGAAACATTTTTTTAGTGTTTCGAGCAGGGTATCTCAGCGAAACTTTTGTCTCTTGGAAAAAGGAACTGGAAACAAAAACAATTCGGAACAGTATCTCATTTATTTTCCTTTTGATAAGTACGCGTATGTGTATAGCCAATTTTTACAAAAAAAACCTTGACAGCTGTTTCCTTTGTTGTAGACTTGCAAGAAGAGGGTCTGATGAGCTTAGGAAATCTCAGAAACTTCACATTTAGAGAGCTCCAAGTTGCCACAGACTACTTTAGCTCCAAGAACATACTTGGCTCGGGTGGTTTTGGAAATGTTTACAAGGGAAAGTTGGCGGATGGCACAATGGTGGCCGTGAAACGCTTGAAGGATGTGATTGGAACGGCTGGGGAAGCACAATTTAGGACTGAATTAGAGATGATTAGCCTTGCTGTGCACCGGAATTTGTTGGGCTTAATTGGATATTGTGCCTCCCCAAATGAGAGGCTTCTGGTGTATCCATTCATGTCTAACGGCAGTGTGGCCTCAAGGCTTAGAGGTTGGTAACTCTTACTGCATTTGGATCATGAATATATGAAGGGTTAGGTGAAGGGAATGGAAAAGGTAACATAGATGAAGATATTGAATTCAAGAAACTAAATATTGGCTTCCCTAACAGTTTTTGTGTTCCAAACACAAAATTGCGGTAAATTTTCGTCAGCAATCACAATTATAGGGCATGAGCATGATTCCCTATTATCCTCGTAGTCATAGGTATTTCGTGAACGATGAAGATATTGAATTCAAGAAACTAAATATTGGCTTTCCTAACAGTTTTTGTGTTCCAAACATAAAATTGCAGTAAATTTTTGTCAGCAATCACAATTATAGGGCCTGAGCATGATTCCCTATTATCCTTGTAGTCATAGGTATTTCCTGAACGATGAATTGTGGTACTTTGTCAGTTTTTAGCTTGAAATGGACCGCTATGGACTAGGGCCCTGGACGTTTTGTAGTTGAAATTCCAACCGCGTGGGTTGGAGCAGGGACCGTGCTTAACTCCTTTAGAAATATTGTACTTGTGCGGCTTTATTTGTTTTTTATTTCTACCTAAATTTGTCCCAGGATGCCAATTTGGGGTTGAAATTCAAACAAATTTCAAAATTCTGGTACTTCTGATTCTTTTTAAATGGAGACTTGAATATCTGAACTTTGTCTAGTGGATGAGTTTAGACAGGTGACTTATCTTCAACCATTTTTTTTTTTTTATCACCAAATCCTGATTTGGCCTGACTCTGTTTCGATCCAATTCTTCTCTATCACCGACCTAGGAATATTCTTTTTTCCCGATAGATTGAATCCAATTTTTGGCATAGGTTCTGAGTTTCTTTGTCTCAATTAAAATTCGAGGCATTAGTAAAAATGGGAAAATAAAACTACTTAAAGTGTTTAAATCGAACATATTTGATTGGATTTGAAGGTGACTTATCATTTCAGAATGGGGCATGTTGGAGGCACCATGATTGAACGCATCCATTGCATTTTCTTTAGCAACTCTTCTTGATTTGTTTGTAAGATTAAGTATAAGATACAGACGTTTCTTCAACCATGTTAACAAAAATCCCAATATGGTTTTGGTTATGACAGAAAAACCAGCTCTAGATTGGAACACTAGAAAAAGAATCGCTATAGGAGCTGCACGAGGTCTTCTCTATCTACATGAGCAATGCGATCCAAAGATAATCCATAGAGATGTAAAGGCAGCTAACATACTGTTAGATGACTACTATGAAGCCGTAGTAGGTGATTTTGGCCTTGCAAAACTCCTTGACCACGCTGATTCCCATGTCACCACAGCTGTCCGTGGTACGGTAGGACATATTGCACCAGAGTATCTCTCCACGGGCCAGTCATCCGAGAAGACCGATGTTTTTGGATTTGGTATTCTCTTATTAGAGTTGATCACTGGGACAAGAGCTCTTGAATTTGGCAAAACAGTTAATCAGAAAGGAGCAATGCTTGATTGGGTAAGTTCTTTCTTGAACCAAACTTCTTCCTATTATACCATTAGCAATCTGATGACTTAATCTTAAACCAAGAGAGAGATCTTTCATGCTTGCATGAGACCATCACATTCTAGTTATTACTTGGTATAGTCTTTGCAAAATTTTGTGATTCTGCGATATTTATGGAGTTTTCGTCTGATAAGGCATCAATCAGGAATGCTCCTTTGATATGCAATCATTTGCAAGGATAGAGAAGAATTTATGAACTTGATCTGCCCTCCTCAGACATTGCATATCCTTGTTCGAAATGTCTCTTTCAGTTTCTTCTCTTAAATGTTCTATTAGTGATCATGAAGGTAGTTATTAGTGATCGTGTTCGTGTTCTGTCATCTCGTGTTCGGGTCATAATTCTCTCAACCCTAACCTGACTTGTTTAGCTTTTCGTGTTATCGTGTCGTGTCATATTTGTGTTTCGTGTCCGAAATATCCGATCCTAACCCGCTACTTCGTGTCAGTGTTGTGTCGGAAATTACCACCCCTAGTTATTAGTACTGGACTGCTGCTTTTAGTTTCTATTTCCTTTTTCCTTTCGTAATGTGTCTTGTATCTTTTCATGTCAGTCAAGTGACTTGAAGTTTGCATCTTCAAATTGAAAAACAGAGTATGCTGTGTTTTCAGGTTAGGAAAGTGCAGCAAGAAAAGAAAATTGAGCTGCTGGTGGACAGAGAGTTAGGGAGCAACTACGATCACATAGACGTCGGAGAGATGCTGCAAGTGGCTTTACTTTGCACCCAATACTCGCCGGCCCACAGGCCCAAGATGTCCGACTTGGTCCGCATGCTCGAGGGTGATGGGCTCGCCGAAAAATGGGCTGCCTCTCATCACCTCGCCACTAATCCAACCACAAATTTCTTCCTTTCCAACAAGCACAGCAAAGCTCAGTTTTATCTAAACCCTGCCGCAAGGCATGATGATGAAAATGATCACGACTCTTCAAGCGTGTTTGGCATGATGATGGATGATGAGCATGATAGTCATGCCATGGAGCTCTCTGGTCCTAGATAGAGGAAGATAGCAAAATTAAAGATAGAAGAAGAAGAAAGTGGATTCTTTGAAATTCTTTATCAAAAGTGGCTAGTAACGTCACTCTTGCAAAAGCAAAAGGAAAAAGGTAAATAGGGCTAACTCTCTCTTTCCCATCTCTTACTTCTGGTTGTTTCCCATGGGAATGTAGATATGTTTTCTGGTGTCTTAGGCCAAAGATACTCTTCTTGGTTGGATAGGTTGAGTTGAAGTGTAAAACTTGGTCTCTATCCTTGTTACATTTGTAGATCAAATTAGTTTGCATGGAATTATGGTGTGAATACCTTTTGAAATCCCTATATTTGGGAAAAAAAATTGTATGTTGGGTGGGTGTCAAGCGGCCGAGCCTACGCGGTTTGTCCAAACGCTGCATCCTGGCTGTTACAAGGTAAAAGAAGTTTTTTTTAGCAGGATTCGGATTGTCTCTACCGTCTACTTGAGCCAATTGGTGGCTACTGTTGGGAGTGGGCATATGTAGCCCATTTAAGTGATCCGATCAGATTGTGCAGAATATTTAGCTGATCAAACCACCACAGCTGCATTATCAGACACTCGTCTCCTCAAGATTTGAATCGGCATAAAGAATCTCCATCTTGTTGAAAATCAGTGTAACTTGTCAATCGATATAAATTTTGTGCATGCTCTTGTTACTTTCCGGGGCCTTAAGATAATCGGTTTAAATCATCAAAATAGGTTTCTGGTGATCCCAACACTACCCTCGAGCTGGGAAAGAATCCTAGCCAATGGAAAAAATCCAATTCAATTCTAGTAATGTTACAAATGCCGGATGACCGATACACTACTATCGAGTATGAATACTTTCCAATTAATTATTATTATTTTTTTGGGGGGTTTCTATTACTCCTAGTTTTTTTGTTTTTTGTCTTTTTTTTGGTGGATTGTACAAGGCACACTGGTCTATGGAGTAGGTAGGTAGGGTAATGATAAGGGGCTCTGCCCTAAGTATGTGAGACAGTGTGAGTGAAACAGAAAGCAAAAGGGTTTTCCACAAATTTTGACTAAAAGTTGGCACCACCATTCCTTGAAGCTGTCTTTTTGAGCTATGGTTGTGTATGTGTGCATGCAAAAGTGCAAGTGGGATGGGTAGTGGGTAAAAAGCATTTTCAAACTTGATGCTTTTGCAGGCTCATGCGCTTCTTGCTCTGTCGCTCGCTCGTTTCATCTTTTTCCTTTTTTTCGTTCCCCCCCGCCCTACCCTTTTTCAAGCTTTATTATCCAAGCACCTTTACCAAATTGCTGACATAACCCGAACGTGTTTGGGATACCCAAAAATAAATGTTATTTCCCAATCTCAAACCAAAATCAAAACCAAAACCGACACGGCCGAAATGCACACAAACATAGATAATTATGTGTTTCTACCCAAAAATAAATGTTATTTCCCAATTCCAAACCAAAACCAGCACGGACGAAATACACACAAACATTGATAATTACGTGTTTCTATAAAATCGGGTGCTCCATGGAGGCAAACGGGAGGCAAACTCAAGTTCTCTAATTTTTATTTTTTTTTTATGCCAAATACAATGACCCAATGCCCCCCTTGTTAGGGCTAGCTTTTCTCGCACCGACTAATCCTAGAAGACCAATTTCGATGTCAACTTACGGGGGTCCCATTTAAAGCTAGAGCAATGCTCTGTATGAACTGACCCTAAAGGAGTTGATAGTACCTACGAGATTTCAAATTTGAGAACTTAAGAGGGAGCAAACCACTAAGTCTCAAACCTTGACCACTAGGCCAACCTATTGGGGTTAAGGCCCTCTCTTTACTGATCTCACATTGTATACATGTGTATATTTTACTTCATACATACATTTCTTATGTAAAGACATTTACAATAGAGCATTGTATTTTACAAAATATAATTATCCTAAGAAAAATAATCTCATCTTTCTTTTAGATTGTAAGAAATAGATTTATGTAACCTTATATGCGGACATGTATAACCAACGTCCTTGCTAACCTAACAATTGCTCACTTTGTAAAATATCCCTCAATTTACCCAATATTTCCTAGAATTAGAATTCTCTCAGCCCTCACTTCAGTTCAGATAAGCTAGGAACGATATTCATAGTATTTGTTATTTAACAAAAAAAATTAAAACATAGGCAAATATCAACGCAAATCGAGCCTTAAGTCCCAAGCAATTGGGGTTTGCTATTGCCAAAATTGTAAAACCAACTAGAGTATATATTTTTGGCATTAACACCAACCTTTTAGAGATTTGGATAGTTGTATTAAGAATAGAAGTTTTACAATACCTTTTCAAGATGAAATTCAATTAGGTGCCCATTATTCTTGTTCTTATTTTTCGATAAATAAGGCTACTTTAACTGAAATGACATTTGGTATTTTGGTTTAAGAAACTTCTAGAGGGTTACATGAGGCAAGAAATGACTATTTAGATAATTAATTAAACAAAAAAAAGAGTAAATACCAATTTTTCCTTTTTTTCACTTAATTAATTGATGCCCAATTTGTGGGGGGAGAGAGAGAGAGAGAGAGAGAGAGAGAGAGGGCGCATAAATTGTGTTCAAAACTCACATGTTTTTCTAAAAACGCCCTTGCGCATTTGGACAAAAAACACACAGCCGCAAGGCTAAAAAAGAAACATTAAAACTCTGATAAGGGAAATACGATGAACTGCAAAACATGGTGAAATTACTAAATTAATCCTCCTCACTAGTCCTCCACGTAACACACCCAATATACATAGAAGGGCCATCTTCGTCCAAAATGGTTTAAAAGGTGGGAAGCCACATGATTATTTCAGATATAGGTATTTGATATTGTATGACATTGCTTTGATCATGGATGACTACCCGGAGCACTCTCCTCATCGTGTGATGATAAAGGAGTGCAAGGCTCTTAGAGCAAGTGCAGCAGCTCTTCTCCAAAATTGCTAGTAAACATTGCACATTTTTCATTTTACCTAGACACGTCTATTTTAATACTCCAACAACATTATCTATTTTACCTATTATCAATTAAAATACTCTTTACCCTCACCTTTTATTCCCAAGTTCCAGATTTCCAAGCAAAGAGAGAGTAAAAAGAGAGGAAGGGATGGGACAGAAATTGATAAAATATACAATAGCTGGTGAATAGTCCCACGCTACTAGTGCCGAAGCACTGTAGCAAAATGTATTCAACAGTCTACTTTACCGAAGCTGTTGCACCCTTCTTTCAATCTCTCTAAAGTACCCAAAAAGTAACGAAAAAGTAGTTTTACGTATACTGTTGTTTTTGCTCTTATGAGCATTACCGGGAATTCTTCGAAGCACACACTTTGAGAGGGAAAACAAAGTTGCAGACCACCTTTGCTAATCTAGGAGCGACCAAGAGGAGAAAATGGTATGTCACATGACTCCTCCAGACGACGGGGGTGTTTGGGAATCTCATTTTTAGCTTTTCGTTTTTAAGTTTTTGGCTTTTCAACTTTTTGGATTATGGTCAGAATGTATTTTGAATTTGTAGGAGTGTTTGGGAGAAATGTGCAGAATGTATTTTATAACAGGAGTAGTGTTTGGGAGATATGTACAGAATCCATTTTGTGGGGCTTTTTGTTAATGAAAATGAGAAAAATGGAAAATGAGAAATCAAAAAGCTCCTCCCCACCTCTTTTTCACTTCTCCTCTCTAAAGTAAAAAATGGAAAACTTATTTTGCTAGAAATCATTTTGGCTCAAGGCTCCCAAACATCCAAAACTCAAAAATGTAAAAATGAGAAGTTGAAAAGGGGCTCCCAAACACCCCCGACATCATTCTGTTGCTTGAGGCAAATATGAGAGGAGTGGCTTTCGAGAGAGCTTAGTTTTTGTTTTATTTTCCTGGTGTATCATAAAAAAGATATTGGGTTGGTTGGGGTGAATTGAGAAAATTGATTTTTTGGTTTTTTTAGTTGTCTTTATTCAAAAAAAAATTGCATTTGTTAGTTTTCGGTCGATTTTTTTGTGGTTTCTTGGCTTGTCTCGATGAGAGGAATCCAAAAAGTATAAAATTATTAGTCAAACTTAAAATTTTGTGAATAAAGACAAAAAATAATCCAAAAAACAAGATTATTTTTCCTCTTTATTCACAAAACTTTAAGTTTGGCTAATAATTTTATACTTTTTAGATTCCTCTCGTCGAGACAAGTCAAGAAACCATAAAAAATCGACCAAAAACCAATAAATGTAAAAAAAAAAATTGAATAAGGACAAAACCAAAAAACTAGTTTTTTAAATCAGCCAAACCAACCCATTGTGTGACACTAGTTGAAGGACCTCGTGCCCAGCACGAGTTTGATGCCCGTCTTTGTTTGTTGTGATGTGAATTTGTGTTTGGTGCAATGTATGAATATTATGCTTTAGTATTGATAGTAAAAATGGTAGGGTTATTTAGTCCAGATCCAGATACGAAAAAAAAATTCTCTATAAGCTTATTACTTTACTGTGAAAAAAAAAAAAAACTACAGTTTATAAATATAATTAGGCTCAATTACTCGAAGAGAAGTATATAGAAATGTAAATCGAAGTAAAGCCTCAAATTTAGATATAAAATAGGAAAGCTAGCACAACAGGAACCCTTAGTGAGAGGAAAGTACAGAGAGGGGGAAAATGTTAAGCTGAGATTGAGATGTTACATAAGCATAGTTAAAAGGCCTCGTGCATAGCACGAATGTGATGCCCGTGTGTTCTTGGGCTTTGGTTCATATGGTTTTCTTAGTTTAGTTAGATGTAAAAAAGGTAAAGGCACTTATCAATTTAAATAAATAAGAAATTCCAATGTAGCGTTCACAGATTGACTCACACCTAATTTATACAGCAGAGAGAAAAAGAAGAGAATTTACACAGCATCTAGGATAATCAAAGTCGCGAAAACTGCATAAAGTCGGGTGCATAGTCCTATTCATAGTCCTATTTACATCGACCGGGTTTCTGGCCTCACTACAAAATTGATTTTGCCAAAACTTCATCATACATATCCATGCATAGTTCATTGACTGCTAATCATCATGAACTGCAAATAAACAAAAAACATTACAAGTAAACAGAGATTCCATGCAGTTCAATAACAAGATAAGTAGGTAGGTATAATGCAAAACATAAGAAAGATGTCTGCATGCGATCACTAAATATCCAAATAACAATTGATAAGTGAAAAGCTACATAGATGCCCTCCAAATTCCCGATACAAAAACCTTTGGTCATAAAAGAATTTACTTTCCAAACATACCCTAGAATCCCCCTAAGAGATTATGGATGATGTTAGATGTATAGTTTAACTACAAGTGTACTTGGAATAACATGTAAAGGATGAATAAATCAAGGTATCAAATAGAACACAGTGTAACAGACATAGTGAGAAAATTGTACATCACCTTTGTGCTCAGGGTAAATCAAGCATAAGTACCTTTGTCATTCAACAAATTCTACAACAGAATTTGTGTCATTGATGGATGTTGTAAATCTATTGGCCCATCGTCGTCTTATAGGAAACCTATATTGCTTGGAAGTCCATCACACTGAGGTATTAAGATTTAGATAGTACCTTTTCAGTCATTTCAAAGCCCAATGCCCTGCCATGAATTATTGGACAGTATAACATTTTCAGTAGTCAGCAACAATGGTGCTCAAGATTAAAATCCATACGTCATTGCAACATTCAGCTCTTTAGCATCGATGGTGCCTAGATGACAAAAGCAGAGGACCTACATAAGCTCTACACATATATAAGTTCTCATGTCAAAGAAAAAAAATTCCCCATACCTGATCCATCGGTGTCAAAGAGCTCAAATGGTTCGTTTATCTCTTGCCTCTTCTGTTGAGTTAAACCATGATGACGTCATTTGGGTTTATCTTTCCTAGAAGCACCTTTGTAAATGATTGCCTAATGAAGTAATAAGATCCAACGAAAGAATTTAGAAAACAAGTGCCCAAACCAAAAAGGATTTTTTGACGAATCTACTTTGTTGACCACGAAAAGGTATATATAGGTTAAAATTTCACAATCATTAGAGCATTTTTATTTTCCTTTTGAAAAATAAAAAATCCAAATAGACTATTATTGATCTTATCTATTAGACTATTGTTTGCATATCCAAATAGAATATCGCAATCAAGTGGGGTTGGTTACATGAATATGTCATTTAACAATTACATTCCAGTTATTATAGTCACAAATTGGGAGGGTTCACACCTATTTTTAATTGCGAGGAAATGCAAAAGGCAATAGTAGACCTCGCCATGGAAATAACAAACAAATGAAGATACTTAGCATATAATAACATGATCCAAATCTTATGCTAGAAAATAGGAAAGAAAAACATGAGTATATAATACAAGGGGTTTCTACCTCCTTTGGTCGTGTTGCTATGATGTAACGTGCAGTCATCTCAAGGCAACATAATGTATGGTATAGGCCCCCCTCTCTCATTCTATAGGTCAACATATGTATACCTCACAAAGAACAAGAGTAATTGGGAATGTTCTACGGTCATGTTGGTCAAGCCAATTAGTTTTCCCACTCTGAATTAAATGATTTAAAAAGAGTGAACTTATAAGAGAGTTAGAATCAAATTCATGTAGATGTTCAAAAAATAGATTCTAAATCTACTAATGTTGGATTTGAAAATTCAATGTTTGGGAAGGAAAAAAAAAAAAAAAGTCTTATAGTACTAACAAAATCATATAAAGAAGGCATCTTAAAATCTCAAGTGCTGAATTTGGATCATAGAGTTTATAGGCATATATCAAGGGTAAGAAAGCAATACCGAAAAGTCGGTTTTACATCTTAATTATCTTCTTGTTTTCTTTTTAACCGTTACTGTTTCCTCTTTTTCAATAATTCCTCTGAAAATCCATGATTCAAATACATTGGGGAAAATCTAACTGAAAGAACATTAAAAAGAAAAGAAAAGAAGTGATGTCATAGACTCATAATTCATATAACTTGGTTCTTGTATGCTTCAGATGGTAGTAATTTTTTATTGACTTCCTAGAACAAAGATGACCTAAATTCCTAGCTACATCATGTTTACCTAAAGTGAACCAATTTTTTTTTTCCTGATAAGTAACCTAAAATGAACTTGATTAAACTATCTTAACTGAGACACGCTTTAGCATGTCCTTCAAATCTCGTAAATTTTGATCTTCTTCTAGACCTTCAAAATAGTTTGGTTGTGCAAACCAAAGAGAATTATGATCTTGGGTTGTACCCAATCTGAAACCAAGTGGATTTATTTTTTTGTCCCATACTCCCCCCCAACTATCCATATCCTGATATATCATATTTGTATACTTATTTGTCCATTTAGGTTTTTTAACCACGTGATAGTCTCTATGTATTAATTGAAAGATATATCTTTCACTACCATACTTATATGACAAGTAGGTCTTTTTCCCGGATAACTACATCCTCTAGCTCAAGGGTTAAATTTCTTCACGGTAGTGTAATATTTCTAATGATCACTGTGTTTTGCATGCTGGATCTTGTACTATTTTCTGTTTTTTCAAAAGCGTGCTAATCCCTATGTTACGTGGAGTTGAGCATCTTCTATTCGTTTGGAGAAAGCTTTTCCTCTATAAGGGCCTTGTGTAGTCGACCCCCTACGGGCGGTCGTCCGTCGTAGTAAAGTCATCCCTGCAAAGCTTTCAGGAAGAAGGATAGTCTTGTGTGTAAGCTTAGCTTTTCTAGTCGAACTCGCCCAACCCAACTAAGAAGAAGTGAACCTGAGAGACGCATCTTTTTCCTTTTGGGAGGGTACTCTGAGTAGTAGGTACCTCATAGGACCTCGACCTGCCTACTCTCTTGTACGGATATGCAAGAAGAGGTGCTCCCACCTGTCTTCTATTCAATTCTTTCTAGTTGATTTTGTTTCATTTCTATTCTCCTTTTTTCAGAAAAGGGAAGACTTAAAAGGTAAAAGATTCTTTCCATGGACTTGATAAAATCAGAATCGAAAGAATAATGACTTAAAAAGCTTCTATTTCATCAGTCTTTTATATCTTCTCATGAGGGAAAAAAAAAGAAAGGAATTTGATTTACTTCTATCGGTCCGCTTTAAATCAATGATGATTCCACTAAAAAATAAATGAAAATATCTCTCTTTCACGATGATCAAGTGCAGGTCTTGCTGTAAAATTCTATTCAAATAATGATGTCTAAATTAGGAACTGAATTCGAATGCCTGATTTGGGTTTCCTCAATCAGAATACCTTAATTTTGAAACTAAATCATTGATTCTATGTGTTGTTCCAATTGGGTTAAAGAAAGTGAAAAGAAATGTGCAATTGTGTAAAACAGGAATATGCACATATTCAAATCAGAATTTGATGATAGATGCAAAATTCGTACATACAGCAACAAAATGAAGGATTAAAGCAAGACCAATATACACGTGAAGATAAATATGAAGAAAGTTAGGGTTTGAGGGGAGGAAACAAACCAAGGTTCTTCTCTTCGATCAATCTTCTCGAATCTGTCTCTCTCCATAGTTAGGGTTTGAAATCCGAAATCGAAACCCTAGGTCTGTGAAGTTCGAAACAAACCCTAGATTGAACCACAGAGAGAGAGAGAGAGAGAGATTCAAAAGTCGGCCAAATTTTCAATTCCAGAGGTGTCTTAGTCTTCTTCTTTGTAAGTCTCTCTCCCTTCTCTCCACAGACTCTCCCTCTCTCTAGTGTGAAAAGTGAGAAGAGACACAGAGGGCAGGCTGGAAGGCAATTGTTTTCCAGCCCGTTTGTGGCCGACGTCGGTGGTGGAGGGCGGTGATGTCGCGATCACCTCCATCTCTCTCTCTCTTCTCGTAAAAAGGGCAGAGGGACACATAGGGAAATAAAACAAAAGTTGGGAAGGGGTATTAGCAAACGCTAAATGACTCAATTGCCCACGTACAAAACGCCTAATTACAGCCAATTCAGAAGCAAAAATTTCCAATTGAGGGGTAAAATTGTCCAAATTGGACAAAAATGGCCAAACACTAAATTGAAAGGCCCTCTCTTTCTTGGCCTTCGGTTTTGGATATCAGGTGGCTTTTCAGTACATCCATTGCGTTATTAGACATGGACCTGGGCCCAACATAATTGGTATAGCATGGATCGTGTATTTGTTTGGGTTCAAAATACAAGCCTTTGCGCATGGTTCGTGGGCAGGAGTCTGGTGGGCCTTCACACAATAGTCTTAGAACAATAGAACTATAGAGAAGTGTTATTTTGTAAGTGGTGGCTAGCTTATGCGGTAGAACTCTTAGATGTCTCATACTGCATACCAGAATCGAGTCTCATCCCCCTTCTCTCCGTGTAATAGATTAGGAATACAAATAAATGAATAACCAAAAAGAAAAAAAAGTAATTTCATACTCTATTAATTATGAGGCATTATCTGCAAATATAACATACCCCAAGGTGGTATCTGTAATCTAGCAAAACACAAGCACAAGTCTGTGTGAAGTGCAGGGGAAGAGAACTGCGAAAGTTGCTGAGAATCTTTGATGAGCTATGGAACTTTAACTAGTGTTTGTACCATAAAATTTTAAATTTTACACGTGGTAAATAAGTTGTTTGGAGATTATATTTATTTAATTCGGATTCGATAATTATGGCCGAATTGCCTATAATCTAGGAGATAAATTTGTTACCTAAATTATAGGGGGTTGGTTTTTATCTAAAGCAAGGCGATAAGGGCCGAAATTAACATGTGCTAATTACATTGAGAACATGGGTGGTTAATTTCGGCCAAGATGTGGACACTTGTCACGCCCTTATGCGTTTTCCAAGAGAGCATGATAGTGGATGCAGGTGTTTGGTTCTTTTTACTTCTTTGCAATGGAAAATAATTGTGTGTGAGCGTGCCAGAGAAAGTTTCAATCTCCTCCCTCAGATTAACTTTGGAAAACCAAACCTAATCAGGCGATTGTGTTTTGTTGGTTCAATTACCTCAATTAAGAGGATTTTTCTTAATAAGTGAAGAAATGCAAACCAATAAACTTAGGAAATTAAAGAACAATAAAGAAACAAGACACTTCGATTAATAAATCAAAGATAAACTTACTTCGAAATTGTCTCCAACTTCAAATACAGAGTAACAAAACTTCAAACAGGTGATTGTTGCAAGAACAACCGGGATAGGGGTGATTGTTACAAGAACAATCGAGATAAATCCTAGTCTAAATCCTAATCTACTTCTTAATCTACTTCGAACTGTGTTCGAGATCCTAAACTACTTCGAACTGAGTTTGAAATCCTAAACTACTTTGTCAATGAACAAACCAATCATCAGTTTTTTTTATAGCTGTTTGTTGAAAATTTGTCCGGGCTTTTCACTCTTCAATTTCTTCTATTTATAGACGTTGCTTGTAGTTCGAACTTCCCGCTCCATGGATTTGAATCTAGCTTGCTTCGAACTCCAACCTCCACTCTGATAGTTGGCAGTTATTTTCCTTCCACGTCTGAATTTGAATTCTCCCTTCTCCTAGAAGCTTTAAATCTGCACGTTGGCTTAACAAACTCAAATGATAACGTGTTTAGGGAAATAACTGCTTCCCAGAAGTATTCCACGTGTTCTAACTGTCAATCGCCTTGTTTCTTAAGTTTACACGTGGAGCTTATGCGTTCAGCAATTGATATCATGTCTTCGAGGCCAATCTCTATTTTAGTAATGGCTTATAACTGCCAATAACTACCTTTCTAAATACAACATCGTATTTGGTGCGTTATATCTTATTAATCCAGTGTATCTTCATTGACGAGTAATTGCCAGCGTTTGGCACTTTCGATTACGTGTCAATTAATTATTGGATTGATTAATTTTATATGTAAACAGCAGGACATGGATATAGTGGTTTGCAT
Source organism: Vaccinium macrocarpon (assembly GCA_022606695.1). Taxonomy (NCBI): domain Eukaryota; kingdom Viridiplantae; phylum Streptophyta; class Magnoliopsida; order Ericales; family Ericaceae; genus Vaccinium; species Vaccinium macrocarpon. The sequence continues at coordinate 1,136,838 of CM040171.1, read as the reverse complement.
TCGTGGGTGGTTACATTTGGGAAGTTACAAAGGGGCTCGGAGACTATAAATAAAGATTTTCATGCAACATTGTGGAGGTCCACGCACCAACAACGCTCACAACAGCAAAGTTATTTAGTATTATCTCTTAACTCTTACAGTTAGTCGATCGATCCCCTCTTCTTCTATCTCCTACCTATGTCTGTCTTCTACCTCTCCCCCCTTCTCTCTTCTCCCTCCTCTTCTCTCTCTCTTTCCTCTATGTAACTTTCTTCAATTATGGAAGTCCTTTTTCAAGGTCACACGAACCGTTGTAACTTTAGCTCGAGTTTCGCAATTGCTTGAAAGAAGTTGATAGTTAGTTTCAAGCGCTTTTCTTTATTCCTCTTGGGGATTCATTCTCCTGGCATGCCCTCGCATCTTCTACACCACCAGGTGTTGTACCATCCCCGTTTCTCCTGTCCCTGGAAAAATTGGTGGCAACAACTAGAAAACCAATACCAAAAGAAAAGGGTAGCTGGAAATCTTTAAAAAAATGGCGAATCAGTCCTCCTCTTCATATCCGATCCTCTGCACCTCCTTCAATCAGGATAATAGGTAGTGTACAAATTTACGTATGTTTGTACATACTTCGAATTTTATATTTTGATTTTCGGAATTAGGGCTAACTAATTAGTTTGTGTTTTTTCCTTCTTTTTCTTTTTGGTTTAATTTTTGAGTTCTGAAAATTCTCAGTTGTTTTGCGATTGGGACGAGGCATGGTTCAAAATATTTGATTCCAATACAGGGAGGCTCTGTTATGAACGAGGCAAGTACATAATTAAGCAAGTTGTTAGTTTTAATTGTTTAAGTAAGTTAGATTCTAATATGGGTATTGTGCTTGTGGCATTCATTGCTAATATCCGTTTGTTAAGTTTCTTTTCGGTTAGTAGAGTTGGTAAAAAAAAAAAAAAAAGACTTTTTAGAAGCTAAAGTCTCGTTAGTGGAGGGAAGGCGGAGCGAGAGCGTGAAAAATTCTTTTGGAAACATCCCAAACTACTTAATTTTGTGGGAGCGAGGGTTGAGAGTAGAAGTGTAGGGTAAGAATTGAGTGCGGGAGCAGATGATCCCACTAAAATTATGGTTAAACTAAATATTTTTTTGAATAAAGTTGAACTACTTGGATTATTGGCCAATAATCCAAGTATTTTGGCTTTATTCAAAAAAATTTGAGTTTTGACTAAAATTTTATACTTGCTAGATTCGTCTCGTCGAGAGGAATTCAGAAACCACAAAATCTTGATGCAAAACTAACAAATGCAAAAAAAAATTAAATAAAGACAAAATAAATAATCCAATAATCCAAATTATAGATTATTACCCAAAATAACTTGTAAGTTAAAAGTTAAATTACTTTGTGAATTGATGTTTGGGTGAGTCTTATTCCTGACAGAAAATGGTGAGGGCACCAAGATTGATTTCCTTTCACAGAACAAATATCGATGTGGGGAGAATGCATTTGTGTTTGTCACCTAAGATGCAGTGAAGCTTATTTGACCAATAATCTCTGCCCCAGTAACATCAATGCTACGTGAATGGAACGCATAAGTTCCACCAAACTCCCTTTTACCGCTTGTAATGAAAACATCTGTAAAACAATGGCGTTGAAATTTCTTTCTTGCTTGTGTCCTCGTCATTTTTATTATGATTTCTACGTATTCCAACTACTTCAAGATTCAAATTCTCTGTCCAAGAGGTGGATTTGTGGTAAGTGTTACACAGCTCTTATATCTTCCTTATACTACTTGGGTCTCCTAGATACGACAAGGTTCGAGTCCAAAGCTTCGTCTGCTTCAACCACAACAGAGAATCGCAAGCAAACAAGAAATCGATAGCAGGTTGGAGGTAATTGCTGAATCAAGTAAGGGGACAATATAATAAAGGAGAAAGGGATCGTTACATTGCAAGCGATGATGAGACGAAGGAGGTTCTTCCTATGACGACTGTTCTCTTCTCTTCTCTTCTTCACCCCTTGATTCGCCATAGCCGATCTCTGCTCTCTCGACTATTCTCTTCTCTTCTTCACCCCTTGATTCGCCATCGCCGATCTCTGCTCTCTCTGAAAAGAGACACACACCCACACCCCCTTCAATCGACTGTGATTGTTACTTACCACAAGCTGATCGAACAGAAGGCAGTTCAAACGGAAAAAAGGCGACGACAAAAAAAATTTGATGCACTGATTGCTGTCTGTTTGGTGGTGAGTAATATCTATTCTTCGATGACGACGAAGATGTCCATCCCTATAAAGGTTTATGATATCCAACTTCGAGCAGGAGATTGCAATTTGAAGTCAAGTGTTGGGCGTAGATTGAAACAATTGGAAGTGTTAGAGAAAATGAAAACTTAATATTTGTGAAAAATCCTAGACCTCCTGCTAGGTTTATGGATTTGCTAGTAAAAAACACAAATCAATAAATCAATCGATATATGAATGAAACAACAAATGAAAAACAGATGAACACTAGACATACGTGGAAAACATCTAAATAGGTAAAAATCACAGGAATGAATCAATGCACTATAATCGTAAATCGTTGAGTGTAGTTACAAGTAATCTTACCCTACGATTTGAATTCTCACAATTGCCTTGGGACTTACTTGCCAAATCTACATTCACCACACCCAGTGATTAACCGCCGCTGCCTTAAATCCACGAGTCTTTCAATATACCCTTCAGAAATTCACCGAAGACGAACTCAAATAAGTAGAGAATAAAGATGTAAAAACTTCTTAGAGTTATGTGTGCTGCTCATATATTCATGCATCGCAAGTGAACTCCAAAACTCAAAGCAAGAACCCCACTCAAAAATCTTATCCCCTCGAATATGTATATTATGTGTGTATCTTTTGAAACTCTAGCTGAGGGCTACTTTGGCTTAAAAGCCAAAACTTGATTATTGGATTATTCAGTTTGTTTTTATTCAATTTTTTTTTTTTTGCATTTGTTAGTTTTGCGTCAAGATTTTGTGGTTTCTGAATTCCTCTCGATGAGACGAATCTAACAAGTATAAATTTATGGTTAAACCAAATATTTTTTGAATAAAGCCAAAATAGGTGGATTATTAGCCAATAATCCACCTATTTTGGCTTTATTCAAAAAACTATTACTTTTTACCACAATTTTATATTTTTTGGATTCGTCTCGACAAAAGGAATTCAGAAACCACAAAATCTTGACGCAAAACCAAAAAATGCAAATTTTTTTTGAATAAAGATAAAACGAATAATCCAATTTTTAGCTTTTAAGGGATGTTTTGGGTAATAATCCATAATCGGATTATTGGATTATTTGTTGTCTTTATTTAGTTTTATTTTTGCATTTGTTAGTTTTGCGTCAAGATTTTATGATTTCTGGATTGCTCTCGACGAGACAAATCTAACAAGTACAAAATTATAGTAAAAAAACTCAAATTTTTTTGAATAAAGCCAAAATACTTAGATTATTGGCCAATAATCCAAGTATTTCGGCCAATAATCCAAGTATTTCGGCTTTATTAAAAAAATATTTGGTTTGATCATAATTTTGTACTTGTTAGATTCGTCTCGTCGAGAAGAATTCAAAAACCACAAAATCTTAACGCAAAACTAAAAAATGTAAAAAAAATTTAAATAAAAACAACAAATAATTTAATAATCCAATTATCGATTATTACCCAAAAACACCCCAGCCAAAAGTAGCCCTGAATGATATAAACAAGCCTCAATACTTCGTCGTGACGAGTGAGTCGTTGGGCATTAAATACGTAGTATATAACCATGTGAAGCTGCATTTCAAATAATCAATGAGATATCGCATCACGCAACAGTGTTCGAATTGAAATTAAGTACTTTTATCCAGTCAGCCTCCCCACAAGCTGTCCTAGTCCCAGATACCAGTAATATTACGATTGGATTAGACTAATACCATCTTCTCTCTCTCTCTCTCTCTCTCTCTCTCTCTCTCTCCTCTCTGTTGGACTTCCCGCGATTTAGGGTTCTCTCCTTCCTGCTGACTCTCCGCCTTATTCACGACAAAGACACACACACACACACACACCAATTCTCTTATCTCGTCGGTTACTAGACGATTGTTCAACCTTGGGAAGATCACCTTTTGTGTTCTTCAAACATTCAACCGAGCTCTGGTTATTTCAATTTTGGACGATCCTCTGCTAAATCAGCCAAAACGCAAGGTCGATATACGTTGATTTATTGAATTTCCTCTGTGCCTGCATTAATGTTTGGTTCATTTATGCTTATGAACTTTAATTCTTTTGTTTATCTTTTACTAGTTGCTTTGATATAGGAGTAATTGTTTCCCTGTTGGAAATTCCAATTTGGTCTTCCGAATCTAGCTGCATGGTTACTTTGATGGTAAATTTTAGGAGTAGTTCTTTATTTATTAAGGTATAAAGTTTTGTTCGTAATTCTGTTCTGAGTACTATATCCTATTATAAATTACTATTGAATTGGGTATTTTTCACTATAAGTGCAAAGGTTAATAATACTTTTTGATTGGTTCTTCTTTGATTGCCCTCCCTGATGTCTTTCGACTTTGATTTGGGGCATTGTTCTGTAGCAAAACATCCATATAGTTCCTCGGTTCTTGGAGGTCTAGGGGGCCACTGTTTCAGAGTAGTATTTTGAGAGCAGCCACTGTGCATATTGCCAAAGGTTAGATATGTCTCCAATCATCCTCCGCCCATACCCCCAATGATTGGAGACTAGATGGGTTGTGTTATTGTTGTTGTTGTTATTGGTTCCTTTTTGAGGGGCGTAAGTGTAAAGGTTAATAATAATACTGTGTAAGTGGGAATAATCTGACAGCATAATCTAATTGTTTAACCGCTATTTGTTTCAGCTCTCATTGTATTCCAATCGTCCATCATCCGTGGTCCTTTTTTGACTTTCTTTACAATCCTGGATCGAAGATGCGAACGATTTTTCGCAGTGTTCGACAGTTTTCGATCAGCTTTTCGCATCAAGGAGATAATATCTTAAGCGGGTTAGGGAGAAGACAATATTATTTGGCTAATAGAAGAGTTGGGTCCACCTACAACCTCTCCCACAATGCTGAAGTTTATAGATTTTCTCATCCATCCTATAGGATCTCTAGAGCTCTTTTTGCTGAAGCCGCTAAAGTTACCAGTGAAGGTAGTCTTTTTATGATAATCCTTTTATGTTTTTGATCTTGTGACGTTAATCCTTAGCACAGTGTTCATATTTTTCCTTTTTTCCTTTGATTTGACCAAAGATTTAAGCAGAGCTGGGCCTCTGGTTGAGTATGAGCGTAGAATTGCTGCAGGTGATCTTGTGGATGGCGATGATTGTCAGGTATGGTAATCCATGCACTCCATACTTGTTTCTATGTTTACAAGAGAAAATGTGAACATTTTGTAATGTGCCTACATGGCTTTTTATGAAGTAAGAAGTTGACAAGAAGTTAAAGTTTTCTGAATTTTCTTCAAAAAGAAGGTTAAGTTTCCTATGTTCGATAAAAAAAAAAAGCTTTCCTTCTTGGTACTGTCTTGTATGAAATTACCATCACTGAATTTGGAGTCCCGTTTGCAGTTAATGCTCTGGTTAGCAGTTATTGTTTGATTAGCATTCTATCATAACTGAAACGATTGCAACTTTAGTTCTTGAAAGCAACTGAACTACTTCAAAATTCTATGCATGGGATGCCTTTTTGAGGGATTTAATAAACTGTATCTCTTTAATATTAATTTGATTTTCTGTATAAGAGGATACAATGACAGCGATTCTGCAGGTAGACACCTTAAGAGAACTTCAGAGACTATATGATGACCTTGTTAAGTCAGCTGATGCCTGCCGGTTAGATCGATATGAAGCTTCTGAGAAAGCTAGCAGGTAAACTTTTTATAGGGAATCACTTGCTTTGGGATTACATTCCTTGTAAGATAACTGGGTTTGGCAAGGTTTATTCACTGTTTAGTTCGTATTTAGGAGTAGGTGGCTGTGGTCCCGCTTCATTCCTCAGTCTTCATACTCACCGGTGAAAGGACTTTATCTCTACGGGGGGGTAGGCACTGGGAAAACTATGCTGATGGACTTATTTTACGAACAATTGTAAGTTTGTTACTTGTATGGTTTGACATGAAATTGAGACCTATCACGAACTATAAAGCATTAGTATAATGCAGAAGGACTTTTCAATAGAAACTATTGTTAATTGACTTTTCCTCTGAATCCTTACTCCTATCTTCCCAGGCCTTGCAGCTGGAGGAAAAAAAGGATTCATTTTCATGACTTCATGTTGGATGTTCACAGCCGCTTGCAAGTAAGAATCTCCCTTTTCTTTTTCACAAAGAAAACTAAATAGAAGGTTTGTTACCAATGATTGTGATTGAAACTGGACTTCTTTTGTTTATTTGGCTGGTCAATCACACCATAACAAGTTGACAGCATTATTAATAACCAGATCGCCGTAGTCGATAGCATCTCCAAGAAGAGTTTATATGTAAGGCAGACTAAAGGCAGACTAAACATACCAATTTATAGAAAGTTGGGGAAAATGGGAAAGAATAAAGCTGTAATAAAAGCAATTTTTGTGAGGATAAAAATTGTGTGCACTTGTTTAAGGAATATATTAAAGAGAACCAATAAGGGTTGCAATGCATGGATTTCCACAGCTTCACAGTCTTCACCCAGTTTTCTAGTTTTATGTGAACTGAATCTCGGATTTCACAACTTCCAAATTTGTTCAGTTTTCATCTTGTTTGTGGTGACTTTGAATGGAATTAGGTGGTTTACCTGGTACTCGTGTATAAAATCTAAACTTCCATGCTGTGATGTGGGATTTAATCACAGAAGCACAGGGGTGTGGCAGATCCCCTTGAAGTTGTTGCTGGGGAGATATCTGATGAATCAGTTTTGCTCTGTCTTGACGAATTTATGGTATGTTGGAACTAGGAAATAGAATTGTGGTTTCTGTTGCACATGATTGTAGATGACATGTCCTAGCTTTTCTTATTTTTGGCCAATTGCTAATTTTCCAACTTTTGTGGTCTTTCTTAGGTGACTGATGTTGCTGATGCATTGATACTAAACCGTTTATTTAGTCAATTATTTAGCAATGGCGCGGTAGGATAAACTCCTGATATGTTCTTTGTACTCAGCCTTCAAGGCATTTGTCCCTCGGATTTTCTACTCGTAAAGTAACACAACATTTATGTCTTGGAGTGTAGATTCTTGTATCTACTTCGAATCGTGCTCCAGATAAACTTTATGAAGGTGGACTACAGAGAGATCTTTTTCTACCATTTATTTTGACTTTGAAGGTATGTCTTGTGGATGAGACATCGTGACGAGTTTGATTGGGCTTGAACTTGTTTTGATCAATATTCTACTCTAGTTCAAGAAAAAGAAGTCTCTTCAACCAGTAGGTCTTGAGAAACTTGAGGCCCAAGGCCCATGTCATTGTAAATTTGTTTTTATTAAATAAAAAAATAATCGTGGTAATAACTTGATGTAGGAAAGATGTGTGGTTCATGAAATTGGTTCGTCAACAGACTACCGAAAATTAACATCGGTAAGAAGTTCCTCTCTCTCTCTCTCTGTCTCTCTCTCTCTCACACACACACACAAGTTGATATGAACCTATGCTGGTGTTTCAGCTTGTATTTCCTTCTCATATGAATTCGTCATTGTATTTAACTTATACTGTAGGCCCAGCAAGGTTTCTACTTCACTGGAAAAGAATCGAAAGCCCTTTTCAAACAGAAGTTCGAACAGCTAATTGGGGAACACACAGCTGGTCCACAAGAAGTGGAAGTTGTAATGGGGAGGACATTACAGGTATATGATAATAAATTCCTCTATCGCTCTACAGAGACATATGAAGAGCAGTATACTTAGTCATTTTTCCCCTTCTCTTCCACTAGTCAGGTTCCTTTGGGTGCCAATGGATGTGCATATTTCCCTTTTGAAGAACTCTGTGATAAACCACTTGGTGCTGCAGACTATTTTGGATTGTTCAGTAAGTTATTCTAGCTTGAGTGCATTCTGAGCTAATTAAAGTTATTTTGCTTGGTTGATCATTGCATATTAAGATATGAAGTCCAATAGAACTATGTTCTCTTTATATACCCTTTTGTACCTTGACTTTTAGACTGCTTGTTCTTTCTCTCTCTCTCTGAACAAAACTAGTTGAATTTGTTGTTTTTTGTCACCCTCTAGTTTGCTGAAGCAATCTACTAAATAGTAGCTGCATTAGCGCTCTTCCTAAACATAGGGTTATGCGCTTAAACTCTTTGACAAACTGTGTTTCTATCAATTCCTGCACTTATTTTATTGTTGTACAATTAAACTCCTCGAAAACGATAGTTTTTGCAACAATAAATTCCTAACCAATGCTGTTCCTTTCTTTCAGAGAGATTTCACACACTGGCTTTGGAAGATGTGCCTATTTTCGGGCTCCACAACAGGACAGCAGCATATCGGTTTGTCACTCTAGTTGATGTTAGTTCCTTTTCTTCCAAATTATTTGACTGTTCATTCATTGAATAATTCAGATGAAGGTACTTGTTTGGGCTTCACATAAGAAAATCCTGAAAATATGTTACCTATTAGGACCATGGCATGACAGTAGAAGCTTACGAGGTCTGAACTTATGTTGACGAGCAATCAGCTGTTGAGTTATTCTGTTTCAGTAAGTTGATATGATGCTGGCAAGTGGAGTGGTTGCCCAGTGGTGGGCACCATGTACTCCTATGCATTTGACTGGGTTCAAACCACAATTAACAACAACAAACACTACCAACTTTTGTAGAGCAAAAAGAAAAAGTTAATTTGAAGCTGATGTTTTTGTAATCAAAAGCTGATGTTTTTCACTCATCTTCACTTACAGGTGATGTATGACAATAAAGCAAGATTTTTGTGTACTGCTGAGGGGACCCCTTTTGAACTTTTCGAAAGGATCGTAACAATCTCTGATGCTCAACATATGGCACCCAGAACCTCTTCAAGATCGAGGAAAACTGATGATATGGACCTTTGTGTTGACAATGAATTGGGGTTTGCGAAAGATCGCACCATTAGTAGGTAAGGTGTTCGGCTTATGTCCTTTTTCTGGTTTACCTAAATTTGCTGTAACTGCTAAAAAAATAATATCTGGGAAATATTAGTTTTAAATGTTCGTGAAACTGAACATGTGGTCAGGACAATAGACTTGGAACTTACTTTTTGAGACCCTTAGCCAGTAGTTTCTGCAGTTCTACATGTTGGTAGATAGTTAGTTATAATTAAAGTTTAGAAAAGTAGCTTTGCGGTTTTGGTGTGCTTTAATGATTTACTATTATCTCATTCGAAGTAGACTGTCTAGAAAATTGATCTAGCTCCTGTATTATGATGAAACAAAAGGATCCAACTCGCCTTCAATTTCTGATCTCCAAATAGATTAGACCGTGGCCACATCCACTTAGGTTGTGGTTAGTTCCTTGATTTATTTTGGGAGAAGACAGGGCAGTAGATTATGTACGTCTTTTCTTCCAGTAAGTAACCAAAAAATTAATCTTCAGAGTAGTCTGATTTTCCATTCTCAAAAAATAAAAATAGAGTAGTCTGATTCTGTAGTCCTTTTTTTTTTTCTCTACAAATCGAATCCAAGATCCAAACACAGCATTACGTTACTCTGCGCTTTGGTTTGTGTACTTACTTTTTTTGATCAAAATTTTTGCAGATTAACAGAAATGAATAGCACAGAGTACTTAGACCAGCACACTGCCATGTTAGCAGAAAAGCAGCTGTCATTGGAAGATGGCGGTGAGAATGCCTTTCAAGCATGAGAGAGGAAGAAACTCAAGACTATTTGTCCAATGACAGTGGACCGCTGTTGTTAGCAACATTATACCGGCAAGTTTATTAGGTTCGGTTCATCTGGGCCATGATTTTGGTGCCGGACCATGTATTGATAAGCGGGAAGATGATAATTTCTTATAGTTGAATAAACTGTAATTTAATAAAATTTGTGGATTTTTATCCTAATTGAGCAAAAATAATGCAAGTTGATTTGTTTTCAGCAATGACTTTCTTTCGTCAGGTCACTAAATTCATGTGGATACTATTATTTCGCGAACTTGCCATTGTTGTGGTTATAGCTTTCGTTTATCGGGCCTCGTTTGCTGGATTTTCTTTTATTAGGTCACCAACTCCTTTGACCTTTGGTCAATGAGCATCCATGAGTTCCCCTACACGATGTACGACTTTGCAGAAACTTGTAATTTTGGAAAATAATCGGTATGCGAGTATTTGAACACTCGCTGGGAGTAACTTCAAGAATAAATCAAACGTGATAAGAAAACATCTCTGGTTAAATGCTCAAGTGTAAATGAGCCAAACTACAACAAACAATGTCATGCAAATGCATACAAGGCAGACATAAAAGCTAATGATTACAAGATAGTATTTGATATTCTTGAATCATTGCCACTCCCACTCACATATGCTGCCCGATGTCAAATTTTGTCCAAATCACCAACAAAAGGTAACGTATCACCGAGATTAACCAATCATTCAACCATTGGAGTACTACATGGCAATGCTCTTGTTTGAATGTGGGACTAGAAAGGTAGAATAAGGATTAAGGGGACATAACGGCCCACATGTTTCTCATTATTCTTTAGTTCCGTGCATGGTACCTTGGGATTAGCCGCGAGAGGACAATGTGAGACTGTTCGTTCATTTAGTATCCCATGTGGGGAACGACTAATATTAGGGACAATGCGGTAGTCTCCCTTCTCACTCAATGGACAAAAATAATCTCCATTATCTTTATCTCATCCTTATCCCACTCCAGCCAAACACAATAATAGTAATCGCAGCATCCATATAATCTCATCCGTTATCCATATAATCTCATCCACTTAATCCCATCTTATCTAATTGTTCTTAAAAATAGTCTGACAATCAAACGTACCATAAGCATTGATAATTTTAGAGAGTCAAGGGGTATGTAATGCGATATGAATGGAAAAGAGGGAGTGTTCGTGAAATTTACCCTCTATTTTCGTTTCATTTGAATCGTAGTCTCGTCTAGAGAGTGTGGCCTCTAGCAGGTTGTAGTCTATCAATAGAAATAGTAAGGTACCTTCGAAGATTTCTGAGAAAAAGGGATGTAGCAAATATGAGAACCATGAACACAAAGGTATTCTCAAGAACTATCGATCCCTTCTATTTTTCTTCCTTGCAGACAAAAGTCTATTTATCAAGCATTGCCTCAGACCTGTGTGTGCATTATTATGCCCACCAAAAAAAGAATATTTATCATCCAAAATCCTCATTATTATGGAAAAAAATCTAAATTTTATATATTCTTTATTCCCCAAAAAAGTGCTTCCCGAATCAACCACAGCAAAAAACAGTTGTGCTCTTGTCAGGCGGAGTACAAAGTAAATATTCGAGCACTTCCACATAACAGCTCTACAATACTTGTAACCAATCAAAAAAATAATTGCAGATGAGCGTATTACTAAACCGTCTTTAAAACACCTAATGGTATTCCAAAAGATTACCAATGTAAACACTGTAGAATAGAGGACCGAAGCCCTCGTAGTTACACATAAAGATCAGTCCTGCATATACAAGCACTGTATATTCATACCATTGTCTCCATTTCCTCATGCTGAGATGACCACGAAACACCATTACTAACGTTGGAATGAAATGGAATAGGAACCGGTATTTGGATCTTGCACGGCTTTGAAGTTGTCGATGCTCATCCCAAAGCGGCCCAAAACGGAGTTTCCCATGTCTTTTAGCTTATCTGTTCATGCAAAAAATAAAATAAAAAAATTAGTTCAATCTGTAAAATCTTGAATGGAGGAGTATGCAAATAGATAAGAAAGACATTCCAGATTGTGGAGACACAGCAGGACACTGGTTGAACATCAACAGGAGAGGAGCAAACTGAAGAAATATACTAAACAAAGATCACCATTTGAACTCACCAATCATCTCTTGTTTCATTTTTTCACGCTTTTCTGCAGCCAACGGCTCCAAACGTTGGATAGTTCTCCTAACTTGGACATCTGATTGATCCAATTCCAAAACTTTTTTCAGGTCTATAAAGGGAAAACCAAGAATGGTGAGAGGGTTAAACATTGTCAGTAATCCAGAGCACAAGAAATTGCAAAATTGATAGAAAAGACAACTGTAGGTAGCTATTGTTCCATTTATTGCAATAATACAAATATATCAGATATAAATGTACCAGCAATAGCCTCTTCAAAGTGCTCGAGCTTCTCATGAGCCTCTCCTCTTCGAAGCAGAGCCTTCACATAATTAGGATTTAGTTCCAGCGCTTTCGTGGAATCCTTTATTGATTCCTCATATTTTCCCTGACACAATGTCACACCGACAAAGAAAACAAAAAACTATCTCAGATAGAAAACAAGTGAATGCCCTAAGAAGCCAACTGGACTGAGCAAAATAAACCAGTGGTGGCAGAATCCAGCTGCAACTGATATGGATTTTGAAAACAGTTCCCTTTTCCTTTACCAAACAAGATAGAGAAAAACTTGGTTAAAATAACAATTTTAAGCTCAAAATTAGAGGAACAATTCACTCCTTTTGGAGAACACCAAGGACGCCTTCTCCATGCAGCAAAGGCTTGTTAGACGAGAAACTAGGCTTTGGGCTGATTCAGTAATAAACAAGAATTGCCATAAATAATTCCCAAGATTATACAGCTATATTCCCGAAAGCTCAAAGAAAACAATTGCTCTTCAAATAAAACCAATTTCTCTTTGAGTTATAAGATATAAGATTCTTCATGGCAGCAAGTGAAGTGGTAGCCTAATGGTAGGAACCATACACTGCCACGCATTTGCTAGAGGTTCAAACCTCACTAACAACTAACAATACTTTCGCCGAGCAAAAGAAAAAAAGATTCTTCACGGCAACCAGTTCAAGGCAAAAATTATCCATCCACCATCAAAAGCATCTGTACCCCATTGACCCAGAGTTCTACAATCACACTCATCAAGTTCGAGCTCTACAAAGTCTTAACAGGGGAAGCTTTGAACAGCCAGTGAAATTACAGCATAGTAAAGAAACCGATGCCACCAACACTCTAGCATCGTGTGATTATCTATGAAGCACCGACTCCTAGAGGTCGCCGTGTTGGTCGGACACGGGGACATATATTAGACACGCCACGTGGCGTGTCTCTTAATTAAATTATTTTTTGGAGGGGGACATGGCGTGGATCCGCGTGTCCCACATATACACTTGCAATCTCTCTCCTTCCCTCCCTCCCTCACTAACTCTTTTTCTCTCCCGTTGTATTTACATGTGTGTGTGTGTACTTGTATATATTCCATATATCTAATATCTCCATCATTGTGTGTGTATACCTTACATATATATATATATATATGTGTATGTACTTGTATATATATGTATATCTAACATATCAAAAGAAAAGTGTACATAGGTGACTATAAATTGACTTGTTTTCACCAGTTGCTTGTAAGGGTTGTAGGGCATTTTCCAGGTGATGCATTTATTAATCTACTCTTTTTTCTCTTCAGCTCGCAAAAATCAATATCATGCTCTGCATTTTATTTATCATTTTCCTTGATTCTGAGCAAAATTTTACTTCCAGAATTTCACTTTTCTAATATCTAATCATACAGTCAACACTAAATGAAACAATTGATAATGCAAAATGGTATGCACAAGTCACAATACCAAACAAGATTAGAACATACCAGTTTTAAGTAACATAATGCACGGTTTGCAAGACACATTGAACGTATTTCAACTGATGTGGGAATGTCAGGTGCAACTTGTAAAGCAAGCCCATACTGTGACAATGCCTCTTCATACTGCCCCTCACCAAACATTCTATTACCTTCCCCTTTTGCATGATTTGCTTCTGCCAAGCCTTTCTGTTTTATAAACAAAAAGAATATAAAGTTAGCAATACAACCTTATGGTACTACCCTGCAAAGTGTAGAAAACACAGCTGCTTCCACCAAGCACAAACCATTAGTAGCACACCTATCAAAATGACAGCGGGGAAAAAAAACAACGAATATCTGTAACATATACCCAATAAACTCATAATTTAACAGTGTCCATAAAATGATATGAAGTGCAGAGAACAAAATCTATCACATATAAAGCATTTATTAAAGCACTTCAAGAACCAAAGACATGCTAATTGAAAAACTCAAACGGGGTTGACGCTCTATGCTGAAGGCAACTATGTTAAATGAACATTAATGGGTGACAGTGTATGTTCAAGCATTATCAGATCTCCTGAATCATAGCTCTTGGTACTAAAGATACAAATCCAGACGTCCTGAAACTCTAGTATCGTCAGACCTCCTTAATGTGATTGAAATTAAATGGAATTTAAGGGAAAGAAATTTCAATCTGCCATCCAAGTGAGAGCGCAATGGTGTCTGTAATGAGACCCTGTTTCTAGTGAGATTTTGACACCCTACGATGCCAAAACAACTTAGTATCATTGAGAAAATAACACATTCCTGCAAGAGAGAGTTTATCAAATCTTGGCATTATCCAAAGAAGACAAGGAACTTTTTGCAGAACTAATACATATGCAAAGTACTTGAAAAAGATTATTTGACCTCAACAATACTCATATCCCAACACACTCAAGTATGGCATAATGTGAGTCTAGGTTTCTTGAGATGTAATCTAATCAAAAGTTCGAAACCTAACAAATCACTCTTCTGCTGTTGAACAAACACACAAAACAAATGCATCATGTCGATCATACAGCCATGATGATACGTACGCGTATGTTCTAACCTCAACGACATTTGAATCACTGACACAGTAAACCGACAAATAATGTTGAGTCTATCTACAACATCAATTACGCACAATCTAAGTCACATAATCCTTCAGCAGGACCATCCGCTCCCGTTCTCCTGAATCTCACTCTCGCAAATTTTATTAGTTTGGGATGTTTTTCGGGAGATGCTATATTTTGTGATATGAAAATTACACAGATTAACAAAGAGGAACCTGTATCGATTCGGGGTCGGGGACAGCTTCGAGAGAGTCATCTTTCGGAGGCGTAGATTGTGGTTGTTCCTCTTGCTGTTGATTTTGTTCGTTGTCATGGTCGTCATCGTCAACGCCGTTGAAGTCGCTTTCGCTGGCGGTTTCGAAGCCGTCGTCGGCATCTCCGGCGCCGGATTTGGCGGTGTGGCTCGACTCTGTTGCTACCGTTGCAATCGCCGAGGGTTTTGATTTAGGTTCAGGACTGACATTGACCCGCCCATTTTCTTTTTCTTCCCTCGGTTCTGGTTCGATTACCACCATCTCTCTCTCTCTCCCTCTCCCTCTCCCTCTCTCTCTCTCTCTCTCTCAACTCAGTGAGTTAGGTTTCTTATGTCCCGCATTTGCACGGGTGTCGAGTTGGAAGGAACTGGAAGACAATTTCATGTGGTTCGAGAAACCTCTCTTTCTTTCCTTTTTTTTTTAACTGCCTGCAAACGTCGTCGTATCTTGACAGGTCATACTGTTTTTTAGGAGTATTTTTTACCTAAGCTTAATGAAGGTTTATGTTTACATAAAACGTTAAGCATGTTTTTTTGCTCTTTGATTTATTAAGGATTTTTTTTTTAATACTTATTTTGGCTTAAAAAAGTTGTAAAAGTTATTTATTAGTCCAAAATAAAGGATTTTTTGAAACTCAAAAAGAAAAAAAAACATGCTTTAACTTTTTAGGCCAATTTATGTTATTGAAATGATTTCAGTTTCCTAAACGGATGATTTTGATAGGAATTATATGCTATTTATCAATTCATTTTCTATCCTAACAATAATAGTTTTACTTTTCCAATTAACCTTCAATACACACGCAATAAGGAAAAGGAAAAAGAATTTGTACTATATTTTTGCTTCCAATCCTTAAAGGAATGATTTGTCAAGGAATCAAGTAAATTGGTAATATAACGTCTTCTTTCTTCTTCTTTTTCTTTTTAAGGGAATAATTTGTTTACAAAGTCTAAAAGGAATGATCTATCTCACATTTTTTTTCATTTCAAACTCTATAAAATTCATACTAAGAATGCTATTCGCGCCCACCGAAGTGCTGGCTATGTAGAGATAAGTCGTGTGCCTTGCGCCACGACTTGCTTGCCATTCTTCTCTCTTGATTAGTTAGCATGAATGTTAAACTCACATCTGTACACTTTTATTTTTTGTTAATGTTATTTATTTTCTGTGGCTTTATATTGCTAATATAGATGATTTGTGTAAAAATAACCCAGTTGTGTGTTACCTGCTGATATTCTTTTACGTTACCTACTTCATAAGTTTTTTTACCACAGTGTATGATTTGGCATTGGAATAGTAGATTCATGGTGTTTTCGTATTTGAAAAATCCTTTTCTTCCTTTTCTTTTGATATCTCATAAGTGTTCTTCTCTAATAGGTTGTTTACAGTGTGGATTGTGAGAATATTGACTCTAATATAGGCTACTTCAATTGAAAAAGACAAATTGAATGTCAAAAGACTTAAAGCACTCCCAATGATCGATCAAACAATGAATAAATCAACGAAAAAACAAAAACAACATGCAGTGTGAGATTTGAATCTTATGTGAGAAGAATTTGACCTCTCAAAAGAACACCAATCACTCCATCGGTAATTGTCGTTATTCATGACTTTGTATGCAGATTTCGTATTTTCTCTTTATACAGTTTTTTAATACTCGACCATTTCATATGAACTAAATAAAGGAGAGTGTATAACCCGCCTTTCATACACTTGCGGTTAGTGACTTATTCAAACGGGCCACACATCTTCCCAGCAACACATAATACACTTTGTGCGTCCTAGGTGTGCGCATCCGAGCCATTGATCATACACTTGTGCGCCCCAGGTGTGCGCATCTGAGCCGTTGATCTTGGTAATCAATGACTCGAATCTGCAAAGTGCCGGAATGAAATCAGAACCATTGAAAACACATTCGATGGCTTAGATGCCACACACCAAGGTCTCTGTTTCCCTGATTGAGAGATTTTGTGGGATTTGAAATTCGAATTTAGGCAAAATGTGTTTGCCCCCATATATGCAAATTGGAAATTTCTACTTTTATTGGTTAGATATGAATAAATGATTAACTTCTTCGAGGAGACGAGACCATTAGTTAGTTTAAATTCCTTAGAGACCCCCTCATCTTTACTCATTCTCCTCGGAGACCCCCTAACCTTTAAAAGCGTCTCAACTCACCCCCTCATCTTTCACCGTTAGCTATACCGATCCCTTCTGTTACATTACCGTTAAGTTTTAAGATTAAATGTTACCAATTGGACGATAATGCCCTGAGATTAAAACTTAAATCCTCTCCCTTCTCCCACCCATCTATAGTATTCTACCTCTGGCTCTCTCCCTACCCCCTCACCGTGAGAGACCACAGGCCCAACCACTTGGCCGTCGAAATTTGCGGGGGGGTGTGTGTGTTAATTCCTTCCACTTCCGTTTCCTCTCAAATGCATATTAATCCAATTTTCTTACACCGGAGCAGGCAGTAATTTTCTGGCACCGGAGCCATTCCATTGGCAAATTGGAACCCGCCCTATTTCGGCTTCAGAGATCAGCACTACTCCTCGATCGCTTCAACACGACAAAGAAGGAAAAGAAGGTAGTTTGATCTGTGATGGCGGCGGCGAAGTTGGCCTTGCTGGCTGGAATCCGTCGTTGTTCGTCTGTGAAGTAGACGGTGATTTGGTTTTGGGAGATTCCGATCCCATCGCCGAGTAATAAATTTGATTTAAAAAAAAGTGTTCTAAATGTATTATTATTCTAAATTTATTAGTGTTCTAAATGTATTTATTTGTTTCATTTTAAAAAAAATAGATTTATTTGTCTCATTTTCTAGGTGTATTTGTTTTGTTTTTTTTTAAAAAGAAAAGATACATAGCTATCTTTGTTTTTTTTTTGGTGTTTATAAATTAAAAAAAAATACATAATTAGATGAAAAAAAAATTCAAATTTGAAAACAAAACAAGCACACTATGCTTTTAAAAGCAAAAACAAATTCACCTTTTTATTTCTTTTGGAAACAATTTTTTTTTTTTTTGTAAACGAACACACTTAAAAAAATAAAAAAGAAAGAGAGAGGGGGTGTCTGTGGGTAATTTTTAAAGGGTATTATAGTCATTTTCATCATTCCATAAATAGTGTAAGGGTTTTTTTTTTTGCATTTCACATAAATGATGGGGTCTTTTTGGACTCTTTTAAAGGTTAGGGGGTCTCATAGAAAATGAGAATGGATGGGAGGTCTCGTGAAATTTAACCTTTTATATTTTAAACAAATAAGAGGAGTGCACCAACCCAAAAAAACCCGACTACAAGAGGAGAAATTAATTCCATCAATTGTGGCATATGTCTACTGATACCATTTTAAGGCTTCCAAGAAGGCTTTGGCTAAATTATCATTTTTTATTTTCTGGGTTATTTTTAATTTATTTTATTTTGACATGGTCGTTCTTATCACGGGTTCAGCTAAAATTTAACTATATGCATTATCACTATGAAATAAGGTTGATTTGCTGAGAGTTTGAAAGGGTCTTCGAACAAAGATAAGGTTGATTTGCTCCCTAATTTTTTGGGCATACAGGGAAACCAAACCCCGCAGAAAAATTCTTCCCATGGAATAGAAACAATAGATTAACGACTCTCTCTCTCTCTCTCTCTCTCTCTTGTCGCTCTCTCTCTCTCTCTCTCGTCCCTGAGTCATCCAGAACTACAGTATAAATCTTGCTGTTGATTTTCATCTTACAAATCATAATCCAGATGAGACTCTCTCTCTCTCTCTCTCTCTGCCAAATATATATATATATATATATATATATATATATATATATAAATATATATTTCTCTTTCTAGCATATGCTTTACCTATTAGGCTCTGACATCACAGTAAAAAATGAAACTTGATCTTTCAGAAACATTACAGGTGGTGGTGACAAAACATTAGAGATGGCAATCAAGACATGGCCGTTGTTTCTGAAACAAAAGTCAGTGAAGACGATGGTGGGGCAAAGGTCCAAAAAGATTGTTACAGATTTAGTTTCAGCATTATGAAGTTTGATTATGAAGACGGTTAGGACAAGGACAGCGATTTGATGGATGTTGCAATGGAAATTATGGGGCATTTTCGCAAAATTGGAGGCGGGATGAAAAGTGGAGGAGATTGGCAATTCATGGATGGAGGGACTGGTTATATATATGAATTTCAAGATGGCTAATTTGCATAGAGATTGAACAAATTTAGCAACAGTACACTTGTGCTTGTACATTTTGACCCTCTCCTGGTTCATATCTACAACCCAAATCTCCTTGCTAAATTTCTCTCCCTTTTGACTCTTTTTTCTCATTTTTAGAAACAAAAGTGACTAATAAGCTGCCCATTTAGTCGACTCCTTAATAAACATCCTATTTGTGTTCATATTTCTGTTAAATTCTCAATGAATATCCTATTTGTGTGCATGATTTGCTGCATTCTTTAATGTGGTGATGAACTGTTTGAAGCTTTGTATTAGTCAGATCATCTCCGCATATCAGTATATTGAGGACAAAACTTTCACTGGTTAAGTGTATATACCTAGCCAAAAAGGGGAAGGGCAACAAAAAGGGGAGTGATTTTCACACCCCCAAATTGTTATTCACACCCCTTTTTTGTCTTATAGTGAAATTTTCATGAGTAAAATGTTACTAAAAAACAAAAAGAGGGTGTGGATAATAATTTGAGTGTTGTGAATATCAATTACCCCGAAAAAAAATTAAATACCAGCCATTCTTATTTGAACGTTGGTGGATTTCTAATCCATCCGCCTCCTATTTTGCTTCCTTTGTTTTCTGGTTCTTCGTATCCCCGCCCGAAGAAAAACAAGAAGAAATATATGCTGGCGCACCTTTAATTTTGTAAGTAGCCGATGGAGATTTCTTTATAGTTTTTCAGTTGGATGGTATAAGACAATATTGAGAATGCTTAACTCAAATCTTCATTTCTGGCAGTTGGTGTGTAAAATTGTAAGAGTTTTGAATCATGAAGGAAAAATGAAACAATCCGCCTCAGCTGACTTGTTAACTTGTAGCCTAACCACGTGGCTAAAAAAAGTTAACCTCAAGTCATGCAGCAGCTACTCAAAATTGTTACTCCTATAGATTACTCGATTTTCCTCTAGCCCACCATGTGGGACATCACAATCTCCCCCACTTCAGATTGCAACGTTCCCATTGCGCCCCATTGTTCATTACTTTCACCAACCAAGCGATGTGAGACAAGTACCCGCTTAAACACATCAAGAAACACATCAAGCTCCTCTCTTAGGCAGGACCCACCCAAGCACAAACTTCCAGTTGGTGCAAGCTCTGATATCACCTGTAACGACCCGCCCCAGCTGACCTGTTAACTTTTAGTCTAACCACGTAGTTCAAAAGGTTAACCTCAAGTTATACAGTAACTGCTCGGAATCGTTTATATATTACTCGATTTTTCTCTAACCCACCGATGTGAGATATCACAAAAAAATTATCCAAAGAGTTGTTTAGAAAAATCACAAACGAATAACTGCAAATTATACTCCAGCTTCTCAATTGAAGCATTGATTGCTACATCCGTATTGATGTCATCTACTGAGGGCATATGTTAATAACATTTGACACAATCTAGTAGGAGCAAACCAACTTGAATGAGTATTCTAGCTCCTGACTACATCAGTAGTGATATCATCTAAAAAAAATTTGGACAGCATAGCATCAAGCCATCATCAACCGTTAGAATTATGATTGCATCTCAACATCTGCCTTATAAATAATGGACACATAAATACACTGATGGATTTCTTTTTTTGTCTCCCGAAATACAGTCTCATTATTGTTACTTAGTTTTGCTAGTTAGTCAAATAGTTGACCAAAATGCACCGGATTTTTTATGAAGAATTTTGTACAATTCCAGAGTACAAAATTTATTTGAAACATTGAAGTCCAAACACCCCTTTTCAGGTGCAACAACATAATAGACCATAATTTATACACCCTCCGTTCGGATTTGTTAATTCATTTTGGGAGTTCGTGTCATTTTTCAAATGATTATATATTATAATTTGTAATGTTTTATGTAATTTTAGAAACATTGTCTTATATAACTAATCGAGATCTATCAAACAAGATCTATATTGGACATATAATTACTTACCAATTTAAAGATATTACAAATTTTTTATCCGATTGCAATAGAACAATGGACAAACAAATTTGGATGGAGGGAGTAATTTGAAAGGGGCCAGACAGAGTCCAACCACATAAGCCAAATAAAAGGATTAAGCATAAAAGTAATGCACAAGCGTCATCTGTCTAGAGGTTTACATCTATTGGCTAAGGAAAGGGAAAAAGGAAAAGAAAAGACCTTTCTTTCCAACTAGAACAAACATACATATACCTTCACATGGTGCGGCATAATCTTTATGTCAAATGGTACAAGAAGCCACGCCTCGGAAGGATAAAAGAGAAAATTCTTCGGCTTAATGGTATACACATCACCATATTGATGGATGCTATAAGCAGAGTTTTTTTTTTTTTTTTTTAATCCCCTAAACTATGCACATTTTATCTGCTAGTCTCTAAATTATTCGTTCGACGATTATATCCCCTGAACTATGCATATTTTTCTACCTCGTTCCTAAACTATCAATCTAACGATTTCATCCCCCTAAACTACCTGTTTTGCTACTTATTTGGTCCTTTTTAACTGCTATTTGGGGATGCAATTGGTTAAAACCAAGTAGTTTATGGGATGAAATTGTCAAATTGATAGTTTATGGACAAAGTAGAAGGCATGTGCATAGTTCAGAGGATAAAATTGTCAAATTATAGTTTAGAGACGAAATAGAAAAAACACAAATATTTAAGGGAGAAAAATGAAAAAAAAAACTCCATCAGGAACTGGCATTTGATGAAAAAATGCCACTGCTTGTTCAAGTTTTCGGTTCCCAGCACTAGCTGCAATCACTGAAAACCAAGAAATGATGTCCTTGTCATTAATTTCGTCGAACACCCAAGTTGCTTCTTCAACAGACTCACATTTCCCATAAATGTCAATTAAGCAATTTGTGACGAAGACACTACACACCAACTTTCACAACTTTGGAGTGAATCAATTTCCCCAACTGCAACAAGCTTATTTGCCCACACGCGGATAAAACGGCCGTAAATGAGAACAAATCCGCGGAAAACTCAGAGCTGTCCAATTGAAGAAACAAACCCAACGCGTTCCGAAACTACCCACAATGCACATACCCAGAGATCAAAGAATTCCAAGAAACTACACTCAGTTGAGGAATTTCATCAAACAATTTGTGGGCATCACACAAAGAGTCAAATTTCACATGGAAATTGATGAGGGAAGTGGAGATGAAAACATTGGGAACGAACCCAGATCGCAGGGCGTAGCAGTGAAGTTACTTTCCTTCAGAATTGAAACCTGTTTTCGTGGATTATCGGAAAAGGTGCACCAGAACGTAGCCATTGGGTTTGATACCGGAGTTGAGCATTTCTGAGATACTAACCGAAGGCCATTTCAGAGGTGGGACTCTTTGGGCAAGGCCTGAAATTATTCTGGACCATGATTCGAAGTCATCACTTTCTGAGCTAAAGGATCTTGACAACAGGAGATAATGCGGCTGCTTCTGTTTTTGCAAGTAATTCTTGACTCCCTTGAAAAGAGATATGAACATAGTTTTGCAAATAACAAAAACATATGGGACTAATATTTATCTGTACCCACAATGCATTATGGCTTAAATTTGTATTCACAAATCCAAGAACCGAATACAGCCTTACCTCTTCATACGTGAGATGTTCCAAACAAAACAATCCTTTTCGAGATGGCCATTTTGCACCTCAACTAGTCTCTAGGTCAATCACACCATCCACTGGCAGCGCCATTTAAAGCATGACCTTCAAATACAGGGCCAACTTTGATGTAAAAATGTCCAGTTTTTCAAGGGAACCCACGACTAAAAAGTCCAAAAACTATGTGTACTAGAAGTTCAAGAATTGGTTTTTTCTGCCCAAGAACAGCCCTCCTTCAATTGATCATAGCCCTTTTGGATGGCAAGAAAGGGGGATCGTTTCACTTATTTTGATAATTAAAATAGATGAAAAATTGTGAGAAAGGAAGAGAAATGAAGACTATTCGTCCATTTTGGTTTTTCATCACTTTTGATGAGATTTGGTCAGAAATCACAGTCCATTCTTTTATCTTCCTTTCTCACAATCAAAAGGGCCTCTTAGTGCTTATCAGATAGGACAGTTGTGGACAAAATGCAAATGAATCTCTTCTGAAATGATGCTCAACAGAAATGAAAACATATCAAACTAAGGGATACTAATACCCAAAAGACCATTGGAGATACCCTAAGCTGCAGCAATTGATATAGTAATACCCAAAAGGCCTTCACAGTAATATTCATGACAAGTCTTTCTTATAGATCATAGACAGCTTAGGATGTCGGATTATATAGTGCTAACAAAACAAAACAACAGACATAAGCGCAACTAGGCAACATAAGCGCGACTAGGCAACAAGAAAAACAAAAGTAACAAAAACAAACTGACCAACAATATAAACTAAACAGCGTCGAGAAAAAGGACTAAGAGAGAGTTTGAGCTTCTAATCATCAATAGTGATCCTACCATGATCTGAGCCACAACCTTAGACTCCTTAAGCAACATAGTAATACCCAAAAGCCCTTCAGAGTAATATTCATGAAAAGTCTTTCTTATAGATCATAGACAGCTTAGGATGTCGGAAATATAGTGCGAACAACACAAAACAACAGACATAAGCGCTACTAGGCAACATAATCGCGACCACGCAACAACAAAAACAAAGTAACACAAACAAACTTACCAACAACATAAACTAAACAGCGTCCAGAAAAAGGACTAAGATAGAGAGTTCGAGCTTCTAATCATCAATAGCGATCCTATCCATGATCTGAGCCACAACCTCCTTAGACTCCTTAAGCAACTTAATACTCTTGTTCAGCCTCTCACGCTTTTTTGCAGCAGATGGAGATTCTTCAAGCATCCTTTGTATTGCACCAGCACCGCCCACTTGAGATCCCATAAGCTCATTGACAATCTCTACTTCCATGTCGCGGTCAACCAAGTTCCGAACATGTAGCAGCAAGTGCAGAGCCATGCTGTCGACAAGCCTTTTCACAACAACCTTCCAATAGGCAGTGATCCTCATTTTCATGTCAAACGCCTGCTCTCTAACATTTGAATGACTGCGAAGATGCTCAACCTCTACCTGCCCGAAACCTTCAATCGTTATCCTTGTTGATCTGTAGGGATCATTCAGGGCCTCCGTGAACAAATTCTGTTGAGCCATAAGCTTTCCCCAATCTGACATGTAGTCCGGACTACAAGTATAATCTGCTAGTTTCTCCATCTCCACAATCTCCTTTACTCTTTCAAAGGACTTCTCTTTCATCTTTTCTGCAAGATTCTGGGTTGCCCTTCTCATAGCCGATTGGAGTTGAGGGAAATTTTCGCAGTGGTTCATGAAAACAGTTGTAACTACAAATTCAATGTAGGACCACATTTTCGCCATGAAATTAACCGGTCTTTTGGATATCTCATCGACCTTTTTCTGGAGGATTACAAGGAAGGCATGGCGAGGGAGGAAGTTGGGGAGCTCAATTCGTTTAGCTTCATCTAGGACCCTTATCTCATCCACAAGAAAATTCTCCGTCGACTCATTGTCTGCACTCTTTTGAAGCTCATCAGCGAACTGGCTCAGCATTTCCACCAACCGAGCAGTGCCATGCATTCTTTTGTCTTCTGGGTATTCATCAAACTCGCCTCTCAATAGGATCTTCCTCAGAGAGTCTTTGGAAGACCCAATGATCCTCATAAACACCGTCAATGCTTCAGCAACTGAAGATACATTCTGTGGCATTTTGCTCAACTCTGACACGCTGGAATTCAGCTTTTCGTTTATCTTGTGCACAATCTCTGGCAAACGTTTTGTGATAATTGAAGCCTGTATTTGCACCAGCTTCTGAGCAAGAACTGGAACCCCAACCATGGACTCGTCCATCTTGGATAACAAAGGATGATTTCGGAACAGAGAGGCTTCTTTCGCACGGGCTTCCTCATAGGACTCCGATCCGATCCGGTTCCTCACACACACGTAACCAAGCCCGATGTTCACATCATCAGCAGTAACCTTCTCAAGCAAACCTTCAGGTGCTTTATCAGCTTTGGTCACCACAGCTAGAGTCCTCTCACCGGTCTTGTCGACACGCTGAGACATCCTTATTGATTCACAAGTAGGGAAATCGACAGTAGCAGATAGAACATTAAGAATTATACTCTCTTCTGGACTTATATACTTCATAATTATCCCAGATATCTGCTCATATATATCCTGCGGTTGGCCATGAACAGGCACCCTAGTGATCCCGGGGAGATCCACCATAGTAAGATCCGGAACACCTCTCTTTTTGACAACCAGAGTTAATGGGGAGTCTGATATCCCCTTCTCACACCCTGCAATCTCATCAGTCGCGGAAACAATGGCTTCTGCGATCTCGGTTTCGTCGGTTCGGACAGTTACCAACGAACCCGTTTTGCCTTGATATTCCAAGTGGAGCTCCGGTTCAGGATTTTGGTGGTCTTGCATCCTCATGATCAGGGGAACTCTGGTGCAAATGCCTTGGCCGCGGGGGAGACTTATACCGGCTAGGGACTCCAGCACACTGGATTTTCCAGACGATTGATCACCAACCACCACTATGGTTGGGAGCTGGATGCCTTCTTCGGCCACTTTGAGGTGTCGCAGCTTGTCGACGGCGTCGAGCAGAGGGCGGATACGCTCGTTGAAGGCAAACATTAGCGGCGGTGGGTGGGCTGAAATGGGAATAGGTGTTTCTTCAGCCACTACTACTTCGAGTGCCTGTGCCTGTGCACGAAACATGGCAATTATTGGATCACCTTCTCCGTCCACCTCACGGGTTATCTGCTGCTGTTGTTTACCATGTGAACCCATTGTGTGTGTGAGAGAGAGAGAGATGCTCTGAAGGAGTGTGGGAACAAGAGAGAGAGAGAGAGAGAAATGCTTGGTGGAAGACTGGGAGTGGACTGAGGAATGCTCGTTTATATGCCTTGAACTATGCACATTTTTTCTGCATCCAGGGTGCCTGTACCATGCGGTGCACTGCTAGCCGTTCGATGGCCGGATGGAGTGTGAGATTTCAATTATATATAAATGTTTATACCTATATAAATAATGTTACCATTACTAGAATTTTTTAAACTATTTTAGTATTTTCCCTAATGTAATTGAGGGTGAGTTTCCGAATGGATTTTATCAGATTTTATCAAAAATTTGATAAAATCAAACCTTTGATTTTATCCATTCGGAAACTGAGTTGATAAAATCTTAGATTTTTGCATTCAAAGGCTTGATTTTATCAGATTTTATCAACTCAGTTTCTGAATGAATAAAATCAAAGGCTTGATTTTATCAGATTTTGATAAAATTCATTCGGAAACTCACCCTGAGTTGTTCGACGTGAATCGTGGACAAAACTTGGTTGTTATATGCAAAATTTAGAGGGTGAGGATCGTAGAGCTGGTTTTGAGATGCTTAATCTGTGGTTTAGGTCTTCTTGTTGCTGTTCGTACGGGGTCTGGATGTTTCTGTATAACATGGGAGTTGTTATATGAAAAATTTGGTTGATGGATCCTTGTTAGACTTCTGCCATATGTTTTGCTGACTTCTTTCTTGTTTTTTTCTTTGATGTAATTTTATTCCATAGACATATTTGACTTTTAGTTTAGGACCGAACCGTAAATTTTTTTATTCGGACACTAATTACATTTTTAATAAATTGTGACTCACAAATTAAAATTAGATTCATAAAATTCCGATTCTATACAGACCACTAGTAGGCCCTGACAAAACGTCCCAAAAATATCCCAAAAAAGTACAGTAATCTGGACCATCGATTGTCGTGATCCTTTCGGAGTATTTTTAGGGCATTTTGTCGGGTTATTTAGAATTCAATAAAACGATTGGTACAGACCACAATGCACCAATTTTTGAATGAAATGGATGTGATTTTGGATTGAGCTCATATAGTTGTTCGATTGTCTCGATTCCTGGGTAGGCCCATTCAAAATTTGATTCTAAGAATGATAAACGACTCGAATCGATAGGATGGGGCCCACAACAGCACCACTGACATTGTCGGTACGTCGTCAATGCATTTTGGTATGTGCACGTAGAAGGGTTCTTTAGAATTATTGGAGCCAAAATCCTGAATGATTCTCTTTCACACATTTAGAGTACAATTATTTTTACTTTTTGTACAGTGAAAAGGGGGACTGCTTCATTTTCTATGTAAGGGCATTCTTATCAAAAGAACTAAATTTTTCATCAAAAATTTCAAAAACATTTTTTATAAATTAGTAAGTCTTTTTTTTTTTCAACTAAAAAGATTCAGGAATCCTATAATTAGCAAGTCACTTTATCAAAAACTCATAAAATCAGATTCTTTATTTTAACTTTACTATATTAAACTATTCTCCTCAAATCTAAAAAAAAAAACCCTCCCTAAGGGCAACTTCAATCCACTTCCATTCCTCCAAAATGGAGGTGGATGTATTGATATTGTTTAAAATTTTGTAACCCACTTTTCTTTAATTTTTGACTTTTTGTGAGAGCCCATCCTCTAAAAAATGTAGAAAGGAGAAACAAAATGAGATTTTGGCCCCTCCATATTTGGAGTGATCAAAAAATAGTTTTGAGGACCAAATCTCTAAAAAGGGCGAAAATGGCCCCTCTCCAAGATACTCACAAAAAGTACAAAAAATAAAGAAAAGTGGGCATAAATTATAAAATTTTCCCTCAATATGTCACATCCACCCTCCATTTTGGAGGAATGGAGGTGGGTTGTAGTTGCCCTAAACTCCCTACCTGGGAGATGGTACAAAAGTCAAACAGTATGTACACGTGTCAGATCCCACCCCCTTCAGCCATTTTCATTTCTCTGCCCCACTGATCTGCCGCCACGTGTCCCTCCTCTCTCTCACCTCCTAACACGCACAACAACCGGAAGTAATAAAAAATTAGTTGGTGCGTGAACAGTATCGCACCGAATTTGTTGCGACACTGTTGCAAAAATAATTTGGTGAGGAAGAATAGAAAAACTGATTTTTGGAGGTTGTGGGGGAGGTGTGACTCTCTATTTTAATCAAAAAGTTAATTTGGCAAGCTTGATGAGATGCCCTAGACGGAGGTACAATTAATAACTCACCATTCACCAGTCACTTTCATCATTTTGAAAAGGAAAATGCTAACGTGTGTCCAATAGGAACACGTTAAAATTGAAAAAATATATTAAAATGCATGAAAAGTGCATAGGGATACATTAAAATGTATTAAAAAGTGTAAAAAGTATATTAAAGTGTGTGTTATTTTTATTTGTTTATGTACTTATAGTGTGTTTAGGCTTTGGTTCTCCAAAAGCCCAAAATGGAAATTCTTAAAACAAGTGGTTTGATTTTAAGAAAGTAAGTTCAGGGAGGAGATTTTAAATTCGTTAATCCGGACATATATATGTTTAGATTCATTCGTTCTCTTCTCCGATTTTTATTTCTAAAAATCAACCACTGATTTTTAAAGAAACGAAAAAAGGCCTGGAATGTGCAAAAGCAGAGGTGACACAAAATAGGAGAACGTGGACTCCTTTTGCGAAGTCTTTCCCCATTTTTCTCGACTTCTTTTACTTTATCATCATGCTCTTGCTTTGAGCATGGGAGCCTGATTATGCAATTTTATTATCCATATTCTCACAAAAGTTGTTTGAGAGTTGAATGGTAAGAATATGTTTTTTTGATCCCGTAAGAATATGTTATCCCACAATGCATTTAGAAAACTACGCTTGAGAGACACAGTTCGAGAATCAGTCATGGAGAAGGTTTTTCATTCTTATTTTGAATTATCTTCTCAAATTTATAATCTACTGTATGAAATCTTGTAATATTTTAAAATACAGTTTTTATCTTGACAACCCACAATAAATAAATAAAAAGAAAAGAAAACACTCTTATGTATATTTTGTAGTGTTCAATATATTTTTTTTACACATTTCTATACACTTTTTAACTCATAAAGTTAACCTATTGAACTAACTTTAGAATTTTAATTTAATATAAAAGTATTTTGAAATTATATTAAATTCAAGGTGACTAAAGTTCTCTAACATATTCTAAAATGCGAATGATTTGAATCTAATAAAGTGGACCGGTAGACCCACAAATGCTTTGGTCCATTTCTATGAAAAACTGCACCCTTGTTAAGTGGTCTTCGGCATCATTGTTACACATTCTCTCAATCAATTCCCTACCACTCCCCTCTCTCATACCAGAAATGTGCCTACTGTGACCCACGGGACCCCCCCACCACACATGGTATATGAGAAAGGGAAATCGGTGAGAAGAGATGATCTATCATTTTTGTTTTTTAAACTGGTTGATGATTCTCATGATGACATCATCATCATCATGTCATTGGATTCTCAGAAGGATGTCATTGGATTTAAATCCTTAGCAATGAAGAAAGGCCAAGGGGGGTGGAATTCAAGTGGTGAATTGACCGTTCACAAGTACCCTCGTTTACTTGAGTTTAGAGGTGTCAAATGGGCCTTGCCCGCGCAAGACGGTAAAAAATTCTGATGACGCATCGGTAAAAAGTTGGACACCCACACCCGCCCGAGGAGGCGACGACGCGGGGTACCCAAAATGGGTGACGGCACGACATCGTAAGTGGCCCTCGACTTCCTCACGACGGCGCACGACGACACGGGCGCGGCGACGCATAGCAGCATGTAGTTGGCTTGGGTGACGCACACCCAAGCACGCATTACGCATTTAATCAAACTCCTGCGGCCTTAGTCCGACCCCAAGACGGGCATAGGCACCCATCTTAGTCCCAAGACGGCGCATGGGCATAGATTGGCGCGGCCCCTACGCGGCCAAGACAAAGACGCCACACAAACTTAATTAAAAGCACAACACGGGCATGGCACGCCTTAGTCCAAGCATCCGCACGCACGCAATCTAAAATTCAGTAGTGTGAAGGGGCAACGCATAGTAAAAAGGGCACGTCATGGTATAATAACGAAAAGAATTAGGCAAAATAAAAATAAAATAAGGAAAAAAATTATTTTATTTCAAAAAATGAGGAAAAATAAAAAATGAATTTTTGAATAATAAAATTGAAAATTTTGATTTTTGAATTGATAGGTGAAAAATATTTTTTTGCAATTACGCAATATGTCACGGAGAGAGAGAGAGAGAGAGAGAGAGAGAGAGAGAGAGAGAGTTGAATTTTGAATAAGTTTTCATTAAATAAATGGACTTTAGAAAAATAAATAAATACATAATAAATAAAAAATACATTTTTATTAAATAAATGAAGTTGCCAAATGCCATAATAATGAAAACAAAAAAGATGGAAATAAAAAATGAATTTATGAATAATAATTACAATTTAATAAATGGACTTGCTATAATAAGAAGAAAAAAAAAGAGGGAAAATAAAAATAAATTTTTGAATAATAGTTAGAATTTAATAATTGGAATTGCCAAATAAGGGGGGAAAAGAGGGAAAAATGATTTTTTTTGAATATATTTTAAATAAATAAATGGACTCACAAAAATAAATAAATAAATACATAATAAATAAATAAAAATACATTTTTATTAAAATAAAATTAAGTTGGCAAATGCCATAATAAGGAAAAATGAGGGAATTTAGAATTGAATTTTTGAATAACATAAATGAAAAAACTTAGGGGTGAAATAAAAATTAAATTTTGATAGCAAAAAAATAAATTTTGAAAAAATATTTATAACATAAATTAAATTTTATTTAAAAATGAAGTAAAAATGAAAAACATATTTTGAGGTCATTAAAATGAAATATTTGATTTTTGAATTGATAGGTCAAAATTGAATCACCCTCGCCAAATTTGTCTTGCTATTTGACGATCCACACCGTGCAACACAATTATGACGATCCACCCTCGCCACGCGAGTGCAATCCTATTATGACGATCCAAACCGTTCACTTTGTTTGTCTTGCTATTTTAATCACCCTGATATTGAAAGCCCTTTCATCGGGGATGTTGATTTATTATCAACCAACAATTTGTTTGCTTCAATCAAGTACGTAACGATAGTTAAATCAATTCATTTTTTGCATGGAGGATAAAATCATTCCCACTAACAATCTAGACGGTTCTGATTCAAAAATAACTGCTCTGATGGCCGTTGAGTCATTCATTAAAGGACATTATTGCTTGTAAATGCACCGAATGTGATCTGATCAGGTAGTTGCCGACATTTGATCGCCACCATTTTCGAGAGAAATGATAGAATCGATAAGATATGAGATCGTGAGTTCGGTTCGAACATTCAAAAATCGACCTGACTGCCTTTTTTTAATCATATACATCGTACTAACTTGGTTATGAACAAAGATGTTATGCTATATGTTAATGTACACTAGACACGCGATCTCAACATAATTATGACGATCCAAACCGTTCACATTGTTTGTATTGCTTTTTTAATCACTCTCGCCAAATTTGAAGACAATCGGGTATTCAAATCCTTTTAATCGGGACGTTGATTTATTATAAACCAAAATTTTGTCTTATTCGATTAGGTACTTAGTGATAATTAATTTACTTGATTTTTTGCACAGAGGATATAATCGCTCCCACGCAAAATGTAGACGGTTCCGA